>CM031235.1:755006231-755736231 GCA_018340775.1 Taxus wallichiana var. yunnanensis | reverse complement strand
CAAGGAGCATCAACCTCTGATTTAGTGAGGTACCAACTCCACAAGGAGCCAACAACCCCCTAAGGTGATCAAGAACCAATTTAACCACCTATAAATGGATGGTAATTGATGAAATTCTAATCACACAAATGATGGTGATCCAATTTTAGCTCACATAACCTTCAAACACATAAAACCCTCATCAAAACAAGCTCTCCTTTAACTCACTCAAATATGTCCTCTCATGGGCCAAACATATAAATTTTTCTTGCACATATGGTATTCAATATTATTTAGGTACTCATGGATCTTATTATATATTTTCTTAACCCCTCATAACTCTCCTTCACTCCTCTATTAGGTCACACTTTTTCCCTATGCACAACACTAGTCACAAATGACTCATATAATATTCTTATATACAAATATGAACTCTAAAAACACTTGGGTTGGAAAATAAGAACTATTTTGGTCACCCCAAATAAAAAAGTTAATAATAAAATTATATAAATCATCCCAAATGACCCAAGTAGGTTGGAAGGGGTCAAGACATCTCTAACCAAAGCACCAAGATTCTAACATAAGCTCAAAATGCACTCTCAAAGCACTAGCGAATGGATCATGATATTGAAGAACATAAATTTTTTTGTTAATGATAAATCAGTTCCAAAAAATTAATACACATGTCCAAAAAATTATCAACAATCTCAGGAAGCATCAAAACATCCAACTCCACCATGAAAATCACTAAGAAGCAAACAAACCCCACTTGGGTCTTCAATGCCTAAATTTCAGTCTCAAAGAGAGTCCAACGTGAGATAGAAAAAATAATCATCACGACTCAAGTAATATATAAATAGAAATTTTTCTAATTATACTTACCATAATAACTAACTTTTTCATCCAACTCCAAGACCTCCAAACTGCCCAATCTTTCTGTTGCAAATCGCTCCCAAATCGGCTTCAAGACCCCAAAACTAGGTCTTCTAAACTGATTTGGTTCACCTATTAAATCAACTCATCAAGATAAAAATAATATACCATTGGAATTGTATCCATTTATAATTTCCAGAAAAACTTACTTTATCTTCTAAATCATAGTGGAATGCCTTCAACCAATCCGATCTCTCGAACTTCTCTTTCAAGTTCTAAGGATTCAATAACTATTCTTGAGAGAAATATGCACAAATACCTCTAATTCAATTTATGATATTAGAAACCACCTTTAACGTATCAAATAAACTTTTACCAATATTTACAATCACTAACATGCATAGCTTACATGGAAAAATATTACCCAACACACATGTTTCTATCACCTTCTTAAGCAATCCAACTAGGGATTTCCAGGCCAATAGGTATTAAACTAAAAATAAATTCACCACATAAAACCAAGAGCTCAAAAACATCACATTAGGGGCACCAATCCATTCATTACAAAAAACATCAATGATATCATACAAAACGATCAAACTCAACTAAAACCACAAGACTAACATTTTAGCTCTTAAGGCCCAAAATCGGTATTGCAAATTTGAGCACATGTAACTCAAAAATTATATATTGTACCTTCATAAAAATTTTAATGGATGTGTAGCACATATCCCAAGGATTTTTTAACAATCCACTTCTCATTCAAAACTTTCATCTTAGCCCTCAAACTACAAAAATACACAAAAAAACTAGAAAACCAAACCACCACCAAAATTATACTATAAGAATTATCTTTAACCTTTATACATTAATTTTTCAAGCCAAGACTTTATACATACCATAAAATTCAAATATTTCAAGTCACTCTGCTATTAGAGTTTTAGGAGGGTTTTGAAACAACCTATCTTCTTAACATTCGTTCATAAAAATATGATGATGAAACTTCCTCATTATTTTTGCTAATCCTTATTAGTTCCATGTAAAATCATCCTCTAAAACCTATTTTTCCCATGAAAATTTTGTGAGAATAGACAAGCATTTGAAATTGCCAATTCTAGATAGTTTTTGCTTCTCAAAACACAGTTTTACCAAAAATGATGTATCTTGAAATTCCTTTAGAATTTTGACTGAAACGTGTCATGAAGAATCATGATAACATCTCTAACTGAATAAACTCACCATATATATCAAATATTTTTGAAACTCTCTAACCAAAATGACTTACATGTGTCTACCTATCTTTTCTTCACCTTCTTTCTTCCAAAGGACCATGAAACACCACCGACCTTTCGAATTGAATGAAACACATCATATATGTCATGTAAAATATCAAAATTCTCCTATAATTCTTCACCATTACTTCCTTTCTCCATTTCTCAATCTACCATACCATACCACATGCTCTAGGTATAGGAATAGGCCTAGAATTACCTCTTCACACCACAAATCTTCATGAAATGACCATGATGACTCATTACAGACTCATTAACACTTGTAACACACCTATAGGACCTTGCTAAACCTCATGAAATTTTTTAAAACTCATGCCATGACCATACATGCTTTTATAATGCTTGAAACCATGCCTGGACACCATATAAACTTGACCAAATTTAGAAACTACCAATCAACCTTCATACTTGACCTTGATTGACACCTTATGGAGACTCACATAACAACAATACACCCTTTTCCAAAAATGGATCTGACATAAATGAAAACACCTATACACAATTTCTAAGAGATTAACATGATTCAAGTTTTTCATAAACTAATTTGAGCATTTGGGTCTAAAATTACATCTTTTAAGGTTTCCTAGCCTTGAGAAAAGTGTGATTTTGCAAGCTCAAGGTCAGATTTGAGTTGTTTGAACATTATAAATTATGTGAATGGTTTTATGAGTGATAAGCCTTGAATAATTTGGTATCATATCAGAGGATAAAGAGATAAATTGAGAAGGAAGAAGAAATTTAAGAGGAACAAGAAGTGAAGAGGAGATTCACAAGAAGAAGAGTAGATAATTAGAATGCCACCTAGAAGAGTGGTCAGAGGAGGTCGAGAGAGTGCAACCTAAAGAAAATTAAAAAAATTTCCATGTTGAGAAATATACAAGACATGTTATGAGAATTAGAATTTTCTCAGAGAAAAGGTAAGGCTTTGGATGAATAAAGTAATACAAAAGAGAAAGAAAGAGATGTAGTAGCGAGATATAGCACCAAAGGAAGTACCAAAGTTGAGAATTCTTAAAGCAATATTGGGAGTAGCTAATGAGCCAAAGATGAAGATACTAGAATATGTTGGATGTTGTAAGAACAAAAATATTGAGAGGGGGGTGTGAATCAGTCCTACAATGATTTTTACTTCATTAACCAAACCATACATTCATCAATTAGATTTTCATTACATCATACATAACAAAACATGTTTATTAAGATATGAAACATCAATCACAAGAGCATGAAACAAAGTACACAACAAAAGAACACCATATTTAAGTGGGAAACCCCCATAGGGAGTAAAACCCACTAAAATATTGCTTATATTACACAAAACAAATAAATTTAGTGAACCACCAACTTCATAAGGAGCACTAACCCCTAGTTTAGTAGAGAAATAACCCTACAAGGAGAGTCAACCCCTAATTTAGTGAACCACCCACTCCATAAGGATGATACAAAACCTAGGATGAATAAGAACCAAATAATCCTCCCGATGATTATGATATTTGATTTTTTTCTACCACAATTGATGGAGATCTCTTATTCAGCTCACAAACCCTTGCTCAAACCCTAGGTCTTTAAACTTTCTCTATCTTCTTCCTTCTATACTTGTATTTATTCTAAACCATTGTAAAAATTATTTTGGATATTCCTCAAAATAAAAAACATATGATTAGACTTAAAATCATGCCTTCATACCTACAAAACACTCTCCTCTAGGTTGCACTTTTCACCCATGCAAGACTAGCTCACAAAATGAGCTCAAACTTCACTTTTATAGCCTTCTCTTCCTTCTAACCCAGTATAGGTTAGTAATTCATGAATTATTCGACCAATAAATCATAATAACATTCAAATAAATTCATTACAACAGTCACAAATGACCCATATGGGTCGGCCATGCCAAAAACCACTTATCATGCACTAACAAGCCTCAAAACCCTACCATTGGAATAAGAAAAATCCTCTCACATCAAAACCATAATTTTTCAAGATAATTAATTCAAAAAATATTAATAACATATAATAAAAAAAATCATACATGGTTTTAAATTTACTTTAACCAATCAAATAGTTCATTTAATGGGCCCACTGGCTCATTTCCTTCATAAAACAACTATTTCCTATAACCTGATTTTACCTTTGTGCCTCACGACCACCCAATATGATCTCAAATATTGAATTTGACCAATAAATGGAATTCCAAAAACCTTTATAACACTTCTATGCATGATATACCTCATGGAACACTCACTGGTTCAAACCACAACTACTTTGGTCTTCACCAAAATAGGTTGGCCAAAAAGTTGTTTTACAAAATAAACTAGTTTACACCCTTGTTGATACTTTCAAGACATATAAATTACTTAAATATATTCCAAAATCACCCCTCTTCACTTTCCAGGTGATATTAATATTCAAATCATTCATCTCATGCTCTACAACTCAATCTTTGAAAGAATAAACATGTCCGAAAATCAACATGCCTTCTTTCTCACAAAATGATATGAATGACAAAATAAAACACATAATCATGACAAAATACATTAAAAATTAGAAAAATATATGAATTAAATTTCTATAACCTATTTTAACTCTTTCCAACTCTAAGTGGAAGGCCTTCATTCAAGCTAATCTCTGCAAACCGCTTCTTATGGCTTTTAGGTCTCAAGAATCGAACATAAGCTCAACATACTCCATCACACAAAAAATAAATTACATGTTCATCCAAATAATGGATAAAACTTAGATACTACTTATAATTATTCAAAACCTTCACCAATCATGAACAACTTAGAAACCATCACTTAGCTCATAAAGCCACTTTGCACCCTGCTAGATCAAGAATCCTTTAAAATTTACCATCAAAAATAGATCATAATTTTTGCATACATTATATAATAATAAATTTTGATATAACAATGTAAATACCTATGACACATATTCAAAAACAACTTGAATCAGCTCCTAACTCATCATGTAGCTCATGTAATGTCAATTTTATTGAAGGATGCTCCAAACTACCCTAAAAACCATTCTTCGTAAATAGGGAACACTTTGATCTTTTTCCATACAACCATGACCTAAAAATTTCATGAAAATATAGAACCAAACCAGGTATAAAAAATATTACTTTAATCATAATTTTTTTTTAACAAAGTCTCCTTAATCTGGAACTCTTCAGAAACAAGAAAATTCAAGTGGGGCCCACATAATGTCACAAGAAATATCTTACCTTTATAGAAAGATGGAAGAGTCATATATAACATAAAAAAATAACTTTGGAAAAAGAAATAAAAATAGTCTCAAGTATACCTCTTCTTCTGCAAGCTGCTCCTAGTTAGGGTTTAGCTAGGGTTTCAAACCACTTTAGCTTCTTAACGATCGTTCATAAAAACATGATAATAAAACCACCTCATTATTTTTTTGAAACCTTCATAACTGACCTTAGAAGATATTCCAAAGAGATAAGGTCCCCATTAAAATTATACAATTCAAAATGAACACCAAAAGGTCCATATTTTCTTTAAAAACACATTGTTACTTACCTGGTTTCACCAAAACTTGTATATCTTCAAATTTCTTCAGCAATTTGAACTAAAACTTTTCACGAAGAATGATGAAAACATTATATAACTATAAATTCTCACCATCTAGCCTAGATATGTCTTAAACTCTCAACCGAGTGACTTACCTATGCCAACATGCCTTTTTCTCACTTGATTGCTTCCTAAGGGCCTTGAAACACAACTAAACCTATTGTAAATAACCTTAAAATCACCATACACCTCATGTACATTTCAACCATGCTCCAACAAGATTGATTATGTCCAAAATCACATCTCCATCTCATTATGCATGCTCTGGGGCTAGAAACAAGCCTAGAATGACTGACTCAACAATGTAACCTCATGAATTGACCATGATGACCTCATAAAAACTCATGTAAACCTAAGAAACATCATATGGACCATGTATGAGCTTATGACACACTCCTACCAGCTTAGGAGGACTCAAAACATGACTCAACACCCTAGACTATGCACCAGACTACATAGAACTCACTAAACCACTCAATATTCATGATTGACATCTGAATAACACCTCATGGAGATGCATACCACACCATGAAATCCTTTTCGATAAATGGGGTTGAAATCAATGATAACACCGACACATAATGGAAGCTAATCTCCCCCCTTTTTGTTGATGGCAACCACCTTCATAAACATTGATGAAAACCAACATGACCAACACCTACATGACCTATTTTCTATGTTGCTATTGTTTATTTCCTCATTTTATATCTATGGAAAAGGATAAAATGATGACAATACATGGTAAATGAAAACTCAAGACAAGACACATTGATAACACTTTGCAAAAAATAACTTCTATGACCAAATAACTCCCCTTGGACTAAATTTTCTTCTCTTTGACTCCTTCAAAACATGTAAATATCCATGGAATTGATAATATCACTCTCAAATCTCCCATTGAACATTTATTTATGGTAGTCATCACTTACTAAGCCTTTTATTATGCAAAAATAAACATTTTGCCTCTATATCCAACATAAATATCATTTAGGTCCACTTGTCCCTGAACTCCAACCTTAGTGTTTTCTAGACAAACTTATACCATCAATAAGAGAAACTAAATTACATGAACCTCATTCTCACTACTTCCCTAAGATTACTTTGTCTAACTCCCAATGAAAACTTAAGATAAGACCAATTACTTGGCTTTCATGTTATGAAGATAACTTGATCTCTTTATTACTTGTCCCTAAAACTTCCTTTCAGTGATCATGACCTATTTTTCATCAAACTAAACAAATATATTCTAGAAAATTCTTTTCCTAAGAAGTATACTTATCTTTCATACCTTTAATCACCAATAAAACCTAGTGAAAAGAGGAATAATATCCCCATGCCTCAAATCATTCACAATGACATGTACCGTACTTCATATTGGCCTTGAGAATTTCATCATCCTTGTAATCTATCCATCACAATCACTATTAGTTCCAAAAAATATTCTTAAATCACCTTATAGACTCTAGATCATCATGAAACCATGTATTCACAAACATCATTATTAGCTCTTAAGAAGTAATTTCTTTAGCTATGTAATCTCCCCTTTAATCTAAGAGACTTCTTGAAGACATTTACCATGTAGATATCTTAGAACACACCATTTTGTCTTAGACCTACTGTACATTCATATTCAAATCTTATTTATTGCATCAACATAAATTGTCTTGAATTAAAAGCCTACCTATAGGTATTCATGACCTCCTTCACATGACTTTGAGACTTCCAAGAGAACCTTTGTCATACCATTTAACAAGTTCAACCTTTAATTCATTGATCCCAACATTGATAACTATTTCAGTCCTATAGAATTCCATTTTACCGTTCATAAGGCTTCGAAACCTTTTTCATAACATCTTCCTTGATCATTATCTCAAATTTCTATACTAGTACCTAGGAGGACCATCAATTTGACACTTGACTTGTGAAGACTCATAGAGTGTTGGCATGTTGTTTCATAGGTGTTGCCATTGATGAAAAACATCATTACTTGAAAAATTGAATAATGGTGTAGGATTAGATGATGCTTAGAAGGATGATGCTATGAAGATACATGTATGTTCTTGGTTGCACAAGTTGATTCAGTGAGGATGGCTTGTTTTAACAAGCCTATTCAGGTGACCTAGCTAGCCTAGGATATGGTACATGGTGGTTAGAAATTCTTAGTGACTTTAAAAGCATGCTTTGGAATGTTAGATAGCATGTTATTCAAGTTATTAGGAACTCACATGGGTTCCAGGTGTAGATACAGATTGGTGACATTGTTTGAGTTCTTATTTAAAGCGGTATGGATGTTAGATAACATGAGAATGAGTTATGGGCTATATGAGATCATAGATGCATGTAGGTAGGTATATTATGATGTACCAAGTATGTTAGGAACTTTTAGGGTGTTCTCATGATGAGTTATAATGTTATTTCAGTTGACCCTAACTTCAAAAGTGTCAAACCCTAAGGGATAGCAATGCAAGTCTCGGTGGCCGGAAATATTAAGAAGAAATTGTTAGTGCAGAATCACAGCACCCCCGAATGTCCTAGTTGTGAGTGGGGCATTCGGTGTGATTACACAACATGGGACCATCTCTCAAGTTGTGGGACTTACAAACCTGAGATGGACCTCTGGAGAAAGCTGATTCTTTCTTCCTGACTATCTTCCATAAGCTAACTCTAGTACGGGAAGAGCTAACCTAATCCTAATCTAGCCATTCCAAGGAGATAGGGAGAGAGAGAGAGGAGGGTGAAATATCCTACACTAAGTGGTGATACACTAGAAAAGGAACGGCAAGATACTCTGCTTGAGGGAGAATGAAATAGGTAAAAGGGGAATGAGGGAGGTCAGACAGAAGTGACATAGACCCATATCCAAATCTGCCATCGAAACTCCACGAAGCATGAAATCTTACACCTGCAAACATGAAATACATACACAGGAGAAAACACAAGATAGAGAGGCACATAGAAACAACAAAACAATGCAAGGGGTTGAAAGATGCCATGAAAAAATATTTTATTTCTCTATAAGGTGCATAGACTATTACATGGGTGCTTAGAGGAATAAATACACTCTCTAGGCATAGGAGAAGGCTTACAACTCAAATGGAGTTGGGAAATGACTTTGACAAAGTTTCCCCACATCCCAAAATGTCTCCCCCTTCTCAAATGAGAAGTGTTATAATATATAGACGATGAAAATCAGAGGGAAAGAAAAGAAACTCGACTCTTCTCTTAAATTTCAACCACCAACCATCAATGCCCCCGATGAATCTGCCCACAATTTTTTGAGTCTGGTTCCCTATGTCTATTCAGTGCGTGTTGAAGAAGGAAGAATGATGGATTGAATCAAATCAGATATGGTAGTTGAAGCAATCAAATTTTGTATTAATGGCCTGAAAGATGTTTTCCCATTTTTCACCCACCTAGTGTCGAGAAAAATTAAAGTTTCGAGGCTTTCATGGCATGACAAGGTCGAGACCTTTCCAACAGTGCCAAATTTGTTGGATTTTGGGCACTGGATCGAAAGATATGTCCATTTGAATGTTTGAGTTGGTCTCAGTACAAAAATGGTAAAAACCAATTAGTAGAATGGGTCCGCATGTCTGAAACTCACTTTGCACATTTTGGCACCAAAATATCGAATGCAAAAATGCCCGCATCCCATGCAGTTCATTTGTTAAAAACCCATATTTGGCCCCGTCAGGTCTGCATTTTCCATTTGGGCGAAAAGTCCTCCCGAGGCTTGCCAACCCACATGTAATTGAGGCTTGACATGTGGCTCCTTGGACATCAGCAGAAGTGCAGATCACTTTTATATTTTACACCTTTTGATCCAAAAAGTTATAATTACCTCCGAAAATGTGCCTTCCTACTTTGACTTTTCAACATGGCCACATGGCAAGCCGACGCTAGTTTGGGGACCGCTTTTGGATTTTTCTTTTGAAGTTACACCGAAGAGACACATGGCACCTTCTATGGCTTGCTTTGTTCGTTATGTTTTGGCTAAGTCCATTTGCTTAGCAGGGCCATATGTTTGACCTGAGACACATGGAGACTTGGCCCTTGTTTGGGAGCCCACTCTAAATTTTAATTTTCAAGTACCGTCATGCTGACACTTGGCTCCTTCCACTAGCCATCCTCTGCTTTGACTATTCAACCTTAGAATCTTTCCCCTTTTTGGACTGGGGACACGCGGTGATCTGTGCTCATTTGAGTCTTTACTTTGGGTCGTGCCTTTGAATTTACACTGATGCAACACATGGTGCCATCCACTAGCTCTTTATACTTAGCTGATTTGAGTCGATTCCTTTCTCAATCTGGGACACATGGAGGCACAGGCGCTTGTTTGGAAACACACTCGAGGATTTTACCTTTGAAGGAGCACCGTGTTGACACTTAGCTTCTCCCATTGACACCTTTATACTTAGTCATTTTAGGCCTGCTCTATCCCACTTTTTAACTTGGACTACATGGTGACCCCACGCTCATTTGGAAGTTGCTCTTTGGATGCATCTTTTAGAAGCGTGTCGACCGACACATGGTGCTTTCTGTGAGTCTGTTTATACTTGGGTAGTTCCGGCCTTGAGTTGAATCATATGTGAAGTCCAAAATTTGATTCCCCTTGCTTCATCTTCTACTATCGAGCTCTAATATATCTTGATGCCATTAGGCCCCATTTTCGACCATGGTCCTCCATTTCAAGTCTGTTTGGGCTCGCTCTGAATCATTTGTGAATCCTAAAAACTCTGAGCCTTTCCCTATTTCTCTCTTGAGAGCCTCTGGTTTCTTTGTGAGTGTTTTCCTCCTTTTGAGCCCCTTATTTCTTTGAAACTATTTTCCTCCTTTTGAGCCCTTGGTTTCTCCATTTTTCGAGCCTACATGCAACCTAATCGTTAGATTTGAAACGTGGGCTCGTAGGATGGAACCGACCTTTAGATTTCTTCCTGTGCAGGGTTGTGTTTGACCAATGTTACCCACGGGAAAAATTGGGATAGCAATAATTAAAAAATTATGATTATTGGAGATATTATTAGGGTGTTTCCTAGTCTTTGTGGGAAAACTTTTAGGTTTCCATGATGATAATTTTGTAAGATATGAGGTTTTTGGTAAAACAAGGTCAAGAACTAGTGTATTTCTAGCTCAAATTGGAACTTTTGATGCTCACCTTGAATTATGTGATTTGCATGGGACCATGTGGATTTTAGGGATGTTTATAAATTTATTTTATAAGGCTTCACAAAATAATGAAGTCAGTTCATTATCATGTTTTTGTGAACAAATGTTAAGAAGCTTAAAAACTAGTTATGACTTTGAAACCCTAGCTTGAAAGTGATTTGTGATATTTTATTCCTAAGTGGCTAGTTTTGATTTTTTTTTTTAATTTTATGATGAATGGATAATGTAGAGAAATCCTTAAAATTTATATAAATATATGGTATAGGTTATTGTGATGAATGGAAACCACTCAAACAAGCCAGTTTATGAAGAAGTTCAGTTTGGGACAAGGTTGTCCAAAGAAGTTATGAACTAAATTACTATTTTGTTATGTATGTGAGTTTTTATTGATGTAAAAATAGGTTTCAGGTCATGATAATTTTTTTACATTGTCAAGTGTGCTTCATTTAGGTTAATTGGTCAAAGGGTAGTTTTGGGGCAGCTAGAAGCAATCTTCAATAAAATGAACATTGTAGGAGCTACATGAGGAGTTATGAGGTGATTAAAGTTGTGTTGGAAATATAATTTAGAGATATTTCTAGTGATATAATTTTTTCTTCATGATTATTATTTTTGATATTTTTCCCGATCAATTTGTGGACAAGAATATTTTTGGCTATTAAGAAATAAACTTATTTTGTTGAAGAATTGAGCCAGTTAGAAAATGAGATGGATTGGGTGATGATTTATATCACCTTTAATGTGAAGAGGATGAATTTTTCATCCAATTAATCCATTTTGATGCCTTAAAACTTTTAGGAATGGTGTTAACCAGTTACATTTTGAAAACTAATTTTTGGGAAACATGATTTGGTGAAGGCAAAAGTTGATGTAGTTTGAACTATTCTAAAGGTTCTTAAATTTAAATTTAGTGGTCACATGCCATAGTTTAGATTATTTTGTGTGATCTTGAGGTCTAAAGGTGAAGACAGGGTCTTGAAGGGTGCTGGAAACAAGTGTTTTGAGAAGGATAAGAAGCAGTGGTCCCATTTAATGATTTTTTTAATTATTTGATGATAAGTCTGACCATGTATGATGTTTAAATTTTATTTTAAACATGTGTGATTAATTTTAAATCATTACTAAAAATAGTTTTGGTGTTAGGAGATTTTTGACATTCCAATGCATGGGTTTTGAGGATTTTTGGTGCATAAAGAAGGGTTTTGCTCTAGGCCGACCCATATGGGTCACTTGTAGATGTTATGAAAAGTATATGGGATTTTTTGCTAATGTGTTTTTCGTTAAAAATGAGGGAAAAGTTTTTGTCTGAATTTGAATTAAGGAGGAGCTTATAAAAGCATAGTTTTGGGTGTTTTTGTGAACTAGTTGAGTGTGTGTGGTGTGTGTGTAAGAAGTGTGACCTAGGTGAGAGATTTTTTTACATGTGTGAGCATGAATTGAGATAAGATAAAGTTTATTATAGGTTTAATATTTATGTAATGAAATTTTTCATGAGTTTGAAGTGTTGAGAAGTGAAGAAAGAGCTAGATTATGCAAGTTTGAAGACCTAGGGTTTGAAGAAGAGTGATCTGAATCATTGGTCTCTATCAGTTGTGGAAGAAATATTTCAGAGTTAAAAAATTCATAAGGTGGTTAAGTGGGTGCTTAATCATCTTTGGGTGTTGTAGCCTCCTTGTGGAGTTGGTGCTTCACAAATTTAGGTGTTGGTGCTCCTTACAGGGTTATAACTCTACTAAACTAGGGGTTAGTGCTCCTTGTGGGGTTAGTGCCTCACTAAATTTGAAACATATCTATAAAAATAATTTTTTTCAGTGGGTTTTATTCCCTATGTGGGTTTCCCACCTATATCTTGTGTCTTGTTTTGATTACCTTTCTCATGGCTTTCTCGCATATGTGATTGTGTGCACACATTAATGAATGGTTAAATGGTTTTAAGTTTTGAATAAGAAATCTAAAATATGATTTGAAATTTTCTAAGGCCTGATTTACCCCCTCTTAGTTCATTGTGATTCAAATAATTGGTATCGAGAGAAGGTCTTTGGATAATTTTGACAACTTGAAAGGAGATCCTTGAAGAAAAAAATGGCGAGCAATACGATTATTTGCGAGGAACCAATATTTGATGGAACAAACTATGCATTTTGGAGTCTAAGGATGAAGAACTATATTATATCCCAAGGGTTTGATGTTTAGAATATTTTGAAAGATGGATATACTCCTCCTTCCACTCTTGCTACTAGTAAAGTAGTCATGGAAGCATATGAACACAATTATAAGGAATTTAATGCTATCATTCATGGTTTTGGAGAATCTGAATTGGGAAAGGTAATGCATTGCAAATCAGTAAATAAATAAAGGGAAAAACTACAAGTTATTTATGAAGGATAATCAAAGGTAATAATTTCAAATCGAGTGGACCGGGCATTCTCGCTTCTGCAGAGGAAACAAAGATGATTTCTAAGACACTTACTAGCTATAAAAGCAATTATTGGGAGAACTCAGACATGGCTGTAGTGGACTCTTAGGGAGCCTCAGGTGGTTTGGCTACCTTATGGGATAAGAAGCACTTCACTGGTATGATTCTCTCTGAAACTAGTAATCATCTTGCTGTTAAATTCCATGCCATTGATAATAACAATACTTGGATCCTTTCCAATATCTATGCACCCAATACGGTTAGTGAAAGAAGGAAGCTCTGGAGAGATCTAAAGGTTTTTAGAATTCAACATAGTAATGGCAGGCTGGCTCACTATGGGTACTTTAATTCCCCTTTAAATTCGGAGAAAACAAGGGGGAAACTCTTCTTTCTCTAAGGGTATGGATGATTTTGCTGACTTTGTGGCTGATCTAAATCTCATGGACATGGATCTTCATGGTAATCGGTTCACCTAGACAAACCATAGGTTGGGAAGGGATATGATTCAAGTCGATGGATCATGCTCTTATCTCGGCAAGTGGATCCTTCATCAAGATTTTTATCACACATCTTTGCCCAAAATTGGGTCTGATCACAATCCAATCGTTTTAAATTTTGTTAATGGGTCAAGCCTTACTAGAAGTTCCTTTAAATTTGAAAATATGTGGATGGAGCACGATGCCATAGTTGATAGGATTAAGGATTGGTTAATTTGGGGAAGGAGGAACTATTCAGTATAGGCTCATTCAAAAGCTTAAAAATGTTAAAAAATAGGTTAAAATATGGAATAAAGAAGTCTTCGGGAATGTTTTTGTGAAAAAAAGGAGCTAAAACAGAGACTCCAAGATCTGGAAAACAAAATTAACTCATAGGGGAGATCGGAGGAGGATCATTTGGCAAAAAAAAACATCCTTTCTAAGTTGCACACGGTTTGTAGCAGGGAAGAATCCCTCTGGAGACTTAAATCTAGGGCTATATGGCTGAAAGAGGGAGACATAAACACAAAATTCTTTCATATGACCACTCTGAAGCATAGAGCATGTAATAGGATTACGGAAGTATCCAAAGGCAATGGAAACATCATAAAATATACATGGATCATCAAGGAAGAGGCTCTCAGATTATATGAAAAGTTGTTGAATGAGAAGAGCGCTTCTAATGATGTGGCTGAATCTTTTATGCTTGAAGCTATCTGCATGATATAATTGAGGAGCAGAGATTTAAAGATATTACCAAAACTGTTACTATGGAGGAGATTGAGATAGATGTTTTTTCTCTAGAAGGAGATAAGGCTCCTGGACCTAATGGCTTCTCTGTCAATTGTTTTCAAAAATTCTGGGAAATTTGTTTAGACGATCTCCTAAGGGCGGTTAATGAATTTCTTAGAACTGGTGATTTATTGAAAGAGATTAATAATACCCACATAGCGTTAGCTCCCAAAAAAATGGATTCTAAAGATTTCAAAGATTTTAGACCAATTATCTTGATTAATGATGTCTATAGAATTTTTACTAAGATTATTACCACTAGGTTGCGGTCATTTTGAATGATCTAATCTCTAAATAGAAGAGTGGGTTCATCGGAGGTAGGATTATTCAAGATGGTGTGATCATGTTTCATGATATTATTCACTCTATGGATAATAATAAAAAGGCTTGCATGGTCCTTAAACTTGACATCAATAAAGCCCTCGATAAAGTTTCCTGGGCTTTTCTTGACAAAGTTTTGGCTAAATTTGGATTTCTTGAAAAATTTAGAAGAGTTATAAAATCTTGCACCTCTACAACTATATACTCTGTGGTGGTCAATGCTGAACCTGTGGGCTACTTCACCAGTTGTAGGGGACTAAGATAGGGGGATCCTATATCCCCTCTTCTCTTTATTTTAATGGTCAATAGCCTCAGCAGAACAATTTCCAAAGCTATTAAAGATGGTCTTCTAAAAGGCACTAAACCTACCTCTACGAATCAAACAACTTCTCATCAGCAATTTGTGGATGACACTATCCTGCTCTTAGTGGCATCTATTCTAGAAGCTAAGGTGATCAAGTCCATTTTGAAATTTTATGAGGCTACTTCGGGCAAGAGATCAACTTTGACAAAAGCTCCATTTTCTTTTTCAATACTCCTTTGGAAAGGCAGAATAAAATTGCTAAAGTATTGGGTTGCAAAATCAATGTGCTTCCCACTACTTATTTGGGGCTTCCCCTGGGTACTAAAAAAGTTTCAAACAAAGTTTAGAATGACTTACTAGAAATATTCCAAAATAAATTGGTAGGATGGAAAGGAGCCATTCTCTCCAAAGCTCTTTGTAAATGTTTGCTCATTAAAAACACTCTTCAAAATCTTCCTATCTACATTATGTCTCTATATAAAATTCCCTCTTCCTTCAGATAAAAAATTTAAACGATTCAAAAACACTTTTTATGGCAGGGAATGGAGGAAAAATTTAAATATCACCTGGTTGCCTGGGATCAAGTGTGCACTCCTAAAAGGATTGGGGGCTTGGGCATAAAAGACATCAGTAAAATGAATATGGCCTTAATTACAAATTTGGGTTGGAGAATGCTTTCGGAGGAACAAAATTGCATTGAACTCATTAAGGCTAAGTATCTAGAGTAGAAAACAACTTCCTCCTTCCTACATCTTGAACTGCTTCCACATGGCTCCATTTTATGGAACAACTTGATTCTTACCAGAATTTTATTAAGAAAGGTTGTAGATGGAAAGTGGGAAATAGTAGAGACATCAGTTTTTGGAGTGATTATTGGTATAATTTCAGCCTCAATGATAGATTTGGAGCAGCTAAGGAGAGTATGGAACATAAATATGGTACTAAGGTCATATATTATATAGAAATTGATGACAATCAAAAGAGGTGGAAACAACTCTCTCTAGATGGTTTATATTTGAACTTTGTGGTGTCCTCTCTTTAGGAGCAGTTGGACCTCATCCCCTTGAATTAGATGGATGTAAAGGATGTAATTATCCGGCACAATTCTAAAGATGGAGACTATATAGTTAAATCTGGGTACAATTCTTACTTTGAGAATACCTTAATGATTTTAATTGGAGAAAAATTTGGATGACTAAGTAAACCCCTAAAATTAACTTCTTCTTTTGAATTGTGCTCGAGGTAGAATTCTTACTAATTAAAATATGATAAAGAAAGGATTCATTATCCCTAATAGATTTCATCTATGCAAAAAAGATTCTGAAGATATTAAACACCTTTTTATTCACCGTGAGTATGCTACTACATTTTGAGCTATGCCTATCCAAGTTCAATGTTCTCTGGACGGTTCCTAAGGACTTCATCCAATTTTGGACCCAATGGAATCCTCCTTTTAAACATTTTGTTGTGAGAAGACTTTGGAAATTGATCATGCCCCATATTATATGGAGAATATGGAAAGATAGAAATGATATCAACTTCGGAATAACAAGAAGCACTGCAAGATTAAATTTTATAAGATTGGGCATGTTGTTAAAGGTGATATTGGGAGATTCAAACCCCCCAAAAATAAGAAGTATCTTGTTGACAAAGAATACATTCTTTCCAATTGGAATATTAGAACTATTAGTTTTGCGCTTTAGGAATACCTCAAGCATTGACATGTATTTGGTCTATTGGATTCCTCCGAGAGAAGTTGGTATAAACTAAAATTTGATGGTGCTTCCAAGGGTAACCCTAGTCTTACTGCTAGGGGAGGAGTTATCAAGGATCAAAAAGGTTGTTTAGTTGTTGCTTTTGCTGGTAAAATGGGGATTCAGATGAATCATTATGTTGAAGCCCTTGCTGCTCTTTGGGGGCTAAGGATTGCCAAATATTTTGATAGTCTCGTACTTAATTTTGGATAGGGACTCACTTAATATCATCAATCATCTAAACCAAACTTCTCTTCCTAGTTGGACCATTAAGGACTTCATTTTAGAAGAAAGATATATTTATCAAAAAATTAACAATTTCATCATTAGACATACCTATAAAGAGGGGAATAAGGTTGCAGACACTTTAGCCAATATGGGCATCAATATTAATCTTACCATATGGGATACAAATAACATCCCTAAGGAGGTTCAAACTATCATTAATGTGGATAATAATGGAATTACATACGTGGAGTAATTTTAATTATGACATGGAGCGGGTCTTTACGGTGATGAAAGATCTCACTTGTGTGATTTATCCTCCTTTTTACGGCCACATTAAAGCCATCAAACCTCACACAGGTGGGAGGTATCTCAAAAAGTAGGACATGCTTAAGAAAATTTTGACTCTTACGAGGGTTTTGAGCAGGATATTTGCAGAGTTTGTAGGAAGTAGGAGAATATGGGAGGGGTTTCTGTGACAATTAGAGTTGAGTTGTGACACGGCCATAAAGAAAAACGAGGTACTTTGGAACCTCCTACACAAAGGAGGCATTTCAAGTTTCATTGAATGAATTCAGGGTCATGACCTAAACATTTCAGTTCAATTTGCTATGGATTGGAAGGATAGGAGGGTAAAGTATGGAGGGCATAGGGCTATTGTCAACGAGGAGCTCATTACTAAGGAAACATGCTTGGAACTAGAGGGATGCCATTTTTTTAGTAAGATATTTGATAGGGTCATTGAAGCTAACATTTTTTCCGATGAGGGCAAAGAGCTGGAGTTTTTACTATGGGCATAAGGGTTAGCTCTATTCCCATGTCGTATGATAAAGTGACGAACATGATGGTAAGATATATCTCTCTAGAAGGTCATTATAAAATGGTCCTGTTAAACACCTTTTTTAAAAAATCATTTTAGAAGGAACTTCAAGGTTTGTTTCTGCATTACCTTATCAACTCCCTCTAGAGTTTTGTTTTGTATTTTCAAAAGCACTCCCATGCTATACCTTTACATCGTGGCCTTATCTTCCTTTTGCACAAGCTTTGTGTTACCAAATTGCTTGGCTTCCCAATTGCTCCTAGTGAGCCGCTTGCTACCACCTCCTCTGCCTCCATTCCCAATCTTTCTACCCCTTCCAAGTCCAAAACCAAGAACCCCATGAGAATTGGCACCCCTCTCACCGGCGGGGTTCTCGAAGCTCTAAAGAGATGGAGGTGGCCCGAAACCCGCTTCATATTAACAATGTTGGTATTGAAAAGGCCTGCGCAATAGGAGTATTCTCAAGTTCATAATAGAATGGAAGTCCTAGAGAAGAGATCAAACAGATAAAGGACCTTCGAGTATGGAAAACAGGGGGGAAAAGAAAGTTTGATGAAGAGAATGAAAATGCCAAGGATCAGTTTACTGATATATATATAAGAAGTTGAACTCTCTTGATACCAGACTAGGGAGAGCTAAAGATAGACATGATCACAACATGGCTATCTTTAAAGCCATAAGTGATTTTTAGAGCAGCAAGTTCGGAGCATTGCTATGCTAAGTGGGATCCCCAAACTATTTGGGGGAATGAGAAAGAGAGGAGTATGACCATTTCATAGTTAGATGCTTCAGACTCAACACACATAACCACTCGGCATTGTTAGAGTATCCAAGAAATATACTCACCGGGGCTAGTGAGATTCGTTAAAGTTCTTTATTCTTTTGTGTTATTTCTATTGTGGCGTTCTATTTTTTGTGGTTTTGTTGCGATCTGTGTCCTTTTTTGGATCTTTTTGTAACTTGTTCTTGGTTACTTTGGGAAACACTTGTTAAAAATGGATCCTTTTTTTTAAAATCTTCATAGTTATATCAGGTTGTTGAGCCCTTTTGTATCGGGGTATAGTCCCTTCAAAACTATGTACCAATAATAAGAAAAATAATTTCCAAGCTTCAAACTTTTAGAAATTAGTTTTAATCTCTTAAGATGAATGATGGCAATTCCATTGTTGCATATCTTCTTAGAGTTAAAAACATTTTCTATAACATGAAAGTGTTACGAGAAAATGTGATAGAAGTAGTTGTTCAAAATGTGTTGAGATCTCTAATTCCTAGATATGATTCCAAAGTTTCTTGCATTGAAAAATCCAAAGATTTCACTACCTTGAAGATGGGTTATCTTCATGGTAGTTTAACTTATATGAGATGAGGGTGATAATCCAACTAAGAAAGAGATAGCTTTCAAAATGGAGAAGATGGAAAAGGATAAAAAGGTCAAAAATGAAGATGCCTCTTAAGATATAGATGATGAAGAACTATTTTCCATGGTTTCTAGAAGAATGATAGTTGGACTGGTAAGTACAAGGGTAAACTTCCCTTCAAATTATTTTCTTGTGGTTAAATAGGTTATTTTTTTGTTAAATGTACTCATAGACATGATAAGAAAAGAAATAATGATCATGAAAGTGATCATGAGAAGAAAAATCAGAAGTATGATAAAAAGAAGAAAGAGTTCAAAAAGGGTGATTTCAAGAAGAAGGGTAAGAAAAGTTTCCTTACCAAGGAAGAGGTTTATTCCTCTTAAGCAAGTAGTGATGTTGATGGATCTGATTTTGAGATTGACTCAAATCACAAATATTTAGGTGATGAGGTTATTTTCATGACAAAGGAATCCATGATATCCTCTAGTGGAGGTTCTACTTTGTGGGGTGATGTTACACCTGATTATTGAAAGGAAAATGAAGGAGATGATGATGGTTTAAGGCTTGATTTGACATGTGTTTAATCGAAACTAGAAAATGCTGAAAATAACAATAAGAAATTGACTTCACAAGTTAAGGAGTATGAGGAAAGGATACAAGAACTTGAAGGGAAACATTGGGCCATTACTGAAAAGCTTGATGAAATTGTGAGAAAGCTAGAAATGCAAATGAGTAACATGACACTTATCTTGTAATCCAAGAAGGAAGAAGTGATCATCCTCAAGAAAGAAATATCAAATGTTGCAAGTAAGATGAAATCATTTCATAAATTTGAAGAGAGTACTAAGGCTCTTGATGACCTCTTGAGTAATAAGAAATCAGCAGGTGACGAATATTATTTAGGATTGACATATGAATTCGAGGTCAATAAGGTGAAACAAGAAGACCTATTATCATGCAAAGAAGTAGGTTAACCAAGATAAAAAGAAGGAAATAAGGATACCCACATCAAAGACAATGGGAATACCAAACCAATTAGGCAACCTAATGCCTCAAGGTATGAAATATATTTTGATGGTTATTGTTATACATGTAATGGATTTGGACATTGGGCTAATTAGTGTAGAAAGAATCCTAGAGATACTCATACATGGAAAGACCATATAAATGATATTGATAAAGATGTTATATGCTACAAATGCAATGAGATAGGTCATGTTGCTAGTGGTTTTTCAAAAGATTCATCTATACATGTTGATGGGTTCAAGAAGAACAATTCAATGGTATGTTACGGTTGTAATTAGGTTATTCATATGGAAAAGGAATGTAACTTTGAATTTTCAAGACAAAATCAAAGAGCTAAAGGTCCTAGAGTACAAGGAAGTGGATTTGAGGCCTAGTGTGCATAACAACAGTCAAGGAAGGGTTTGGAAACCTAGAAGAGAAATTTGTGTCTCATCAAGAGATGGTAATGATGGAATGAAAGGTTAAAAAAAAGTTCAGATCATAAGAGAGAAGAAGATGGAGTTCTTCAAGTTTCTAAGATAGCTTGAGACCTCTTTAATACATTCTATTAAGGTCTTCATGGCGTTCATATGCCTCTATTATGCTTCTTAGAGGTATATCAATCCATATGAAGAATTGGAGTGAGGGGGAGCTGTCTTGGTCCTTTTGTATGAATCCTAAATGATCATAAGGTATGTCCTTGAGTGTCTTCAAGCATGTTCGCATGGTTAAATTTACTTGTTATTTTGTGTGAAAAGTCAAAATCTAAGCATTATGGTCATTGGATGTTCTTAAGGTATGTGTTTGTATTGTCTTGGTTAATATGTATGCATGAGTTGTCTCAATGGGTGTTTGAGTCATGATGAGGTTATAAACATGGTTCAATATGTCATGCCATTCATATGGAAAGTATATTTTGGTTTATGTCATTAGTGGAAGTTGTTGGTTGAGTCTAAGGTTTATGGTGTCTCAAGGTAACAATTCTAAGTCAAATTGAAGTATTATGAGATGGTAATAAGTTTAAAAGCATAATTCATGCATGTCCATATGTCTATGAAGAAGTGAAAACATGATAGGTCTTAAAAGAAGATTCTTTGGGTGTGTGTGTATCTCAAAGTCTCTAGGTTAATAATTAGTGTGTCTTTGTCATCTTTAGGCATCTTAAGTTGAATTGGTTTAGGTATTTGACTTTTGTGATGTGTTCTTCATGATGTAAAGTGTTGGTTTTCTATATGAAGATGGTAAGATTCATCAAATGATGAATTGATTAAGTTATTAGTTCAAAATAGACTGTAGCACTTATATGGTAATCACAGGTGCATTCATGAGGAAATTGAAGTGGATATAGGTATGTAATTAGTATTTCCAATTTCCATTCATGAAAAGGAGTGCTTGTGACCTCAAGAAATATTTTTTCAATGATTATAGTCAAGTATGATATTTTTACAAATAGAGATATGTGCATTAAGTGCTCTTTAGCCCTAACTGGGTTCTATGAAGTTCTTGAGAAGCGGTATGAAAGGAAAGTTGAATTTGAAGGTGAAGATGGTGTACTCCAAAGCTAAATTTTTGTACAAAGCATCTAAGCTAGGTGTGCTTCAAGAGTCAAGTGTTATCAATCTCCAAATATTTCCATAACTATGGGAATATTTTAATGTAAAATGAAATTTAATATGAAAATATGGAGACCTAATTGTCAAAAGGAGGTAGGAAAAACTAGGTATATTGTGCTTAAGTACATGATGTAAGAATTATGGAGAAAGCAATATGGTCTAATGGGTATACAAAATTGGTATGGTTCTTATGTGAAAGGGGATTATTTGGAAAGTAGATGTGTTTTTCAATAATTCAAAGGCTAGTAGGTAGTATGAGTGTAAATTGTTGGTGAAAAGAAGGTAAAGTGATTTTTGTTGCCGAATTTATTACTTCTCTACTTTTCTCCACTTCTTTCTCATGAAGATCTGGTCTAATTTCTTTAAAATCCCATTCTTCTCCACTAGAGGAGCTTTCTTCATGAGGTAATCTGATTATTTTCTTCTTTCCAGGTGTAAATTCCTTCCTTGTGGCACTTCTAGTAGTAATTGTGGCCCTATATCTTGGTTCTTCAACACTTTTTCCTAATTTGGCTACTTTCCTTCTTAGATAGCTTTCTTTATCTTCCTCCTTATCCTCATTTTCTGGTCTACTCCTTGAGCTAGACACTCTCTCCTTGTCTTTTTCTATTGCCTCATCATCCCATGGTATCTTTGTAATGTGTTGGATTCTTTTGTGCGTCTCTTCCCAATGCCTTTGTTTTTGTGCCTCTATTCATATAAAACTAAGCTACTTTGGGACAAATGAAATAATCATGACCTCTTTCATGACATAAACCACAAGGGTTAGGATCTGTGAAATTTATAGCTAAGTTCCCATCTTTTCCACACTTATAACAATTCATGGGTCTTCTATCTTGATAGCCACCTCCTTGGTTATCTCTTATACTCAAAATTAAGTTAGAAATTTTGCTAATAACGTAACTATAGAAGTAGCTACAACTACATCTAAGCATGAAATTCTCAAAATCAAAGCTTTGTAAATAACCAACATTTTTTTGCGCTTTTGAATCTCTTGTGAAATACACCATTTACTCCTTAAGTGTTATCACTTTCTTGTTGTTACTCTCCAATTTATCAAAGGTTACTAGGCTCTTCAAATTCACATCTATTGTGTTTCTCATTAAAAAAGGAAAGAAAGAGAAAAGGAAGCCACAAAGACCACAATTCAAAATCATAAGACACAAAGGTATAGTTGGAAGAAAAGAAAAGAAAACACCCGAGAAAAGAATAACATAAATCCGTGGAAGTGGCTAAGAAAAAGAAGATAAAACCAGAGAAACAGAGAGAAGAGAAGAAAAATATAAGGAGATGGAGAAAGCTAAAAAGATAGTTGAAGAAGAAAAAAAAGAAAAATGAATTGGAAGATGCGAAAAGAAATAGAAAAAGAGGAGAAAAATAAAAAGTAAATCAAGAAGCAACAAAGGAGAAAGAGGAGGTAGAGAGGAAACATAAATAAGAGAAAGAAAGCACAAAAGGAACATGCAAAACAAAAGAAGGTCAAAGAAGAAAGAAATGATAAAGAAAAGAAGGAGAAATATGTAACAAAAAGAAGGTGAAGGAAGAGGAAGATAAAAATGTGAAGGAATAATAAGAAAAGAGGGAAAATGAAGAAAAAGAGAAGGAGAAGGAGGAAAATGAGGAAAAATAAAAACAAGAAAAAGAAGAAGAGGAAAAGAAACAAAAATAGAAGAAGGATCAAGACAAAAATGATAAGAAAGAAAAATAAGCCGAAGAAAAGAAGAAAAAGGAAAAAATAGAGAACAAAAACAAGGCACAAGAATAGAATATGATATCATCAACATCATGTACAGATACATCCAAAAGTATGGTACTAGCACAAGCACTTAGAGAATCCTTGACTAAAGTTAGACAAGCACTACAACCAAAAAAATGATACGCTTCTATATAGTTGCAACAAGGATAGTAGAATAGACAACAGAAGGGTTCAAGGTGCACTTGGGAAAAATTTTACCCCTACGTAAAAAAACTTACAGATCAATTATTGGAACAAATTTCTAAACAAGATTGGATGCAGCGATGTGTTGAGATAGAGAAGAAAATGTAGAAAATACTATCTTCCATTTAGGTACCAAATCCACACATCATTACACACTCCAGGTCATCAAGTAGAGGTGGATACAGAGAGAAGGTAATAAATGAAATATTAAAATAAGATAAAGGCACTTTTGATAGAGAGAAAAATAAAATCCATGAGGAAGCTTTAGAAGAATATAAACAACAACTACTAAAGTTTTGTAGAATTTGGAAAACCAAAAATAGAGGAAGGAAATGCAATCCACCTGTAAGTAAATTGGAGACAAAACTAAATAATTCCACAACATACTATACTTAAACAATAGGGTGTCTCAAAGAGACCCAACAAGAAATGGTAGAGCTCGATAAATTAGAACAAAAATACATGTTAAATCTATAGAATATGACATTAGCAAAGACAAAGATGGAGCTCAGAGAAGAAAGCTTGCTGAATTTATAGAGAAATATCAAACCAAGCAAAGGGCATAGAATGAGAAAATCATAGAAATGAAATAATGCAGCACTATGATGGATAAATAAATAATTAGAATACAACAAGAGTTCACAATTTCTCAACAAATATGGGGTAAAATTCAAGAAAAACCACCACCCTCAAACATTCTTCCATTAGTCTAAGAAAACACACAACTACAAGAATGGGTGAAACAAATTGACATTCATCTTGAGTTATGGTACATTTTTGAGAAGAATATAACCCCACATATTACAAAGTACATCCCCCAAGGTCCACCATAAATAAGAGTAAGAGGCAGGGCGTCCCACAAACCAGCTTGGGCAATTCGAGTGAAGTAACTCTTCCTTACACAAGACGTCTAAGTTTTTGGGGGTTCATGCCTTTACCCTCAACAGCTTGGTTTCTCATTATTCTAGTTAGGTGAGTTGAGAAAGGTAACCTTTCCTTATGCCAGATGTCTAAGTCCTGGGGATTGATTCTATATAGAAATTTTTGGAGAAAAATTTGAAGAGGATAGCCGTGGAGATAATGAGATATCCACCAAAGCCTAGAGGAATTCATGAAGGAAAAGAGTAAGCAAAAATAGAAGAACAAAGCTACCAAAGGTTTGAAGAAGCCATGGGTAAACTAAAGAAATTCATAAGATACTAGACTAAGTCTTGGTAAATTAGACAAAGTCAAAAAACAATGAAGGAAGCCACAAGAGATGATAGAAACCATAGAATAAAGACTAACAAATATTTAATGAAACAAGAATTCGACAAAGGTGTGAATCAAATGAAGTGACTCTTGGAATGTTTTTTATTTTTTATATTTATTGTAATTAATCCATTGTATATGTGTGTGCAACAAGAAATGTATGTGAGCATCACAAGAAATATATGATAGAATAGAGAGGAATTGTGTATGAGAATGAGACTAATGTAATAAATATTGAAATATAAATAAGAATTGATGTTTTGGAGAAAATTATTTCATGTGTTTTTACATTCTTTCTATTCAAAAGTTAGAGTAGTTTAATTTTCCTGCATATATCACTAGAAATAGCTTGAACTTCCTAAATATCACACCGACATGGAGGTTTAGGGTAAGCAAATAGAAGTATTTTACTTAGAGAGGAAATAAAACTCAAAGGAAACAAGATCCCAAAAGGTCTTGCATAACTAGAATATTTTTTTGACAAGTATGATAGGTTCATCAAATAAAAACATAAGATTCATCACGGTGCACACTTGATTTCGAGAAGGAAAATATTGGAACTCGATAAAAATTGAGGATGGTGAATATTTGCAAGTGTTTCTCACCTAAAGGAAAAATAAGGTTTGTCTCACTATTGAGAAAGTACTCTGATGTCTTGGCATATTCCTATGATGAACTAAAATCTTTCCAACCCAAGGAAATGCATCACTCTATTCTAATAAATCCTGAGTCTAAGCCTTTTAGGTAATAGAAACAACCTTACAATCTAAAGACTTTAGATACCATAAAGGAGGAAGTGTTGAAAATTATGAATGCAGGGATAATATTTCCTATCCACCACTCCATGTGGGTAGTGAACATCATTCCAGTGCAAAAGAAAAATGGGGAGATAAGGATTTGTGTGGAATTTCACAACTTGAATTAGGCCTCCTTGAAAGATAACTACCCACTTCTAATCATGGACCATATCCTTCAAGCCATCATAGGATCGAAGATGCTTTCATTACTTGATGGTTTTTATTGGTATAACCAGATTTAAGTGGTAGAAGAAGAAAAATAAAATACAATGTTAACAACACCTTGGGGAAATTTTGCATACAACATAATGCCTTTTGGTTTGATCAATATGGGACCGACCTTACAAAAAGAAATGGACTCGAGTTCAAGGATCTAAAGAAATGCATTGTAATCTACTTAGATGACCTCATAGTATTCTCAAAGAATTGAGCAGACCACATACAACATCTCGAATGAGTTCTCATCGATGTAAGAAACATGAAATATATATAAACCCTAAGAAGTGCATTTTTGGGTTTATCGAAGAAAAACTGCTTGTGCACATTATGAGTAAGAGTGGGATAATATTAATTTAAAAAGGATAAAATAAATCCAAGAATTTTCTCTATTAAAAATAAAAAAGGGAGTCCACTCCTTCGGAAAATTTGAATTTCTCTGTTCGCTTTGTCCTAGACGTCATCGAGTTGACGAAGCATATCAATGTCATGATGAAACCTCAAGCTAGCTTAAAAAAAAAAAGGAAGGAAAAATAACATTTGATGAAATCAAATAAGAAATAGAAAAGACTCCTACCTTGGTGCACCCTGATTTTGTCAAAGAACTAATCTCATACTTTGTTATGATTTAAAGCACACAATATCAACAATCTTGGTCCGTATGATGAAGAATTCCTCAAGCCCTCATTGATTTCATGATATATCCTATGAAGAACCATGAGGTGAGGTAAAACCAAGTAGGAAAGCATGCATATTTTGTAGTCAAGGAGGTAAAGAAAATTTGGTTCTATATTCTCAACTCCCAAACTATGGAAATGGTTCTAGATTCTCGCCATCAAGTCAATCCTTAGACCATAGGATCTAGGGAAAAAATGGGATAATTAGCTGGAAATAATTAAATAATATGACTTGGAGATCAAAGCTTGAACCTAATAAGAGGAAATGGGATGTGCTGATTGATTGCATAATATGAATCCGTTTTGATAGAGAATGATACATGAAAATTATTTTTCTACGACAAGATAAGTAAGGACTTGCCTCAAGTTCTTTTCCTGAACACAAAAAGTGAGTGGTATGTTGAAATTGCCTACTTTCTAACTTACGGTGATTTCCTCCTCACCTAAACTTCAAATAAAGAAGAACCCTTAAGCTTAACTCATCCAAGTATGTCATATGGAATCATGTACTATATAAGATGGGATTTGATGGATGCTTCCTAAAGTGCGTAAAAAGGAGAAACAAGAGCAGTTGCTAAAGGCATACCATGATCAAGCATGTGGTGGAAATTTTTCTTCAATGGTTAATTCTCACAAAATTCTCCATGGTAGGTACTATTTACCTACCATATTTTCCTATGACAAGAATTGGTTTCCAAATGTGAAGTATGTAAATAATTTTTCTGGGAGACAACTACTCATTACACTTCCTCTCATGTCGGTCATGATAGAATAAAACTTTGAATAGTGGGGCCTATATTTCATTAGAGTCCTAAAGCCTCATTCAAGTGCATGAAATACCCTTGTGATAAAAAAACTAATTAATTCATCAAGTGGGAGGAGGAAATCCTGAAAAAGTAGGACAATTAAGAAACAATCTGCAATTTCATCAACGATAACATTATTTTTCATTTTAGATTCCCCAAAATATCGTGGTGGAAAATGCCACATACTTTTCCTCCGTGGATCCAACTAATATTTTCTACAGCTATGGAATCTCTCTGTCACAAACATCATACTATTACCCGCAAGGAAATTTTCAAGCTAAATCAAGTAATAAAAACATAATGACTATATTTTGCAAGCTAGTGAATGCAAATAAGAGGAATTGGCACAAAATTCCTACGATGCATTATGGGTGGATAAAATAACTCCAAAGAAACAATTGGTATGTCACCATTAAATTTTCTCTATGGAATCAATGCATAGATCCCAGTCATAGTTGAGATGTAAAAAATCAAATTGCTTCAGGAAATGGAATATGGGCAATATCCCAATTCTATTGACAAAAGAATTTTGTTTCTTAAAAATCTATAGGAAGATATGTTCAAAGTGGTGGACCATATCAAATAAAACTAGTTGAAGGTCAAAAGGATGTTTTATAACAAGTATAAATCTAGATATGTCAAAGTTGGAGACCCTGTCTTATTATGGGACAAACAAAGAGAATATAAAGGAAGATGTGGGAAGTTCAACTCTTTGTGGCTCGAACCATTCCATATTCATGAAACTTGTAGAGATAATTCCTTCTATAAATCATATTAGAATGGCACACAATTGGAATTTATCCACAATAAGAAATATTTGAAATTATAAAAGTATTTAAAGTGGGTTTTCCCACGCATTATACCATAAGTGATTTAGGTTTGTGTTTCCCTTTCCATGTTGTGTGTGTTCTTTCCTTTCATGTGTTGTGTGTTTCCTTTGATCGTGTGTATACTCCTTTCGTTATTTCTATTTCTTTCATGAATATGTGAAGCCCAATTTATGCAGCCTAGAATTTACTATGAATAACCCGCATGTTGGAACATCACTCACCCCGAGATGAGCGGTCACCCGAAGCGTGTAAATGCACTAGGTCCCTATTTAGAGTTACTTGTATAGAATGTTAGCATGATGGTGCACATGTATTTTCATATTCATTACCAATAGTAAACAACACATAGTGCATAAACTAGATCTAGTTCTTAGAATATATATATATATATATATATATATATATATATATATATATATATATATATATATATATATATAAGATGAAATAAAAATGACTATAACAAGATTTACCATGCAAGAACTAGATTTAATCATTTTTAACACCATTATCCAGCCAATATGAACCATTGAATTAAATACTCTAAAACAAAAATCTTCTTTCATTACATAAGTATCTTCGGGAATCATGCATGTGAAAAACAACAACAACATAACTCTATAATTTGACACATAAACACACACACACTAGAACAGTGAAAATCAATACATATATATAGGGGTGGGGACCTTCCTTAACCTCTCATGCACTTATAAAAATAGGTCACATGCTAATAATAGTCATGAACCTTTAAACTAGGATGCACAACATACAAGTTCTCTAACAATGGACTTCCTATAGTACTCGAGTAGAAATCTTATTATTAGCCTAAACTAAGCATGGCACTTAGTTGTCACTTGTTCCCAAAATACCATTGCATGGACTGCAAGTATTCATGTCTTTAGGTTCTCAACACGCTAACTCCAAAAATAGCATTTAAAATAGAAATGAAAATGTCTTGATCCTTGGCACTTCAGATATATTGTAGCGCCACACACTCTTCCAGCGTGCTACATTCAAGAGCCCACAACTTAGGCCATTCTTATCCATCCAAAATTACCCCACACTAAAATGGATTTCTACCATGGAAATGGGTAATGACACATCACTCAAAATAATATAGGATAAATGAATGAAAGAACAAATAATAAGGAATTTTGTGAGTCATCGTATTGTGTACCCTTTTCTTCTTCTAGTTAAATGACTTCTGGATATTCACTTTGAATTTATTCCTCAAATTTGTACCAATCCTTAAGCACTGTATTTTCCTTATTAGGAATGCCCACATCAATGCCATCTAACTCATCCAGAGTCATGTGTCCACCCTCATTATTCATAATTCTAAGGATGTTGGTCATACCTAAGACCATCCCTTCCATGAAATCCACCTTCATGGGTTATGAGCTACTCAATGTCGTTGATCTGATCCATATGTTGTTTCTTCACAGCATCTAGCGCGTTGCATTTCATCTCTACCAAGGTAACTCATTCTATGTGCTCGAGTGTTTCATCCTTTGTTGTCTATAGAACTTCATTCTCCTCTACCTTTTTCCTTTCCTGTATTAAGTTATTAGGCATTGTACACATGGCCAATACTATATCTACCTTCTTCATTTCATCTTTTAAGGCTTGCAAAACAACCTCATAGCTAGATATATTCCTTGTAATCAAATCCTTAGCCCACAATGCTTGTTATGAAACATCCTTTTGCTTAGGAGGAGTACTAGTTTGTCCTCTCAAAGAAAACAAACTCTTTTATAGAGGTAATGCAGTTTCGACTTGAACTACTTTGACACATTCTTCTAAAAATCAGGTCTTTTCTACAAGATTCAATTGGTAATCTGCTAGGCCATATTTTTACATTCTCGGCCTCGCAATCGCATTATCCCACTCCTAGATGAGTCATTTGATTTATCTATCCTCATCTTTCTTATCTTCCGGTGTTAGCACCCGGATTTAATCTCCTTCAAAGGCCAAGCAACATCATGGATTTGACAAGATGCTTAGAGGTAGATAGATAATTATGTATGTCATTTTTTAGCCGGGGAAGCAGTCTATTTGACCTTTTGGCACTCGGGATTTGAAGGGAGTGGGTATCACCTTAAAAGGATTTGATCTATCCTCACTATTTTAGGTTGTGCCTTTCAACCAAGGTAAGAGAACCCTTTTGTAGCCTATTCTTTATGGTAGAGATTGAGATATCCTTCCTAATGAAGTTGTTAAGGAGACCTTGAAGAAAATATGATCAATCCAACAAAATCTAACTCTCACGAGTTGTCACTCTAGATAGTGGATAAAATATATAGGCAAGGTTCAGGCTACTAAAGACATTTGGAGTCCCGATTGTTTCTCCATGTTTTGGTAGTATAATTTATGCATTCGTATACATACATAACAAACGGGGTAGTATGGGTATGATAAGTTATTTTAAATGAATTTTTGGTGGGAGGTGAAGCAGATAAAGTTGATTATACCAAATATTTGAGAATTTTTACAAAAATGGAAACCTTGAGTAGAAGAATGCTTTCGAGTAGCGAGGGTGTTACTTTGACTGTAATACATGCTCCAATGGAGGCCCAGATCAGCACTTTTCACACAAACTTCAAGGATCCAAAATGAAGCTCTAGAGCGTGTTGGTACCCAGATTTAATCTCCTTCAAAGGCCAAGCAACATCATGTATTTGACAAGATGCTCAAAGGTAGATGGATAATTATGTATGTTGTTTTGTAGTTGGGGAAGCGATCTATCCGACCTTTTAGCACTCAAGATTTGAAGGGAGTCGATAGAACCTTAAGAGGATTTGATCTATCCTCACTATTTTAGGTTGTGCCTTTCAACCAAGGTAAGAGAACCCATTTTTAGCCTGTTCTTTATGGAGGAGATGGAGATATCATTCCTAATGAAGTTGTTAATGAGACCTTGAAGAAAATATGATCAATGCAAAAAAACCTAACTCTCACGAGTTGTCACTCTAGATAGTGGAGATATTCTCTAGGCAAGGTTCAGGCTACTAAAGACATTTGGAATCCTGATTGTTTCTGCATGTTTTGGTAGTAAAATTTATGTATTTGTATACATACATGAAAACAGGGTAGTATGGGTATGATAAATTATTTTAAATGGATTTTTGTGGGAGGTGAAGCAGGATAAAGTTGATTATACCAAATCTTTGAGAATTTTTACAAAAATGGAAACCTCGAGTAGAAAAATGCTTTCAGAGTAGCTAGGGTGTTCCTTTAACTAGAATATGTGCTCAAATGGAGGCCTAGATCAACACTTTTCACACAAAATTCAAGGATCCAAAATGAAGGCTCAAATTGGAAAACTTAACTAAACATTATCAATCTCTATTTCATCACGCCTAAGATACCCTCAAAGGCTAACAAACAATCTTATAGTCATGCTAGAAGTCACAGTGATTTTAAATTTTTTTATTTCACTATAAAATGAAAGCTCTTTTCATAAATGAAATTGAAAATGCCACCAAAATATCACAAGGATAAGATCTTGTGTGATTCACATAGATTTTAATGTAAGAATGCAATGGGAACAAGAAAAACTACTTGCAGACATTTAGAAATGAAGAAAACACAAATTTTGCTCAAGAATAACATAGATTAACTCGAGTTTGGTTAAATTTATCAGCAGGGGAAAGTTTCTTGAACAATCTCAGAGCTTGTCAATGGTTGTACACTCATAACCACCTTGACATGATCAAATTTAACACAAAGGAGATAAATAGGCTTCTTTAGATAGTTTCTCAAAAATATGGGCTCTATCAAACTTTTCTCTTAGGAAATCAGTTTCTAAATCCTAACACTTCTACATTCACAAACTCCCAACCCTTTTCACAAAAAAATCATGCCTATTTATATCATTTTACAACAAGGCATTTTCCCCCAAAACCAGAGACATTGAGTGTACCAGTGCTCACAATGATCTCTACCGCGATTCCTAGAATCGGATATATGTAAAAATTCATTAGGTGGTCGGGGGTTGGATCTCCTCGAATATCTCTCGCATTCAATTCCTTCTTCTGGTAGATCACTTTCCCTTCTACTCGCCAACCACTTCTACCACTAATCTATCAAAACTATCTCTTCACATGCCCGGAAAAAAAAATGGAAGATCGATTGAGCCTAGAGTTAAGATCTCATCTTAATGGAAAAAGATGTCCCCAAATCTTCCTCACCAAACTCAGATATCAAATTAACTCCCCTTCCCTATTTAGCGTGCAAGAAATAGAAATAAATCATGAAGATTCACACCGCTAGAGCTCTGGAGTGAAAATGGCGTAAGAATCGATACATGATGCACAATTACCATTGATTTATATTTTGAATTTGAACCATCCATGTGGAGATCCAATTCTAGAGCAGGCTTGTGAGTTCCTTTTTTCCTTTTACATATTTTGAGAAAATGTAAAATTTTCACATTTTCTCTCGTGCCTCTCGCCTTGAGAAATGAGCCTGACACATATCCTAAGGTGGGTCCCAAAGGAACCATGGCCAAATTCTGATATTTCCCCTCTTTTTTGGAAAAGGGAAAATTTTCCAAGTTTTCTCTGCAGCTCCACCCTTGAAAAATGGTCCCGAATTGTGTCCCAATGTGGGTCCTATCGAACCATGCTTCCTTTTTCAATTTTAAATCCTTTTCCATAAAAGGAAAAGTTTCCAATTTTCCTCTCAAGGTACGCACATCTCTGTAGTTGACTAGAGAAAGTTTTCAATTTTCTTTATCAAGCTTGCGGGGCCATTTTTAGATTTTTATCCCTTTGATGATAAGGGGTAAAAATCAAAATTTCCTCCAATAATTCGCTTCCCGCCCCTTTGATCGGGAAAAATGTTGACTATTTCCTATCAGTGTCCGTGAGAGATTTTGATGTTTTAATCCTTTTGGTAGTAAGAGGCAAAAGATCCAAGCTGCCTCGATGGTCTGCATCCCCACCCCTTTGAATTTTCAAACTACCACATTTCATTATGGCGCATCTTGAGATGATCCCCAAAACTTGAGACCTTGAATGAGCGTGGGGTCGCCACGTGTTGTTATGGCACAACTTCAAAAACCTTAAGGTTTCAAAATGATTTGGCGGGGTGAAGTTCCATTTTATAATTTTATTCCATTTTTCCAAAAGGGAAAAACATTAAACTTACCTCCAAAGGCCCGCATCTATGCCATTAGCTTTGCCAGTGTGTCCTCCTGTGGGGTCAAAGTAAGACTTTTTCCATACCACTTAATATTTTCTCTAATCAGAGCTTGGTGGGGCCACGGGGTGAGTTCAAACCTTTTTCCAAAGTATCCAAAAGGGAAAAGTTCAAAAAAAAACCGTCTTGCCCCATCCAATTATAAGAAGCCACGTAAGCACCAAAAGAACCAATCAAATTTGAGTGGGGCTATGAGACCAAATTTGCCTTTTTTCCAAAAAAGTAAAAAATGATAAGTTAAAGCATTTTCCCACCGTCCCTTGACCAACCAAAAGAAGCCACATGACCACTGAACACTAAGGAATAACTTTGATAGGAAAAAGACACCGTCAGACCATCAAAATATAGAAAATCACCATTCACGCCCAGAACCCGATTTTTCACTAAGGATGGAATTTTTTTGAAAAAAACAAGTGAATCATGGTTTTGAGCATCTTTTCAACCATGGATTTTGGATTTTCAAAGGCATACAAATATATATTAACCATTCTCAAGCTTCCATGGTTAAGGAAAAATAGGAAAAATGACAGAGCCCACGGATTTTGAAGAAATTAGGGCAAAAACAAGGCAAACTCGGAGACTTCTTCAAGGAGGGACATGACAATGGATTCTAAAAACAATTTGAGGCATTTAAAATGAAGGTAAAGGTGTTGAGAACACTCACATCGAGAGACAAAATGTTTCATAAAATGCAAACAAAGGAAAAATAATGGCAAATGGGGTGAAACAAATCTGAGCACCAACATCGGCTCTCGACTCGGGGATGGGCACTCCCTACGAGTGCCACAAGAAAAAGGTAGACCAAGTGCAAAAATATCCATTGGGAAAAGGATTCAGCTTGCAGAGCACAAAACTAGGACTATCCCCCAAAAAACAAATAGAGAAACCAACAAAAATAGGCCACCAGGGGCCAGAACGAACAAGAACACGAAAGACAGAAAAGCAAACCAACAAACTATACACTGTACAAATGATGTTCACCTTGGTTCTAGGGAATCAATCCAAGAAATGCTTCAAATGCATTCCATTAATAGGAAATTCAAGCAATTTTAGATCCAAATCCTTTAAGAAAAGGTATACTCACCAATCAATGTCTATGGAGTAAGGACCCATCCAAAGTGGATCAAATTTACCATGTTTGCCCTTATCTTCATGCTTGCTATCCCATAACAACACAATATCTCCAAAATTGAAAGCTCTGGGGTGACCTTCTTGTTGAACAAATTATTCAGATTTTCCCCGAACTTTACATGCCTTTGGTGGGATGCCCTCCTTTCTTCATCAAAGTTCAACAATCTGGTTAATGCGGCATCATATGGACTTACTTCCTTGTCTTCCAGTTGTTGAATGAACTGATATGAGGAGAATTGCATATACGGGGGTAACGTGTCCTGAGTTGCATACACCAACTCAAATGGAATCTTTCTAATGGCTCTTTTAACATTAATTCGGTCACCTAGATAGAAAACTTCAACTGCTCACCTCATTTTCTCTTATTCAGCTCCAAGGTTCTTCTGATAATCTTCAACAAATTTTTATTATTCGACTCAGCTTGTCCATTTCCTTGGGGATTGTAATTAGATTCATATGTCAAGTTGATCCCATATTATTTACACATTACCACCAAAGGTTTATCTCTAAAGCTCATGGCATTGTCAGCAACAATCTTGACTGGCACCCCAAACCTTTAGATGATATGGTTCTACAAAAAATCCATGATAATTTGGTGTGTTGCTCTTTTGGTGGGGATTGACTCCACCCATTTGGTGAAGTAATCGGTGGTTATAAGAATCCACTTATGGCCAGCACTTGAAGGGTCTGAAATCTCACCAATGAAATCCATCCCCCATTGTTTAAATGCAGCTTCAATTGATACAGGCTACAAAGGATAGGAGCCTGAAGCTTTCAGTCTTCCAGAGAAGCACTGACAACTCTCACATCTTCTAATGAAAAGAGTTGTATCCTTGAAGAGGTTTGGCCACCGATAACCAGCCCTCAAGATCTTGTGTGTTGTGACTCTTACAGGAAAGTTCCCCCCACAAACTCCTCCATGAAGATCAAAAATTATCTTGGGGGCTTCATCTTCAGTAATGCACCTCAAGAGAACTCCCTCAGGGTTCTTCCAAGCTAACCCATAATCAATAATGACATATTTCTGGGAAGCCAACTTAAGGGATCTTTTTGGTTCTTACTTAAATACTCAGGGTAGTTCAGATGTCTGAGATAAAAAATTACATCTTTGTACCACTCAGAACTCATCAATTTTTCAAAAACATCTACCCTACCTTCTTCTACCTCATTTACCTCAATATTTTGCAAGTTTCTCTCAGCCATAAGCTTAGCTAAGCCCAAACCTCTCACCAGCTTTGTGGTTTGGATATCCATGTCATATTCTTGCAACTTGTTCACCCATCTGCATCTTTTGCTTGAGACTTCCATCTCTAATAAGATGTCTTTCACCATGGTGTGGGGAACATAAGCAACAATCTTAGAACTTAAAATGTAAGGCTTGAAAACCTTTGTTGCTTTTACCAAGGCAAATTATTGTTTCTCCATAATAGTGTATTTCAGCTCAGCCCCTATAATGCCTTACTTGATAAAGGAAATTGGCCTCTCAAATTTCCCTTCATCATATTTCGCAACAAGACAGATGCAATAGTGCTCTCTGAAGCAAAAGAGAACAGTTGAAATGGCCTCTTATAATCTGGATCTGCTAGAACAGGTGCATGCTTTAGTGCCTCTTTAATCCCATTGAAAGCTTGAATGGCATCTTCATCCCACTTGATGACTCGGTCCTTATTTAACATGGAAGTGATCATAATGGTCAACTCAAAGAACGTTTGATATAAATCTTCGATGAAGTTTATCTGCCCAAAGAAGGATTGAATTCCTTTCTCTATTCTTGGAAGTGGAACCTTTTTGATGGCCTCTACCCTCTCTCGGATCAATCATCACCCCCTCTTGTGACACAATGTGACCAAGAAATTTTACCTTCTGCACTCTGAAATGGCACTTCTTTGGATTGAGTGAAATGCCATATTCTCTACATTTTATCAGCATTTTCTCCAAGTGTAGCAAGTGATCACTTCTCTTTCTAGGGAACACAATTACATCATCTTAGTAGACAACAATAAAATCATTGATGTAACCAAAAAAGCAACATCCATTGCTCTTTGAAAAGTTTCTCCAACATTCATCAGCCAAAGGGCATCCTGACATATACATATGTTCCCTAAGGGGTGGTAAAGGTTGTTTTAATTCTTTCTGATTCCTTCACCACAACTTGGTTATAACCAGAGAAGCCATCCAGGGTAGAAAGTATCTTAGAACCAGTCACTAGCTCAGCAAAGATGTTTTCCATGTTTGGTAAAGGATAATTATCCTTCATTGATGCTTTGTTCAAGTTTTTGAAATCCACACACAACTTGATGTCACCATTCTTCTTTCTAACTGGTACTAGGTTTGCAACCCAAGAAGAATACTTGGTAGGCTGAATAATCCCTCCATCCCTCATTTTCTTCACTTCCTCTTGCAATTTAAGAGATAAGAGTGGATTGTTTTTCCTTTGTTTCTACCTGAATGGTTTTGCATTGGCCTCCAAGGGAATATCATGTTAAAATAGAACCTCTTTGTATGCCTTTAGCTCATAATAAGTACAAGCCATGCAATCTTGATACCTTTTCAACAATTGGATGCAGGACTGATTCTCTTCCTTACTGATATTGCTTCCCAACCAAATCTTCCTTGGATTCTCCTTCGTGCCAAGGTCATGCTCCTCAATATCCCTTGAGGCTAACATGCATCTATTAATAATGTGATCAACATTATCAAAATTGGACTCAAGAGCAACTAGCCCTCTAGGAATGGTATTAGTCTTTAGTTGGATAATTCCTTTGCCAAACATGGTTTCTTTACCCTATTCTACACACACCATTGGCTCCCAATCAATATTTTGATCAGAAAACTCCTCTTTGTTCTACAAAAATCTTCTGACCTAAGCATCATCATCAAAAACTTGCCAATGTTTAATGTTGTCATGTATAGATGTCCTTGTTAAAACTTCAACATCATATTCATTATATGGGGACACTACACAATTATCAAACCAAGATCCCAACACGGAAAGTTTGTCTCGCTAGATCATCGAACCTCCAATCATGATGCACAATATTGAATGAATCAAACATCTCAATGAGATCCCAAGCTGCATGCTTGTATTGATTCATTCACTGATTTTTATGGCATAAATTTTTCTGACTTTCCTTACAACCAATTCTAAATCTCCTTTAACAATGATGTCTTTAACACCATATTTCCAAGTGATCCTTAGACCTAACAATAATGCCTCATATTTAGCAATGTTATTATTGCATTTAGAGTTAAGTTTGAAAGAAAATACAAACTCTTCCCCGACTTGGGAGATTAAAAACACGAGCACCATTTCCAAACTCGGATCAAGCTCCATCAAACAATAAAGCCCAAGGAGAGCCTACCTACTCAAGAAACTTGCATTATTCAATCTTATGCTCTTTCCCATTAGAAAATCCTACAAAGTTATCAGCATCGACACTTGTGTACAATACCTTATAAGATGCATTGTTGGGATCTTAAATAAGGTGTAACATTTTCTTCTCCCCATACAACTTGACAAGGCTGGCCTCAATTTGGATGGTGGCATAGGACATATCCATTTGAACACTCCCACCAACACTTGCAGCCCATTTTCTAGATAAAAACATACCCCACTTGGTTGGGCAATCAACAATAACTACATCAAGCTTCAAATTCCTTCCTAGATAGGTTGCAAGTTATACCACCAGACCTTTCACACATCCCACCACTGACACCTCTCTAGAATCCATGGTAGTACACTTCCCATATGCTGTTGTTACTTTGATATTTAGCTCATTCATGACTTCTAGAGGCATAACATTGCATGATGCCCCTGAGTCAAACATACAGTTGTGTAGCAATCTATCTTTAATGATCAGAGTGGTGAAGAATGGATCCACATTCAGCTGAGAATCTACTAAGGATGTTCCCAAATAAACCTTAGGTGGTTCATCTATCTCTTCTGATGCTAGTGGTGCTTTTAGTTCTTCAATAACTAGGTGGAGTCTCCACAATGTTTATGTTTCTACCTAGGCAGTCTTCTCCTCTTTCAATCCAAAATACTCCAATGCCCTTTTCTTATGCTCAGGATCCTAAACAACTCAACAATTGGAACTGAGATTTAGATCTGACTCAAGACTTGGGCAATATCATAAGGGGCAGACTTTGGCAAGGAAACATTGGAAGGAAGGTTGACACACTCATTAGATAGCACATGATTTTGATAACTTGGGCATGAGGAAGGGTATGCTTTTGTTTGGGATAGTAAGGCCCTTGGTAGATGCATATTTATTAGGTGCCTCTTTAGGAACATTTGAAAGAAATGGATTTTTTGGCCCGGCCCGAGGCCCTATCCCTTTGACAACCCTACTTCTTGTGTTTTGTTCCTTTTCTTAATCTACAACAACATTCATCAACAACTACCTGTCCTCCTCAGATGGGATGCCTCCATCATACTTCTTTATCATTAAAGCCCTAAAATATTCAAAGTCATTATTGGGTAATTCAAAAGCTTGTACAATATCCAATTGTAAAGTATGAGAGGGAGGAAGAATAGGTACCCGGTGGATGTAATCCAAAAATCAGCAGTAGTTCTAGCACTTATCACCTCAGTTGAAGTTGCCCCTTGTTGTGAGCTCATGGAGTAACCCATCATGCAAACATCATCATCATTATTATCATCAACTTATTCTTCTTCTTACTGATCTTCTTCACAAGGAGCATGGGGCATGAAACATCTGTCACACCAATCAATGACATATGTCTCCTCCACAACAACAACTCTGGCAGCCAAAGGATTAGACACCATTCTATTTTCCCTACCTTGGGGCTGCCTATTTCCAAATCCAATAGGTCCCTTTCCTCTATCATCAGATATTTGGTGATTTTTGAACTTGTCTTGGCCTTGCTACTTGTGTTGACCTTGTGAGCTCTACCCAATTCCTTTCTCACTCGGGCTAGTTTGTAGGAAATTTCTTTGACAGCCCCTACCAAAGTCTTCACAACTTCTTCCAAATCAGCAACCTTGCTTGTTTGAGGTTTTTCTAGGTTAATTAGTTTTACACCCTCCCTTTTTGGAGGCTTTCCAATTGCCTTGATGTTATTCTCAATTTTCAGGGCCATGGTGAATTCCTACCTCAAATTAGTAGGGTTTTTGTCCCTTAAGTAGTAAGCAACCTTTTTATCAAATGCATCTGAATATTTGATCAAACATGATTCATCACATGGCCTTATCCTAATAGGAAATCTCCTCAAGGTCTTATTAAACCTTGTGTTGAAATCATGTACTGACTCATTAGGATTCTTCTTGATGTTTTCAAATTCTGACAGAAGAAATCTAGGGTCAATTCTGTCACCATACTGCAATCTAAATGCATTATTCATCTCGGTCTAGGAATCTATGGAATTATCTAGAAAAGCTTTGTACCAGTCCCTAGCATCTTCCTCCAAGGTATGGATAAATAATTTGATATATACATCTTCATGTTCAATCTCAAAGTCTTCCATCATATTGATAAAAAGCTTTAAATGTTGATCACCAGTTATGGCATTATTTCCTTGGAACTTTGGCAATCTATTTCTCACATCCTAGGGAACTGCATTTGGGTAACCAACCATCCCTGTAAAATTTATAGGACCAAAGGTGTTTACAACAAATGGGGGCCTAGGTGGGGCAGGGCCATGTTGTTTTGAGGAGGTGGCTCTGGAGGAGTGACAAATTGATAAGGAGGAGAGGGCATTTGAAACACAGGGAGTATAAATTTCAAAACAGATATCCCTAGAGGCCTTGTTTCTTGGAAAACCCCATCGGCTTCGAAAATATAGGGGAAGAATGAGAAGAAAACTTTTCAAAATCAAATGAATGCCCCTCTCCACTTGGAGAATTTAGTTCCACAAAGAGGTTGTTTGATTAAGAAGAACTTGAATTGTAGTCTTCAATAATAGGCCAATCACTTTCATCAATGGAGATCCCTCTTCTCTTCGCTAATCTCCAACAACTCTCTAAGTTTTTCTTCCTTCTCACTTTACTTTTCCTAGATCTAGAAATAGTGTCCTAGCAGGATCCCTAGCAAAGAAAGGCCTTCTTCCTTCTAGCTTTGTAAAGATTAGTAACAAATCTCACTTGAAAGAGGTTAAGACACTGGTACTCATCAAGAATTAGATCAACAGAGATTCACCACTAAGGATTTCCACCTTAGTTGTGAAAATGCACTAAAATATGATCTCACAAATGTTTGTCAAGACTTAAAACTAGAAATGGGATGATATGACTTTTCTTAACCCAGATTTATCAATGAAAGTTATTTCACTAGGTGTAGAAATTGAAAGAGTTGCACACATTACTTGCAACCTTGAAATACTTCTTACACGTCAAAACACAAGATGATGTTTGAACAGATGTGTTAGCACTCCGAGCATACAAGCAATGCTCACCAGGTCTAAATATGAACTATAATCTCTATATCCCAGCAATGGTGCTAGAAGTGTGTTGGTACCAAGATTTAATCTCCTTCAAAGGCCAAACAACATCATGGATTTGATAAGATGCTCGAGAGGTAGATAGATAATTATGTATGTTGTTTTGTAGTCGGGGAGTATTCTATCTGACCTTTTAGCACTCAAGATTTGAAGGGAGTGGGTGGCACCTTAAGAGGATTTGATCTATCCTCACTATTTTAGGTTGTGCCTTTCAACCAAGGTAAGAGAACCCTTTTTTATCCTGTTGTTTATGGAGGAGATGGAGATATCCTTCGTAATGAAGTTGTTAAGGAAACCTTGAAGAAAACATGATCAATGCAAAAATATAACTCTCATGAGTTGTCACTCTAGATAGTGGGGATATTCTCTAGGCAAGGTTTAGGCTACTAAAGACATTTGGAATCCTGATTGTTTCTGCATGTTTTGATAGTAAAAGTTATGCATTTGTATACATATATGAATAACAAGGGTAGTATGGGTATGATAAGTTATTTTAAATGAATTTTTGGTTGGAGGTGAAGTAGGATAAAGTTGATTATACCAAATATTTGATAATTTTTACAAAAAGGAAACCTCGAGTAGCAGAATGATTTCAGAGTAGCTAGGGTGTTACTTTAACTAGAATATGTGCTCCAATGGAGGCCCAAATACACACTTTTCACACAAACTTCAAGGATCCAAAATGAAGGCTCAAATTGGAAAACTTAATTGATCATTATCAATATCTATTTCATCACACCTAAGATACCCTCAAAGGTAACAACCAATCTTATAGTCATGCTTAGGAGTCAGGTGATTTTCAATTTGTTTATTTCACTATCAAATGAAAGATCTTCTAATAAATGAAATTGAAAATGCTACCAAACTATCATAAGGATAAGATCTTGTATGATTCACACAAATTTCAATGTAAGAATGCAACAGGAATAAGAAAAAATACTTACAGACATTTAGAAATGAAGCATACATAAATTTTTCTCATGAATAACATAGATTAACTCGAGTTTGGTTAAATTCATCAAGCCAGGGAAAGTTCCTCAAACAATCTCAGAGCTTTTCAATGGATGTACACTCGCAACCACCTTGACATGATCAAATTTAACACAAAGGAGATAAACAGGCTTCTTTAGATAGTTTCTCAAAAAGATGGGCTCTATCAAACTTTTCTCTTAAGAAATCAGTTTCTAACTCCTAACACTTCTACATTCACAAACTTCCAACCCTTTTCATGGAAAAATCATGCCTATTTATATCATTTTACAACAGGGCCTTTTCCCCCAAAACTAGAGACATTGAGTGTACTAGTGCTCGCCATGGTATCGATCATGATTCCCAGAATCAAATCTATAAAAAGTCGTTATGTGCTCAAGGGGTGGAGCTCCTCAAATATCTCCCACATTCAACTCCTTCTTCTGTAGATCACTTTCCCCTCTACTCACCAACCACTTCCACTCCTAATCTATCAAATTTGTCTCTTCACATGCCCAAGAAGGAAAAATGGAAGATCGGATCAAGCCTAGAGGTCAGATCTCATCTTAATAGTAAAAGATGTCCCCAAATCTTCCTCACCAAAATCAAACATCAAATTAACTCCCCTTCCCTATTTGGAGTGCAAGAAATATCAAGAAATCATGAAGATTCGCACCTCCAAGAGCTCTGGAGTGAAAATGGTGGAAGAATCAGATACAGATGCACAACTGTCATTGATTTCTATTTTGAATTTGGACCATCCACGTGGGAGATCTAATTTTAGAGCGGGCTTGTGGGTTCCTTTTTTCCTTTTACATCTTTTGAAAAAATGTAAAATTTTCACATTTTACTCCACACCTCTGCCCTTGAGAAATGAGCTTAACACATGTCCTAAGGTGGGTCCCAAAGGAACCATGACCAAATTCTTCTATTTCAACTCTTTTTGGAAAAGTGAAATTTTTCCAATTTTTCCCCACAGCTCCACCCTTGAAAAATGGGCCTGACACATGTCCCAATGTGGGTCCCATCGAACCACACTTCCTTTTTCACTTTTAACTCCTTTTCCATAAAAGGAAAATTTTCCAATTTTCCTCTGAAGGTTCGTACATCTACCGTTGACTGGAGCAAGTTTTTAATTTTCTTTATCGAACTTGTAGGCCCTTTTGATATTTTAATCCCTTTGATGACAAGGGGAAAAAAATTAAATTTTCCTCTGATGGTCTGCTTCCCCGCCCCTTTGACTGGGGAAAAATGTTGACTATTTCATGTCGAGTCTGTAGGCCATTTTGATGTTTTAATCCATTTGGTAACAAGAGGCAAAGATCCAAGTTACCTCCAATGGCCTGCATCCCCACCCCTTTGAGTTTTAAAACTACCACATGTCATAATGGTGTATCTTTAGATGATCCCCAAAACTTGATACCTTGAATGAGTGCGCAGCTTGCCATGTGTCGTTATGGCGCAACTTCAAAAACCTTAAGGCTTCAAAATGATTTTGCTGGGGCACACTTCCATTTTAGAATTTTAATCCATTTTCCAAAATGGGAAAAACATTCAACTTACCTTCGAAATTCCACTCTCTGCCATTAGCTTTGCCACGTGTCCTCTTGTGGGATCAATGTAAGACTTTTTCCCTTGTGGGAAAATATCTTCATCCTCCTTCATCTCAATGCTAGGGTGTCCTCCTTCCGTGTGATTTTCTAAGGGGACTCTTCCTCATCACTATCCTTTATAGGAACATATTTTTGGTGCTTTCTCCTTTCTTCTTCCTTATTATTCATAGGAGTTAGGTGTGGTGATCTCTTTACCAACGGTGAAGTCCCTACACCAATGTCTCTAGATGTGTTCCTTTTCCATATATCTCTTCTAGTATGCATAATTCCATCGTTGTCCTCGGGTTCCTCCTTCTTCAGGACATTCTCCAACTTTGTAGCAACTAGATCTTCCCGAGATGGAGTGTAGAGGCATACTACCTTGTTATTCCCATGGTTTTTCCATTTTTTGGAGGTCCCAAGAGTGTCATATCCACACCCTTCACCACCTTTCCATCCTTAAACCTTGGCCTTAGATAAATGTACACGCGCGTGGGTTCAATTTTTCCTATGACCAAACTCTCTAGTGTGATGTCCACATTTCCTGATTCCATGGTTTCCACATAGGCCTCTTTCCCTGGCCATACATAAGTCTTACGCAGAATATGGATATTTGTGTCTACTTTTTCCACATCAAATTGGAGCTTGTGCACATTGTGGAACTTGTTCACTGAATCCTTGAAATATCTAGTAGTAAAATAAAAGGGAAACTTACACCATGGGCTCTTACTACTTGACTGCATATGGAAGCACCCCAAGTTGAAGTGTTGGTAGACTGCAAACTCAACTTCTCCATTCAATACTTTGGGTAGCTTGCACATAATATGTCATCCTCCTTTAAATGCCATATGCAATCTCCTAAACCACCTTCTCAAGTTTTCAATATATGCATTAGAAGCAGTTCCACATAGAGTGTATTTGGTAAATTTCTTCACTGGGGATTTATTTTCTAATGGAAAATCCCAGATGTTCCCTTAGGTCCGTCGAGTAATCCAATTTCCCTAAATACAATCAATAATAGGATTTCTCCCCAAGTAATCTTCTCACCTTTATCTTCTTAGATGCATGCCTCATTCACTAAGATTTCTGCAATGTACCCAAAAATTTTGTAATATGTCTTGTTGACCATCTTGTGCACTTTATGTAACCAACACATATTCACCTCATTCCACCATTCAGTGGCACCCAACTTTCTTCCCATCAATATTGTTGCAAACCTAGTGGCCATGTCTCAATGTTTGTCACTTTGATGGCTCAGACCCTTTTCTTATACTGATATAAGGTGGATATGGCATCAATTCCCTCATCATATGATAGATCTCCTATGATCTCTAAGCCTGAGTTGAGAAACTTATCACCTTCCCAATAAACTTGGTAGTGATCCTCATTCTCTTACCCATGAGGTAGAAAACATCTTCATGGAGGTGTGACATGAGCTGCTGATATAACTTCTCGACTTCCCAAAATAGGTCAACTCCATAACTTGCATGACCCCATGCTTTTAAGTAACCTCTTCATGGAGGTGTCCAAAACCCTATTATAGTCTGCCAACTACTTGATTTGTCTTCCTATAACCTTCATTGCGACGTCCTTGAGGTATTTCTCAAGACGGTGGTTAATTTTTTAAACCCTACAATGTGTAATATTTATTGTCCATGGCCTCCCCTCAATAACTCCTTTCGATATAACATCTCAACCAACCACTCCTCTATTGGGTCATCAACCTCCTCCACAACTAGAGCCCTCCGTGGTTCCATCATTCCTCTCGATCCTATGAGTGTGAATGAAAACCCTAGCTATCGTGCAAACAAAACCTAAGTCACCCTACCATCATGCACATGTACCACCACTTGAATCCTTCTCCCGTTCATGGATGCTCAATAATGTGCTTCAAAATGCAATAGGTTTACTTGCTCTATAGAGTGCTCGTCGTCTCCATCTCTTCTTTGCACTTCTCAATTTTCTTCGAACTCGCAAGGTAAAAATGCCATTGCAAATGCTGGCTTTAAAACAAGTTTCAAAAATCCCCTTCATTAATTTCTCCACCTACCACCATACACAATATTAATTCCCTTTGAGTGTGTTTTGTGCCTCTATTTCCCGCACCCCAATCTCTCATGCCTCAAACCTTGGCACCTCAGTCATAAATTTTTGTCGTGCCACTACTTATTTGTCACAGATCTCATCTACCTATGCTTCTTTACACCGAAGTATTTATCCAATGTGACCTAAATATAAGTAGTCTCAAATTTTGCAACCTATTTGATTTATACCGAGTTCTCACCGTGTTACGTGTGGTCTTTAACTTTGAGCAATTCTCTTGAATTTTTCATCACCTTTCAAAACTTGTTCCTTTATGGACACCCATGATTTTATTTCTTTTTGGTACCCAGACTAACATTATTTATCTACCCCACATTAAGTGTATGTGCAGTCCTCTATGCATAAAAACACTTGAGATTGTAATCACTTGTGGCACACAAACAATCTTATCACACATAACACTAAACTAAATTAAGAAAGCATAGTGATAATGAAGGAAACACATCTAAAGGAAATATAGTAATGGAAATCTAATCGAAATGGAAATACTTACTTATTACAAGCACCAAGAAGGCTTATTTATAGTAGGGCTTTAGCTAAATCCCATTGAAATAACCAGTAATCGTGTTCCATCAAGCACCTCTAGGTGACAAGCACCTAAGTCAAGTATATGATTGATAACATAGTCCTAACCAATGCACCTTAAGCTTTCTGGGTGGCACAAAAACTTTCAATCATAAAGAATTACCATCTTCCCAACCTCAATATTCTTTTCCCTGATGTTTCTATCATGCTTTGCCTTATGACTGGCTTTTTCTTGCTTCTAAATCCATCATGTTATGGAATGCCTCTCATCCAGCTAAGTCAACTTGTAAATTATCTCTTCCAATGATTTCTCGTCAGCTAGACCTCCTGCGCACACAATATGCAAAGAAGGTAACATGAATTCCATGGGAAGAGTTGCTTCTACACTAAACACCAACTTAAAGGGTGTTTCCTTATTTAACCATTTGTAGGTTGTTCTATATGTCCAAAGTACAATAGAAACTTTATCATCCTAGTATTTCCTTCCAACATCATAAATATTTGTCAAAGTCTAGCTCAATATCTTGTTAAATGCCTCAGCAATCCCATTTTTTAGGGTGATAAGGTGTTATCTTATGGTGTGTAACCATAAATTCATCCAATAATATCTTGATGGTCTCATTAAGGAAATGAGTTCCTCTATCACTTGTCAAACTTAAAGGACATCCATACCTGGTAAGAATATTTTCCCACAAGAACCTTGTTGTTGTTGTTGTACAATCATTTGTAGGTTCCACTTCTACCCACCTTATAAGATAATTTTTACAAGTGATGATATAGCACAATCGAGTCCTACATGTGGCTAGGAAAATAGGACCCACAAATTCAATTGCCCATTTCTCAAAAGTTTTTTCCTAGTAATAGGCCTCAAAGGCATTTCATCTCTCTGCCTAGGTTTTCCAAGGCACTGATAGTGATCACATGCCTTAAAATACTCCTTTCAATCCTTGTACAAGGTTTCCAACCATAAACTAGCTAGCAAAATATTGTGCATGGTGGCATCACCTCGAAGATACTATCCATGTGCAATACCTCCATGAGACTCCTCCATGATTTTCATGCACTCCTACTCCAGTACACATTGGCACAATACTTCATCTCATCTTATTTTGTATAAGTCACCACCGATTAACATGAAAAGTGTGGCGTGAACTACAAGTTGTTTCATTTCTAAGGGATTCATTCCTGCGGGTGCCATACATGTGCATAAAAATAAAAATATATCCTCTAACTCCGAGGGTACACAAATAAACCTATATAGCTTTTCATTTGACATTGTATCTTTAATACTCTACATGTCCTATCCTGGTTGAATCCTTGATAAATGATCTAAATCAAAATTGATTTTACTTGGTGTTACCACCATTGTAAATTCAAAATCCTGGAATAAGAGAACCCATCGGCATATGTGCCCCTATAAAATGGGCTTGTTCACCAAGTATATCAATTCTATGTGAACTGTATAGAAAATAAAAGGTGTTTCTAGCAAGTATTGTCAAAACTTATACAACACATAGATCATTGAAAAGCCTCGATCTCCATAGTTGTATAATTCTGTTATGTTGGATTCAGCTTTCTGTTAGCAAAGAAGACAAGATGATCTACAATACCTTCTCTAGGTTGAGCTAGAACTGTGCCAATGGCCAAGCTAGAGGCATCGTAATGTACATAAAAGGGTATTTCCATGAAGGAAAACATAACATAGGCACTGTAGTAATCCTCTCCTTCAATTCTTCAAATGCACATTGTTGTGGTTCTCCCTAATAGAGCTTCCCTTTACCTTTTAATAAATCCTCCAAGGGTGTGAAAATCTTAGCATATCCTTTGATAAATTTTCTGTAATACCCTGTGTGTCCCAAGAAGCCATGTACCTCACTATGGTTGGTGGGTTCCTCTAAGCCTAGAATGACTACAATCTTAGCCGATCTACTAAGAAACCCTTCTTACGATGATATGCCCTAGTAGAGTTACAAACGCTCGTAACAAATACACACTTCTTAATATTTAAAGAGATGTTTAACTATTTGCACCTCTCAAACATTAAACTCAAATTTTCACAATGATCCTTGATGAGCCCATACATGGTCCAATCATCTAAATAAACCTACAAAAATTGTGAATAAAATCCTTGAATTCTTGAACAACAATGCATGTGTGAAAATGTTGTAGGCATTTTCTTCAATCCAAAGGGCATTACCATGTATGAAAAACTTCCCCATTCAGTAGTGAAAGTTTTCTTCTCTTGATCCTCTTTATCAATTCTTACTTAATGATACCCAGAGAATCCATCTGTAAAAGAGTAAATTTCATGCCCTGCAACGCCTTCCAATATTTCCTCAGTGAATGGTGTAGGGAAAGGATCAATCACACATGCAGCATTCATCTCCATGTATTCCACACAAATCCTAATTCTTCCATCTTTCTTTATGTTGATTACCATAGGGCTAACCCACTCTGATTCCTCTATGGGCTCAATAATGCCAGATTCTAACATCTTGTCAATTTCTTCTTTAAATTTTATGCGTAGGTTAGGGTTCATCCTATAAGGTCTCTTCCTAACTGGGCACACACCTTCCTTTAACTTAATTTTCATCTCACCCAAAGATTCATGCACTCCTTTCAACTCATGGTATTCCCATGGAAAAAAGTTCTGTAAATCATGTAGTAACTCAATTATCTTGGCCACTTGAGAGTCGAGAAGTAATATAAAATTATGTCCTCCTTAGGTTTAACATATGTGCACATGTTCACTTTCTTCATCTTCATAGGTTCATGGCGAGAACACACCTTTTCATCTACACTATCTAAGATGTCATGCGTACCCTCTGAATGATCTATGTCAAAAATTTCCACTTCTTCATCATTCACCATATAGACCATCTTTCCTTTCTCCTTATTTAGGAAAGCGCACTCAAGCACTTATGAATCTATCTCATCTACTTCATCAAAACACGCTTCTTGGTCTGACTCACCAAATAACTCCTGAATGAGTTCTTCATCCTTTGCACTATCTCCCATAGTAAATCACTTCATAACCTGTAATGCCTTTTTCACCAGAGGTTTAGTGGAGAAGTAGTCAAAAGTTTGGATCATTCATGCAGTCAAGTATTTCAAATTTCCAGTCTCTCTATATAGCTCTGCATAAACATACCAAGCGCGCGCACGCAACCTTGCAAGGTGAAATAAAGTTTGTGCACCCACAATGAAGGTGGTAAATATTCCTTTCCCTCTATCTAGAGTCTCTCACACTTTCTTGAACAAGATTATTATAATGATATTCACATATTTGAGTAGGTTCATTACTCCTAAGAAACTGGGTGATAGAGCAATTATCACTTCTCTCCATTCTATAAGATTATCCCTATGAACCATCCAAAAACACATTTTTGTCTTGCATAGGGTATAAAATAACATATCCCTTCTTTCCACCTGATCCTTCCATTGTACTTCCATGGCTCACAGGAATACCATAGGTTTTCCTCACCAAAGGTGTACTAGGGTAAAGGGTTATTGCCTAACCGCCTAACACAATGCAGACTACTTACATGCACATTTGAGCTTCTTACCTCATGCCAAATTATCATAGGAAATAATTGTAGTACCACCGATGGACTGTGCATCATCCCACTAGAGAATTATTTCCTTATATGGCTCAAGCGCTTGCATATCTTGAATGGTGTGTACATAAATTTTGTTCAAGTCTTATTCACTTAAAGGCTCGACATAAGGTGCAAATTTCCCATCTATCAAAAGGATAATAAATCATTCTTCATTTTTCTCAAAATTGATATATCCCTTACTTGAACCATAAATCAACATTAAATTCAAAGCACTAAGGGTGCCCAACTAGAGCTAGGAAGTTGTCCTCTTATGCAAGTGCTAAGACCTCAAAGTCCCTAGTGAATTTGGCCCCCATGTATAATAATGGATTCATCCTTCAATACTCCAATTGGCATGGCCTTAGTCCAATTTTCCATATATAGATAATTGGAAGATGGCTATAATGGAGGTATGCCCACATGAACACATGCATCTAAAGTAAGCACATTAACTTCCACACCTGTAAATCAGGATATGGCTCAAAAGCCATCCATCCACAACAACATTCAAAGTGATCTCATTGTCATAATCCAAGCTATAGGGAGGGAGATTAGCATGCAAAATCTACCATTTGTTTTCAATACCAGCGCATGAAGTGTTTCCCTTTAATCAAATCCCTAGTAATGGAATAATTTTCTCCTGACACAACATCTTGTATACTTCCTTCATATCATCAACATTCGACTAGAAAGTCTCAATTGCCTTCTTATGTTCCAAATTTTGCGACTGTTCCTTTAAACACTATATTTCACCCCGCTGATTTCGAGTACCTCCATGGCTTCCTGATAAACCTCCTTTTGATGTATAGGGTCTAGGTATTTTGTATGTAAAACCTCCTCCTTAGTAATTGTAGGCTTTTGTTACAACATTTCTCTAGTGTGCACAACCTCAATGAATGTAATAATCTTCACATGTAATACCTTAGGATAAGGTGCTAATGTTGACATCCATTAGTTTTCCATGACATGTTGTATCCTACCCATCCTTGTGACCTTGTTCTCATGTTTTGCTTATTTCTCGGATGTTCATATAAGTCTAAGAACTCTTCATCGTTATGATTATTTCTACAAAAAGAATAAGTAATTGTCTCGAGGACATTCACACCTGTAATGGTCAAGGGATCTCAGTATGTATATCATGTTCCATAAGGGAACTCACTTGGTCCACCACCACATCCTCCTCTTATGAATCCACCATGGTATCCTCAACCTCTACCAAGGTCTCCCTCAACTCACCCTTAATTTTGATCATAGTTCCTTTGAGTGTGATCATGATCATTTTTCTCACTTTTATCCTTAGAGTTATTCAAAACTCCAATATGTTGTACACCAAAATCAATGGCATCATGAATCTGATCAATCAAACTGTAATATTTAGTATTGTGAGTTGTTTACCAAAAAATCTTATAGTAGCAAGACATTTTCTTCCTTATCATGCATTGCAACAATAGACAATGGCTTGCATCATGGTCTAAATGACATATCTCACAATCTAGCAGCAAGGAGCGCATTGATATATGAGGATAACTATCCTTAGTATGTAACTCTATGTCACATTTTGTGGACCAAATCCCACTGTGTGTCTCATGTGTTGTATTAGGTGATAGTTTCTCTAAATTATTTTTCATTTCTGCAATATACACTTCCAAAAATGGGCTCACTCCAGTGTCTATGCTCCCAACTTCCCCATCACGCAGAGCTGCTTCTAATGCCTCACGTGGTCTCAGTATAAGTCTTATGTGAGAGTTTCCTCCTAAAAGACATAATCAGGCCTCTGAAAAACTGATGTACATGCTGAATTACATGGATATCATATGATAGTTTAGACAAGAGTGATTTGAAATGAGCATCATATTCTTGAAACTCTTAGTAGTGCCTTGCTTGATATCCTTGAGCGCACTTATAATTTTATGCTCAAACTCAAGGATATAAAATTATTTAATAAAAGCATCACATAACACCATATAATCCACACAAGTATGATCAAGGTCAACCTTCTTATACCAACTATGCATGCGTCCCTGCAACGTAGTTGCAAACTGACTGGCTTTTCCTCTAAAGTTGTAATTCCTTTCGCACACCATAGTATCTCACACATATGCACATGCTCAACAGAATATTCTATTCCCCTATACTATGGGAGACGAAGTGACATCTCCATGTAAATATTTTGGGGCTGGTGAGGACCATGCCCACCAGATCCATAACCTCCTATGTTACCTCCACCTCTAGATCCACCAAATCTACTAGATGTCAAGTCACCTGTTCCTCCTGATCCTCCACCTATAACATGAATTGAAATAGAGGATGCATTTTTGTGTGTCCCAATAGTGGTGCTAAATTGAACTCCTACAATCTGTGAAGTTGTGCTACTCCCAAATGTGATTCCAAATTTCTATGTTCCCGTATTCTTCGCCAACGACGCACTTTTGAAAAGTTTCCTCCAACTAGTCCTCCAAATAATAGGGAAGACATCTTCCCAGCCATAAATCTACTTTTTTTTTTATTCACTCCTAAACTTTTTGATAAGTCAACTCTACCTCTTGCTACTCTACTACCCAAACTAGCTTGTTGACTACTGATGGTACTAGAAACTTGAAAACCAAGCGCAGGGCTAGTTTTCCAGGGAATATTTAGATGCGCACTTGTGGCCCATGTTATCTCTATTAGCACGCTCTCATAAGAGGTTGATGAGGGTTCCCTATCATGATTTTCCAAATGGGGGAGTTCCATATGCTCTAGCTCCATGTCCTCTGCGTGAGCTCCAAATCCTTCACAAGCCATCTCTCTCCTCAATGCCATTTGTTCTGTAATATCGCGTTGCTTCTCTAAATCCCTCTTGCATGCCTCATTGAAATTAATCCTCCTTTCTTCTCTTTTCCTCTTTTCCACTAAGTCCACCATCCTTCACCACACCATGGAACCAAGTGTCCTTAAGGTGCATCCAAATCAGATCAAAATCGTAAAGGACATGTAATTATTCTTGCATCTAGAAAAGTGTGTGAAACCTCTAATTCCTTTTAGATGCGTAAGCAACCAGCCACTCATATAGATCTATTGGAAAGATAGAAAAGAAGCTCACATATAAGTATTCATACATATTCTACTCCACCCACATGCATGTGTCAAACTCAAATCCAGTGTTGAATCTTTGAGCGTACTCTTCTTCCAGATCTATTATCCACTCCTCAAGTTTTCCAAGGTCAACCGCAGTACGCGTCTTCATCATGCAACATCCTTAAAAAAATGAAAAAGAGGTCCTGGAAATGGAACCAATGATGAAGCCTAGAATTTACTATGAATAGCCCAAGCATGTTGGCAAATCACTCACCGGAGCTCAACGCTCACCCAAAGCACGCAAAGGCACTAGGTCCCTCTTTAGAGTTTCTTATATAGAATGTTAACATGATGGTGCACATGTATTTGTAGATTCATTACCAATAGTAAACAACACATAGTGCATAAACCAGATCTAGTTCTTCAAATATATATAAGATGAACTAAACAATGACTATAACAAGGTTTACCATGCAAGAACCAGATTCCAGGTCATGTGTTCAACACCATTATCCAACCATTATGAAAAATTGGATTAAATACTTTAAAACAAAAAATATTATTACATTATATAAGTATCTCTATTAGTCATGCACATGAAAAAACCAACATAACTCTACAATTTGACACATACACACACAAAAACACCATGTAAATCATTACATATATATAGACTTTCCTTCACCACCCATGCAATTCTCAAAATAGGTCACATTATAATAATAGTCATGCACCTTTACAATAGGATTCACAACATGTAATTACTTTAACAATATACTTCCTATAGTTAACTCTAAGTAGAAATCCTATTATTAGCCTAAACTATGCATGGCGCTTAGTTGTCGCTTGTTCCCAAAATACCATTACATGGACTACAAGTCTTCATGTGTTTTTGTGCTTAACACGCTAAGTCCAAAAATATCCTTTAGAATAGAAATGAAAAATTCTTGATCCTGGCACTTCATATATATTGTAGCAACGCACGCTCTTCCAGCGCCTACTACATTTGCGCACCCAACACTTAGGACATTCTTGTCCATCCAACACCAAAGGATAAGGCACTAATACCAATTGTAAAACAAAATTCTAGAGTTCCTTCTCATCATTACCTCACTTTTCCCGATCGAAAATGCATCCCCAAGTGAGAGCCATATATTGTCCTATGTTTTTTAAAGGAAAAAAATTGACTTGAAAATAGGACAACTTTACCCTAGCGTTGAAACTTTTCATTGTATACCTTCTCGCATTTAATTTACAAATCATTTCATCACCTATGTCAGAATATCCCCATCCATGTAATGATCATTTCTATTGTATTAAAATTTCACATATGTTTAAGAGATGAAAACAATCTCACAAGATTCTTGTGAGATAGTGTCTCTTTAGGAAGATCTTTCGGAGCTTAGGAATGACAATTTTTAGCCTTTCTAAGGTTTGTGTATATTCTACAAAGTGGATACGAAGTCCCAAATTGATCATGGAGGTTTATTAATGATCATATATTATTATGCAAGTGATTTAGGAAGATTTAGGAAAGATTTGGAGATTTACGAGAAAGTTCAAGAAAAGAAGGTTTTTAAGGCCAAAGGAGCTTTAACTATGAAAAAACACCCGAGCTTCGAGAAGATGATTCCAAGAGATCCAGAATGATTTGGAGGTAAAAAAAATATCAATGGAAATCCTATATGATTCTATATAAGGTGGTAATTTCATATTTTACTCAATGTCTATTCATTTCTTTTCACAACTCATTCTTTGCAGGCACACATGGCGATCCTAATAAATAAGGTCATTTTTAGAAAGTTTCAAGATGAATTAGACCTTGAGACATATTTTCCATTCTTTCACCCTTGCAAAATTGAACAACTTGGATAGCTACAGGATGAGGTATGAAAACATTGGAAGGAAAGAACGAGCCACGAAGAGGTTTGAATGAGCATCCTCTCGAAGGAGAAAATATTCTGAAATATGAAATTACCCATGAAAGTATTTGAGTATACCGTAGAGGTTGAGTGAGCCATGATGCATGTAAATCTAAATCCGCGCATAACTAAGATCCGTGAGATGAAGTGAAGGAGATAGAAAAATCATGGGTTGAAAAGACAACCTATAATTCAAAGAGCAGCCTCACGTATGTTAAAGGAGTCGTGAAGGACTAGAAAGTTGTGGCCAAAATAAAAATAGTTGTGACACATGTGGAAAAGTTGTGGAATCCAAAACAACACGTATTAAGGGGGAAAAGAAATTCCGTAGGGAGCTAAAATTGGATACAACTTCTAATCCAATGATCTAATATTTTCAAATCTTATATCATTGGAAAAGTCTCAACCTCCTCTAGGTATTGATATCTATATTTCTCAATTCAAATCAAGGTAAGTGGGTGTAAAAGAAGAAATTATCTTCAACACACAAAAGTTATGGTACTAGGTGGCTCAGTCACCATAATTTAATGCAGTATGGGTTCCCATTTATTCTACAGCAAGGAAAAATGCATGGGGGAATGGATTTTCAGAGGTGAAATGACCTTTTCAGAGAATTTAATGAAAGTGGTCAGTGGGTGGAAGGAGGAATTCAAATTTACCTCTTTTTTATTCTTCTTCTTCTCCCATTTCTCTATATATTGTAAAGTGATGCTCAGTTGTAATGTTGGATGATTTGGGAATGTGATGGCATCGTTTTAATGTTGCACAAGTGTTTTAAGAGTTGCATGCCTTGGATCAAGATTCTGAATTTTTACACCTCCTTCCCTCATTGTAATGATTTGTACAAAATATTTAAGCAATAAAATTACTGATTTTGTGGCCTGCTCCTACCTTAAATTTGGTATTTCATTGTGTTTCCTTTCCTTTTCATTTACTCATGGGTATGTCATGTGTGTTATTCCAGAATCTATATCTATTGTGCATCATGGAAATGGGAGTTTAAGCATTGTCTCAAACTGTGGTTATCATTTTTGACCTCTTTATCACCATTTTCTCTCTTTCAGAAGTATATTTCCCCTTATTTTTGGTTTTATCACCTTCTCTAGTTTAGGATTTCTATTTTATGCATCTCCTTCTCACCCTGGTCCTTTGGAATGTTAGAGTAGAGTTAGATAGTTGCATTTTAATTCCTAGAAGTAGTTTAGCATTAGAGTTAGGTAGAGGAATCCATCCTTCTCTCGAAGGTCTATCTCAATTCGAGTCCCACAACTTGTAGACACTCTCATGTTGCCTCAAATCCCTAGATTCTTGTGATTTAGTACATGTAATTTTGAATTGCAACTATTTTGGCACGCCCAGTGGAACATTAGAAATTAATATTTTTCAGTTTTATCAATTTTGGATATGTATCTTGGTAAAATCCTTGCCTTTGGAGGCTCTGCAACAACACATCTAGTTACTCCATTCAGAAAATCAACTAGTAATGTCAGTAGTTAAAGTGCCTCAAGTGCATGAGAATAATCTAGATACATTCTAGAACAAGAGAAGAAGGAACATTTGAATAATTACATCTATCTCCGGATAGAGGAAGACAACTTCAGAGATCTCCATCTCCACCAAACAAACCTCTTTCAACACCTCCTCCTAGTAGGCCCTTCTTGTAGTCAAAAAGCGTTCTTAGACCTTTTATATGGCTTAACAACCACCAAATATATTTGTTAATTTCACGGAAGCAATCCACTTTCCTTGAATGCCCGAATACCATCCTAGTAACAACATTAAAAATATCCCATTCTTCATGGGAGAAAATCACACTACTCCAACTGATCACATCCAAGATATTGCAAATGTATGTGTAATTCATGAAATTGCTGAGATGGAAGTAAGTATCAATATTCGGCTTCGTCTTTTTCAAGGAAGAAGCTTTGTAATTGTTAACAAGTTTGAAAATAGGCTCAATTAAAAATTAGAATGTAGTATGCATGCATAGCCCTGCAATAAATTTGAAGAAAGAGAAGATAATTTATCCCTTTGGAGAAGTTGACTATAATAAAAGATATCTAAATGAACAAATGGAGAACTTCAACTTCAAATTCTAGAGAACATAGCAAATAATTCCAATCCTTGTCGGACCAATTATCAAGGTGAATTTATTTATTTTTTAAAAGCTATAAATTCCGACATAGGTGTTATGATATAATTTATGGGAGATATATATTTTCCAGGAGCCTATGCACTAGCAATTAGAGCTAGGAATAGTTTAATGCAAGCTGGGAAACTAGCCCCTAGGCCACACATGCCCTTGTATCTTGAATTACCTCAAGTTGTTCAACCTTGTATTTCTCCTATCCCCGAGAAAACTCACGTAACATGTTGCTTCCACATCTCAAAGCCATGCACAAAAAAAGGATATGAATATATGAAAGATTTGATTAGAAACATAACAAATAAATTTATATCCCTAGAAAAAGCAAGCCCAATCTTACAAAAATAATCAAAACCAGGAGAAATCTTTAAGTCAAGGATATCAACCATATAGAAATCAGCAATCTAATCAAATATATGCACAAAATTAGAAAAAAACAAATGATAGGGCCAAAATTTTCCACTCACATTGGAGAAAATTCCTCCTTCACAAGCACTTCCTACTCTTAGCTTGAGATAAACATTAGTTCCAGTGAAAAATAATATGTTTTAAGAAACTAAGTGGTGTTTTCTATGTAATCTTCCACATAATCAACTGGATTTTGAAAGGGAAATGAATCTTCAAGCATACACGGTTTAAGGTTCTTCTCGTCAAGAAGAGTCACTTATAAAAGCACCCAACCCAAATTTAGAAGTATTCCAAGAGGCCAATATTGATTCCAATCTCATGTTATTTGGAGTTGAACATTTTTTTGTGGTTAATAAAGTGGCGAAGACCTCTAACAAACCTCAAATAGATGTTTTTGATAATACAAGATATAAGAAAAGGATTCTTAAGTCACAACCTTCATCTTCTATGGGTCACGAAAATGCTTTGGCTAAGGAGAAGGAGGTTGATATAGACAAGAACAAAAAATTTGGATTTCCCAAAGAAGTTTGTTTTAGATAGGAGGTTATTGTTAAAAAAAAAAACACCTATTCAAATGCCACAACAATAGAAGGACAATAACATGCCATAGATGTAGAAATTCATAGGTCTTCCATTTAATATTTTTGAGAAAATGAATAAGACCAATGTCAACATGATAATGTGGGATGCATTGGATATTCCAACACAAACATACCTCCCGTGTGTGAAACCCTCAAGCAATTTCCTCGGATAGATCCGGTGGTACAAAAACTCATGCCACGATTCATGTCTGTTAAGTAAAGGAAGACCAAGTAAGTAAAATTTTCAAGACCCCACCCTTTTACATGTCATTAATTGTGGGAAAACACTTGGTTCATAATTTTATGATTGATTCAACAACTACTACCTCTCGTAATGCCTAAGAAAATGAATGATGTTCTATGTCTCAAACAGAGTCCCATATCTAAGGGAGTTTTAAAACTTGATGGGTCAACCATGGGTGTATTGGGAGTAATAAAATATTTTGAGTTAACACTTCATGTTAGGTAAAATAGTAATTATGCATTCTATTAGGTAATTATTATTTTTTAATTATTGTTATATGGTTTTAAAACCATATTTGTCGTATAATTATTTGTTACATAGTTGAAACAATATATTTGTTTGTATTAATTCATGGTTGCACCTATGTAACTTATTTATTTGTTTGTACATGACTGCAATATCTATAAATATTACAATCATTCATTCTATAAATGATTTGATTGATCATTAATAAAAGTACAAGGCTTCCACCCTTGTTCGCTACTTTCATTTGGTACCAGCTAGTTGATTTGGACCTGTGAGCAGAGAAGGTTGGAGAGAGGTTGCGGAAGGATTAAAAGTCTTGGATAATAATCTACACTCCAAGAGAGCGTGTGTTGCCTTCGATAGCTTCCCAGAATTCCCTACATCCCCAAAACCTCCTACCATTCTCCAGGTAAAAGAAAAGTAATTTTTTTCCTCGGTACCCCTACACCAGGAAATTCTTCTTCCTGAGTCAATTAATATTCAGAAATTTAAAAAGAAAATTAATTTTTCCCCTTTAGGGGTTTTATCTCTTAATCTAGAGGTCCTCTTAGTCACTACTAAATTTAGTTGTCTGCTAGACTTGGAGGATATTGTGTCATTTTTGGTGAACCAAGCTATATTATATGAGACCGAGTTCTCCAAAAATATCACACCAAGTTGTTTAAACTAAAGAGTGAGCCCATATAGTAATCAAAACGAGTTCATTGTGCATTCGGAAAAGCTCCGGATCATCCACGTCTAGTTGAACATTATCTTGCGCAAAGGTGATTTGAATATTTCATCTGTAATCAAGCACCATTGGTTGAGAAAGTTGAAGAGCTATGTATTGCATTTACCAAGCCATCCATGCACTAGATCAACTCCCCTTCCAACGAGTTGCATCTACCCCCTTGTCTATGCAAACAACGAAGTCACCGATGCATCATCAAACCATTCCAACCAAAGTGATCTCTATATTCAAACAACACCTGCACCAAGCCTAATTTCATATAAAAACCCTTGTAAATGATCCAACCGAGATATCTCCATTTGATTAGCGGTTTACATCTTTTACTCAAAATTGAGCTCTCTCCCTAAACGGCCAAGCCCAAGCTACCTTATAAGAAGAAAATATACAAAGGATCATTCAAAAGATTCAAGTAAATCAAATCTATAACAAATAATCCATACACATACATAAAGCGGCAAAGGGGTAAATCAGGGAGATCAAATCGGGTATTCATGTACAAGGAAACCTAAATGACTATCCTCCAATGCACCCGACACGTGGATAATCAAGTATTCCACACACACTTAGCCAAGTGGAATCCCTTGATCAGCCATGTTTTTAATAAGTCAATCAATTATTAGTACTTCAAATAGAAAATACTTCATTTCATAGCTTAAGTGCATATGGTGCTATTGTGGTTAGTGGCAAAGCACTAGAGGTGTGAGGTTTGGGGTTTGAACCCCACCCCCAACATGTATTTTTAAAACCATATGAGTAAGTAGAAGATATAGCCCAACTGCCACAGTTAGAGGTCCTCTAAACCCTTTAACCATAACTAAATCCACAACTAAAATTAGCGGAGAAAACCCTAAAAAGGGTCAAAAAAATTTCTCCCACTAAGCATTTTTTAATTCTCAGTCAACATTTTCCCAGGAGGGGTGATTAAAAATTCATTTTGAGCTATTTTTAATGGTTTTTTGCTCGAGAGCCACATTGAGCTCCGAAGGCCACTTGGGCCCCGTAAAACAAAAATCTTTTGCCTTCTATTCAATTTTTTTCAGAAGTTTTGATGTAATTATAATTTTAAGTGTATTATACTAATTTTTAGGTTGTCATAATCAACTACAAACCATTGTAACTACCTAAAAACTGGGAGAGTTTTGTAATCAAAATTAGTGAAAATATGGTTTTGTATCACTCACGAGATCTTTAGATCTCTTTCGCAGATGTTCGATATAAACAATTCCTCCGGGATGCGCTTATGGGTAAAGCCATCGTGACTACAATGCGCACTTAATGCCCAATATAGCTACAACAACATCTTCTTATCATTGACCCTTTAAATCAATGGGAGTAAAAGGACACAAGGCACAAAATTTGAGCCCTCCCATTTGTCTCAGAATGATTGCTTGACTTAAATTTGGAATTATAAATTATCTCGAATATATAGAGAAGTTACATGTGTGTATGAGGATATTTCTTTAAGCCGGTGTAAATAATCACACGAACCCTTTCAAGACTTTTTTATTACCACGTATCAGATTCTTTCATGTACATTAACACCTCTTTCATGTACTTCCAAGTATATAGAAAGGGTGATATTCTTCCATGTACCACGGCAGACATATCAAAAGGGCATGTATATAGAAAGGTTTGGTATATCGGACTAATGGTATATAGATTGGGAGACTGTATACCTAGAGTGATAAGATCCTTACCCTTTGTTAGTTGATTCTATAAAATGGGCACCAATGCCCCCAAATTCTTTCTTCTATATTCTCAACTTCTAAGAGGAAATAACTATGTAGCATGGAAGAAAAAAATCAAGACACAACTTGAGTTTGAAGAGATTTGGACTATTGTGAATGGTACTGTCACTAGATCAACAAATGATACAACACAACAAAGATAGTTTGATAGATCCAATCAGAAGGCCAAGCTGATAATCTTGTTTGCAGTGTTTGATGATGTGCAACCCCACATTCATGATGCCAAATCAGCCAAAGAAGCATGGGATAAGTTGAGCACAATGTACGAGGCCAAGAACAAGAATGTCATACTAAATTTGCAGAGTCAGTTACACACACTGAAGTTCAAACAAAATGAGAAAATAAAATCTTTCTTAAGAAGAGTTACATAATTAAGGGATTCACTTCTAGCCCTATGAGAGGAGGTTACTGATGAATCTCTTATTCCCATTTTCTAAGAGCACTCCTTCCTTCATACCACATTTTTGTGATAACACTACACTTTTCACATCAGATAGTGAGTTTTGACAAGCTGGTAAACCTACTGTAATAAGAGGAAACAATGTATAATAAAGATGATGAAGAAGAGAAGGGAATTTCTTCTCATCATAAATGGAAAGGAAAAGGAAAATACAAACCTCATTCTTATTAAAAGTACCAAAAGAGGACATGAGTTGAAAGTTTTTCAGTATAATACTTATAAGAAAGGTTCATCAATCAACTCTAGACCTCAACACCAACAATATCATAAGGGACATTCTAACTACAATCAAGGGTAGAAAAAGGGGAACTGGAAAATAAAACCCCATCAGTAAGGAAATATTGTTGAGCAAGAAGAACATTCGATATAAAGACTACTTGTACACTCGCTCAATCAAGTGAACCTTCCATGTCATTTAGTGATGTCTGGTACGTTTATTCAGGAGCCACTCAACACATGACTGGCCACAGAGACATGTTTACTTCAATGAGGTACATGCCTTCAAAAACCATGTTTTGTTAGGTGATGATTCTTCATACACAGTTCAAGGGATTGGGAAAATTTCTCTACCCCTTAGTTCACAAAACTATAGATTGTTATATGTACTATATGTCTCTGGGTTGACTAAAAATATGTTTTCAATCAGTCAACTCCTAGATCACAACTTTAAAATTGACTTTGATAGTCATCTCAACAAGAACATGTGTTTAATTCGAGACATATCACGAGGCTCAAAAATAGTTACAAAATCCTCCAATGTGGGATGTATGTTCTAGATTGATTTTGTTCATAGAGATGATCAGGCATTTGTGGATAAGAATTCTACCTCTACATAGTTGTGGCATCGGAGACTTGGTCACATTAGTTTCATGTATCTGAAACACTTTACTTCGACACAATATGGTAAAAGGATTACCATCTATCTAGAAGGATACATATAAGTGTCCTCACTACCTAGCAAGTAAATAACATAGAGCTTCATTCTAGAAGAGTACTTATCGAGATCATAGTAAGCTTGATTTGGTTCATAGTGATATTTGTAGTTCGATGCAACTAATTCATTCTGGATTTTAGTACTTCATGCTTTGTGTTGATGACTATGTGAGAAAAATGTGGATTTTTTGTTTTCACAAGAAACGTGAAGTTTTTAAAACTTAAAGAAGTTCAAAGTGGTCATTGAGAATGAAATTGGTCATCAAGATAGAAATATCCACTCGAGATCAAGGGGGGGAATTCATTAGTGATGATTTCAAATCCTACCTACAAGCTCATGGGATTTTTTGAAAAATGTCTCCTCTACACACACCGTAGAAAAATGGTGTTGTTGAGAGAAGAAATCGTACTATCATGGAAATGGTGCATTGCATGATAGACGAGTCAATATTAGTGAGGACATTCGGTAGAAGAAGAAAAAAACCTGTTTATTTTTTGAATAAAGTGCCCATAGTTTCTCTTGACGGAGTAATTCCACATGAAGCATGGTCAAAGTGGAAACCATCTGTTGCACACCTTAGAGTATTTAGGTGAAAAACAAGTATGCACGTCCCCCAAGAAAAAGAAAATGGATATGAAATCACAAAAATTCATCTTCATTGGCTTCAGTGAAGAGACTCTTGGGTATACATTAATGGATCTGAAGACCAGGAAAGTCTACACCAGCAGAGACATTTATTTTTTTGAAAAAAGGAAGCAGATACAACTCCTCCGCACTCACTCCGAGGTAGATTTTTCACCAGTTGTAAAAATAGAAGATGATGTTCCCACAGATGATGAAAGTGATGATGTGGATGATGGTGATGATCAGATAGAACCATGACCCATGGATTAGTTCAATGTATTCCCAACTAGTATACTAACATGATACGCGATGTAAAATTGGATGCTTCACCGAGATACATCCACCACTAGACCAAGGACTCATAGTAAATCATGAGAAGAAGTCAACTTTTTTAATGAGTAGAGTTATTGAATCTAATGAAACCTCTATAGTCCAGAATCCCTATAGTCAAAATCTTGGAAAGATTTCATGGATGCTTGTATAACTAAGTGATGAAAAACAACACTTCATTACGACTTATTGATCTTCCACTAGGAAGAAACCCATTGGATGCATATGGATACTCAAAACAAAGTATAAAGTATATGGGACCGTTGATAAGTTCAAAGAGATACTAGTAGCAAAGGGGTACGCACAAAAATAAGGAATTGACTATGAGGAGAAATTCTCCCATAACTAAGATCAAAATGATCGGGATGCTATTTTCTCTAGTTGCACAATTTGGTTGGAAATTCCATTAGATGGACGCAAAAATTACCTTTCGAAATGGATATTTACAAGAGGAAGTCTTCATGACTCAACCCAAGGGATATGTCATAATTGGTTAAGAAAAAAAGGTATGAATACTTAGGAAATATTTGTATGGTCTTAAATAGGCACCCCGGGCATGGTACATCAAAATTGATGAGCATATCGTACAACATGGATTTGTTATAAATCCATACAATCCTAATCTATACCTCAAAAATAAAGGGGAGATTATGATTGTTTTTGTTTATGTCAACAATCTATTCATCACTCACGATTTAGTGTAGATGATCGATGCAACAAATAAAGATCTTAACCGATCGTTCGACATGATAGATGTCAAAGGTTGATGCAATATTTTGTTAGATTGGAAGTATGTCGGAAAGATAATCACATATTTGTTTCTTAGTTAAAATATACCAAAACAATGCTCGATAAATTCAGGATGATGGATTCGACACCTATTACTACACCTATGGAGAATAGATTGCAATTATCTCGTTTAGATCCATCTCCTGTGGTAAATTCAACTCTCTATCGATAGTTTATTGGGAGTCTCATTTACTTGACCTATATTAGACCAGATATCATATTTTTAGTGAGCTATCTATCCAGTTCATGCGCAGGAACCCTGAGTTCTTAATTGGAAGGTAGCAAGGTGAATCTTGAGATATCTCAAGGAAATAGTAGATCTTGGTCTAGAATACAAGAAGAATGATGATTTATTCTTATCTAGATTTTTGGATTCAATTCATGCAGAAACATTGATGATAGAAAATACACTTCAGGGTTTGTGTTTATTATGGGATATGTACCAATATCATAGGAATTAATAATCAACACTTTGTTTCTCGCTCTTCTACATAATTCGAGTAACATACTACGGGTGAAGCTATCTTCGAAGCGATATGGCTATGTCGCATACTTGAAGGACTTGGAATACCACAGAAAATCCAACCACCTTGTATGTTGACAATGAAGCTGTTCTCAAACTTGTTTGCAATCTAGTTTTTCATGAAAGAACAAAGCACATTGAAGAACAGGTGCATTTCATACATGAGCATGTCTTGTAACACAATATACAACTTCAGTTTAGTCCAACAACTCAACAATGAGTAGATATCTTCACAAAGTCACTTGCTCATGAAAGATTTGAGTTGTTGAGTGTTATTCTCCTCATCCCTTGAGCTAATGAAAAATTAATGGGGGAAATTCTAGGTAAAATAGTAATTATGCATTGTATTAGGTAATTATTATTTGTTTAATTATTGTTATATGGTTTTTAAACCATATTTTTCATATTATATTGTTGTAGGGTTATCTGTTACATAGTTGAAACAATATATTTGTTTGTATTAATTCACGGTTGCACTTGTGTAACTTATTTATTTGTTTGTACATGACTGTGCAATATCTATAAATATTGCATTCATTCATTTTGTAAATGATTTGACTGATCGTTAATAAAAATACTAGGCTTCCTCCCCTATTCACTACTTTCACTTCATGCCTGCCCAAGCCTCACCATAACCCATGACATTTCAGTCATTGAATTTCCTCCCATGTTTTCCATTTGTTTGTCTAGATATTTCATTGCCAAGGTGGGAAAGTATTTGTCTTCGATAGGACTCACATCCTTTTAAGAACTAGATATGGTACCAGATTTACCATACAAGATGAACCCATATTTTCTTACCATATCGAGTCATATGATCCCATCCCTATCTAATAAAATTTCCTGATACAAGAAGAACATGGAAAAGGTTCAATTTTAGATGAGAAAATTATCTCTCCTTCCATGTTTGATTTATTACTATACTATTGGGCAATGAGAGAGATCATAAGTTTTATCCTTATGTTGAAGAGCTCAAGACCTTTGAGACTAGTCTTGGTACTTATTACATTCTCCAAGAAGAATCTATTATACCTACGCCATTGAAGCAAGAGGAAGAAAATGCTTATGGACTATGGAAGATGTTTTTGATGGTTCTAGAAACAAAAATGAAGCCCGGGAGGGTATTGTGTTGATCTCTCTAATGAATGAGAGGTTATTTTTTCTCACATATTTTAATTTGCATGTTTTAACAATATAGATGAATATGAAGCATTGGTGCATGGTATTCTTATTTCTTAGAAGTAGAAAATAAAAAATTTATATGTGTTTAGAGATACTTGAACTGGTCATTAATCAAGTCGAGGAAGATGTGCTACGAAGAATTTTTTAAAAGACTTACAAACATAGATTTTAGGATATTCTAGAGAGCTTTGCCACCCTTAACCTTTAGGTTGTGCCAGAAGTTGAACAAATACATTGATAAAATGGTGGCTCTTGGTTCTCAATTCTCACCCACTGAGGATTTGATCAAGGGAAACACATAACATGTCAAGGTAGTGGTCACACTTTATTCCAAATAATGAAACCAGTTGGTAGGTGTTTGATAGTGATGAACAAATTGTGTAGCTTATTCATAATGAAGCTGAGTTATCCTCAAAAATGCAATCTGATTTGCAAGATGTCTATTGTGATCAGATTATTCAGTTGAAAAATTAAGTTTCCAAAAGGATTTGTCACCTTCGAACAAATTTTCAGTCCAGATGATGAATTTAGAGTTGATGAGAAGAAAATGGAAGAAAAGCAAGAGGATTTCCAACCAATTACAATTTCTCTAGAGAGGAACTTCTTATTGGGAAGGTATGTCACAAGAATGAAAACAAGCTTTCATCTCCTTATGTTAGAATTTAAGCAATATATTTTCATGGGACTATGAAGATTTAAAATAATTTCTGTGTATGTGTACTTTTCTTAAGCTAAATTAAATGAAGCAAGAACTACCACATAAAAATAGTTCTATAATCTAGCTAAGACAAAGCCTAAGCACCATCAAGATAAAGAGCTAAACAAGATCTATACCAAACATCATAACTTTGAAAACATAAGATCAAAACTAGCATGCTATTCAAGATATCTACATGATGCAGGAGCATCAAGTGATAAGATGCAAGAAGGTCATATGACCATTAGAACATGTTAGTATAGGTGTGAGTGAATGAATGTTAAAGTTGAATATGTTGTAAAAGGGGAATGAGTACTTGTAAGAAAGTTGTAGGAGTAAATTTGACATAGTAAAGGAGTAATATTGGAAAAATAAAGCCATGTAATCATGTAATAGTTGTCTTATATGGATTACATGAGAGTATTAAGGAGATATCCACGTGATTTCTATGTAGAGGAAGTTGTTGAGTCTTCTTAGGAGTGTGAATTGGCTTAGGAGTCAGTTTAGGTGCTTGTTAGAGTCTATTCTTAGCTAATGAATACCTATTTCATAGGTGATTCATGGAAATGAAGAGGGACAGGGATTCTAGAGGTTGAATAATGTATAATGGTGCAGGTAATATGTTTTAAAAGATGAAAATCGACCATGTTGAAGAAAATCAGCTTGTTTTCAATGGACTGTGCACAAGAACCCTGGCAGGACAGCAAGATAGAAACCCTCCATAACGTTTAAATGATGTAAAGTTCCTGAATATTAGCATGGAAAGATTCTACAGGTGATGTAGATCACAGTGGTAATTTTTATATGTTTTGAAAATGCATAATTTGAGTTTTATAGCAAATTGAAGGCTCTCTGGCCCGATCTAGGGAAAAATAGCATAACTTTTTACTGCATGGATGAAATTGCTTGAAAATTTCAGGATACCTCTGTAATTACATGATATAACTACTGTCCAAATTTCAAGGATAATGGATTTGTATCGCTCAAGATATACGTGACTGTTTTTTTTTAGTTATGACAAGGAATACACAGTGTACAGTGGAGAGAGGAATGAAAGTGCATGAATGGTCATAACGTGGAATCAAGCCACTAAATTTTGTATCAATCATCTTGATGAAATTTCTGAAGTGGATCCATCAAGCTACAGGTGAGATCAAAGTCCTAAGTGCCTACTGTCATAGCTAGGGTCAGAATAGGCCTGATTTTTGTATGCTACAGCCATAAAGGAGGTGATAAAGGAAAAACCTAGATCTAGGACAGTATATGGAGCTCATGAATACCTCAACCATTGTGAAGGGAGGTCTGTTGAGCTGTGGGTATGCCCTGGGAACCAACTGATTGAGTATTAAGAGTTTGAATTGGATGTTTTTAGACTAAGTTCAGTCTTGAGGGCAGAGTATTGAGACTGCACACTAGTAGAGAGATGCTTGAGCATTCGTAAAGGAACTTGAAACATTGGTTTGTTGCCTTGGTCATGTTCAATCAAGAAGAGAAGAACTTGTGACTATATTGAAGAAAAGCTCCATTTGCAAGCAAAGGTGTATGGTAAAAGAACTCAAGAAGGTATGAATACTTGAGATTTTATGAACGGATTTTGTAGCTTGGGACAGTCATAGAAGTTCTTTACATCTATTAAATATTGTTTCAGTGATCACAAGGTGATCACCTTTTCTCATCAAAGTTAACCCTCCTTCAGTTGTTGTCTTCAAGAATTAGTTGGTACTAGGTCTCATTGGATTTCAAGGTGAAAAGGAATACAACAGATGAGGTTGCATGAACATAAATTAATGATCCTCTAGCAGGGGTGGATGGAGTAATAGAGTAGGTTCAAGCTCTTGATAATATGGTGAAGAAAATTTTGGTATTGACCCCTGCATCATTTGGTATCAGAGTGAGATAGGAGATCAAAGGACAGCCATAACAGGAAACGAAAGGTAGATCCAATACCAAGGAGTTCAAGGTAACAAACACATGTTTTCAAGCTATTTATTTCTATAATTTTCAGAGAACTCCATATTGTAAAGTTTGTGAGTGAATCAGTCATGGAGGTAGGAGCAGTGTGTGAATTGGTTAAGTTCCTAAGCTATCAAAAGGAACAAGAAAAGAAAGAGAAAAAGAGGAAAGAGGAGAAGATGAGAGGAAGATTGGCACTTCAAAAAGAAATAGATGAAGTGAAGAGAGATTTGGAGAAAATGACCACCATGTGGTTACAGTTACAGGAAGAAGAGAGCCATCAGAAGAGGAGTGGCCTAGTATTGAGAGGGAAGATGAAATGGCCTGTGAGGTCATTGGTGAAAAGAGATAGAAGGCACAGAAAGGATGCCTTGAGGAAGAAAGAAGAGTTTCCAAATGAGCAACAAGAAGAGGTGAAAGGAGTTCTCATTGTAGAGAACAAGAAAGAAGAAAAAGTGCCAGAACAAGCACTTAAGGAAGGAAAGGAGAATGAGAGGAAGGTGCTAAGGAAAGGGGCACTCATGGAGACAATATGGTCTCTTCTTTTTATATCTAAGCTTGTGTTTATGTTTGTAGGTATGAAGAACTTGTTGATGTAGTTTAATCTTACGAGCTTGAGAAATATGAAGGATGGTGTAAGCCAAGCACCCATGAAGAGAAATGAACAAGACAACTGCAAGGACCTACTTGAAGAGGGATATGGAAAGAATGAAGACTTCCATGATGACAAGGGAAGCATGAAAGAGAACATGGAGTATTATGATGCGTTGGATAGCATCACAAGTGAAGAAGAAGTCCAAGAAGAGAGTAAAGCCAGACAAGAAGCCATTAAGGAGGATATAGGCAAGCTAAAAGCCATTGAACAAGTAAGTATGATGACTGAATATGATAATCAGATTTATGAGAGTGATGTTTCTGACATTAAAGAAGACCTAGAGCAAGATAATGATAAGATGTTAACACAAGAAGATGTGTGTGAACATGCAATGCCTAGAAGGCTCAAGGAAATAGGGAATGAAGATAAATCAGCAGGTCATCAGAAGTATATGCTACCCAAAGAGATCAAGCATAGTTATGTGATGCCTAAATGGCTTGAGAAAACTAAGGACAAAGAGGAGAAGGCAGAGTCCAAGAAAGAGACCATCAAACTGGAGCTCAGTCATGAAGAACCAAGGCAAGGTATGGAGGAAAATTCAGTTTACAAGATAAAATCAGTCTAGTATGCAGGTGCACAAGAGAGTAGAAATGAGTACAAACACGACCTAACTCATGAATGGAGAAGAAAACATGAAAAACAAATGGTTTATCAACCTAAGGTCATCCAGAACAAGGTATGGAAAGCTAAGAGCTTCAAGGAGCAGCAGTACAAAGTCATCAAACATGAAGTAATGGAAAGTGGAAGGTCTTCAAAATGTGGTGAAGCAAGAGCCGAGTACGATCAGGAAGTCGAGTTCGAGAGAAGGATGAAGAAAAACAGGTCCTATATATGATGAAGATGAAAGAGAAGTTGATGGAGCTGACTTGGAAGAAGAAATGAAGATACTAGAAGAGTTGATGAAGAGAATGACAGCGAAAATAGAGAAAAATTAGGAAAATGAGAGAAGAAGGAGAACAGGTGAGAAGAAGGAGAGAGAAGAGGTGTTGCCAAGGATAGAGCAACATGAAAAGTTGCAAGAAATGAAACAATTAAGAAAAGAGGAACTAGAGGAGGAAGCAGATCAGGAGAGAGAAAGAATGAAAATGACCAAGTTGAAAATGGTCAATGAAAAAACAAAAACAAATGGAGAAGAAGAGCACTCTGTAGACATTCAAGAGGCTTCATGGCCTCAACCCTTTTCATGGTGTAATTATAGGTGTCTACATTTGACCCTCTTTGGGGTGACATAAGTGATGCCACTTCAAAGATAGTAGACGGAAGAAAATTTTGAAGGGATAGAAGAAAAATTAGTAGGAGGGAGAGATGCCCCCTCGAGTGTCGATGGGGTGATGAAAGAAGACGATCGACGATAAAAAAAGGTGAGAGATAGATAGAAGAATGGGAAGAGGTAAGATGCCCCAGTGAGACAGAAGATTAGGGGTGAGAAGAAAGTGATGTAGAAGAAATATGGAGGAGGGGAGAGAAGATCTTAGCCTCTAGCCACTGTGTATTGGAACAATTTTGATGTCATGATATTACCATAAGAGCTACGTCATCGGTCCTTATGAAAAATATAAAAATACCAACTCCACATAACATACAACAATGCAATGCAATACGAGAAGGAAACAAGCTCATGTAATAGGGAAAACAAGTACGAACGCACATACCTAACCCAACAACGGTCAAGATAGTTGTAAAAATGTTTTGTTATCGGTCTTGAAGAGATCCACAAGTTCATGATTGACAAGGGTTAAAAATGATTCCCCAAGCAAGGATACATGTAAGGGAAATGATAATGGAAACGAGGTCCAAGAAAAGCATTGTGCACAACGAAACAACATCGAAACAAATGTTCCCAGTACGATTTAAGCAAACAGATAGCTTTGTCAGGAATGGTTGTGAATCCGGTGATCCGCGATTCATATTAATTGGGGAAATGTGAGATAAACTAGTAGGATATGGAGAAAATACCATGCATAAAACACAAGTTTCAGCCGTAATAAGCAAGTTACCATTTTTGTAGATTTTTTACTTTTTAGGATTTTATGAAAAAAATTGTCTTGTTTTTGGATTTTTGACATATATATTGTTTTTATTTTCTGGTTTTCCAAAATGTGGTGGATAGTAGAAGAAAATAGAAGAAATAGAAAGAAGGGGCCTAGGTGGAAGAAAGAAGAAACAAGTGACAAAAATGTCCTTGTTTAGTGGAAAAATTAATAAAAAATAATTATTTACGAGAGTGTGGATAAGAAGAAAAATCACCTAGGCACAATAAAATTGTTTGAGGAGAAGAAAGGGGTATTAGACAACAAAAAATGCCCCAATATGGTAGAAAATAAGAGAAAAATAATTATTCCATAGTGAATGAGAGAGAAAAATGGCGATCTCCGTGCTCTCCCAGGTGGTGAAAAATGGGTTAATATACCCCACTTGGGGGGTAAAATCATCGCGACCAATTCATTTTAACCGAGCCCTATAGAATTTTTTTACTGTGAGGCTCTGAGAATGACGAGGAAAATGGTGATTGCACGAGACCGAGTGAGGCACGTAGATGCAGTCCGAGGGTACCAATGGCACGCAGACGATAACCCCTTCGTGAGTATCCAAACTTTGCTCATTAATTATTGTCATTAATGCCCCAAATTTAGCTTTTAGTGCTAGGAAGTCACATCGGTGCGCATGCATGTAGGCACAAGTGTCAGGTTAGGGGAACATGAGTCACTTTGGGGGTACCCACACTACAATACACATGCACGCACGCGCAGCATGAGTTGCACACACCCACATGCACGCGCACACAAACCACATGTGCGCACACATGCACATACCTAAAAATGGGAACACAAGCAAAAAGTAGGGCACACACATGAAAGGGAGGGTGCACACACTTGGGGGCACGCGCGTAAGTGTAGGTATAGAAACAATGGTGTAAGTGCCAAATGTGTGGCACACACACCAAAAAGGTGCACAGCACCCGAATGAGGGCACAAGTGCCGGAAGAAGAAAAGTGTGCGCATACACACATGCCAAAAATGAGGTACACATTCCCAAAAGGGTGTGCGAGCATCCCGGAGACGATGGAGGATAGATAGAAAAATGTCAAAAAGATGACACTTAGAAGAAATTTTAGGATTTTTAGAAGAAATGTTAGTAATCGAAGGGGGTTTTGATATTTTGTAGAGATGGTTGCTAGTTCTACAGATGTGGAGTGCCACTCTTGGATAGCGAGCTAGAGGGGAGTATGCACCGGTGAGATCGACGTGCCATGGCTATACTTCTCAAGGTGGTGGGGCTAGGCCTCGTGTCTTGATGCCCTCTATTACATTGGATCATGGCCTACCGACCGTGTTATTCGAGAAATGGCATATAGCGAGAGTCAGTGCTTCAGATTACCTACGGGGGAGATGACAGTGACTCTTGAGGATGTATGGTGGATCCTTCACGTTCCGATCATAGGCACCTTGATTGAGTATAGCTCTGATGTCAGGCTGATTAGAGCCACATGCAGTGATCTTTTTGATGTAGATGATATACCACACGATGGTATGACCATAGCCTTACACGAGTGCATTTTTGACCCGACACTGCATTGGGGGCCTCTCTACATTATGTCTCTTATCAGTGGGTTTTTACTCACTGATAAGACAGGGACGTCGTTCCCGAGAGGACTATTACCTTTGGTACATGACATCTTCAGTGGCGAGAGATACTATTGGGGACAGTGTATACTAGCCCACTTATATTGGGATTTGCATTTGATTACATACCATGGTCAGAAGACCGTGGGTCTAGCTTCTTTACTACGATATGGTCATGGGACCACATTGTGGTCGAAACCCTATGGGAAATTCATGTGTTTGAGACCTAGAGGAGCCATATTACATGGCGTGGGTAGTAGCAGTGGTGATGTATGTTTCCACCTCGGTAGACTATTCGAGATATAAGTGAGAGTTTAATGAGTTGCACAATAGATATTATCTCAGCCTTGCAAACATTTCTAGTGGCTAGAGGATGCCACGACGAATGCGGTGTGTGCTCGGTAGAGCACCACATCATCAGAATTCATAGCTAAATTATAGAGTTGTATCGAGTTGATAGGTGCTAGTGGCAACTTGGTAGAGTACATCTGAGTCCCAAAACTCGATATTTGGTATGCACGTAAAGATTCGAGAGAGGCATACCATGGGGCCTCACATACTAATGACCCAAGCTAGGGAAATTTTTACATAGGTGGTCCCCAAGGCATGGGACACATCATAACAAGTGCAGGATCCGAGGACTATAGAAGATTATGCAGCTTGGTATACCACTGTGTTACCCTGGTGTCTCACTATCTGAAGGAGGCCCGGGTAACAGTGCTCATCAACCTATAGAGATCTGGCATGGTTCAAAGTGGCGAGAGAGAGTAGTGGGTCCTGACCCAGAGGATCCTTTTGATGGTATTCCACATGATGGGTAGGGTGCCTCATAGGCATAGGGACCGAGGCCACCGGCCCAAGATGTACTAGTTTAGTTTAGCCTCCTAGAGAAAGGGTCCTAGAGTAGGGCCAATCATCCAGAGTACCCCAGGACCAGTCCTAGTGGCATAGATAGCCACACAGCCAGTGGCACAAATAGCCATAGTACAATAGCAGCTACAACAAGCTTTAGCTGAGAGAGATACAACTAGAGTAGAGAGGGATGAGGCCCAAGGCTGGTGTGTGACCGCTACAGCGGAGCGTGATGAGGCCTAGACCCATATTGTCACATTACTTTCGAGCGAGATCAGGCTTGGGCCCAGGCTGGCCCAGGAGGTGAAAGAATGGCATGGCAGAGTCAGATGTGAGAGATGACAGCATAGGAGGCTCAGATATTGAGCCTCCTACTCCAATCCCGCACTCAAAGTGCGGATGGTCGTTGCTCAGAGGGATCATGTATACACACGGTCACATGGCCTTCTTGTATAGAGGATCAGGAATGAGCCGAGGTGCAGACTGTTATTGCATAGAGAGATCGAGAGGTTTCCTCCTTGAGATAGAATGAGGCTGATTTAGGCAGAGTGATAGGTAAGCATGATGTTTCCCTTCAGGCAGCCCTCACCTCTAGAGATGCTGACTTGATATGTAATGCTATGAGGTTTGGTGGCAAGGATTTATTTTATAGGACTACCTACTTCAGGTAGTTCCCTAGAGCAATGAGTGGTATTGCCTCGACAATGAGATGAGCATGACAAGTTCTTGGTCACGAAGATCGTGCAACTCAACGAGATTAGTTAGGCAGCCCATGCTAGATCAACCAGCTAGACAAGGGCCATCTAGTCAATTTGGTGGCCCACCTAGTGTAGGTCCTTCTTAGCCACCATTGTTCCGTCGACTAGGTGATAGACCTAGGAGTCCCGGTGAGGGTGAGAGCTGTGGTTGAGCTCTACATTCTTTTTGTTGTACAGATTATTTGTATACATGCCTCTTATGAAGGTTGGATTCGATGTATAGTTTTGTATACCATTATTTTGATGATGCCTTGTGATGAAGGCTTGATTCTTTCTGATGCATGCCCCTTTTTGATGGCACATTGTATTCAATGATGTATTATTTTGAGTACCAACCTGGCATAGTTTATACTTGTATATATATATGGACATTTTGATGTATCATCTTTGTACGCCTCAGCTGAAGGCATTTTTGATATAGAGTAGTTTTGATACATGCCTCTGATGAAGGATTTTATTCTGTTATAGATGTATCACTTTTTGTACACCTCATATAAAGGATTTTATGATGCACTTTGCCATGATGTATATTCATTTTTGACATAGATATGCCATACATGTATGATTTAGACATTTGTGACATGACATATGTATATACGAGATGGACACTTGTTTATTATTTCTCATGGATAGATAGATGTGTTTATGATGTATTCTGAATTGTTTTGACATGGATATGTATCATGATCTTATTGATGTATCACATGTGTTTTGATTTCCAAATGATGTGATCTTGTAGAATATATCAAATGTGGTTTTGTTTTATGTGATGTGCCAAACTTGGTGGATGGGATGATATGATGATGATTGTGTAGGGGGATAGATTTTGATATTTTTGATCCCTCTTGCCCCCATTTGATGATACGATATGTGATGATTAGCTTAGAATTCATGTATGATGTATACTTAGCTTTTTTCTTGATATAGGATGTGAGACGTGATGATAATGATGGTAATGTGATGTTATGATAACAAAACAATCCACATGCAATAAACACAATCAAATGCAATAAAGAACACAATGAAATAACATAATAACGCACCAGGATCCACAAGCATGTAAAAACATACCTCAATATGCATAAGCAAAAATAAATCCTAACAAAGTATGCCCAAGCAACAAACAACCCCAAAAGCAAAGACATAAAACAACTATACAAGCAACAAGAAAAGCAAGAAACAAGACAATACAAGTAAATGTTTTTGTAAGATTTGTTTTCATGTAACAATTTTCTCTGTTTAGGTTTTTGTGAAACAATTTTCTATTGTTTAGGTTTTTGTGAAACAATCTTCTATTGTTTAGGTTTTTGTGAAACAATATTCTATTGTTTTTGTATTTTGGATATTTTGAATGTTTTTGCAGTTTTTGAGAAACAATTTTCTATTGTTTTTTTGTTTTCTAATGATTTTCCAGAGTTATGAACAGGTAACCAAGAAAGCATGGATTCCCCTAGTGTTAGATGGGGAATATACAAGGCCAGAAGCCACACACTTATGAACAAGAAGGTGAATTCGTTGGATTTTCCCTAGTGTACAATGGGAAATAGCAAAAAGACCATGCCCTTTGACGATGAATAAAAGAAGGCAAAGCCGGATCAAGGCCTAACAGGATGGGGTTCACAAGGAATGTCAAAAGTAGAACTAGGGCTAGCCCAAGCAAAACTACTCTCCAGATGTGAGATGCTTGTGAACAACGAATCCTCCTAAGGTGTTGGAAACCTGTTTTCACCCAAGGACTTGTCCAAAGTGCCACAATTGCATGGTTTTCACTTGTGGATGACCTGTTTTTATTTTTATTTTTCTTCTTTTTCTCCTTTTTCTCCTTTTGATTTTTTATTTTGCATCATTTTACCATTTTTTTGAGTTTTTTGCTTTTTTGACTTTCTGCGCCATGTTTAAGCATAGAACCGCTTAAGATGCATGGCGTTCATGGGCTCATGGATCTCATCACCATTGGGGTGAGCAAGTTTGTATGCCCCTATGTCATACTTGGTGACTATAACATAGGGTCCCAACCAATGTGGTTCAAACTTCCCTTTCTTTTCTCGTTCCACTCTTGTGTTGAACTGGTTCTCCTTCATGACTAAATCACCAACCTCAAATTGATGAGGTATGATTCTCTTGTTGTAGTTTCTAGAGACTCTATTTTGATACACTTTTAGGTGATTAAGATCGTGAATGCACCTCTCATCTAGGAGCTCCAATTCAGTCAATCTTGCTATCCGGTAATCCTCATCCTTATCCAGATAGTCCCTAAGAGAAATTGTCATGAAAGGAAGTTTGATCTCTAAGGGGATGATAGATTCTGTCCCAAACACTAGAGAATATGGTGTCACACCTATAGGAGTGTGAATGGAGGTTCTGTAAGCCCAAATGGCTTGGTGGATTTGCAAGTGCCAATTACGACATGTTTTGTTGACCATCTTCTCCATTATCCTCACCAAAGTCTTGTTTGTGGCTTCGGCCTGTCAATTACCTTGAGGGTAATATGGTGTGGACCATTTTAACCTGATTTGGAACCATTGAAAAAGACCTTTTACAGTATTGTTCTTAAATGACTTCCCATTATCTGTAACGATGGCTACGGGAATGCTATATCGACAAACGATATGATTCATGATAAATTTAGAAATCTGAGCTCCTGTTACATAGGTTAATGGGACAGCCTCCACCCATTTTGTAAAGTATTCTATACCCGTGATGATGTGTGTATGACCATTAGATGAGGTAGGAGTTAGTTTTCCTATCAAGTCAAGTCCCCAGGTTAGAGAATGGCCATGGGGTAGTGATAGGTTACAATGGTTATGATGGAGCGTGGATGAAGTTTCCATACTTTTGGAAAAGTACACATTTCTGACATAATTGCAACAATTAGTTTCGATGGTAGGCCAATAATAGCCTACTCTCAACAATTTATTAGCTAATACCATTTCGTTCATATGTGCTCCACACCCCTTCATGTACTTCTTTGATCGCTTGATTGAATCCATCACATCAAGACAACGTAATGATTTCCATTGTATCCATGATGATAAAGTGTACCTCCTAAAAGGGTGTAACGGGCTATTTGGTGAATCGGGATTTGATTTTCGAATGGGAGATATCGTGAGGGAATGTGTTGTCCTTGAGATAGGTAAAAATGGGTTCATACCACGGGAATTGGGACCAACAACATCACAAGCCAGACAAGATTCTGACATGTCATACAGTGGTGTAAATTTTCTACAAAGAACGGCATGTCATTATTCCCTGGTGGAATACGAAGCATAGAACCCATTGTCACCATGGCATCTGCCGATCTGTTCTACGCTCTAGGGATTTGTTCAAATGTAATGTGCACAAAGTATTCCTTTAGAGTTTTGACCAAATTTTTGTAAGGTATGAGCTTTTCATCCTTAACCTTATATTCATTATTAACCTATTTGATAATTAATTGAGAATCACCCACAACCTTGACATGATGAATGTTCCACTTGATAGCTAGCTTCATCCCTGCAATAAGTGTCTCATACTCTACAATATTTTTATGCAAGGGAAGCCTAAGTGAAAATCCTGTGGTATAGGATCACCAGAAGGAGTAATAAGGACTACCCCTGCACCTGAATCGTGAAACGTAAAGGACCCGTCAAAATGTATCTACCACAGGATAGATTATTCAATGTAGAGAAAGGAGGCATATGGCAGATCCAAAGATCAAAGGTTCAAAGTGCCTTTTAAAGGTGCTTCTACTAGCTGCTCTATAAGTACTTGTCCTTTAACCAACTTATGATGTACAAATTCTATGTCAAACTCACTGAGTAGAATGATCCAATTAGCCATTCTACCCATGAGGGTGGGTTTAGACAATAAGTACTTGAGTGGGTCAACCTTGGATATTAGCTTGGTTTTAGTATTCAATAGATAATGGAAAAGTTTTTGAAAAGTAAAAACAACAGCCAAGCAAGCTTTTTCAATTTGAGGATAATTGAGATCATAGGAGATGAGGGTGAGACTGAGATAATACAAAGACTTTTTCCTTATGACCAAGGTCATATTAGGAGAGAGTCGCACCAATAGCAAATTACATACTAGAAATATAGAGCAAGAGTGGTTCTCTAGGAGTTAGAGGCATGAGGATAGGTGGATTAGCCAAGTATTATTTAAGAAAAGTAAAGGTGTGTTGTTGCTTAGGTCCCCGGATGAAGGTGACATCCTTCTTACGTAAGTGGGTGAATGAGTGGCACTTATCTCGCAAGTGGGATATGAAGTGGTGAATGGCCTAGATTTTACCTTGTAAGCTGCGTAGTTACTTGGTATTCTTAGGTGGAGGCATTTCAATAATAGCATAAATTTTAGCAAGGTCTACCTCAATACCTCATCTCGATACAATGAAGACCAACATTTTTTCCGATAATACACCGAATACACAATTCTTTGGATTTATCCCGACCTTTTGCTCGTAGGGCTGCTCAAAGATACGTCGTAGAATGATAGGGTGATCTTCTCTTGTCTTAGACTTTCTAAGGATGTCATCCACGTAGTCCTCCATGATATCATGAAAATTACTTGTCATTTCTCGCTAATAAGTAGCTCCTACATTTTTGAGACCAAAGGGCATCACTGATAATAGAAGGTACCCCAAGGAGTCATGAAAGCCATTTTGTGCTGATCTTCTTCAGCTATCTTGATTTGGTTATATCCTAAAAATCCATCCATGAGAGATAACATCTCGTACCCTATTGTTGAGTCAATAATCATGTCAATATTTGGTAGCGGAAAATCATTTTTAGGACAAGCCTTATTAATGTCTCTAAAATCCGTGCAGATTTAGATACCGACAGGATTTTTCTGGAAAGGAATAGTGTTTGATATCCATTCAGAATAATCAATAGGCTGGATGAATCCTGCTGCAAGAAATCTTTCCAACTCTTCTTTAACCAATAAGTCCACTCTTGGGTGCATTTTTTTGAGTTTATATTTGATAGGCTTAGCATCTACATGCACAAATAGGTTGTGCACGACCAAAGTCAGATATAAGCCTTGCATGTCTTTGTAAGACCATGTAAACATGTTTATAAATTCTCACAACAAAGCATAGTGAATGTCTTCTTGTTCTTTAGCCGAGAGCGATGCTCCCAATTTTACTATCTTTGGGTTCTCTTTTGTACCAATGTTAACATCAATGGTTTCCTTGACTAGAAATTTTGATAATTCCTCCATATGCATAGGATCGGTAGGAAGGTTGAGATCTTCATCCAAGGATGTCTCCGGATATTTTCATCCTTGGTGTGGTCACTTTGTTTGTTGGTTAGTGCCTCAAATAGGTTTTCACAAAGTGCGACTTGGACTTTGATTTTTGCCGAGGATTTATGTTGGAACTTTTTCCCTCGCTTTTCTTTAAGTTTTGCTGACCACGAAGCTCAGCCTCCTCACCAAAGTAGGCGTATGTATCCAAGTCAATAAAGAAACCCTTCTTATGGTCTCCAATGGGAATTGTCTCCCTTATGCCCATGAACTCGTGTGATAGCTTCGTCATTCATGAATAAATCTGGCGACATGTGACGTTGTTGGTCCCATTCAACAAGGACAGGGGTAAACAAGGTCAAGGGTTGGTTCCGTAGGGGTTATGGTTAGGACATCATTTTTCAAGAATAGGTTTATGGAGGCAAGATCCTCATATTGGCTACAATGGGAATCCGTATCACTGTTTAGATAGTCAAAGCTTTCCTCATGTTTAGAACAAGTAGCATCTTGATCATTGGGGTGTGCCCATAAGGGTGAATCCCAATGCCATATATTTCTATTTTGAAATGTGAAAGAGGCACTAGTTCTCTTTTTCCTTGTTCATTTCTTCCATATCCTAGGCCCTTGTAGCCCATAGAGTACATCATTTTACTAGATTTCTCGTATTCAAGGGTTTGATAACAAGATGGCTGAGAATCCTCTGGGACCCAAGTTGTGGGTGGATCAAGTAATTTTTCCTTAGCTAACAAGACTCCAGGTAAGAATGACCCAATAGTGTGTTCATTTCTAGGTCTTCGATAGTTAGGGTGTCCTCTAGTATTGGGTGACAATGAGAGGTCTGAAAACTAAGAGCACTTGTTGTACATTGTATTTCCCGCAGCCATATTCAAGGATTTTTATCTCCCATGAATCAAAAGGATATGTTGATGTAGATGCCCCATGGGTGCAAGAACTGAGATAATATGAATCTATCCAAGATTCCATGGCCTCAGATTGAAGAGGGACCACTATATCGGCTGAGGGACATGCATATGTGCCCTTACGTGTAAAACTGTTGAGAGCTCTGCAATGAGAAAAGGGCTTTGAATCTCCTTGTATGGTAATGGTGTGTCCCTCATGCTTCAATTTAATGCACTGATGAAACATTGATGGCACGGCCTACATGGCATGAATCCATGGTCAGCCTAGAAGCATATTATATGGAAGTTCCAAGTCCAGGACATGAAACTTTGTCTGATGATAAGTGGGACCCACCTCCATGGGCAGTAAGATTGTGCCCACTGACTCCCTTTCTTCATTGTCGTATACGGTGATAATGATGACATTGGACTCAAGATCTACCTCAATATGTCCTAACTATTTAACCAACTTGAGTGTGCAGATATTCAACCCTAATCCGTTATCCACAAGCACCCATTTGATCTTCCTACGGGTAACAACTACCTCAATATATAAAGGAAGATTACGTGTTGGATTCTCAATAGGGATCTCCCTATGGTTGAAGGAATTATGTTCATTTGGTACGATGTTTGCGAATGCGGCTTGCAGTGTGTAGGATCGATCTCTAAAGGTACTCCCGACCCCCGAAGAGTTTGGTATAGAATTTCTATGTGTACATTAGCTATCTTAAGAATATCTAAGATCGAAATCTTATCGACGTCTTCTCAACTTGCTCTAAGATATTGTATTTACTAGTTTGTGGGGTTGATGGAGAAAGTTCCGAAATCACGAGGCAGGCACACCTTGTTACTGTGGCGCAATCCTTTCCCTTTATTTGGATGGTGTTGACATGGTTAGTAGGAGAGAAAATATATCCAATAAGTGAATCATAATGATTGTTGTCTTTTTTTGTGTACAAATAATTTTCTACTTTACAACCTTGGGATGACTCTCCCCGATCCGGATTTGAATTTTCTAATTTATCAGGATTGGGGAATGGCTCTTTATATATCCCCATATTTTTGTTGGGTATCTAAGTTTTTCCTGGGTTGTCCACCTTTATCTGCCCATTGTCAATGAGGTCTTGAATATAATGATGGAGTCATAGACATTTGTCTATCTTATGCCCCTTGACATGATGCATTTCACAATATTCATGCTCCTTGTACCATGAAGTTTTTGGAGCATTGTTGTCAAATGGTTGCATCCTAGGATATGTCATCATGTGGGTTGCAGCCAATTATTTTAGTATAACTAACAAAGGTTCATTAAGAGAGGTGAATGTTCTTCAATTTTGTGGTGGTTGAATTGGTCCTTTGGTTAGTTTAAAAGGTTGACCAGTTTGGACCGTTTGTACACGTTTGGAATCAGTGATCCCATCTCCCACCACATTTTTGTTTTTGTTAAAAACATTTAGCTTTTCCATGGGTATAGCATTTTGATTCTCTCTAGATTGGGTTTTGAGGGTTCCTTTGCAATGAGATATTTCTCTATCTCGAACCCCTTTTTGAAGACCTCCTCAAAAGTGCGAACAAAATGCATTTGGAGGTGGAAAGCTATATCTGGTTTAGGTTGGGAACAAAAATACTAACTAACTATTTTTAAAGGAAAGCACAAGGGAAGCAACTAGCTATCCCTCTCCACCTTTGGAGGAAGCTAGTGAAAGTCTCATTAGGGTGTTGTTTAGCACCACATAAATTTGCCATGGTGACATCACTCTCTATGTTATATGAGAAGTGACGTACGAACCTTTCTGCTAATTTTGGCCAAGTAAAATTGATCCCCGAGGTAAATGTCCGAACCACTCCAAGGCTTGACCTCGAGGGCTCTTGGAGAAAAGTCTGATGAGATAATTGTCACTATAAGAAACATCTTTACATGCCATATAAAAATATTTTACATGATCCCGTGGATCCCCTTTCCTTTATATTTGTCAAATTTTGGCATATCAAATTTCTTAGAAAAGGGTTGAAGGGTCAAAAGGATAGGGGCATAATTCTTCATATTGATACTTTCTAATGTTCCCTATATTGCTCTCTTATAGGCTCATGAGTGTCACTTTCATAGACTGTACCTCTTGTGTGAGAAATTGTTCTCTAGTGGGAGAAGCGGGGATATATACGCGATGATACCCCGTATCGTCTTCTCCTTGGTTTTCTCTATGGAGTTCATTGATCTTAACCTTAGGCCTCAAATTTTGAACATTTTTGTTTTCTTCCTTCTGTACATGGGAGGTTAGCAAAGCTAATTTTTGGCTTAGGTTACTAATTTGTTGTTGAATCGTGGTTTCTTCTTCTAAAGGTTCTTCCTCCTCATATTGTGGAGGTTCTTCACCCATCTCATGTTTTGTCTTGTTTCTATGTGGCACTTTGATAAAGGGTATTCTATGTCCCACCACTTTATCATTCCCTATGTTGGAGGTAGAAGCATTTCCATACGTCAAAATATCCTCCATATTTATAAGGGGTCGTTCTTCCTCCGTAGTGTTATTTGCAGGTGGGATTGTTTAATTTTCCGTGGGCAATTTGACCCCTAATTCTACAAACTGTGCTAGCACTCTATCTTTTTTTCTGAAAAGAAACTCATCTAATAAAGTAGGGTCAAAGTCAAATTCTACATGTGGAGATTCTAATTCATTACCACTATGATTGACCATATCTTCTATCTCTTTTTCCATAGAAAACAGAGGTCCTAGATCATGTCCAATGAAGGGGTTCGACCCTTGTCTGTTAGAGGCTTCCCAAGCTTGCACTTGTTGTTCCTCGTATGTCTATTTCTTGAGTCCTAATTGTGTTTTAGGAGCCATGTTTTGTGATAGTTTCACTAGGGTAAGTTGTAAATGTGTTCAAAACTTTGTGACCACACCTAAGTGAAATGCAAGTTGTATTGTCAAGAATATGAATGAAAAACAATGTGAGAATACCAATGTGATAGAGTGATAAATCACCAATGATACAAATGTTTGGTATCTAAACCTGTGAAATGAAGTACCTCCTAGACTATGTTTCAAAAAGTAGTTTCGTGTCACAAGATAATTAACAAGATGTTCTTACTTATGCTAAGTTCACGAGAATGAAAAAAACATAAGTAAACACAAAAAGTCAATGTAACCTCCTAACAAGATATACTAAAATCAAGTTCAAACTTGATTAAGACATGTAGCTCAAAAGGTGTCAATTATAATTCATGAATGACACAACAATACCACTAAGATATGTCAACCAAACTTTGTGAGAAAGTAAGGTATTGATATCAAGGTGTTATTGATATAACACACACAAATGGTAACACCCAAAGACTCTTCAAAATCTAGGTAATAATAAAATCAAACTAAATATCTCAAAGTATAGCTAAGAATACTTAAAAATGTGTTCAGTGTAACCTTACAATATAGATATTTACGTTGAGTTTACAAGAAACAAGACGTAAATATCAAAATTGTAGTGATACGATACAAACAAGCTAACCCTTCTAAGGAAGTTCAATATGGTGAACCACACCTAACTATAATGATGATCTTGACATGGGTATCAAGATCACAATGGTCACCAATGATATTAATACGTCTTTGCACACTTTAGACATTTAACTTATCCAACCACAAACATGGATGGGCGTAAACGAATAAAAAAGTGGCAGAAATAATAAATTGGTAACACAAAGGTAGTCACCCTCCTTCTGATCAACAAAGTGTCAAAAGAATGTGAAGGAAGAAAATAAAAAATGGGATGAAAAATGATGGCTTCACTTTGGCAGAGTTTCACCTCACCCTAAGGCAAGTAAAAACTAAGTGAAAGTAACACGTCACACGTTTCGCAATAAAAAGATGGTTCACAACTCAACAATGTTTTAGAATGGTCAAAGTGGGCTCCTGGCCAAAGTATATTTTTCTAGGTGGTTCTCTCATCCTAGGTGTTACAAATATTATCCATGAGTGGGACGGTTTACCCAAATAGTCCCGACTATCTTGGGAGTATCTCAATTTTTCCCCCTTCAAGCATAGTGGGCAGTAAATGCATCCATCATGTACTTAAAAGCGTCGCATAGGGACAACTTGTAACTCTATCTCACAAAAGAATCACTAGTCAAATAGGTAGTACAGAGCACTTCCCATTTCATCCACAAGGTTCCTCTTGCGTGGACCACTTTGGGGTTCATTTAAACACCCCCATTGTTGTAGCTTAAGGCGTTATGCCAAAGAGGTTATGTTCTAGTTGAGCGGAGAGGGACGTACCCTTTTCTGAAACCTACAATACAATGTTTTGAATATGTTGTTCATTTTATCTTTTTAATTATGTGTGGTTTGCTCAACACCATTTGGCAACTTGTATAACAACCGTATTAGTAGTTTTGACTTTGTTTTGATTCCTCTCGTTATTTGACAGTGCAATGGCATTTTTGGTCCTGTATCACGATTTTTAGTAGTTTTCCATCAAAAGAGAAGGCACCATTTTTGATTCTCCAGATCACCCAAGGACGTAAGAGAAGAGCATACATGATGTCTTCAAAATCCAAAAAGATATCAAATGGAAAAACACTTAAATTCAACTATGCCAAGTTAATCAATTCCAACTCAAATATTCCTAACAACCTCAAAGCATCAAAAGGACCTAAGAATCATTTTTTATTGCCAAGATCAACCCAAGGGATGTGAGGGAAGAGCATACGTGATCTTATTCCTATAAGTAAACAATGAAAATTCTATCTAATTAAGTACAAGCATGTAAAAACAACCTATAAAGACAAGTATATGATTAGATAAAACCTGCAAGAATGTTAGAACCTCAACACATTAATTTAAAAATACAAAAGGACACCTACGCCTTGTTTTGGCATCTGTGCATGGGTTAGGGTTTATGCGCAACTTTGTATGTTTTTAGCTTACCATGCACCTGTGCCACCAGAGAGATGTGTGTGCCATAAAAATAATGTATGTGCTACCTAAGAAACACGGAGACGGAAATAAGACAGAACACTTGTGCCACCGGAAAATGTGTGTGCCACTGAAAAGCATGTGCGCCACCGAAAAAGCATGTGCAAAACCGCTTTATAAAATAATCCTAGATTCTGATAGAACGCATGTGCCACCAAAATGTGTCTGACGCCACTAAAACAACATGTGCACTCTGGTTAGGGTGTACACACCAATCTAACAGTTTTAGAAAGTAGTGAAGGTACAGTATGAAATGACGTATGTGCCTAGGTTAGTGCATCTGCGCGTTGGTTAGGGTGTGTGTGTTGGGATTATCGTGCATGCACCAAGGTCAATAAATAGAGAATCTAGTTTTAATAAAGGCACTTGTGCCACCCGAGAGGTGTGTGCACCATGAAAAATATTCTCGTTCTCCTAAAAATTTGCTTGCGCTCCTAAAAATGTGCCTGCGCCACACCTGCAACCAAAATATGGAAAACAACACAAGAAAACTCACAATACCTCAAATTTTGACAAGTTAGTTTAGAAATGGCAACAACCCATTAAAATGATGGCTATGAACAAGAAGTTACTCATATCAAATTAGCAAAAATTCCAAGACAATGGACATTAATTAGTGCATGTGCATATCAAAAGTTAGCCAAAACAATGAGACTTAAACTAAAATGCCATGGGACTAAGTGGTCCCACCAAGCGTGCCAAATGTGTGCATGTGTACTTTTCTTAAGCTAAATTAAATGAAGCAAGAACTACCACCTAAAAATAGTTCTATAATCTAAATAAGACAAATCCTAAGCACCATCAAGATAAAGAGCTAAACAAGATCTATACTAAACATCATAACTTTGAAAACATAAGATCAAAAATAGCATGCTATTCAAGATCTTTACTCTCCTAGATTACCAACAAAATGAATGGACCTATTTAGGTCCAATGGCAATAAAAAATTTCTTGTTTGATCCTTAAAGAATGCAAGAATAGGATGCTTAGCTCTTAACAATGGTAACCTCTCAAGAAAATAAAAGGCAAGCTCTTAGTCTCTTTGCTATATGCTTTGCATTTGCTCTCTCAAGAAGTTTAGGTGTAGGTATAAAGGTAGAAGGAGGGCTCCTTATATATCCCAATGGATAAAGGAAACACTTCATCCCTTTGCATGTGGGATAAAGGTAAAACATGATTAGGAATGGATAAGGTTTCTTTATAAAAGGTAACCTTACTTTAGAAGGGTTTAATTTATGCTTAGCAAGTCATGGGAGTTGGGGCTGTTTTAATTAATCAAAGGTGATTAACTAATAGGTAGATGTAAGCTTATAGAAGCTAATTAGAGGAATATTAGTATGATTTAAGCTATTGGAAGGGGATTAAATCAATTAAATATTTATTTATTGGTTAAATGGAAGGGGAATCTAATTAATTAGTCTAGGTAGAATGGGTGATTAATTAACTAAGGTCATTAATTAGGTTGTTAGTTGGATAGGTGAATTAATCAATTAACATATTGTAAATTAATTAACGAAAATAAGAGGGAATATGATCACTTTTGACAATATGTCGTCAATTTGCGAGAAAGGAGAGAATTAGCTCAATTTAAGTATTTAAATTGTTCAAAGCGTAATTATAGGTGTCTATAGAATTTAATCTAGATATAGTCCAGCATTCCATTGATATTGATCCAAATGTCAAGCCAATTAGGAAAAATAAAAGGCGAGTTAACCCCAAAATTGATCCCCTTATGAGAAAGGAATTGTCGAAACTCATTAAGGAAAAGATTATTTTTCCTATCAAGTACTCTAGTTGGGTGGAAAATATGGTTCCAGTAAGAAAGAAAAATGGGGAAATCAAAATTTGTGTGGATTTTTGGGATTTGAACAAAGCATCTCTAAATGATCATTATCCTTTACCTTCCATGAATCAGATTTTACAAACTGTGGTGGGAGATGAGAGGTTTTCCATGCTTGATGGCTATTTGGGTTTCAATCAAATCAAAGTGAAAGAAGAGGATCAGTATAATACTACATTCATTTAACCAAATGGGGGATGTACACATACCAAAAATGTTCTTGTCTTATCAAATGTAGGTGCCACTTTCCAAAGAGTGATGGACATTACTTTCAAGGGATATATCATTGAATTCATCTTAGTTTACCTAGATGACATTGTTGTCTTCTCAAGAACTGCAGGCAGTCCCTAGGGGTAAACTATTGGGACACATTGTTTCCAAAGAAGGTATTACCATTGATCCAGAAAGAATTTCAGCCATCCTGGCTCTTTCTTGCCATCTCACAAGAAGGATTTGTATTCATTCCTTGGGAAAATCAAATTTGTTAGGATTTTCATTCCTAACTTCATGGGTTTGGTGAGGCCTATTATTATCATGCTTAAGAAGGATTCACCTTTTAGGTGGACAACTAAAGGAAAGGATATTTTTGCCAAAATAAAACAAGAGATCGCTCAAGCCCCCACATTAATCAACCCTAACTATACCAAATATTTCATTCTATATGCCGGTAAGTGCATCAAGTTGGGGGGCCAAAAGGGGGTCATAAGTGGACGTCATATTGCAAATAATAGTGAAATGTCAACTTGTAGGGAATATTAGCAATGCATGCACTCAAAATTAGAAATAATTATAGAAATATGAATCGTAGCATCTAGAATCTAGTTTCTAAACTACTAAAGTTTTTTAAAATGGACAAGTTTAGCTATATTAAACACTCAAAATTCAATGACTTGGTTTTTTTTTTTAAAAAGCCTAAAATATTATAGTTTGTTTGCCCATTTGAATGACTAAAAATTGGTCTATTTTTTCCTTTGATGAAAAGTGGAATTCCAATCTGCCTCTATCTTGGGATAGATTTAATTTTGTTACTTTTTTAGAAATATTTTTTTATTATGATTTTTTCCATGAAAGTGGTCTGAAAACATATAGAAAATGGAGCACTTTCCATTCTCCCTCCATAACTTTATCAAAAAATATCAAAATAAAATACATTTTTTAATGTGTATAGAATTTTGACATGGTTGGGATGGTATAGGTGTTATCACATTATGATAAGTGAAACAAAAGTTGCAGTCTTAAACATAGACATGAACATTCATATGAAAAAGTGTCTTAAAGACCCAATGTTAGTAAAAATTATAAAACAATATTTATCATATTCGATTCACTTTAAAATCAATATTTCTACAAAGCTAACAGTCTCCCCTACGCGATGGTACCATTTTTGTGACATGTTTTTGATTTTTGGCATGGTTCAAGTCCGTAGAAGAGAAAATTTGATGTTTTGTTATTTTTGATGTAAAATTCAGGATTTGATGTCCACTTTTGGGCTGACAACTTGCTACAATTACCCATGCCTATGGGGATGAATCTAGTATAACAAATGTTTTAACTCGAATAATGATCAAGGATCTGAGAGCGAAAATGGACTTCTTGTGTCAAACACTAAAGAATTATGAGCTCAAATATAACCACATTGAAAAACAAGTGTTTTCCATCATGAGAGATTTGAAAAAGTTTAAGAGTATCATTGTTACTAACCACATTAAAATTTTAGTATCACATTCTAGTGTCAAAGACTTCATCATAGGAGAAGAGATCAATGAGAAACAAGCTGGATGGGTGACTAAAATTATGGAATATGATGTGGCTATCAAGGCCACAAAATTGGTAAGAGGAATAACACTTTGTGAGCAACTGGTTGTAGATGCTCAGATCACCAGAGACCTCTCTCGTAAATGAGTATCTTTTAAATAATATTGAATGACGTAAGGATGAAATAAATGTCTTCAAGGATCACAACTAGATTTCTGATATGACCATGTTTTTTTCTACTAGTGCATACCCTATTAGCTTAAACAAAGAAAAAATATGCCATCTGAGGTTGATATATACTCCTATGCATTGATTAATGGCATTTTGTTCAAAAATCATATTGATGGAGTGTTTCTCGGTGCATCGAGAATACCAATGTACCAAGGTTTTAACTGAGTTCCATGATGGTTTCTCAAGTGGACACGTTACGCTAGAGACACAACCATGAAAATCATAAAATTAGGATATTTTTGGCCTACATTGTTTGTTGATGCTCACACATGGGTGAGGAAGTGTAAGGAATGTGCGCTTTTCACTAGAAATAAAATATTGGTATCTCTCCCACTTCATCCAATCTAGGAAGATCATCCATTTACGAATGGGGTCTTGAATTCATTGGTATAATTAATCCACCATCTAGTGCTAGTCACAAATGGGTTTTAATGGAAACATATTATTTCACCGATGGATATAAGATGCACCATTAAGAGAGGCCATTGAACCAGTTTATCCTAAGATTTTCTAAATAAATTTTTATAAGGTTTGGTGTCGTTCATACCATCATTTCGATAATGCAAAAGCTTTTATGGGATCACAAATTTCTAATTGGGCTATTTGACTTGGGATTTATCTTAAGACTTCTTCCAATTACTACCCCTAAGGTAATGGATTGGTGGATTCTACTAACAAAAATTTGATTAGGATCATGAAAAGAACAATGGACATCAATAAAAGGTAGTGGCACACAAAGGTGAGAAATGCTCTTTGGGTGGATAGGATAATAGTAAAGAAAGCTATTGGTATTTCCCATTATAAAATGGTATATGGTAGTGAAGCTAGAATTCCTTTTTCACTTGAGTTATCCTCACTGGAATTAGCTCAACAATTAGAATTTGAAGGTGCTGATGAAAGGGAGATTAGAATGGAAGAATTGGTAGAACTTGAGGAGTTTAGAAATTCCACCATGGCCAGGTTAGAAAAACATAAGGCATAAAAAATAGTGGTTTGATAGGAAGGCTGGAGATCAAACATTCAAGGTCGGAGATATAGTTTTGAAGTGGGATGCGGATCGAGCTAAACTAGACAGACACTCTAAATTTGATGTAATATGGAGTGGACCATACATCATCACCAATTTCAAGGAGAATAACTCATTTGATTTATCTGATCTTGATGGGAATGCATTTCAAATCCCAGTCAATGGGATTCATCTTAAACCCTCTCATTAAGATATTTCATTGCATCTTGTACATAGTAATTTAGGATTTTAATTCCTCTAGGTGCTTTAAGATTATTTGTTAGTAGTGTAGGTCTCTTTCCGTACATGTTTTTCATAATATTGTTGTTTGAGGATGATATCATGCACAATTTCATCATATTTCCATGGTTGTTGTATGAAGATGCTTAAAGAATCAAGGATCAGTTGGAATCATATTAGAAAATCAAATGCAGAGCAACTAAATAAAATCTGGGAATCCAAGATCAATTTTAGATCAAACTTCGTGGTCAAGCTAGGTAGACTTCCTTCTCAATAGATACTTCAAGCTACTAATGAGTTCATCTAGCATGAAAATGTTCCTTGTGATTCACCAAAAATGTTGTCCATTTTTTCACCCTTGCAAAAATTAAAAACTTAGATAGCCATGATGGGTCCGAGGTATGAGAACCGTGGAAGGAAAGAACAAACCGTAGAGAGATTTAAATGAGTTATGGATGAAGGAGAAAATTTTCCAAAATATGGAGTTAACCACGATAGGATTTTTGCATATCACGAGGTTGAGTGAGCCATGATGCATGTAAATCCAAATCATGCATAACTAAGAGCCGCAAGATGCAAAGAAAGGAGATAGAAAAGTTGCGGATTGAAAAGACAACCCGAAATTCAAAGAGTAGGCCATGGGTATGTTAAAGGATCCATGAAAAACTAGAAATTCATGGCCAAAAGAACAATATTCATGACACATTTGGAAAATCCATGGAAGCCAACGAAATCAGTGTATTGAGGGAAAACAATAGTTTTCCCAGGGAGCTAAAATTGATATAAATTTTGATCCAATGATCTAATATTTGCACATCTTATATCATTAGAAAAGTATCAACCTCCTCTAGGTAATGAAATCTGTATTTTTCAATTAAAATCAAGGTAAGTGGGTGAAAACAAAGAAAGTGTCTTCAACACACAAAAGGTACGGTTTTAGGTGGCTCAACCACAAGAATTTAATGCAAGATACGGTGCCCATTTATTCTCCAACAAGGAAAAATATGTGAGGGAATGGATGTTTAGAGGTTCTAAGACCTTTTCAGAGAATTTAATGAAAGTGGTCAGTGGGTGGAAGGAGGAATTCAAATTTACCTCAATTTTTTTCTTCTTCTTCTCCCATTTTTCTATATATTGTAAAGTGATGCTCAATTGTAATGTTGGATACTTTGGGAATGTGAGGGAATCATTTTAATGTTTCACAAGCATTCTAAGAGTTACATTCCTTATATCATGATTCTATGAATGTTTTACACCTCCTTCCCTCATTGTAATGATCTTTGTATAATCTTTAAGTAATAAAATTATTGGTTTTGTGGCTCATTCATGCCTTAAATTGTATTTCATTATGTTTCTTTCCCTTTTAATTTACTCATGGGTATGTTTTTTGTATTATTATAGAATCTATATCTATTGTGCATCATATAAATGGGAATTTAGGTGTTTTTCGAACTATGGTTATCATTTCTTCCCTCTTCATCATTGTTTCTCCTAGTTTCTCTCTTTCAAGTATCTTTCTCATTCTTTATGATGTTATCACATTATCTTATTTAGGATTTATATTTTATGCATCTCCTTCTCACCCTAGTCCCTTGGAATGTTAGAGTATAGTTAGATAGTTTCATTTCAATTCCTAGAAGTAGTTTAGCATTAGAGTCGTGTAGAGAGGAATTTGACCTTCTTCGTAGGTCCTGTCTCACCCGAGTCCCATAAATTGGAGATAGTCCCATGTTGCATCAAATCCCTAGATTCTTGTGATTTAGGATGGGTGAAATTTTGATCTCCAATAAGACCCATCCCATTCTAATAAAAATTCTATTTCCACTCAAATTCATAGAAAGAAGCTCCCAAAAAGTCATTCGGGAGCTCTGACAACGTCATTTTCAAGCTCCTCTCCATGGCACAAACTTCATCCTTAGATAAATTTTTTTCCATGTGGAAACATTATGTTGAGGCATACTTATGTGTCCCATTAGTCCCTTTACAAGGGGATAGAGGGACATAAAAATGTGCTCCCCCATCTTAGACCTCATGGACCCACCACATGACCTTAGGAGGCTCTGATAGGCTCTTTTTGGAAAAGTTTCAACCCCAATTTCATTCCATGCATGTCTAACAATTTTCACCCAGGGTTGGAGGTGAAATTTTGTGTCCCCTTCATCCCTTTACAATAAGACATAAAAATTTCCCCACCTTGCTCCCGCTAGGTTCCTCACATGACCAAAAATCAACTCCCAGGTGCCGAAAATGAGCCTTTTCCACTATCTCATCCACCTATGCATGCATGCCACTTTTCACCTAGGGTCTAGAGAAATTTTTGTGTCCCATTAATCCCTTTCCAATGGGTAAAGGGGGAAAAAAATATACCCCTATTAATGCTTATATATCACAAGAGTTAGTCATATTTCTCTCTCCCCCATTTTCTCCTTTTCTACCCTAACTTTGGAGAATTTTCTCCATAATCCTCCACCTCTAATTTTCCTCATACATTCATCCCTCTATTTTTCCATGATTGTGGAAAGAATACTTCCATTAAAAATTATTTTTTTTAAAAATCTCTAGGTCATTTTTGTTAGATTGACTCTATAGCTCATGAAGGAAAAACCTTCGTATCTTATGAACCGATGCACAACTCAAGGTTGGGTTTTTACATTCTTATTAATTCCAAGGAACCTTTATAATACAATTGATATCATTGACATGTATGTACTAGATATTTTACAACAAAAACCCGACTTTGCCACCCCGATTTCCTAAATTTTTATTTCTTGTTGCTTTGTGGTCGAATCAAGATGAAAATTTGTACATGAGATCATTAGATAAAAGATATCCTAGTGGAGTTGGTTTTGTAAAAATATGAGGTGTGGAAAGGAAATTTCCAAAATAAAAACTCTCTACGTGATCACTTACTATAAATACTATACTCTCACAAAGAAAAAATTCCTTCAAGGAAGTGTGCATACGAAACAAATAGGGAAACAAGTAAGGTGGTCAAGGAGAAAAAAAGTGAAAAAGGTTGTTGGGTTGATGAATTACATCCTAAGTATGAAAGGTGTAGAAGGATCGTGTGCAAGCAAATATGGTGGGTAGGTGTGTGTAGAATCACATCGAAACAGCGTGTGTGCCAGGATAGCATGAAATTAGGACTTAGTCGTTTTCCGGTTTGAGGCTAATTATGGACATGGAGTGAAGAGAAAATATTGTAGAAGACTTAGAGATCAAGTGAAAGCTATTTTACACAAGTAGAAGATCAAGCGCCATGCATAGTTTTGGTGTTATTAATAGGATTAGACTGCTATTGTATTATTAGATAATCTATTAATAACAAGATTGTATTCTTTTGTATTTATCATGTAAAGGTGCATGGTTATTCTTAGCATGAAATCCATTTTTAAAGGTGTTTAGGTAGTGGAGGAAAAGTCCCTACCACCTATATATATGTATTGATTTGCACACAGCTTTAGAGTATCACTTTTTAAAAAGAGTTATGTTGTTGATTTATGGGTGCACATGACTATGGTCACAATATTGTGTATGTATGAAGATTTAGTGTTTTCCATCAATTATTATAAGGGAAATTTGTGGCTAGACATTAGTGATTGATATAAATGAGCATGGATCTTGCATGCTAAATCTGATTATGGTTCTTATTTAATTATTCTTACATATGGATAAGATATAGATCTAGGTTATGCACTGTTATATACTTAATTATCTCATGAATCTGGAATATTTGAATGATTATGCTAACTCCTTGAAAAATATGGCATAAAAGAGGGACTTGGTACCCTTTCGTGCTTTAAGTGAGTGCTCGCCTTCAAGCTAGGTGATGTACCAAAGATGCCTTGGGCTATTGGGTCCGATAAAATCTAGGCTACATTTTGGTTCCATTGCCAGGACCTCTTTTTCAGCTTGTTTTCTAGGATTTTGCATGATGAAGACTCACTAGTTGACCTTGGATAGTGTTGAAGAGTGGCTAGAAAATTTGGAGGAAGAGTATGCTCAATAATTTAGCATCGGACCTTATTTTAATGCATGCGTGTGGGTTGAACAAAATATGTATCAAGAGCTCTATGAGAGGCTATTCACTATTTTCCCTATAGAGATATATGAGTGGTTGGCTTCTTATGGATCAAATAGAAATTATAGGTTTATTAGAATTGTTTGGACACACGAAGAATTCCAAGCTTTGTATGATGCAGATCTGACTTTGATGCGTGTTGAAGATCATTGGAGGAGTCGTGTTCGAATAGCTATATTCTGGAGTACATACAGTTTATAATTATTCATGTCTAGAGGTTGTTGAGTTCCATTTCCTATGTGAACCTAGAGGATATTATCTATGCTAAATTCCTTTAGTAGTTAAGATCTTGATCATGACGCTAGATTTGGAAGATCATCTTATGTCTAGATAAACCCCACCATGCATGGGGGCAGGAGCAGGTGTGGTGAAAGATGGAAGATCTAGTGGAAAAAATATAGAGAGAAGAAAGGAAACATAAGTTTAATGAAGTGTGTGAGAGGGATTTGGTGAAGTAGCATGAGATCGTGGAAAGAATGGTGTTGTGGAGGGAGATGGATCATGAAGGATTTGGAGCTCACATAAAGGATGTGGAGCTAGAGCATTTGAAACTCCTCCACTTGGGAAATCATGGAAGAGAACCCTCTTTTTTTTTAGATGAAGGAACGTGTTGAAAAAAATTGAGAACCATGAGCATGCATCTGATCCTACATGGTGACCTAGCCCTTGCGCTTGGTTTTCTAATTTCTACAAAAACTATTAGTAAGTTATTGTGGGCGGTAGAGTAGTGATAGATAAAGTTAATTTGTAGTCAAGTTTAGGAGTAAATTAGGTAGTATATTAATCTATGGTGGCACAATCATCATCTGTGTTATTTTGACATCCAGTGGAGGTATATTTTCTAGTGCCTCATCATCGTGGGTATGTAGAACGTTGGCATCGATCCGGAAGTAGAACAACTTTGAAGACTATGGAAGTTTAGTTTAGCAAAAGTTTTAGAACACAAGGTAGTGCATCCTCTAGTCCATTTACATATATAGGATGGGGATCGGAAGGATCAACTCACTTAGGATCTAGCAGATCTGGTGGTTCTGGGGGTAGAGGAAACACATGAGAAAATATAGTTATTGGATCTGGTGGGCACGGTCTGCACCAACCCCAACAAATCTATATGGAGATGTCTCTTCGTCTTCCGAAATATAGTGAGATAGAAGATGTAGATGAGCACATGAATATGTGTGAAATACTATGGCGTGCGAATGGGATTACACTCCATATCACAAGGCAAGTCATTTTGCAAAGTACTTTGCAAGGGTACATGTATAGTTAGTACATGAAATATGATCTAAACCTGAAATTTTTTATCATACCGTGCTACGTGAGGATTTGTTGGCAAAGTTCCACATACCCGAGTTTGAGAAGAATAAAATTAGAATGTTGAAGGACATGGAGCAGGCATGGTAGAGAGTTTTCAAGTATGATGTACGATTAAAGATAATTTTTCAAATTTATCTTATGAAATTCACCCGAGTTAGCATGTTCAATGGTTCATGGGAGGACTAATCACACCTTTTAGAAGGGTGCTCTCACACAAGACTTATATAGATCCACATGAGGCACTTCGTAGCTGCGTGCGCTAAGGAAGTTGGGAGTGTAGACATAGGGGTTATCCCATTTTTGAGGCTCAGATTACATGGATGGAAAAACATTTAGATAAATTGTTAGTGAATTCAGCACATGATACGCGTAATAGAATTTGGTACACAGATTGTGAAGTAGAAGGACATATTAATGATATTTTCCCTCATAAATCAGTGAGTGTCATGTTGTTGGATTACAATATTTTTCACTTGGATCATGACTCAAGTAGGTTCCCTTTGTTGCAACGTGTGATAAGGAAGAATGTGTCATGTTTCTTGCATGATTTGCATGTATACCACTAATGATACTTTAAAATTGTAGGTTGATTACATAGATTCATGATACCATTGATACTAGCATTCATCATACCAAACAGTGTAGCAAATAATTGTAAGGAAAAATGTGAGCATCATGATCATAATCACAATGAAAGGCACTCTGATGGAGGCCAAGGTAGAGGTAGATGATATCGTGGAGGATTCAGAGGCTGAGGTTGTGGTTGTAGAAGAATTGAATTTCCTCATGAAAAATGTTATACATGCGGATCCCTTTATCACTATGAGTGAGGATTCCCTCAGAATATCATTTTTCTTTCGTAGAAAGAACCACAACTATTAAGAATTCTTAGAATTTTATGTAAATTTAAGTAAGAAGCACAAGAAGTATAAGGGAATGGGAATGGTTATAGTAAAGCATGTTTTGGAAGACAAGTGGATGCTTTGAAGATAACATCGATCCCGAGTTGGTACCTATGAATATCACTACACACATTGAGGATGTGTGTGCTAGGGAATTTCCAAAATAGAATCATATTATTAAGAAGGAGGAGGAACTACATGCAAAGTATCCAGGACCTTATGCATTAGAATTTTTTTATCAAGAAATCATGGAAGTTATTAGAATTTTACAAGGTGAGATACAATGTTTGAAATAATAGTCACGTAAGTTGGAACATAAGAAAATAGAGGATCTTCCTAATAAGGATGTTGATGATTTAAAGGAGGTTTGCAAGATGCCATGACAAGAGAACATCATTCCTTTATTAGGGGAATGGTTAAGGGGAAAGATATCGTGCACTGGAGTTGAGCATGAAAGAAAAATTTTGCATGCTGACTTATCTCCTCATAGTCTGAATTATGACACAGAGATCACTCTTAATGTTATTTTTTATGGATGGCTCTTGAGTAACATTTTGATTGATACAGGTGTATAAGTGAATGTAATCACTTTATACGAGTGGATTCAGATGGGGTAACCACCATTGCAGCCATCTTCAAATGTGTTTTTTTATGGCAAATAGAACTAAATCCATGCCCATTATTAGAGTTTTTAAGGATGTTATTATTACTATACAAGTGGAAAAGTTCATTAGGGACTTTAAGGTCTTGGAGCTTGAAAAGGTAGACAATTTTCCAACATTACTTGGTCATCCTTGAGTTATGCAAAAAAATTGATCTCAAGCTTAGAAAAAGGATATATAATTTTAAAGAACAAGGAAGAGTGCACCATCCTTCCTTTGGAAAACAAAAAAGATGCACCTTATGTAGAACCTTTGATTGAAGAGGATTTGAATAAAATTTATGTGCACACCATTAGGGATCCCGAAGTGCTTAATTCATCAAAGGAAGGAGTTATGCAAAGGGATGATGCACAATAAATTAATGATACTACAAGTGTTTCATGTGACAACTGGGCACATGACACTTATGAAATTGTTGGAAGCGAGGTAACGAGTGAATTTACGCCCGTAAGAAAGCCACATTTTTTTGGAATTTGGGAAATAACTAGTTACCAAGGTACATTGATGAAGGAAACCATGAAGTAATCCTCGGCGCAATGGAAGTTCAATGGATAGATATAGTGGAAAGAAGGAATTCACTAGTTTGTACTCCGAGTGGGAGAGAAATGCACTAGTGGATGGCTCATAGGGACAATATTTTAGAGTGGAAAGAGGTGAGGATCACCTTCTCTATAAATATTTTTCGGCAACAATGCACCTACCAAGATATGTAAATTTCATGGGAAGGATGCTCAACACCATGTTAAATAGTGTGAGAGACTCTAGATAGAAGGGAAAGAGGCCTTATTACCTTCACTATGGGTGCATCAATTTTACTACACTTTGTGTGGTTGTACACGCACACGCACGGTATGTTTATGCCTAGTTGAATAGAGATACAAGAAATTGGCAGGAACTAACTGCAGGTATGATTACGACCTTTGACTATTTTTCCACTAAACCTACCATGAATGAGGCATTATAGGTTATGAAGCACTTGACTATGGGAGATAGTGTAAAGGTTGAGGAACTTATTTAGGAGTTACTAGGTGAGTAAGATCTGGAGGTGTGCTTTGAAGAAGAAGAGACAAATACAGAAATCTTGGGCATGCTTTCTTAGAAAAATAGAAGGGTAAGATGGTCTATTTGATTCATGATGAAGAAGTGGAGAACTTGGATTTTGAGAATACAGAGGGTATGCATGAGGTCTTAGATAGTGCAAAAAGAGCATGCATATCATGAGCCCATGAAAACTAAGAAGGTAAAAATTCGAACAAATGTTTAACCAAAGGTGGCCATCATTGGTGATTATTGGTCTAACTTTGAGGTTGCTAAGATAATTGAGTTATTGTGTGCCTACAAGGACTTAGTACCTAGAGGTTACCATGAGTTGAAAGGGTTACATGAATATTTGGGTAAGATGAGAATAAAGCTAAAGGAAGTTGTGCTGGATAGGAAGAGGCCTTCTTGGATGAATCCTAATCTCCGCATCAAAGTAATGGAAGAGATTGATACGATGTTGAGTTCGGAATCATTGAGCCCATTGAGGAGTTAGAGTGGGTTAGCCCTATGGTGATAAGCATAAAGAAAGATGAAAGAATCCAAATTTTTGTGGATTATAGAGAGTTGAAAGTTTCATGTGGAATAAATCCTTTTCCCACACTTTTAACTAAAGAAATATTGGAAGGCATTGCAAGGTGTGAGATCTACTCCTTCACCGATGTATTTTCTTGATATCTTCAGGTGAGGATAGTGAAAGAGGATTAGGAAAAGAAAATTTCACCACTGAGTGGGGAAGTTTTGCATACATAGTTATGCCATTTGGCCTAAAGAATACACTGTAGTATTTTCGCACATTATTGTGCAAGCATTTCAGGATTTCATTCATAAGTTTTTATAGGTTTATTTGGATGATTGGATGGTTTATGGGCTAGTAAAAGATCATTGTAATAATTTGAGACTTATTTTTGAGAGGTGTTGATAGTTGAAAATATCCTTACACATGAAGAAGTGCATTTTAACTACACATTTTGGGACTTTACTTGGACCATCATCTGCGTTAGGAAGGCTTGTTAGTGGATCCTACTAAGGTTGTTGTTATTTTAGGCCTAGAGAAACCTAATAACCAGAGTGAGGTGTGCATATTCTTGGGGCACACAAGATAATATAGGAATTTTATCAAAGGTTATGATAAGATTTCCACACCTTGAGAAGAGTTATTAAAGGATAAATGCAAGTTATATTGGGGTGAAGTGCAAGAGTGCACATTTGATACATTGGAGGAAAGGCTTACTACAATGCCAATTTTTGCTTTCCTTCATAGAAAAACCTTTTCATGTGCATGCAGATGCCTTTGGAATAGCCATTGGTGTGGTTTTAGCCTATCCTAGAGAAGGTATTATTGATCATCCTATTTTTTTGCAAGCGGAAGTCGACACCAACTAAATAGAATTATACTAATATAGAGCACGAGGCCTTGTCCATGATCAACGTGTTGCATAAATTTCAAAAATAATTTTTGGAGTAACCTTTTATTTTCTATATAGATCACATGAAATTGAAGTACTTGGTTAAAAATATCGGTCTATAGGGATGCATATGTCATTGGATTGTTTTATTCGAGGAATTTGATTTCACGGTAGTGGTTAAGCCAAGAAAGAAAATTTTTGGACCAAATCATTTGAGTGGGATTAATTCAGTGAGGAAGTGTAGAGCATTGAGGACACAATGCCGGATCCACAACTCTCCGTAGTTGAATCGCGCACCCCGCAAATTAGAAGATATTTTTTTATTTTTGTGAACAGTGTGGCACCCAAGGAATGAAGAGCATAGAGAAGAAGAAAATTTCCATACGCATCGTACCTTACATGTTGATCGGTGAGAATCATACAAAGCTAGTTTGGGATGAAGTTTTACACTAGTGTGTACTTGAGAATGAGTGCAAAGCTATTATGGAGGAGGCTTATGGTGGTATTTCAGGTGAACATTATGTAAGAGATTTCACCGTGCGTAACATTTTATTGGCTAGTTTTGGTGGGAAACACTGTATAAGGATTGTATAGAATATTGTAAGGCTTGTGACCATTGTCAGGACCTTAGAAAGCTTAGGAATAGAGATGAAATGCCTTTGAGGCTGATTGCGAGTGTAGAACCTTTTGAGAAGTGGGGAATTGAATTTTGGGGTCCTATTTCCCCACCCATACATAGGACTAGATCGCACTACATTATAACTTGTACATATTATCTTACAAGGTGGGAAAAAATGATGCCTACAAATTATTTCACGGAAGCTATAGTAGCAAGGTTTATGTGGGAAAATATTATTAGTAGGTATGGATTCCCTCTGAGTTTGAAAAGTGATAGGGGTACTCCTTTCCTTAAAAAACAACACCCTATGGATGACCATCATGATACTATTGGAAGAATTTATGGTCACACACCAAAACAAAACACCATATCACCCTCACGCTAATGGAACTACTAAGGCTTTGAAAAGATATTGAGCCACACACCGACTAAAATTTGTGATGTTGGAAGGAAATATTGGGATGATAAAGTCTCTATTGTACTTTGGGCATACAAGAAAACCTACAAGATATTGAACAAAACCACACCCTTTCAATTGGTGTTTGGCACAAAGGATGTCCTACTAGTGGAATTCATGTTACCTTCTCGTGTATTGTGCACATAGGAGGTTTGGTTGATGAGCAAGCACTTGAAGAGTGCATTGATAAACTGATGCAATTGGATGAGAGTCATGGTATAACACAATGGATTTAGAAGACATAAAAGGCCAAGAAGAAGGCATGACATGATAAACATATTAAGGATAAGAAATTTGAAGTTGGATAGATGGTTTTCATTTTTCTCTCCAAGTTCTTGTGCCATCCTAGAACGCTTAAAGTGCATTGGTTGGGACCATATATTGTGACTTACATACTTGAATCAGTGCTTGCTAGTTAGAGGCACTTTGGATGGAACACAGAATATGGTTATTTCAAAGGGAGTAGGTTGAATCCCTACTATAAATAAGTCTTCTTGGTGTTTTTAACAAGGAAATATTTCCATTAGATTAGGTTTCCTTTAATGCATTTCCTTTCATCACCGATATGCGTTTTCAATTTACTTTGGTGTTTTTTGTAATAAGTGCGCTTATGCACCAGAAGATGATTACTATCTAAGTGTTTTCATGTGTAGAGGACCGCACATAATTTTAGTGTGGGGTGGATTATATACTGGGTACATGGACCAAATTTAAATCTTCTCTGAAGATGGATATGGATAGAGAAATATTATGCAGTGCTTGAAGTAAATATGTAGATAGAGAAAGATTTATCATGAATGAATACCACGTATGGATAAATGGATGTACAATGTAATGTGAGGTAGGTTACAAAAGTGGAAACTACTTAGTGAAAGGAACATTGGTAAAGTACTTTAGTGCATGAAGGTTCATGAAAGGAGGTCTGTGGCTAAGAAGTAGTAGGTGCATTAGAAGGTTATGATTGTGGCGTAGAAAAAATAGCCCTGAAATTTAAAGAAACGTCATTTTAATATGGAGTATGGTGGTAGGTAGAGAGAAATAAATGTTGAGAAATTTTAAAATTCTATATAAGGACATGTTGCAAAATCATTTTTAACTTTACGATTGAGAGAATTTGAGCGAGTTGAAGAGTGAGCTAAGGAGAGACTTATGACATGTGAAGAGCTGCAATAAAAGCCAAACCAGATGGATTTTTTCAAGTTACACGTAGGGTTTTTGGGTTCTTTATTTGAGATGAGTGTTTGAGAGAAACAAAGGCATGCGAGGAGATGAAATTTGTTGTTAGGGTTCATGTTTGAGCTAGGGCACATAGTATCTAGCTAGGGCATACGTGTTTAAGTTGAAGAGCTTGAATTTATTGAAAGAACACACCTTTATCATTTCTATGGCATCTAAGAGAGCATATGGATTGGCCATAAGGGGAGGAAGCGAAGGAAGTTGAGGTTGAAGTAGAAGATGCCCCTGAGAGATGTTTTTATGAGATGCAATACCTAGAAGGGGTTTTTATGGGTCGTGATTTGGATTTTCATCTCCATTACAAAGTGAGTAATTGAAATCATAGAACAAAGATAATAAAGATTAATTGGATAAGTTACTAGTATTGAAGATGACTTTGAAGACAAAAATGACACAACCATGTATGATGATGCAGAAAAACATTCTTGAGAAAGGTGGGAGTTTTGCAGCTGTATGAACTCCCTTACTTTGGAAAACCAGAGAAGTTGTATCAGTGGTTGATGAGAAAATTCCAAGAGGACTTCTTCTATTTTACTAGGTGATGAATGAGACTCACCGCGCCCTTAATTTGGATTTTGACGGGACTATAGAGTTCAAGTTTTCAATTGAGCATTGACTGACCGATAAGGAGGTGATAGAATAAAAAATAAGGCGCTAGGATATATGCAAGGAGGGTATGGGATGGACATACCTAAGTTACATAATTACCCGGTTATTTAGGTGGTAGTGCACATGCTTACTAAACCGAACAATCAAGAGTGTTGGTTGTAGCTAAACAAGGCATGGTTGTATGTAGCAAAGAAAATGATAAAGGGGTAGTATATAATTTGGCTATTTTCATTGCTGAAACTATTATTAAGGAGGCACACTAAGGTGATAAATTCATTTTTGGTATGATCTTTTTATATGTTGTAATTTTAGAAATTGGAGTGCCTGATGGGCCAAAGGATAAAATTTGGAAATATCTTGAGGATAAGAAATATCTTGTAGAGAGATTTTCTAAGTACACATGTGATGGGACCATGAGTGGACCCTTTAAGAAGAGAAAAGAGTTGTGGTATGAGTGCCTCTACGCTGCGTTTGAGGAGGAATGGATAATACCCAAGGATTTACCTTTGGTATTAGATAAACAAGTATAGTTTACATTGTTTCATCACTTATATATAAGGAAATTCGGGATAAATGACGAGAAGTGGAGCCCTTGGTGTAAGATCCCATATGCCTTCACCGCATACTACTTCCAAGCATCTGTACATAGGTTTTCAGACGTGCGTCGGTTGCTTTTCAATGTTGATAAGGTAGACTGTGACTATCATATAATCAGGAAGACTTACATTTATCCAAGTAAGTCTGCATATATTGAGAAGTTGATTTCAGATGACATTAACATTAAAGATATGAGTTTGGCCATTGGAAAGTCTAGGGAAGCCCTTGTGTATATTCACCTCAAGCCAAGGTTGGAAAATGGGAAGTATGATGAAATTTAATTCAAGATCCCTAGACCACCCAAGGGGAAGCATATTGTGGGTACATTAAGTGATGAAGAGGACACTTTTCCTATCGAGAAGAAGGAGAAGAGGAGGAGCTTGAGGAAGATAGTGGCGGATTGGATCATAGGAGAAGGAAACAACCAACCGTGGTGGAAAGAGAGTGTACGAGGAGAATCCATTGCTAGAATCGATGAGGGATTTTTAGAGATATGCGATATGGAGATAGATGTAGAACAAAATACTAAGGAATTTAAGTTTAAAAAGAGTGCTAAGAAGAACAAGGAATCAGAGCATGGGTACTTCACAGCCCCTTAGGAGGTCACCTAGGACTTCACCTGTAAAGGTAGAGCTAGAGAAGAAGAAAAGGCACAAATACATTGCTAGGAAGGATGATGAGGAAGATGAATTCAGGGATAGTGCGTTGAATACTCCAGTATACACAAAGGATACATAAGAGCCTCAAGTAGAAGAGATTGAAAGGAACAATAACCAGATCATACCAACCCAAGAACACATATGCTAATCAAACACCATGATCAATAAGATGAAAGCAATTCCCGAATAACTTTACATAAAACATTTGTAAACAAATGAGAAACAATATCATATATTATTATGGAACTCAATGCAATACATTGAGAATGGGCCTTTCTTAAATAGGTAAGGAATAACAATCTAAGAACCAAGCTTTAAGGTCATAAATCAAGCCATAAATCAAGGAAATAACTAGTCATCAAAGAACTAGTCAAGACCATAGATTTAGGAGAGAACTAGACATCAAGGATCTAGTTAATACGATAGATCAAGGAAATAACTAGTCAATACCATAGATCAAGGAAAGAACTATACCTAACAACTAGATAATATCTCCTAATATCTAAATAAGATAAAAGAAATATCCACACACATAAGTGGGTGAGAATAAATACAATAAAGTTAAATAAAGTACCTAGGTGAACATGAGCTAAGGTAAATACCTACTCTAACACCCCTCAAGTGAAGCTAGGGAAAAAAATAGAAGTGGCATGTCCACGATGAGTCCCAACAAATAGGCCTGATGAGGTACTCATGTACAATAACTGGGAAAAAGGGGACATCGCAAGGTACCCAAAATCAGTAACAACAAAGTAAAGAGAGTAAAAATTTGCTCCAAGGCATCCCAAGAAGCTCGGCTCAAAAAAATCATACAATTCAAAGAATTTTGGTGTGCACTGTGGTCTAAATCCACTGCTCGATCACAAAACTCAAAAACAACTGACACTGGGTTTCACCAAAATAGCTCCATATAAGGAGACTATCAATGGAGTGATGTCAAAAGTGCAAAAACACCAAACATAATTCAATCAACTACTGCAAATAGGTGTGCCATGATCCAAGAACAATAACCAAAGCAACAAGGTAAGGACACAAACTCCAAAGTGTCATGATCCAAGAAAAGCCAAGGTAACAAGGAAAGGACACGAAACCCAAAGAAGCAGATCAACACCACACCCTCCCATACTGCTAAATGGGTGGAGTGACGCTACAAATCTATATGAGTTTCCCAAAACAACTACTCAAACACTAACAAACTAACACTGGAATGCACTAGAATAGATCCCCCATAAGAGATACTCGACATGCCAAAAGTGTTGAAAATACGATACAAAATTTCTTAATAAAAAAGAGAGATACACTACACATGCTAAAGAAAAATGCTCAAAACAAGAAGCATCACAATGTAAAAGATATAGAAAGTGGAGCAAGAGGCCGAATGGTGGAGGAGCCATGCCTGTAGATTCCTCTCAATGAATTCCTATGTCACCACCATGAGTGATCATATATCCACCCCAAATCAACACGGATGGATGAAGAAGATGCCTACATATGACTTGGTGAAAAATGCATAATGGGTGCATGCAAAAGAACATCAAAATGTGTGTCAAGTTGATCATGGTTGACAGCTGAAATCTTAGGTTTCTCAAGCCTAAGTGAAGGTGCAGAACTCATGTGTTGCTCATGATCCTCAGAAAGAGTCGAGTGAACAAAAAAATGAGCTCTATCAATGTGTGATCCCAATGAAGTATCTACTCGAAAACCAATGTCATGACGAGAATTCCACTTAACATGTGGAATAGAGGAAACAATACCATGTGAATTTTTGTCAATGACTCCACTAGTGAGACCCATAGAATAGAGCATGTGAGAATTGAATGTAGTGGTATGCTTCTTTAAAAAGCCATGCAACTGAGCAGAAGTAGGATACACAACATGTGGTACTATAATAGGCACATATGTGGAAGAGCATGTAGTAACAAGCCTCATAGGTTTAGACGCATCAAAAGTAGGTTCAGGCTCAAAGACTGGTAGATCAATGTCAGTGGGTACAAGAGCAACAACTGCAAGTGGACTAGGAGCATGGATATGGTTGTCCATAATATGATGGTGATGTTGTAGGCTAGCAAGTTTCTTATGCATGGCGTGTATTATTGTATCCTTATCATGAGTAAGTTATTGTAGAAGAGAATTTCACTTCTTGAATGATCTATTTTCTTCCACAAATTTTACAATATCCTCTTGAAGTCCACATACTTAAGAGAAAAGCATATCATTCTCAGAATCCATGATAGGTACAACTACAACTCCCAAAAGTTTAGGATGTCGGGCTCACCAAAAATTGTGTCCAAAATTGATTATTACACTCCTCCATATTTGGCATTTTATAATTATAGTGCAAGTCTCAAAATAAATAACTCCAATGGAAAGCACGAAAAAACAAGCACTTTTGTAAAAAACGGCACTCAAAACCGAGTTACCGATCAAAAGATACACGCTTTTAAATAGTTTTCTCTGTTATTTATCTTAGTTTCCACTAAAACAAAATTAATTTTTGTTTCATTCACCACACAAATAAAAATAAAGGGGGCTGGAGTTAAGCACCAACTAGTAGGAATCACAAGCTTTAAGCCCTCATATGACCATACCATATGACCAAGGGTTAAGGATTTTAATGGGTGTGTTTTGGGGTGTGTCACGTGTTTGTTTTTGAGACAGTCACATCCAACTACCTCTTCTAGTAAAAATTACTATTTCTGGCTATGTCACCTTTGCTTTCCAAAAATAGCAACTCATGGATTTCCCAAATAGTAAAAACCGTGCACAACATCCGTGAACCCCTGCCATAAAAGGAAAGATCCAAATCCTTCCTACGCATAAACCGAGACAGATATACACCGCAATAGAAAATTACCTACTATAAATCTCAAGAAATTCAACCAACCCAAATAAATAAAATCACGTTTTTTTCCCTTGGCTCGAATCCCGAGGCGCACCTGTGTGCTTCTCTGCAAAAATTAAAAAACCACAAAAACAACTACCTCCATAATTGGTCAAGTTTATAGTTGATCTTAGGGTTTTCACACCTTCCAGATCCAATGGAAGCCTCTGTTTTGCATAAAAATGCACACAACAACAAAATACGACCAAATCCCAAATATATGAATACATAATTAATTTATTTGCAAAATAAAACTTACAAACAGATGTCAATAGCAATCTCCTGCTCTGATACCATGAAAGGAACAATAACTAGATCATACTAAGACAAGAACACAAATGCTAATCAAACACCATGATCAATAAGATGAAAGCAATTCCCGTAATAACTTTACATAAAACATTTGCAAACAAATGAGAAACAATATCATATATTATTATGGAACTTAATGCAATACATTGAGAATGGGCCTTTCTTAAATAGGCAAGGAATAAAAATCTAAGAACCATTCAAGGTCATAGATCAAGCCATAAATCAAGGAAATAACTAGTCATCAAAGAACTAGTAAAGACCATAGATTTAGGAGAGAACTAGACATCAAGGATCTAGTCAATACCATAGATCAAGGAAAGAACTATACCTAACAACTAGATAATATCTCCTAATATCTAAATAAGATAAAATAAATATCCACACACATAAGTGGATGAGGATAAATACAATAAAGGTAAATAAAGTACCTAGGTGAACATGAGCTAAGGTAAATACCTACTCTAACAGAGATGAATAATGATGAAGAGGAGTTTAAGGAAACAAAGGTGGAAATAAATAAGGGCAAACCATCGGCGTGCCCCATACTACACAAACATGTGAAGGAATGGTGTTGGATTCGGCATGCATGTCCATAAAGTAACCACTTGGGAAAGGGAAAGGAGGAAGCGCTTTATGAGACGCCGGTATTTGGGTATATGGATGAACTAAGCAAGATTATATGCATGAGGTTACAAAGAAATATGGAGCCCAAGGACCTTGATGGTCGGGAAATGATGGATGAAGACACAATGACTACGTGCACATGAAAATAACTATCTTGGAGCATAAAAAATAATATGGATAAGGATGACTTCGATGTATGTGAAGATTCATTTGTATTATGTGGATTGAAGAAGGAACCAAATTTGCATCATGTCATGGTTAAGCCCACCTAGATGTCAGATAAACAGGTGAGTAATGCACTCGGAAGGTCTTAGTAGAAGTTACATGCAAAAAACATAAAAAAATCAACAACTATTCAGGTGTTGTTAGATGATAAGAAGGATAAGGATAATGAAATCAAACACCTAATAGAAATAAAAGAGATATATGAGGAGATAGGGCATTTTATACTCATCATGGCCAAAAGCATTGGCAATGAGATTCTAAAAGAAGGTCGATTTGGAGGATAAATTTGCAAGTTATTTTCCATCTTCTTTACACTACTTGTGCAATTTAGTTCATATGGTGTTGGATGAGGGGCCCATAAAAATGAAAAAACCAAAGGATCCTACTGAATAGAAACAAAAGCCTAAGGCATCAATTACACGTAAAATTAAAAGTTATGAGTACATACTGCAGACTTTGAAATATGAACTAAAGAAAGCAGATTTGGCCTTGAATATGTGCGCATCACCTAACAAAATTATTAAGACAAGGACCATTGAAGAATAGAATAAGGTCCTAAAGGTAGTAAAGAATGAGACACTCAGACATGTGGAGAGGCTGACTTTGATAGCAGAGAAGCATGATGCGCTTGGACCAGCCTAGGACTTGCAAAAGGAAATTATAAAATACATTGGGAAACCGATAGTTAAGCAAATGGATGTCATGGATGGAATGGTCTCAAGCATGGCTAATGTTCTCAGGGTACTACATAATGAAGGTGAGAACATGACCCTTGATGAGATGGAATTATTCCTTGTAGACATTCCGGATTAAAAAAATAAGGATCTCAAGATGATTGGAATGACTTGGAGGAAGAAATCAAAGAAAATCTTGAGTTAATTCTCCCTGTGGAAGAATAGAGTGTTTGGTATTCTTTCATTCTTTTCAGTACAGTTGTTCATTCATTCTTTACTCTTTGTTCATGGAGAGATAAGTTATGGTTGCCCATTTCCGGGGACAGAAATGAAATTAGTGTGTCATAATGTTAGGTTGATGAATTATAGCCTAAGTATGAAAGATGAAAAATGATTGGGTAAGTGGGCATACAATGCATAGGTGCATGTAGAAACACGGTGAAATAAGGTGTGCCCAGACAACATAAAATTGAGAGTTAGTTGTTTTGTAGTTTGAGGATAATTATGGACATGGAGGGAATATCACATCTTGTAGAAGACTTAAAGAGCATCCAAAAGTGATTTTGGGTGAGTATAAGATCAAGCGCCATGCATAGTTTTGGAATTATTAATAGGATTATAATGTTGTATTATTATAAAATCCTTAAATAACGAACTTGTATGATTTTTTATTTATCATGTAAATGTGCATGGTTATTCTTAGCATGTAGTCTATTTTTAAATATACTTATCCTATGGAGGGAAAGTCCCCACTACCTATATATATGTATTGATTTGCACAGTTTAGAGTAGCACAACTTGTAATAGATTTATGCTTCTTATTTATGGGCGTGCATGAATATGATCACAATATTGTGCATGTATAAATCTGATCTTTTTTACATCAATTATTATAAGGTATCTTTATGGCTAGACATTGGTGATTGATATAACTGAGCATGGATATTGCATGGTAAATCTAATTATGGTTCTTGTTTAATTATTCTTTCATATGGATAAGATCTGGATCTGTTTTATGTACTTGTTATATGCTTAATAATATGTTATGAATATGGAATATTTTTATGATCATGATAACTACATGAATAAGATGACATAAAAGAGGGACTAAGTACCCTTGTGTGCTTTGGGTGAGTGCTCAGTTCAGTCATTGAGTGATGTGTTAGTGCGCCTTGGGCTGTTGGTGATAAAATGTAGGCTATATTTTGGTTCCGTCAATGGGACCTCTTATTCAATTGTTTTCCAGATGTTGCTTGATGAAGATATAGAGATTGACCTGACCAGATTGAAGAGTAGTTAGCCAATTTGGAGGAAGAGAATGCTCACATATTTTACATTGGACCTAATTTTAATACACACACATGGGTTGAAACAAAATTTGTATCACAATCTTTATGAGATGTTCTTCTTCAATTTCCCTATAGAGTTGTATGAGTGTCCGTTGCATACGCATCAAAGAGAAATTAGAGGTTTTATAAACTTATTTGGACACGAAAGAATTCCAGGATTTTTATGATGTAGATCTGACTTAGACACATGTTGTAGATCATTGGTGGAGTCATTTTATGAATAGATATATTCTAAAGTACTCGGTTTCTACTTATTCTTTTCTATAGGTTGTTGAGTTCTAGTTTATGTATGAATATACATGATCTTATCTCGTGTTTAATTCCTTTAGTCGTTAAGATATTGATCGTGATCCTGGATTTGGAAGAGCATCCTATGGATTAAAAAACCCCACCATGTGTAGGGGCGGGGAGTAGGTGTGGTGAAAGATATTAGATCTAGCAAGAGAAATACAAAGAGAAGAAAGGTGTTTTAATTTTAATGAAGCATAGGAGAGGGATTTTGAAAAGCACTTTGTGAGATCGCGGAAAGAATGAGGTTGTGGAGGGAAATGTCTCGTGAAGGATTTGGATATCACTCGGAGGATGTGGAGCAAGACCATCTAGAACTCTCCCATGTGGGAAAGCGTGGTAGAGAAACCTCTTCAATTTTATATGAAGGAACACTGGACAAACATTGAGAACCACATGCATGCATCTAATCCTACATGGTGATCTAGCCCTTGTGCTTGGTTTTATAGTTAATACAATATTTATTAGTAAGTAAGCTAGTGTGGGCGAGTAAAGAACAAATAGATTTAATGTGTTATCAAGTTCAGAGTAAATCAGTAGTATATTAATCTATGATGACACAATATTTGTCTATGTTATTTGGAGGTCCAGGTGGAGGTATATTTTTTGGCGTATCATTAGCATAGAACATGGGTGCATAGAATGTTGGCATCTTGTCTAGAAGTAGCACAACTTTATGGAATTTGGGAGTTCAATTTAGCACAAATTTAGAAACACAAGGAATTGCATCCTCTAGTCTTTTTCCTTCTACAAGAGGGGGATTAGGAGGATAAGGTGGCTATGGATCTATCGAATCTAGTGGTTATGGGGGAAAAGTAATCATAGGAGGAAATATAGGTATTGGATTTGGTGGGCATGATCCACACCATCCCCAACAAATCTATATAGAGATCTCTCTTTTCCTTCTAGAATATAGAGGGATAGAAGATGTAGTTGAGTACATGCATATGTGTGAAATACTATGGCATACAAAGGGGATTATAGCTCTAAATCTCAAGGAAAGTAATTTTGTAACTACTTTGCAAGGGTGCGCGTATAGTTAGAATAGGAAATATGATCCGAACCAAATTATGTGGATTATACCATGTTGCGTGAGGATTTCTTGGCATAGTTCCACATTCTTGAGTTTAAGAAGAAGAGCATCAACATGATGAAGGACATCAATCAGGGCATGGTTGAGTGTGTTTGAGAGTATGATGCATGATTCAAGACCCTTTTGTCAAAGTTATCTTATGACATTCACCCGAGTCATCATGCTCAATGGTTCGTTGGAGGACTAATTACGCCTTTTAGAAGGGCATTCTCACACAAGAATTATATAGATCTACATGAGGAACTTGAGGAAGCTCTGCATTCTAAGGGAGTTAGGAGTGTAGACACAAGATTTAACCCATTTTTGGAGGCTCAGATTGCAGCGATGGAAAAATAGTTAGAGAAATTATCGATGAACTCAACACATGAGATGCATGGTGGAATTTGGTACACATATTGTTAAGTTAGACATACTAAGGATAGTTTCCCTCATAAATAGATGTGTGTCATGTTGTTGGAATACGACATTTTCACTTGGAGCATGAAACAAGTAGGTTCCCTTTCTTGCAACACGTGATAAGGAAGAACGTGTCCTATTACTGTAAGATTTGTAGGTCTACCACTCATGATACTAAAAATTATAGGTTGGCTGATCAAATTCATTATGCCATTGATATTGGTATATGTCAGACCAGTGTTGTAAATAATTCTAAGGAAAAAGGGGAGCATTATGATCATAATCATAATGAAGGGCACTCTGATGGATGTCGAGGTAGAGGTAGAGGATATCGTGGAGGATTTAGAGGTCGAGGTTGTGGTGGTGGAAAAAGTGAATTTCCTCATGGAACATGTTATACATGCGGACCCCCTAATCACTACATACATGAATGCCCTTAGAATATTATTTTTTATTTCTAAGGAAAGAAACAAAACTATGAAGAATGTCCAGACTTGGATAAACATTTAAGTAAGAAGCACAAGCAGGACAAGGGCATGGGAATGGTTAGAGTATAGTGTGATGTGGAAGACCAAAGGATGCCGGGTTAGCACTGATCCCGAGTTAGTACTGTGAATATTACTACACATGCTAGGAAGTTCGAAACATAATCATGTTATTACAAAGGAGGAGGTACTACATGCAAAGTATCCAGATCCTATGCATCAGAAGGAATTTTATCAAGAAACAATGGAAGTTATTAGAAGTTTGTAGGGCAAGATACAATGTTTAAAAGAATAGTCATGAAATTTAAAACAAAATAAAATTGTTGAGCTTCCTCATAAGGATGTTGATGATTTAAAGGAGGTTTATAAGATGGTATGAGAAGAGAACATCATTCCTTTGTTGGAGGAATGGTTAAGGAGAAAGACAATGTGCGTTGAATTTGAGTGTGAAAGAAATATTTTACATGTTAACCTACCTCCTCATAGTCTTGATTATAACAAGGAGATCACTCTGAATTTTGTTGTTGATGGATGGATCTTGAGTAACATTTTGATTGATACAGTTGTATAAGTGAATGTACTCACTTTGGAAGCGTGGATTTAGGTGGGATGACCACCATTGCAAGCATCTTCAAATATGTTGTTTATGGTGAACATAACTAATTCCACACCTATTGGAATTTTGAAGGATGCTACTATTACTATACAAGGGGTTAAGTTTACTGGGGAATTTAAGGTCTTACTACTTATAGAACCAGATAATTTTCTAGCATTACTTGGGTGCCCTTAGTGTTATGCAAACAATTCTAATCTGCACTTGGAAGAGTGCTTCATCATTCCTTTGGAAGATGGAAAATATGTGACTTATGTAGAACCTTTGAGTGAAGATAATTTGAATAGAATTTATGTGTGCACCATTAGGGATCTTGAAGTTCTTGAGCCATAAAAGGAAGGATTTTTGCAATGGGATGATGAGTAGTCCATGAGTAATATTATAGGTGTTTCATGTGACAACTTGGCACATAGAACTTATGAAATGGTTGGATGCAAGGTGAGGAATGTAGTTACGCATGTAAGCGTGCCATGTTATGTTAGGCATTTGGGTAGTAACCAGGTACCAAGGTACACTGGTGAAGGAAATCCTAAAGTGTTCCTACGTGTAATGGAATTTTAATGGATAGATTAAGTGGAAAGAAGGAATGCACTAGTTTATACTCTATGTGGGACAAAAATGCACCAAAGGATGGTTCATAGCGATAATATTTTTGAGTGGTGAGAGATGAGGATTTCCTTCTCTACAAGATTTATCCATAACAATGCACCCGTCAAGATATGCGAATTTCATGGGAAGGATAATCAGCACCATATTCAACAAAGTGAGAGACTCGATAGAGGGGAAAGAGGCCTTACAACCTTCACTATGGGTGCATTAGTTCTACTACACTTTGTGAGGATGTGTGTGCATTGATGTCAATGACGAGTTAAATAGAGAGACATGAAATTGGTAGGAGTTGACTACAGGTATGATTCAAACCTTTGACTATTTTTCCACTAATCTTCCTATTAGTGCAAATTCACAAAGACTCTCCGACTCGATTTATGGATATTATTTTCTAAGGCAAATTCATTAGGTGTGATTGCAAAACATTAAGCTTTCCCAAAGTGTGGACCTTTGCAAATGGGGAAAGCTCTCCAGAGAAGGCTAGTTCCTCTTCCTAAACTACCTGCCACAAGCTATTCCAATGTAGGCAAGCTAATCTAACCTAATATAACTTCCAAGGAGACAAGGAGAGGAAGAAAACAATGAGAAATAGATCCTACACTAAACCGGTGATACACCGTAGAAGGAAAGTGTTGATTATCTATAAAAAGCGCCATGAAACAAGAAGAGGTGAGCAATGGAAAGGATGGACAAGTGCATCACATAACAAATATGGATTTCACATAGAAAATGTTCCAAAACTCCATGAACATAGATCCAAAACCTGAAATGAACATCCAAACATGCAAAAATACTCAGAATGAAGAGAGGTAAGGAAAACAACAAAGAAAAAAGCCAAGAATGGACAAATGCATCACAAAAACAAGTTTTCTATTGCTCAGAATTTACATAGTGCATCATTTCACGGGTAAGAGGGAAAAATGCAATTATAGAGCAGGGAGGAGGTTCAAACTCCATTTTCAACCCTGGGGAAGAAAAGAAGGGAGAGGAAGAGAAGAAGGATAAACAAACTTTTTTCAAAATGATCTAAAATTGGCTTTTATCGCTTGAACAGAGTGAAGAAAATGAGAAAACACAGGCAAATCAATTTTAAAAATCTAACCACCGACAAGATCCATTTAATTAGCCTACAAAATGATGGGTTTCCATGAAAATTCCCATACTTCATCATACATTTCTTTGCAGAGCAAGAAAGAGGCCCATACTTCATTAATTTTGGTGGTTGGGGTCATTTTCTGTAATTTTTCCATGCCAGAGACATTTTCCCATTTTTCTCCTACAAAACTCCATCAAAATTTAAAATTAAAGTGTCCATCATGTAGAGGATTTCAAAAACTTTCCATTGATACCAAAATCGTGAAAATCCAAGCTATAGATCGAAAGATATGGCCTTCTGAAGATTTAGGCAAAACAAGGCAAAATTAGGGCAAAAATCGGGTCTGCATGGGCCAAAATTTGACCTTTTTCCCCTTTTTGTGAAATTGGAAAATTTTCCAAAAATCCTCCATGTCCCTACCACACTAATGACACGTGGTGCTTTAAATTTGGTCTGCGGGTCTCAAAATCACATTCTGCCCATTTTGCCCGCAAGGGAAAATTTTTCCAAGGTCTTCCACCGGTGAATTCCCCGCCGCTGATGTGGACATGTGGCACCCTCTGATTGGCTACAGGATGCGCTTCTATTTTTTCCTTTGACACATTTTGACCAAAAGCCAAAAACTTGAAGTTCTCTCCGCACGCACTGCTTTTCCTTGACATGTGGTGCATCTTGATTGGTTACAAGCCTCAAACAATTTATTTTACTCTATGGGCTTTCGGGCCAAAATTTTCCTTTGATTTTTTTGCCCAAAAGGGATAAGTGCCAAAAAATTTCCTGGGTCCGCCTTGGCAAATTTTCCCTCCAAACTCCACCGAGCCCTAACTCAAAAAATACAAGGAGGTAGGAGGACTTCTTTACCTATCTGGAAAGGGGAAGAAATTATCTATCTATTGAAGCCATTTTTAGAATCTTTTGAGTTCTTGTAATATGTGAAAATTGAATTTGAAGCACAAGGAAGGAAAGAATGAAGGAAAGTTAGCCAAAATAAGAAAGGGTTCATTTTGGATAACAATTTTGGCGACTTAGAGGGGCCATCTTCCTGCTAGATGAATGATCAATGGTCTTTGTTGCATTCATTGGGCATGGAGTCAAGCCTAATAAACTCATTCGGATCTGAACTCTGAAATTCTGACCTCTGAGTCACTTGGAAACCCACTGAAATTTGAAATTGATCTTCACCAAAATTCCACTAAAATGGACTGTGCAAGAGCAATACAATAACACCAAAAACTATGTACAAACTGAAAATCATACATGCTCCAAATAGAACATGCAGAGTGTGCAAAATAACTTATTCTACTAAAGGAAAACCTACCTACTCTACTCTAAAGAAAAGGTAAGCTAAACAAACCCCGTAATTGGTTGGGAAAAATAGCTTCCCTTCTTCAAAATTGGCAGCCATGCAAATGATTTGGAGTTGATCATGGCTGTTAGTATGAGTCGAAATTGAGAACAATATGGTCCTCCACCCAAATCATCAAAGTGTCAACTGAAAACAATTGAATACCTCTTTTAGTTTCTCTGCATTTGGATTGTAGAGGTATTGTAGTTGATCATTGGTACCTTGCATATCATCCTCATTCCTATAAGCAAGCATGACTGGTGGAAACTCCCTTTTTGGCTCCAATGAAGCCAAGTACTTGATCCATTTGATATGCCCATAACTCTAAAATTATCCTCCAAAAATGGAGTCTTCTTGCAAACCTCCTTGGGTAAATGGTGTGGAAGAAGTGGTGAAACCCTTCTGCTCTTTCTCTTCTTCCTCCAATGAAGAACATGGAAGATTTAAATCTTCCAACCTTGATTCCAAAGAGCTGTTATAAAATGTAGGCTGCTGCAAATGAATTCTCTCCTTCATGGCAGCAGGTTCTTGTGTTTGGAATGTGGATGATGAAGGATAAAATAGTGTGATTTCAACCAGTTCCTCTCCATCAAAATAGTCCTCCAAATCTGACAGATAAACTGCCTCCTTATTGTCCTGCTACAAATGCTCAACCTCTTCCATGGTGTTCTTTTGATCTGCAACTTTATCACCATGGTTATCTTCATTCTCAAAGATGAATTTTGAAAGATCAAACTCTTCTTCAATGTTGGAGCTTGAAGAGAATGAAGTAGAAGGAAGAACTGAAGGTTCTTCTATAGCCTGTTTTGTGTTCAAAGCTTTTGGATCTGCACTTTTCTCCTCCACAACTGGAATGTACTCCTCTTCTTTTGGATTTGGAGCACCTCCTCCTTCCTCTGCTACTTGAAGACCATCTTGCTCTTGATTGAAATCTTCCTCTAACATGAATTTTGTCAAATAAAACTCTCCAATCTATTGTTCTAGAGGACAAGTTGGGGCTGCAAGATCTCTTTTAGAGCTTTCCTCCATCATGGATTCATTGACCAAATCAGGCCCTTCAAATGAAAGCAAGAAAACATCAATGATGTCTTCTTCTTCTACTGCTACAAACTCTAATTTGGTTTCTTTGATCTGCTCCTCTTCAATGGGGCTTGGAGCTGATTGTTCTTTCTCTTCCATGACTGATTGTGTAACTTGAATTGGATCAGCATTTCCTTCAAGTAGAGTGCCAACATGGACACTACATTCTGAGAAAATTGATGATTGATCTTCTTCCTTTCCTTGTTCTTCTTTTGCTGCAACAAAATCAGTCCTAACCACCATTGACTCTTCATCCTTGGCCTCCTCTGTAGGCTTCACCAGCAAAGGAATTTTCTCAATTCCATACCTAAGAGCCGAGCTCACTAAACTCTTAATCATTTCTTCTTCTACTAGCTTTTCTTCTTGTTGTCCTTGACTGAGTTTTTGGTTTTTTTCTTCTTCTCCACATGGAATTGGGAATACAAGAGAAGAAATAGGTTTATTTCAACCAATTTTGCATTTGTTTGTGGTGGTAGAGGAGGTGAACCTTCTTGTTTCTTTGGAGGGGAAGGTGTTTCTTTTTTCTTGTTGAGGGATTTGGATTTGGAAGATAAGAGAGAAGAAAAGCTGAGATGAGATGGAAGACTAAGGGATAGAGGGATGGTTTTCACAACTTGACATCGTTGAAATGGTAAAGCTTGAGATGAAGAAGAATAAATACAAGGAACTACTGAATGACTTACCCATTGACAAGGTTGATTCAGTGCTCTAATCATATGCTTCTATCTCCTCACCCCATTGTGCAAGTTGAGGTAGCATCTTAATTATGAAGTCCAGCTTCTCCTAATGGTTGTAGTGCCTTGGAAAAGGACCTTCCCATGGACAAGGAGTCCTATAACCAATTATGAACGCCTTTATTTGAGATTTTGCTCTTGATTCCACCATGCCAATCTCCATTTTTTGGATCTTCTCCAACATACCAACATCTTGCATTTGATTGTCTTCATTGCTTGCCATACCCTTGCTCTTAGAAAGCTCCATAGCCAAATTGATTTTGGCACTGCTGCTCATAGGGGTAGGCATGCTGATTTTGAATTTTTTCAAAATGCTGATTTGGAGGAGTTGTAAAACATATTGGAGATGGATTTGAATGGCACTACTGCTGCAAATGTGAATTCCATGATGGAAATGAAGTCATGATTGCACAACTTCATGGAATGGAAAAGAGTGAAAGGGATGGAAAGAAGAATGAATGAAAAAGGAATGGAAATGAATGAAAAGGAAGGTCTGCAACTTAAAGATGGGTTGTTGACCATATGGAGTCACCAGATGTGTTTGCAATTGCCTCCAAAGGCTGAAATCTTCACAGGAACACACCAACCTGCAAAAATTGAAATGGGAGACCTCTTTGTCCCACCGGTGCCAAAACTATTAGTGCAAATTCACAGCACCCCCAAATGAGTTATGGATATGATTTTCTAAGGAAAATTCATTTAGTGTGATTGCACAACATTGAGCTTTCCCAAAGTGTGGGACCTTTGCAAATGGGGAAAGCTCTCCAGAGAAGGTTGGTTCCTCTTCCTAAACTACCTGCCACAAGCTATTCTAATGCAGAAAGCTAATCTAACCTAATATAACTTTCAAGGAGACAAGGAGATGAAGAAAATAAGGAAAAATAGAGCGTACACTAAAATGGTGATACACCAAAGAAGGAAAGTGTTGATTATCTATCAAAATCATGTTATGGAACAAGAAGAGCTGAGCAATGGAAAGGATGGACAATCGCATCACAAAACAAAGATGGATTTCACACAAAAATGTTCCAAAACTCCATGAACACAGCTCCAAAACCTGAAATGAACATCTAAAAATGCACAAATGCCCTGTAATTAAGAGAGGTAAGGAAAACAACAAAGAAAATGAGCCAAGGATGGACAAATGCATCACAAAAACACATTTTTTATTGCTCAGAATTTATACAAGGTGCATCAATTCACAGGTAAGAGGAAAAAATTCCTTTATAGAGCAGGGGAGAAGGTTCAAACTCCATTTTCAACCTTGGGGAATAAAAGAAGGGAGAGGCAGAGAAGAAGGATGAACAACCTTTTTCAAAATGAGCCAAAACTGGCTTTTATCGCTTGAATAGAATGAAGGAAATGAGAAAATATGGGAAAATTGATTTTAAAAATCCAACCACCGACAAGATCCATTTAATTAGCCTAAAAATGATGGGTTTCCATGAAAAATCCCATACTTCATTGTACATTGCTTCGCAGAGCAAGAAAGAGGCCCATACTTCATTAATTTTGGTGGTTGGGGTTGTTTTCTATAATTTTTCCATGCTAGAGACATTTTCCCATTTTTCTCCCACAAAACTCCATCAAAATTTAAAATTGAAGTTTCCATCATGTAGAGGATTTCAACATCTTTCCATTGATACCAAAATCACAAAAATCGAGCTCTAGATCGAAAGATATGGCCTTCTGAAGATTTAGGGCAAACCAGGGCAAAATTAGGGCAAAAATCAGGGTTTGTGGGCCAAAATTTGACCTTTTTCCCCTTTTCATGAAATTGGAAAATTTTCCAAAATCCTCCACGTCCCCACCACACCGATGACACGTGGTGCTTTAAATTTGGTCCACGGGTCTCAAAATCACATTCTGCCCATTTTTCCCACAAGGGAAAATTTTTCCAAGGTCTTATGCTAGTGAATTCCCCACCGCTGATGTGGACACATGGCACCCTGTGATTGGCCACAGGGATGTGGTTCTATTTTTGCCTTTGACACATTTTGACCAAAATCCAAAAACTTGAAGTTCTCTCCGATACCCACTGCTCGCCTTGACACGTGGTGCATCTTGATTGGTTGTGGGCCTCAAACAATTTATTTTACTCTGCAGGATTTCGGGCCAAAATTTTCCTTTGAGTTTTTTGCCCAAAAGGGCTAAGTGCAAATTTTTTCCCCGCGGGTCCGCCTTGGCAAATTTTCCCTCCAAACTCCATCGAGCCATAACTCAAAAAATACAAGGAGTTAGGAGGACTTCTTTACCTTTCTGGAAAGGGGAAGAAATTATCTATCTGTTGAAGCCATTTCCAGAATATTTTGAGTGCTTACAATGTGTGAAAATTGAATTTGAAGCACAAGGAAGGAAATAATGAAGGGAAGTTAGCCGAAATAAGCGAGGGCACATTTTGGATAACACCTCCCATAAATGAGGCATTACAAAGTTATGAAGAACTTGACTATGGGAGATTTTATAAAGGCTAAGGAACTTATTTAGGAGTTACTTGGTGAGTCATATTTGGAGGCATGCTTTGAAGAAGAAGAGGTAGATGCAAAATTTCTTGGGCGTGCTTACTTATTAAAAGAGAAGGGTAATATGGTCTATGTGATTGATAATGGAGAAGTGGAGAATCTGGATGTTGAACATACAGAGGGTATGTGTGAGGTTAAAGACAGTGTAGATGAATGGGTGTGTGTGTATCATAATCCCATGAAGAATAATAAGGTAAACATTGAACATATGATGAAATGAAGGAGGCCATCATTGGTGATTATTGGTCTAACTTTGAGGTTGCTAAGATAATTCAGTTTTTCTGTGACTACCAAATTTTTTTTTCTAGAGGCTATCAGGATTTGAAAGGGGTACATGAATCTTTGGATGAGATGAGAATCAAGTTAAAGGAAGGTGTGCACCCGGTTAGGAAGAGGTTTTACAAGATGAATCCTAATATGTGCATCAAGGTAAAGGAAGATATTCATAAGATGATGAGTTCTAGAATCATTCAAACCATTGAGGAGTCGAGTGGGTTATCCCTATGGTGATAAGCATATATAAAGATTGAAGAATCATAATTTGTGTGGATTACAGAGATTTGAATGGTGCATGTGTAATAGATCCTTTTCCCACACCTTTTACTGAAGAAATATTGGAAGGCGTTGTAAGGCACGAGATCTACTACTTCACTGATGGATTTTCTAGATATCATCAGGTGAGGATAGCCAAAGAGGATAAGGAAAAGATAACTTTCACCACTAAGTGGATAATTTTCACATACACAAATATTCCATTTGGACTTAAGAATGTGCTTGTAGTCCTTTTACGCATTATTGTGCAAGCAAAAGGATTTCATTCATAAGTTTTTTCATGTTTATTTAGATGATTGGATGGTTTATGGGATATTCAAAGATCATTGTGATAATTTGAGAGTTATTTCTTAGAGGCACCGAAAGTTGAGCATCTACTTAAACATCAAGAAGTGCATTTTTTCTAAACCTTTTGGGACTTTTCTTGGATGCATCATCTATAAGTAAGGCTTGTTAGTGGATCCTACTAAGGTTGTTTTTATTTTGGGCCTAGAGGAACCTAGTAACTAGAGAAAGGTGCACAATTTCTTGGGAATACAGGATATTATAGGAAGTTTATAAAAGGTTATGCTAATATTTTTGAACCCTTAGAAGAATTATTAAAGGGTAAAGTCAAGTTCTATTGGGGTGAAGCGTAACAACGCACGTTTGAGACATTTGATGAAAGGATTACTACAATGCCCATTATACGCTTTCCTTCATGGAATAAACCTTTTCATGTATATGTGGATACCTCTATCATGGCCATTGGTGTGGTTTTAGCCCATCCCAGAGAAGGTATTGTTGATCATCCTATTTTTTTGCAAGCAGGAAGTTAACACCAACTAAACAAAATTATACTACTACAAAGCGCGAGGCCTTGTCCATGATCTACTTTTTGCATAAGTTTCAACAATATTTTCTAGAGACACCTTTTATTTTCTATACAAATCACATGGCATTGAAGTAATTGGTGAGAAATCCCATTCTACAGGGAGCATATGCCGTTAGATTCTATTATTCTAGGAATTTGACTTCATGGTAGTGGTCTAGCCAGGAAAGAGTAATTCTTAACTAGATGTAGACACCAAATTTGTGTCTTACGACCCTCAGTGACCCGCATCTCATCTTGCAACCTAAACTCATCACCTAAACCTTACACAATTATTTATTAATTACCTTGTAATTGATAAATCCACATCATCTCACCTGCCACCTCATTTTGCCACCTCATCATGACCTAGTCCTAACCCTAAACTAACCTAATTAAGACCTATAACTTGGTCTACACCTACACCCATGATTAAGGACCCCTTTCTCGCACCCAAAACCGACATTCTAGTCACTTGACCAAGCCCGCAACTAATCCCTCGGGAGAAAAGCAGGGAAGGTGGGCTATTTTACTAAAAATAGCCTACTTTTTCCTTACCGATGCCGGTTCCTACTCGACCGCCGTCGGTTACGTAACCGTCGTCGGTTACGTAACCGCCATCGGTTCCCTGTAAATGGGCTCCCCAAACCAAAAACAAAGGATCAGAATTTCATTTTGGATCAGGGTCGAAGGATTTTTGAATCAACAGAGATCATTTGGGAGTGATCAAGAGAGTCCAGATCTTCACTTGACCGAGCAGAGACGAGTGGAGAAACCAGAAGAGTTTGCAGCAAAGGAGATCAACTTGCATCTTCGTCAAAAACCAGTAAGTCACATCTTGCATGTCCTCTGTTATAACATTTCTTATGCTTTTGAATCACACCCTCATAAATCCATTCCCGAATCCACTACCCAAATGCCATTGCATCTAACTATCATTCTTTTACCTCTCATCACCTCATTTCCTAATATCATCCATAAAACTAGCCTTACAAACAACATAGCTACCCTACAGCACAACCACCCCATAAAACAACCAACCTATAGATCCTAAACCCTACCGACATCGGTTACAAAGAACCCAGATCGGCTACCGATGAATCGGTATCGTTTATCCCGACTACAACCGAAACCAGCCTTTCCTACCCGCTTCAACAAAATAATTTAATTGATATTTTACAAAGATTTTGTGTTGATTCATATCGACAAGGAACCGACCACCTTTGAAAGGAAGTTTTATATTTCCTGGGCCCAAGGCAGTTCCCTCATTTATTGTCTAATCAAAATCATGTGGTCTTGTGTTCTTATTTGCAGGTAGTCCTTCCAAGACAAAAAGGAGTTCTTCGCAGTCAACCTGATCTTTCTCTACGGTACGCGCACACCATCTCGACGTTCAACAGGTATTCCTCCTAGCCCTAACCTTATCTGTTTCTAAAAGGAATGAAACATTCCGAGTGAAACATTTTGGCACGCCCGGTGGGACCCATTTTGGGTTTCTTTCTTTCTTGCTTGCTTTCATATAGGGAGTATACTTGTTGTTTTCTTCTTCTAAAAGATATTCACAAGGTTTTGTATTATTTTGATAAAAGAACTTGCTTTGCTTTTACATCTCGCATTAGTGAAAGTCATCTCTTTTGCTTCATTGAATATCATTTTCGATTTGGGTTTAAAACACGTGCATTGCATTACTGCTTGCTGTTTTCAATTCTAGTGAACATAGATTAAGTAACAACAAAGTGTCATACACGTGGGGTGATATCCACGGTATTGACATGAAATTAATCTTACTTTCACCGCACAACACATACCGAATCACTTCACAATTAACACAACAGCTCAAACATCCCCCTTTTCCGCAGATTCCTCCGCCCGATTGAGGTAACCTTATAAGCCAAAACAACTTGACATTTCCCTAAGTCTCTTGTTTAGGATTGACATCGCCCGTGTCTAAAGGCATAAGCCCACAATAATTAAAATTAACCCTAGGGTTAGTCTCTAGATTTACGTGCATCTTGCTTGTTTTTAGTTCTCGCTTTTCTTTCTCATACCCCGCTTCGTGATCAATAATTGGACAAGTATACTAAACGTTGTTAAAAATCAAATTAGTAGCCTTTTTTATATCTTGTTGGCCTAGACTTCTTACACCGACATCGTTACCCGACCGCTGCCATTGGCTATAGTATAGTAACCGACATCGGTTACTTAGACCGATATCGCCATTCGTTTTTCCCAATTCGACAAACCAAAGAACCTACCAATTTCACTAGTCCTGAGTTTGTTTCTATTCTTGACAGATTGAAACCCTACTGTGAACTCCTGTCCATGGTTGTTATCACTCGAAAGCAAGCCACCGCCATGGTTTCACATGCTTGCTCTATTTCTTTGCCTGAATCACCCCCTTCACATTCTGTGGGGAATCCTACGGATACCAGCGAGGTTCCTAAAATTCCTGTGGGAGATAAGGACTTTTCCAAGTTTCTGGATGCTAATTCTAGCACTGTACAATACTATTTGTCTCATACCCCTGACCGTACGCCTGATGGTCAGCTCCTTGTTGGTATGCCTATTAGTATAGCTGCTCATTTAGCTCCCACTCCGCCTGATAACACCGCCTTGCTTCCTGCATCTCTAGCCCCGTCTCCCAATCCGACGGCTTCAGAGGTTCATACGACTCAGATTGGCTTTCCATTGGTTAATCTTGGACCCCACATATCATTACCGCCGACTGCCCCTACCTCATCTCTCTTGCAGACTGCTCCGTTCATGACTTGCTCTCTGCCACCTATCCACACTAGCTTTCCTTCTCAAGCTCCGCCTACCTTTTCTTTCCCATACACGTATCCAGTGACCTCAACATCTTACATGGGACATCCCTATTCAGTCACCTCAACATATTCATCCTCCATACCTTATCAACACTTAACCCCACCATTGTCCAGCGGAGGCCCTTGGCCCAATTTTCCTCCGTTTACCACAATCGCACCATCATCTCATCCAACCACGGATTTCATTAAACAAATGATGGACAAAATGCAAAACCTGGAGGCTTCTGTTTCAGGAAGTCGTAGCGCCTTGACATACGAGCAAGTTTGTCGGGAGCCTATTCACCCGTCTGTCCCCCTTCATTCGTATCCTCCTCAATGGGAATTACCAAAATTTACCCGTTTTAACAGTAAAGAGGACCCTCAACAACACTTGCGATCATTTAGACATGCTTGTTATTTGATTGCTCATGATGATGCCTTGTTACTCCGCACCTTTCCCATGTCCTTATCAGACCCGCTTGAGTGGTACAAAGGTGCTTTAACCCAAAGACTCAATCTTCTCTTTTAACCAACTAGCCCAATCTTTCTTGGATCATTTCTCCATTAACATTGCCAAGAAAGTATCTATCACTCGACCTTTATGCCATCCGACACCAAGACGAATCTATCACAGATTTCGTTGGACGATGGTGGGGCCTTATCAACCAACTTACATATGCCTTGCCTCAGTTGAACTTATCAAACTTTTTACGCGGGCATGTGCTAAGCACATTTCTCCTACTCTTCAAATTCAAACTTTCTCGCACATTTGATGAGGCCTTTACCATGGCTCTAAACTAGAAATTCGAGCCTTAGAAGAAGAGAAAAATGCGGTTGCGTAACAAAATCCCACTTCCGAACTCCAAATTCCACCAACAAACCTAACACCACCAATCCTCACCCATCGACCGCTTCGAATCAAAAGGGGCCGTGCACGCGGTGATGGTCAAATCCCAACCACCATCTAATACCCCGCCAAAACCACTTATAAGTATAAAGCGTAACCCATCAACTACATTCCTCGGGAGAAACATATGGTGTGATATTGGAAAATTGCTCAAAGCAGAGCCATTACCTTACCTCCCGTTAAACCTCACTCCAGTTTGATTCTACCCGCGCTATACCTTCCCGGTACAAAGAAAATGACTTCAAATTTCACCGCGTAAAAGGACATAGTCATGAAAACTGCAAAATGTTGAAAAACATAGTGCAGGAAATGGTTGACGTAGGCGATATAACCCTCGATAATCCTAATGCCCCTGCCAACCGAAATTTGAAAATCTTCAACAAACCATTCCCAAATCACTCGTCCAACAGTAATGTAAACCAAGATATCTTAGCCGAGGAGAGTGTTCATGAGATCCATGCAGTTTCGACTCCCCAAAACTCTATCGAGAAAATTTTGAATCAAGCCTCTTCACTAACACAGGAGCCCGAACCTCCTTTACCACCATCAAGCCAAAGCGAAATCGTTCCTTTACCCATAAAGGAGTTAACTGCCCAGACTTCTCTTCCCATCAATGAGTCTTCTTATACCACTTCCCTACAAGACTGCGAATAGATGTTATCTAATCTATCTATTTCCCAAGCTTCTCCTTCTACCGCTCTTACTGCACAAGAGGAAGGTACACCACTCCTTTTGACATCCTTAGACGAGAAATCTCTTGCACTGACATCACCAAATTCTTTAACCATGACAGATCCTCTCGAACATGCCCTCTTAACTATTAGTTCTTCGTTGCCTAAATCTTTTCAAAGACCAATGACCTCTTAACATCTATTGATACAAAGGCCTCATCTACCCCCTCAGTATCATACCCACAAGGATTGGAATCACAACCCACCTTTCTTCCGTACAAAATTTACAATTCACACCTGAAGACTGTCATTCTCCAGAGGATAGACGAATCCTGTGGGAACGTTTGAGTACCCCCTATTCTACTCAAATGCAGATGACCGATCCAGACACCTCTACCATATACCCTAAGTGTTTACAGAAACTCAAAATGCCTATGTCCTCAGTCTCATCCCCCGTATCTATACCAAGTAGCCCATCCACCTCTATTAACCTAACCAAATCTTCCCCTACACTTGGGACCTCACCAATGCCCAGTCTAACGCACCCGCCTAAGCGACTTGATTTATCCAAAAATAAAGCCGCCCCGCCACCTAGGAGACAAACTCAATCCGTGCCTCTATCACAATCAAAACCATCATCGTCACACCTACCTTCCATATTGGGACCTCATCCCTCCACCTTGCATCAATATATCATACCTCCCGCGTTTTCTTCAAAACGACCTACGCCTTCTGCACCTATACAGAGATCAAAGGGTATATCAACATTGTCACCCCACATATCCTGTCCACCCATCAACCCTAAACGAACTCCATCATCAAAGGATTTATTTTCTGTCACTCCCCTTTCTCCGTGGTTGTTTCCCGCTACCACGTCATCTGTAGCCTCATCATCTAACCAGCTGAATATAGCTTCTGCGCCAAAGAAACCACATTTAGTGAAAACCACGTATCAACACCCCTCGGCTAAACCACCACCCGTATGAACCAACCACGCCCAAACATTACCAAAACCCGCAAAACCAATACCCTCATCCTCCTCCGATTTTGACCCACTCAAAGGATCTTACGCCAAAATCCTTGCTATGTTGGTGGAGAATGCGACCATTTCCCTACCCCCACTTAGACCTTATGACCCGTCTAAACCTCGACCTATAGGTTATGATGAGTCTAAAATCTGTGCCTATCACCACACACCAGGACATGATGTGGAGAGATGCAAAGCTTTAAAAACCATCCTTCGTCAGTCACCTCTCCCAGATACAAAGGTTAAGAAAGAAAACTTACGAAGGGAGAGACCTTTAGCTTCAATTCCCTCTACTATACCATCTATCCCCGCCTCACCAAGATCTATCATTATTACAACCCCACCTCTTGAAGACCATGATTTATCCCAACCATCTTCTTCATCTCCGTCTATGAGATTAATATGATTAGTGTTGCTACTCAAGCGTAGAAAAACAACGAGAAAGCAAAAGAAAGCACACATGCGTCCTCTCTTTCTCCATCCAGCATCCCGATTGCACCACCACCCAAAGTGGTTATTCGTGGACCCGCTTACCCCGTCTCTAATGGAGTTGCCCATCGAGCCATGATCAAACAGCTTCACCAATCGCCCGTAAAAATGACACTATATGATCTCATTCAGACTTCTGAATCCCATCGACAAGCTCTCATTGAAATTCTTCAAGGGATCGAGGTCTTACCTAATGAAACCCTGCCTGTTGCCTCCATTCTAACACCCAATCACGTTGCTTCTCTCACCAAACAACCCACTGCCCCAACCACTTCTGTATAACAACAAGCTGCGGCAGTCAGTTTCTCTAAAGATGAAATTGTTGACTTTGGTACAGAAGATCCTGACCCTGCCCTTTTCATCTCAGCTTACGTCCGGACATTTAGGTACGTCGTGTTATGATTGACGGGGGCGCTAGCCTAAACATCATCTCTTCAAAATCCTTCCAACAAATGAATATCCCCTCTAGCTACATGTGTGCCAATCCCATCATGTTGCGGTCATTCAATGATGCTATTACCTCTACCTTAGGCACCGTGATCCTCAACATTCGGGTAGGACCACGTACTTTACCCGAACTCTTCTATGTCCTTGAAGGAGAGTTCCAATATAACATATTGCTAGGTCACCCTTGGATCTGGGCTATGGGATGCGTTCCCTCAACATTACATAGATGCATAAAATTTGAGTACGAGGGGAAGTCCTACACCGTAAAATCTGATCCTCCCCCCTTTAAAACCTGCAATATGTTATACCACCCTAACGATGTGCTTATACCAATCCAGACACCCATACATTCAACCCAACCATCCTCTTCAAATGTACCTCAACCATCCACCTCAACCGCACCTACGCCTTCAACTGATGAAACCACCGTCGCAAAAACCACTTCCCTTCCCGCAGCTAACATCCCAACCGCAGACCCCTTAGTAGATGTTTTTCAACGCCTTACGCTGGGGGAGTATCACCTATATAACGTTAGTTCTTTCCATACCCCACAGGAATACGGACAGGTACATGCACATCCTACCTATGACCGTCGTGTGGGGGAAGTAATCTCTTACGACCACCCCATCGCCGCACCACCTAACGTATGGGGGTGTTGACGCATCCTCCATTACCCCTGAACCCCCTCTTGGTGTGGTTCCCTTCCAATCTGATTTTCAATACTTGAAAAATCGTCGTTTCGCCCTCACCTTCTTGACTCGCTGTGCTTGGAAAGGCTTTGGTTTTGGTCTTTATGAACAAGGCCGACATACACTCATTCCCGTGACTACACGCAAACACAATGATCGCAGTGGTCTCGGTTTTCCTGAAACACCTACACAGGAGGAACCTCATGTCAGTTGTCTTCTAGAAGACAACGACGTCACCCCTACCGAACCATCATCACCCATTTTGCCTTCGTCACCCACAGAGTCAATAGATCCCGAATCTATCCCTCCTAACTTTTTTTTTTCATAAATGCTATCTTCCTAGGTCCTCTCAATTATCAACGCGATAATGAGGACCCCTCTTCTATCCCCCTTCTGTATCCAGACATGATCGAAGAGGATTCGCCTTCGATTAATGTTGTTGAGTGCCAGGATGACGACTCCATCCTCACTTACCTTGGGGCGGACGACTCCTATATTCAATGCACCTTACCATCTGAAACTCAAACCATGTTGAATGAATCGACTATAGAAATCAACATCCACACGGAGGAGGATCCTCACATTGTGAAGATCGGACAATCCCTTAACACATCAGAACAAGCCGCCTTTACTACCTTTCTCCGTACCCGCAACCAAGCTTTCGCTTGGTCCTACGCGGACATGCCAGGAATTGATCCTACCATTGCCGTCCATAACATCACTCTAAACCCTGATTCCAAGCCAATTAAACAGAAATTGAGAAAAATGCATCCACGCATTGCTCTCTTGGTCAAAGAGGAGCTTCAACGACTCCTTTCTGTTTCTTTCATTCTGCCTATTGACTATCCTCAATGGATTTCTAACATCGTACCTGTCACTAAAGCGACGGGGGGACTTCGGATATGCACGGATTTCTAGGATCTTAACCTCACTTGCCCTAAGGATGACTTCCCCCTGCCTAGCATTGACCAACTTGTAGATCTCACTGCAGGCCATGAGATGCTCTCTCTCATGGATGGTTTCTCGGGATATAACCAAATTTTGGTTGCCCCCACCGATCAACATAAAACTACCTTCATAACTCCTTGGGGAACCTTCTGTTACCGTGTAATGCCATTTGGCCTTAAGAATGCTGGTGCAACCTATCAGCGGGCTATGACCTACATTTTTCATGACATTATGCACACTATCCTTGAAGATTACGTCGACGATCTTCTTGGCAAGTCTAAACATCGTAGTGAACATCTCGATGTTTTAACCATTATTTTTGATCACCTGTTACAATATTCTGTCCGCCTTCAACCAAAGAAATGTGTCTTTGGTGTCCTTTCGGGGAAACTTCTTGGCTTTATCGTCTCTTTGCGTGGCATCGAGGTCGACCCATCTAAAGTCAAAGCTATCCTAGAAATGCCCCCACCTACCAATCTCAAACAATTGCGTAGTTTACAAGGTAAGCTCCAATCTATCCGACGTTTCATCTCCCAACTCTCGGATCGATGTCAACCTTTTCATCACCTTCTTAAAAAGGACATTGATTTTCAATGGAGCGAAGAGTGCCACCTAGCCTTTGAAGCTCTCAAAACTTATCTCTTGCAGCCACCCGTGCTTATCCCACCCCAGGACGACCGCCCTTTCTACCTTTACCTTTCCGCCACTGACCACGCTGTAGGTGCCATGCTTGCACATCGTGACTCCGAGAATCGAGAACAAGCCGTTTATTATATAAGTCATACTTTGGTGGACTATGAGACTAGGTATACACATGTAGAAAAGTTATGCCTAGCCCTATCATTCGTGGCTACCAAACTCCGACACTACCTTCTGAATCACAAAACTTTCGTCATCACCAACACGGACCCCATCCATTACATGTATGCCAAACCTCATCTAAACCAACGCATCGCCAGATGGCTCATGCTCCTTGCTGACCTCGACCTTGAGTTTGTCCACCAGAAATCAATCAAAGGACAAACTCTTGCAGACCAACTTGCGGAGGCCCCTTTACCTGGGGAACAATTTACCAATTTTACATTCCTAGACGAACTCATCGCTACTCTTTCCCTCAAGGAGGAGTCGTATCCAATGACCCTCTTCTTCGATGGATCCAAATGCCACCGTGGTGGAGGAGCCGGCGTTGTTCTCATTCCTCTCGACGCTGAGCCCATGCCTCTTTCATTCCGACTCGATTTCCCTTGCACTAATAATACAGCGGAATACGAGGCCCTTGTTCTGGGTCTCCAAGTTGCGTTACACTTAGGTATCAAATCTATCAATATTTTTGGCAACTCTCAATTGGTAGTCAATCAAGTTATGGGCATCTACCAATGTAAAAATGAGGAACTTCAAAAGTACAAACACTACGTGGATTCACTTCTAGCCTTATTTACTCACTATTCTATCCAAACCACTCCCCGCTCCACTAACAAATTTGCAGATACTATGGCTTGCTTAGCCTCACAAATTCCAGCTTCATCAACTGACTCTGAATTATTCGTCTTGGTCCAACAACTTTTTGCCCCATCCTACTCAACCCCGGTAGTTTGTATGATAAATACTGTGTCTACTAATTCGCAGGATACCTGGTACCACCAATTTCATGACTACCTTACAACCTCTGTTCTCCCTTCTGACCTTACTAGTACTGGCAAACGCGCTTTTCTTAAACACGTTTCTCGTTATGTAGTTATGGGGGGACTCCTTTATAAACGTGGCTTTGATGGCATCCTCCTTCGATGTCTCACCGGCGCGGAGGTCACCCATACCATCCAACAGTCCATGACGGTATTCGTGGCGGACATTTTAGTGGCCTTGCTGCGTGGCCAAACGAATCCTTCTCCTTGGTTATTATTGGCCTACTCTCAATAACGATTGCTACGAATATGTTAAGCGTTGTGTTATGTGTCAACAACACGCCAACCTTCAACATACTCCTAGCCACCCCCTACAGGTCGCCCGAGATCTTTGGCCTTTCTCACAATGGGGTTTAGACCTTATTGGTGAGATTCACCCATCCTCTTCGCAACGTCACCGATGGATTATCACAGCAACCGAATATTACACAAAATGGGTGGAGGATATTCCACTCATTTCAACCAAAAAAGAAAAATTGTAGAGTTCATTAACCACCACATTATCTGTCGTTTTGGTGTTCCTCATCGCCTGATAACAGATAATGGAAAATCTTTCAAAAATAAGTTATTGCAAGACCTTTGTGACAAATTTGGTATTAAACTTAGCTTCTCATCACCCTACTATCCACAAGCAAATGGACAGGCTGAATCCTCTAATAAAACCCTAACCAAAATCCTCATGAAAGTTGTCAATGAGTCTGGAAGAAATTGGCACGATCACATCCCCTTTGCCCTTTGGGCTTATCGTACTAGCATTCGTACCTCTACTAATGCTACACCTTTTTCTTTGGTATATGGTACCGAGGCTGTCTTGCCTCTCGAAATACAAATACCCTCCCTCAGAATATCTCTTCAGGATATTCTCACCAACGATGATTTCCGCCAAGAGCGGTTAGCCCAATTGGAGCTTCTTGACGAACGTCGTCTTACAGCTCTCGATCACCTTCAAATCTATCAAAAACGTATCAAGCGTGCTTATGATAAGCGACTTCATGAGCGTACCTTTAAGGTTGGTGATCTTGTCCTCAAAGAGAATCAACATGTAACCAAACTAGAAAAGAGCAAACGTGGAAAATTTGCTCCTAATTGGATCGGGCCTTATATAATCACTCACACTTATGGATCAGGCACTTATCGTTTAGCTTCGCTTAATGGTAAACCTGAGCCTGAACCCCTTAATGCCTTGCATCTTCGACCATTCTACTGTTGAATTTAGTGTTATATCACTTCTTATCTACCTACTGCTCGTCCCTTGAGCTCATTTACCGCTACATACACTTTGTTTCCTACATCTCCAAATAAAATCAAGCTCACTTCTCACCTCCCCTCAACGATGCCTTCCCCTTTTTAGTCTAGTCCATGACTTCAAAGTCTTAAAATAACACCTTCTTATGGGATTTTCTTGAGTCAAACTTCCTACCAAACTAGATGCTTCACGCCAAAAGAACATCTAGCTATCTAAATTATATATAGACTGCTCCCTCGAAGGACAGCTATATGCCAAATTATTGCTGCTATTATATATAGACTGCTCCCCCGAAGGACAGCTATGCACTAAAATCATATCTGCTACTATAAATAGACTGCTCCTCGAAGGACAAACTATACACAAATCGCCTTTATCAGAAGCTTCTCGCATGGATCAGCTTTGTGAAGACCTCAAGAATAGCACAATCAATATCCCTTGTAGACTTCCCGCATCGATCGATCACTATATTCAGTAAAATAAAAGCCTCATTCAAAAGAACTTTTTGGGTCATGGACTTGTCTATTTAGGGTAGGTTCTCTTTCGTCAGAACACTCACTTTGTAACAAGTTCTCTGTACCTCAGCTATATCATCCACCTCACCTCACCATTTGTTTCAACTCAAGGGACGTAACGTACGCTCGATATGTTGTGATCATACAACTCTTTTCACCTATTGATTTCTCGTCTATGCATCGGTACCTAGGGCTTCAGGCTCGTTCTACGTTGTGTGGTTTGTTTAGCTCTTTTCACCTACGGAACACTCTTTCCGCTTTGCCTCGCATCTAGGATTGTGTGTTGATCTTAATCAGGACATGGTTCCCCTCGACTTGGGTAGGCTAACTTTCGCTTCCCTTATACCTTTTACAACATCACCAATTCATTACCAACACCAACAACCTTACCTTACCAATATTAATATCAATATTTTTACCAACCAACCAATTGCCTAAACCGTACCAAATTACCTGAATTCACCTCTCCCTAATCCTAAGGGAGAACTACATCGGTCTGAGGCCCCTCCTTGCTTTGTGCAATGGGCTATGTAGGCAGCACTTCGGAGACATGGGGTCTCCCAAGGTTAGCTCGACCATCCCCTACCATAACCTATCATGTGTAGTAAATATAAACATTTTTTGTGTATTTCTATTTCATCACATTCCTCTTTATCCTTTTTTCAAAACACCGAAAATCAAAACACAAACATTCTTATTATTATCGTAACTCAAATCAACATACATATTCAGCTTTATTTAGATGTTAAACACATACATCTTCTCTATCATCGACACGCAGGTCGGCATCCTTATTTATTCTTATACCTTGCTAACATTTACTTAGACCCTCACGATTCATCCCGACCCAGGAGATGATCGTGATCGTCGACGCCTCTCGCCGGGCCTCTCTGTCCTCAAAGGTACCGCGGCTATTGGTACCGCCCACTGATCTGCCAATCTCTCCTGTAACATATGAATACGCCCTCTCGCATGGAGGAATCCAGCCTCTAGTCTCTCCGCCCGTGACTCCGCAACCGCTAACAATCCTCTTGCCTCATTCACCTGCGTTTGGAGCTGCTGAACTAAACTCTGCAGACGATCTCTCTCCGCTGTAATCACAGCTATGTCAGGGCGATCACGTACACCTCGCAGCTCTGCTACCCACCATAACCTATAGGCCTCTGTCGTTCCTGCATCCATTACACTGCGATCGGCTGCTATCTCCTCTGGCCCTTCTGGAGGTGTTGGCCGGGGAGGTGAGAATGTTGCCTCGGCATCGATCCTCATATATGGTCTATAAGCCAGGGGTATATCCTACACAAATCTGAATTGTCACCGCACGCGATCTAGAGGAATCCTCTCATACTCACCTGGCCTGTGCCCTGCGATCCACCTCAATCGCTCTACACCCCTCAACTCCTCAGCTATATTCTCTGTTACCATATAGTTCCCGTAAGGCCTCCAACAGATATCAGCAATCGTCACCCTCTCCCATACCTGCCTGTAATACTCAATGTCACCCGTCACGGCCTGAGATCTTGCCTCTTGTTCTGTCTGGACCCATCGTCTGAATCCCAACCTCTGTACTCCGGTCTCTCCTGACTGGATGGATCGGCCTACTGGTCGCACACAAACAATGTGCTCATAGGCCCAACAGTGTAATAAGTATGAACAATCCAGTGTCGTCCTGTGATTTCACCTACAAGCCCATAAACCCCTGTATAACTCCGCCAAATATGCAGGTGCCCATGCAAAAGTCACGTTCCTTTCTATCATCTCCCAGATAACACACATCAATGCCTTTGGAAATCTTCCCCCTTCTGCTCTCGGTAATGCATAATACCCTACCGCTATCATTAATATCACTGCTAACCTTGTCTCCTCAGGGTGTGCTGCATACATTATCCCATATGTGAATGACAAACCTCGTTGTGTCAAATCTCGTGCGTATGGACCAAATACTGCTGTTATCGCTCCCCGCGCCGCGCTAGGTAATGCCTGATATACTGGTTTTCCTGTAATAGGGAGCCTCAAAATACGGAACACATCTTCCAATGTTACTGTCATCTCCCCTGTTGGCAGATAGAACGTATTCTTCTCTGGATTCCATCTTTCAATCAATGCCTGCAACATAGCATGGTTACGTGTGATTCGTGAATAATAGCAGATTCCACTTAACCCCAAACGATTTATCAATGTCCATTCCGCTGGTGTTACATCCGCTCGGATTCGTGACAACAAATACTGCACACTATCATTCATCCTCAACCTCAAGTCTCGCTCGTATACATCAAAACAACAAACAACCATTCAATCCATCAAATCCCTAAGGGTTTTTCTCACATTCTGGAAATTCCTCCAGTAACCGGTATCGGTTATAAATAACCGGTACCGGTTCAGTAACCGATACCGGTTATCCCTAACCGCTATCGGTCACTGTCAATTACATACACCTTGCCTAAACAACCACCTACGACAATAAATTGCTCGTTTATTCCTCTCTGTATACACAGACATACCCAAAACCCTTGATTACCTACCACGTAACACTCACCTCATTTATAACCCTTGTTATCATGTTTTCTTTCTCATATCTACCCACCTACTCTCCCCCATCTTATTCACAAAACATGCAGTAATCAAATCACAACCAAAACGTTTACCTCTTGAGTTGCAGCAGCTTGAGGTGGCCCTTGTCTTCCCTCTCGTCCCTCGCCTGCTGATGCTTCTCCTCAATCTCGCCATGATCACCACCCTTTTCAAATTCACCTTTACGCCTTCGAATCTCGTAACACATTCACTTTCCCTGTCTCTTTTCTCCTTATCACTCAAATCTCTCATGCAATTACTCCTCTCTGGTCGTTAAAAGCGTCGCGTTTGCGTATTTAACTTCGCATGGCTCTCAAAATTAGAACTTAAGTTGCACACCTAGCTTTTCTATTTTTAGAAAAGCTCATACCTAAATAACGATTTCATTCGTAATCGATATCGGTCTACTAACTACCGCCGCGCTACCTAACCGATATCGGTCACACACTGCTTTTTGAAACATAGTTCTTTTCTTCATTTTCTACCTAATTTTTTATCGCGCCCGCCTCTTTTCCTGCATAACAACACCATTATCCATATTTGTCCATCCAATCCACTTCTCATTATGATTTCATCCATATCATCTATCTACATTACCCAAAACAAACATGCCATCATCTAAGGATATCAAAAAACTATCAATCTATACACCATTTGGATCCAACTCATCAGATACATATATAACAATGTCACCAAACCAGCAACAAAACATGCCACATTTCATCATATAATATGTCGTCCATATATACGTGCAAAAGACATCAACATCATCAATATATCAACATGTCAATTAAACTCATCATACAACCTATATCACAAACCATTGACGAAATACTTAAAAACATTTTGAACACAGCATGTGGGTCAAATCATCATATCTATATATATATACAAGGTTTCAAATATACAACGTACCCTGCATCGGGGCCTCTGTGATCTCATAATACAACAACAAAGCCGGCACGCAGGCCGCAATAAATGTCAATAACCTCGACTCGGCTCGCAGGCCGGTCCCTCATATCAAAAATATACTCGGCTCGCAGGCCGGTATCAACTATACAACCCGTACTCGGCTCGCAGGCCGGTATACAATAAATGAGTGAATAAATGAATAAATGTAGGCACGCAGGCCTCTATCCACACAACCGGTGCGCAGACCGGTGCCCATGTCCATATACAAAAACAATGCAGGGATCCCTCAGCTCTCCCCACCGCCCTCAGCACCTCTCCCTGCTGGTCCCTGTGGTGCCTCTCGCCTCCTGCCTGTAACAGACACGCCGGCTGTGGCTGCACCTCCCTGCGATCTCTGACTATGGGAGGTCTCTGCTCTATAAGCTGCATATGGCTGATACTCAGCTCCGGTACCATCAAGAACATCTTGATAGTACCGGGCCTCCGCTCTCGCCTCCATATATCTGTCCCGTGCCACCGTAGGTGCTGGGGCTGGTCCCCGGACTCCTACTACCAGTGCCCCCTGTGCCTGTGATGGTGCCGCTGGTGGTGCCTGTGGCCGTGGTGGTGCCATGTGCTCGTGCTTGGGGTGTGGCCATGTACTTGGTGGTGGTGGTACTGTGCACTGCACTCTGTGCTCGGGCCGTGGCCGGCATTATCTGCCTTGGTGGTGGTGCCTGTGCTGTAGCTCCCGAGCTCGGGCTAGCTGCCCTCGTAAACACCTATTCGTGCTCGTGCAGCAGTGAGCCTTTACTACCCCTGTAATAACTACACCTGGCCCCTGAGCTGATCTCGCTCTGCTATCACTGCTGCCAAGTCTGGCTGTGCAGGCGGTGCTATCCTAGCTGCTCTCTGACCAGCCCACCACACCATGTATGCTCCCGTACAACCAGCATCATCTACACCATCACCTGCTGGCCTCTCAGCAACCCAATCTGGGTCCAAGGGCTGTGGTGCAGGCAGTGGGGCCTCTACATCATCCCTCCTATACTGAGGGAAGGGAGGTGGCTCGTCCTGTCGCAGCCCCATCTGCCTGCGTACCCTCTCTAGGGGTATCCTCTCGTACTCTCCCGGCCTCCGTCCTACTATCCAGAATGTGTACTGGATCAGGCGCAACTGTAAGCGGGCTCCTCTGCGAGGGTGATGACCTCTGTAAGGTCTCCATACAATATCTACCGCTGTCAGGCCCTCTAACAAATGTCTATAATAGGTGACATCCCGCCCTGCAAGCACTGCTCGTGGCTGCCCCACGACCCCCAACCACCTCTGAAAGCCGTATCTGTATATGACCTGTGGCCCTGGCTGCTGAGGTAACCCTACTGGTCTGATGCATATGATGTGCTCATATGCCCAATAGTGAAGTAAAAATGTTGAACAAATCCCGAATCGCCTCATCCGGCGATAGCCCCACAGCTCCCTGTATAACTACACCAGATATACTGGTGCCCAAGCATAACAGGTATGCTCCTCCACCATCTCATGAAGCACCCCCATCAATGCCCGTGGAAAGCGGCCTCCCTCTGAGTCCGGGAGGGTGAAGCAGGTGATCCCGATCATCATCAACACGGCAAGCCGTGTCTCATGTCGGTGCGCACGGTACATATCACCATACCCGATGCTCGCGCTGTGATATGTCACTAGCGCAGCTGCATCCCCAAAACCTGTAGGATGTTGTCCATGGCTGTCTCTGCATCCACCTGAAAAACGGCCTCTCCATCAATAGGTAATCGAAGGATGTGATATACATCCTCCAATGTGATGGTCATCTCTCCAGTCGGGAGATGGAACACATTGGTCGCCGGATCCCATCTCTCGATGAGGGCAACCATCAAACTATGATCTCTGTCGATCACTCTATATCGCTGGACTCCACCGAGTCCCACCTCGCGCATGATAGCCCAGTGCGCTGCGGACACATGTGGTCGCATCCGCACCAACAGCGGAGGCATCCTGTCCCGCATCATCAGCTGCTGACGTGCCTGCAAAACCCACCCACTACATTAGCCCTACTCTTCATCACGATATCTACCTATACCCCCTTTTATCCCCCGACCACATCCCACTCTCAAACCCACCCAAACCCACACAAACCCCAAACCATACCCACCCCAAGCCCAACCCATAACCCACCCAAACCCACACAAACCCCACAATACCCAAAACCACCCCACCGACGCCACCGATATGACACGCCGCCCAAGAACAAAACACCTCGCTTGAATTTGCGATCGATGCCTGTCGCTTAGCAACCGACATCGGTCGCTGTAAAAACGCGGAGCCGAACCCGACGCGGCCCCCCAAACCTATTTTTTTGCCTATTACTACCCTTTTACCCATTGAAAAGCCCTACAAACCTACCCACCCTACCGTTTTAGCCTAACTACCCTACCTACCCTCTCTATTTTCCAAACAACTTCCATTTATTCATTATTTTATCAAAAACTTGGATTCCTACCCAAAACCCCAAATTTAGCATAATGCAATAAAATGAACACAATGAGGGGTTTCGAACCTACCCGTACGATGACACGTCATCGTGGTGGGATGGGTGGTGGTGGTCCAGCTGGTCCAGCCCCTCCTGCTCCTCCTGGCTGGGCCATGGCTCCAAATGTCCTCTTCTGGGTCCTCCACCAATCAACTACTGCCTCCTCCTCACTCGGGCCCGCTAACAACTCACTCCTCCGGTCAAATAACGCCACCTCACGCAACAAATGCTCCAATCTCCACTCTCCACGTCAGACAATTCAAATTGGCTTCCAAATTGCAAAAGTAACAATGACAGGCCGTATTTTTCTTTTTATAGGTTTTTAACATAGAACCGACACCGGTCAACTCGTGCCCTAAGGAACCGGCATCGGTTACCTAACCGGTACCGGTCATAGCTAACCGATATCAGTTTTGTCTTTATTCACCCAACTTTCTGCCCCTATTTACTAATCGCCCTTTCTCCCAACATCGCCTATATCCACCTTTGTTGAACACCATTTGATCACCTATCTGGCCCGACCCAAGGCCTCAACCTACCTATCCGGCCCGACCCAAGGCCTCACTCTACCCTTCCGGCCCGACCCAAGGCCACAACCCAACAACTTGGCCCGACCCAAGGCCGTACCACTTCGATACCTCGCCCAACATCAACAACATATACTTTTATCCACCCATCATGTAGCTTTTTGTTCCATCGAGCTCACCTGTTCGTGTTTTAGCATGATTAGGGTCCTTGACTTGATCTGTCGACCAACTTTGCCTAGACCTAGACCGTGACGTTTATCTCAACCAAACCAACCATTTGGTACTGCCGAACATGCCTAAACGTTCCTGTACCTTACCTGTTATATACCCTGGAGCTACTTCCTATGCCTTGGATACCAGGATTATATCACCCTTGTTTGGATAAACTATCGACCTTTGCCTATACATTGCTGGTTTGCTCGTCAAATCATGTACCCTAGTCGTACTATTGCATTTCAACATGCGTCTGCTGCCTTGGACCTACCCCACCACCTTACCATCCTCTCTACAACATGTACCCTTTATCAACCCTATCCCTGATTTCCCGTTCACTCAATCTGTGATAGATTTGAGGGGGATTACCTATATCCTTAACAGGAGAAACCACTTCATATTATTGTCCGTGCAGCTCTACAAAACAAGCTACATGACAATAAGGGGCTAATGTAGACACCAAATTTGTGTCTTACGACCCCTTGTGACCCGCATCTCATCTCGCAACCTAAACTCATCACCTAAACCTTACACAATTATTTATTAATTACCTTGTAATTGATAAATCCACATCATCTCACCTGCCACCTCATTTTGCCACTTCATCATGACCTAGCCCTAACCCTAAACTAACCTAATTAAGACCTATAACTTGGTCTACACCTACACCCCTGACTAATGACCCCTTTCTTGCACCCAAAACCGACCTTCTAGTCACTTGACCAAGCCCGCAACTAATCTCTCGGGAGAAAAGCAGGGAAGGTGGGCTATTTTACTAAAAATAGCCTACTTTTTCCTTACCGATGCCGGTTCCTACTCGACCGCCGTCGGTTACGTAACCGCCATCAGTTCCCTGTAATGAGCTCCCCAAACCAAAAACAAAGGATCGGAATTTCATTTTGGATCAGGGTCGAAGGATTTTTGAATCAACAGAGATCATTTGGGAGTGATCAAGAGAGTCCAGATCTTCACTTGACCGAGCAGAGACGAGTGGAGAAACCAGAAGAGTTTGCAGCAAAGGAGATCAACTTGCATCTTCGTCAAAAACCAGTAAGTCACATCTTGCATGTCCTCTGTTATAACATTTCTTATGCTTTTTGAATCACAGTCCTCATAAATCCATTCCTGAATCCACTACCCAGCGTGCCATTGCATCTAACTATCATTCTTTTACCTCTCATCACCTCATTTCCTAATATCACCCATAAAACCAGCCTTACAAACAACATAGCTACCCTACAGCACAACCACCCCACAAAACAACCAACCTACAGATCCTAAACCCTACCGACATCGGTTACCAGTAACCGGTATCGGTTATCCTGACTACAACTAGAAACCAGCCTTTCCCTACCCATTTCAACAAAATAATTTAATTGATATTTTACGGTCTTTTGTGTTGATTCATATCGACAGGGAACTCACCACCTTCAAAGGAAGTTTTATATTTCCCAGGGCCCAAGCGCTTCCCTCATTTATTGTTTAATCAAAATCGTGTGGTCTTGTGTTCTTATTTGTAGGTAGTCCTTCCAAGACAAAAAGGAGTTCTTCGCAGTCAACCTGATCTTTCTCTACGGTACGCGCACACCATCTCGACGTTCTCAATGTATTCCTCCTAGCCCTAACCTTATCTCTGTTTCTAAAAGGAATGAAACATTCCGAGCGAAACACCGATCACTTGAGTAGGATTAATTCTAGTGAAAATGCACAGAGAATTGATGACACAATTTTAGATGCATAACTATTCATATTAAACCATGTGACCTTTGACTTAGAAGATAATTTTTTTCTTTTCAAAAAAAAGTGTGGCGCTTTGAAGGAATGAAGATTATAGAGAAGAAGCAACTTTCCATACACATCGCACCTTACATGTTGATCAGTGGGAAATATAAAAGATAGGTCGGGATGAATTTTTGCACCGGTGTGTACTCGAGCATGAACATGAAGCTATTATAGAGGAGGCATATGGCATTATTACAGGTGGACATTATGTAGGAGATGTCACCATGCACAAGATTTTATTAGTTGGTTTGTGGTGGGAAACACTATATAAGGATTGTAAAGAACATTGTAAGTCTCATGACCATTTTCATCACCTTGGAAATCCTGGGCATATAGATGAAATTCCTTTGAGGTTGATTACAAGTTCAATAACTTTTGAGAAGTGGGAAATTGACTTTTAGTCCTATTTCCCCACCTGTGCGTAGGACTAGATTGCACTACGTTATAACTTGTATAGATTATCTTACAAGGTGGGCATATGCGGCACCTAAAAATGATTGCACGATAGTTACAAAAACAAGATTTCTATGTGAAAACATTATCAATAGGTATGGATGCCCTATGGTTTTGTCAAGTGATAGGGATACTCGGTTCCTTAATGAGACCATTGAGATACTATTGGTAGAATTTATGGTTGCATAGCATAAAATGACACACTATCACCCTCAAAGGCTAATGGAACTATTGAGGCTTTCAACAAGATATTGAACCACACATTGACTAAAATTTGTGATGTCTAATTGAAATACTTTAGGATTATAAAGTCTCTCGATTTACTTTGGGCATGTAGGACAACCTACAATAAATTGAACAAAGCCACACCCTTTCAGCCTGGTGTTTGGCATAGATGTTGCTCTACCAAAGGAATCCATGTTACCTTCTTTTCGTATCATGCACACAGGAGGTTTTGGTGATGAGAAAGCACTTGAATATCACATTGATAAATTGATCTAGTTTGATGACATGTGTGTTATAACATAATGGATTCAAGATAGAAACAACTAGGAAGAAGGCATGACATGATAAACATATTAAGGGTAAGAATCTTGAAGTTGGAAATATGGTTCTCCTTTATGACTCTAAGTTCATGTGCCATCCTAGAAAGCTTAAAGTGCATTTTTGGGACCATATATTTTGACTTACATAATTTATTTAGGCACTTACTAGTTAGAGGCACTGGATGGAACACAATTTCCTGGTTATTTCAATGGGAGTAGGCTAAAGGCCTATTATAAATAATTATTCTTGGTGTTTGTAATAAGGTAGTATTTCCATTAGATTAGGTTTCCTTTAATGCATTTCATTTATATGTGTTTCCTTTCATCATTGTTATGCTTTGTCAATTTATTTAAGTGTTTTGTGTAATAAGCACATTTACGCACCAAAAGTTGATTACTATCTAAGTGTTTTCATGCACGAGAGGAACACACATACTTTTAGTGTGGAGTGGATTATATATTGGGTACATGGACCAAATTTTAATCTTACTTGAAGATGGATATGCATGGAGAAATATAATGCAGTGCTTGAAGTAAAGATGCGAGATAAAAAAAGATTTCTCATGAATGAAGACCACATATGGATAAATGGATGCACAATGTAGCATGATGTAAGCTGCAAATGGAAATTACATAGTAAAGGGTACATTGGTAAATTACTTTGGCGTATGAAGGCACATGAAAGGTAGTCTGTGGACAAGAAGTAGTAGGTGCACCGAGAGGTTATGAATGTGGCGTGGAAAATTTAGTGTGGAAAATTGAAGCAAAGTTGTTTTAATACCAAGTATGAAGGTAGGTGGAGATAAATAAATGTGGATTTTTTTAAAAATCAATATAAGGAGGTGTTATGAAATGATTTTTACCTTTTTAGTTGAGATAATTCGAGCGAATTAAAGAGCTAAGTATCAAGTTATGAAGTATGAAGAGCTGCAATGCCAAACTAAACTAGATGGATTTGTTCAATTTACGAAAAGGGTTATTGGGTGCTCTATTGAGATGAGTGTTTGAGTGAAACAAAGGCATGTGGGATGATTAAACTAGTTTTTAGGTTTAAGGTTTGAGCTAGGGAATGCGTAATCGAGCTAGGGCATGCAAGTCAAAGTTATAGATCTTGAATCTATTAGATGAACACACCTTTGTCATTTCTATGGCACCTAAGAGAGCCCAGAAGCAGCCACAAGGGGAGGAAGAAAAAGGAAGTCAAGGTTGAAGTAGAAGATTCCCCTTAAAGATGTTTTTTCGAGATGTAATACCCATAAGGGGTTTTCATGGGTTGTGATTGGGATTCTCACATTCGTCATCAGTAAAGTGAGTAATTACAACCATATAAAAAAAGATAAAAAGAGGACTCGAGTAAAGAAAATGAAATTACCATTTATGATGACGTGGGTGAAAAATTGTTGACAAAGGTGGGAGTTTTACAGCTATATGAATTCTCTTACTTTGGAAAACCAGAGAAGTTGTACCAATGGTTGATGAGCATATTACATGAGGAATTATTCTATTTTGTTGTGTTATGAATGAGGCTCATTAAACCCTTAATTAGGAGTTTGATAGGACTAAGGAGTTCAGGTATCGAATTTACTAGTGACCTCAATGACAACTAGCTGATAGAAACAATAAAGAAGGCACTAAGATATAGGAAAGGAGGGTGCGGGATGGACATCCCTAAGTTATAGAAGTACCCAATTATTTAGGTGGCGAAAGCACCTTCTTACTAAACTAAACAATCAAGAGTGTTGGTCATAGCTAAACAAGGCCTAGTTGCAGTAGCTAAAAAAATGACAGAAAGGGGTTATATACATTTTGGATGGTTTCATTACTAAAACTATTATCAAGGAGCCACATTAAGGTGAGTAAAAACATTTTTCTGCGCAATCCTTTTGTCCCTTGTCTTTGTAGAAATTGTAGTGCCTGATGGGATAAAGGATAAAATTTGGCAATATCCCGAGGATAAGAAATATATTTTAGATATATTTGTTAAGCACACATGTGATGGGACTATGAGTGGACCCTTTAATAAGATATCTAAGTTGTGGTATGAGCACCTCCACACTACATTTGAGGAGGAATGGAGAATACCCAAGGATATACCTTTGGTATTAGATGAACAAGTATAGTTTACAATGTATCAATACTTTTGTATAGGGAACTTTCGAATGAAGGATGGGAAGTGGAGCCCTTTGTGTAAGCTCTCATATGCCTTCACCACGTGCTACATCTAGACATCTATACATAGGTTTTCAAATGCAGGTTGGCTATTTTTTCAATGTGGATAAGGTAGACTGTGACTACCATACACTCAGGAAGACTTACATTTATCCAAGTAAGTCTACATATATTTAGAAGTTTATCTAAGATGACATTAACATTAAAGATATGATTCTTTCCATTTGAAATTCTAGGGCAGCCCTTTTGTATATTCACCTCAATCCAAGGTTGGAAATGAGGAAGTATGTTAAAAATGAATTCAAGCACCCTAGACCACCCAAGGGGAAGAATATTATGATTGCAAGATGAAGAGGAAACTTTTCACCTTGGAGGATAAGAAGGATAAGAAGAGGAGCTTGAGGAAGATAGTGGTGGCTTGGATCATAGGGGTAGGAAATAGCCAGTTGTTGGTGAAAAGAGAGCGAGTGAGGAGATTTCTCCATTGCAAAGAAATAGATGAGGAAGTGTTGGAGACAGGCGCTATGGAGATAGATGTAGAACATACTACAAAGGAACCTCAATTTAAAAGAGTGCTAAAAATAAAAATGACTTAAAGTGCAAGTATTTCACATTCTCTTAGGAGGTCACCTAGGAATTCACTTGTGAAGGTATAGCCAGAGAAGAAGAAAAGGTGCAAATACATTCCTAAGAAGGATGATGAGGAATATAAATCTCAGGAGAGCACTCCGAATACTCCAAAGATATACCGAGGATAAAAAGATCCTTAGTAAGAAGAGATGAATAATGATGAAGATAATTTTAAGGAAATAGAGGTGGAAATAGATAAGAACCACCATCGTGCCCACCCCATACTACACACGAGATAGGTGAATGAACAATGTTGGAATTAGGCGTGCATGTCCATAATGGTAACTACTCGAGAAATGAAAAAGGGGAAACATTATATGAGATGCCGTAGTTGGGTATACTAATGGCCCAACCAATATTGTATGTGCAAGGTTCAAAAGCACTTTGGATCCCAAGGACATTTATGGTCGGAGATGATGTATGAAGACATGGTGACTACGTGAACACAAAACTAACTATATTAGAACATTCAGACTTATATGGATGATTCGACTTCGATGTATGTGAAGAGTTGTGTGTATTGCAAATATTTGAAGAGGGTACCAATTTCACACCATGTCATGGTTAAGCTCATTCGGATGTCACACAAACATGTGAGCAATAAAATCATGAAGGTATCTCGCAGGTTACACGTAGAAATATAGACAAAGAAGAAACTATTCGAGTGTTGTTAGAAGATAAGAAGGATAAGGATACTAAAATGAAGCATCCGACAGGAGAAAAATAGATAATTGAGGCAATAGGGCATTCTATTCAACATGGAAAAAAAAATGGTGATGAGATTGTGAAAAGAAGGCCGATTTGGAGGATAAAGTTGCAAAGGATTTTCCATCTTCTTTAGACTAATTGTGAAATTTATTTCATATGGTGTTGGATGAAGGGCCCATGAGAATGCCAAAACCCAAGGATGTTGCGCAGACTAGGTGCAAAAGGCTAAGGCTATAATTATGCACAAAATTACAAGTTATGAGTCCACACTGTAGACTTTGAAAGATGAGTTGAAGAAAGTAGATTTGGCCTTGAATATGTGTGTAGCCCCTGACACAATTATAAAGACAAGGACCATTGAAGAAGAGAATGAGGTCCTCAAGGTAGTAAATAATGAGAAACTTAGATGTGTGGAGAGGCTAAAATTGATAGAAGAGAAGTGTGATGCGCTTGCATCACTTTAGGACCCACACAAGGAAAAGATAAATGACATTGGGAAACCGGTAGTTAAGCAAATGGATGTCATGGAAAAAATGGTCTCAAGCATGGCCAATGTTCTCGTGGATACTACAAAATGAAGGTGATAACATGACCTTGACTTAAATGGAGGTAGTCCTTATAGAAATTCCAAATAAAACAAATAAGGCCTTCACCGATTGGAATGACTTGGAGGAAGAAATCAAAGAAGAATATCCTAAATTAATTATCCCCATGGAAGAATAAATTGTTTGGTATTATTTCATTATTTTTACAATTGTTCATTCATTCTTTATTATTTTTCATGGAGAGATAAGTTATGGTTGCCCATTGCCAAGGATGACAATGAAATTAGTGTGTGGTAATTTTGGGCTGATGAATTGCAACCTAAGTATGAAAGGAGAATAAGGATTGGGCATGCGTGTATAGGGCACATAGGTGCACACGTAAACATAGTGAAAGAGGGAACACCCAAGACAACATGAAATGGAGACTTATCCATTTTGCATTTTGAGGTTAATTATGGACATGGAGTGAAGAGAATGTCTTGTAGAAGACTTAGAGAGCACGTAAAATTTATTTTGAATAAGTATACAATCAAGCACCATGCATAGTTTTGGAGCTATTAATAGGATTAGATTGTTGTTGTATTATTAGATAATCTATTAATAGCAAGCTTGCATGATTTTGTATTTATCATGTAAAGGTGCATGGCTATTCTTAGCATGCAGTCTATTTTTGAAGGTGCTTAGGTAGTGAAGGGAAATTCCTCACTACCTATATATATGTATTTATTTTCATGGTTTAGAGTATCACTTTTCTAATAGAGTTATGTTGTTGATTTATGGGTGTGCATAACTATAGTGACAATATTGTTCATGTATGAATATTTTGTGTTTTACAACAATTAAATTTAGGGATCTTTGTGGCTGGATATTGGTGATTGATATAACTGAGCATGGATCTTGCATGGTAAATCTGATTATGGTTCTTGTTTAATTTTTCTTGCATATGGTTAAGATCTAGATCTGGTTTATGCGTTGTTATATACTTAATTATCTGTTATGAATCTAGAATATTTGAATGATCATGTTAACTCCTTGAACAAGATGACATAAAAGAGCGACCTAGTACTTTTAATGCTTCGTGAGTGCTTAATTCAAGTTGAGTGATGTGTTAGCGCGCCTTGGGTTGTTGGTGATAAAATCTAGGATACAAAGGCAATTTACTAAAATTAGTAAATTCCCATTGTTGTGCAAATGAGTACTTGTGTCACCATGAAATATAAATTTTCAGCCCCCAAATCAGTTTCATCACTCTCATGTAAGTACTCAGGTGTGGGGGATAGTGATGTTACCCACATGGACCTAGAAGATCTAAAAGACCGAATGTTTGGCGATGCAGAGAGCCAATGCAAGAAATATTTTTCAAGAGAAGATTCTACGAAACATTTGGACATCTAGTACAAATACAAAGTGCAAAGTTTGTGTTGGCATGCTCTCATCACCATGAGCTAGACACCGGTACCATTCGAGAAGATGATAACTCAACCTTGACAGTTCTCACCCCCAAAGCCATCTCTCACTCGCCGTAGATTTTGACTTGGAACTATATGACCATCATATCCAAAGATTTAGCTGTAAGTGAATGGACCAAAATAGACTCTTACATTCAGGGTCTTGCATCACGTTTGTGGTTAAAACAACTAAGAAATATTTCATGTGTGTCAAAGTCTCTCTTATAAAGTGAATTTCATGAAGGCTATTCATATGTGATCATCCTTATCACTCGAGTGATGGGGGAAGAAACCATAAAGGAATTTTAATATTGGATGGCCTTATTCATGCTCACAATCATTGAAGGAAAATAGAGAATTGATTGGGCACAGATCATCGGTGATAACATGTATCATCATCTACTCTAGATATCGGCCTCAAAGAATTTCATAATGACTTCATAGTTGGTGTATGCTCTTGTAAGATCGATACCTTTCAAGGGGTTAGAACTTGCATAAAACATCTCTCCTAAGGCTTCAGCATTTGAAATATATCTGTGGTTGGTTTAAAAGGAGAGAAATCCACATTTCATGAGGGTAAATAATACCTTTAGAACACTAGAGGGGAACCCTAAATCAAGGTTGTCACCACAAATAGATTCTTTGATCAAGAAGTACAGGTCATATTTCATTCAATTTTCCACTTTATCTTACATCTGTGTATCAATATTTTATCTTTCTCCATGAAATGCTAACTCGATTTCTCAACGACAAGATCCTATTTTTCGATATATGCAAACAAATTTCCCATGTTCACATTAAGATCAAGAATGTATTCCTTCCCATCTCACTTGGAATATTCAATTGCAATAGTTTTGGTGATGCTACACTTCTAGAAGCTACCTTCACACCATTGAGCATGTATTAACATCCAAAGTGATCTAGACAGTTTCCACCTTCCAAATCATATCATGTTTTGCATGTCGAACATTATTAGGTGAATTACATAGTTGCATTTGATGTCAAGGAAAGATACCATATGTGGATGACCATCATGAAAATGAAGAGATTAAAATTTTACAAGTATGAAGAAGGAATTCAAGATGATGGCATAGAATTGTATGATCGTGAATATCAAGTAGTGAAGTCTTCGCCCTTCCATGGGTAACATGGAGTGTCCATGAATCGAGAGACATAAGTGAGAGGACCGAGTTTGTAATCATCATATTAAAGGAATGTTTAAGGAAGAATAAATATACCTCCATCGTATCTAGGAGTTTATCAACTCTTAATAGGAAATTATCTCACCACTCTTCCTTAAAGGTCATGGAGAATTCCTCTAGCTTAGTTCATTCTAGAGAGAGTTGAAAGAACAAAGCAAAGGTAATAAAAATCCCCTACTACAATAAGTTCCATAAGAAGGTAAGATAACAATATGAACTGGTAATAGAGATGGAGCACAGGGAAAGTGATCCACTCAACCATTCATTTCCTCAGCAGCCTAAGATATCCCCACCTTTCACTTGCATTCCTCTGGCATGGGATATATCCTCTCACCCCTGAGTAGGATGAAATATTCATGCCGCTTTCAAGCCTAAAATATATGAGATGTTCCTTGGATGAAATAAATGATCACAAAGGAAGCTTCTACAATCTAGCAGTGAAAGTCCAAAATTTATCAATCATATCATCATTGGTCAAAGGGAATAATAATTTTTTTCTCAATAAACCCCTCACTTTTCCAAAGTGGTGCCACAGTAACCAATATATGGAGGTAATTAGACAAAGGATAATCAATCCCATCAAGAAATGAACCTGACTGACTATGAGACAATTACCATTTCCCTAGGCTCGGCTACTCATGAGGGATATGCACATCTGTTCTAGGAGTCTTCCACTCACGTCCTCACGAGGAATCAAGAGTAAAAGAGAAGATTGATCACTTCGAGGACCATCTACGAACACTCTCCTCATGTGGAACATTTCATGGACTTGATTGATCCTTCATCGATCCCAATAAAATAAGCTACTCCCATCATTAGATTCGATCTAGATACCATTTGATAAATGTGGGGTTTCACCATGCAAGGATAAGCCAATGACAAGTGGGTGAACTAGATCATGGAGAAAACAAAATTATTGCTTCCAAAGATGATATCACTATACAGTACATGTGCGCCGCTACCAAAAAAGTTTTAGATGACAAGGAATGATTAGAAAAGGAAAAATAACATTGGGATCAAGTACATCCACTAGTGGTGGAAATAAGAGATGCTCATTCTTAGGTGTTGGTATTAACTAAAAACGTGTTCAATTCTCCATCCGAGAGCCTATCACATGTTTAGTTGAGGGCTCTTGTTTCTAGGTACAAAATGTTGAATCTAGTTATATATGAGTTAGAATCAAATGAGGAGAGTGCCTCTAGGATGCGAGAATAATGTCATAGCTAGGATACAAAATCTTGGAGTGTCCTCCATTGATGAGAGGACCTCGCAAATGAGTTACTAAAGCCATTTTAGGAGTATGTCTTGAAATAAGGTGGAGACCCCGTCTTTCAATAAATATACATTGAAGTATCTCTCTAAGATGAGAGCCACAATTTCAAACATTGCAAGGAAACATCAGTTTTGGTTTGATAAAAGAAAGATCAATGATAGCTCATATGATTTGATCGAGTCCCCTGAGTTATTTACATATTCCTCAAGTGGAAAGGTTACATTTGTGGTGGCTTGGTACAATAAAGAGTTGAAGGAGTGGAAATATTTCCTCTCCTTTTACTTCTCTCTCTTCTTCTCTCCCCCTTCCCCTCCTTCATGTTCTATTTCTTCATTAGGGGTTGCACTTTTCATTTTTTCTTATTCCTATTTTGTCCTATTCATTTAAATGTGACTATGGTTAGCATTGTAATAATTCACCCTTAATTAATAAAAGGGGACTTAATTCTATTGCTAGGAATATGAAAAGTCACATGTTATGAGGGGCAAAAGAAAAGTCATATGGGGGACATGAGTCTTTCCAAACTCTATAAATTGTAATGACTTCCCCATTCTTAAGGGTTGTCAATTTTGTATGCTCAGGAGTAGATAACTACTTGTGAAAAGAAAAAGAGATAGCTAATTTATTCCATCATCCTTATTACAGGCTCTTCCATCCTCTCACCGTACATCTTTTCCAAAGTATCAATGAAGAAGAAAGGAGTTTCTTGTTTTTCTTGATGAGGGAATTAATGAAACTTTGTGTTCATAATTCTATCTTGTCTTGATGTTAGTAACAAAGTTGTTTTCTTTCTGATTATGTGTGATGATATGTTCTAATTAATCTCTCGTATGAATCTGATTTTCTACTTGTGATATTAATCACATGTCCTTAATTTTCCACTCCTTTTTCCCACCTATTCAGCAACTTCCTCCCTTGCAAGAAATTGCATGAATTTTCTGTAGGTTCAGTGGAGTATTCATGTTGGATCCTTGGCCTCTAGGCCACCCATATATTTCATTTTCATTCACGCATAATAAATGGAGCTGCGCTATTCAAGCAAAGGGACCTAGAGTAGTAGAGAATTGGGGGATATCCATTAATTTGTCTAATCGAAATTTTTTCTTGCCAACAAATTGGGTGCCTAGTTGAAACAAATCTTTTAGAGTATGTAAAATTTATCATAGATATTTTTATTGATTCCAAGGTTATCACTCTCTTTTAAAATAATTACATTTAATTAAAATAAGTGTTGCATCTATGTGTGTGTGTGTATATATATATATATGCCAAAAGGAATATTCCAAAAGGGAGATGGATCCCTTAGCTCTGAAAACCGTTAGAGTGATCCTCAACAGAAACAACCAAAGCATGTTACATGTTATAACATGCATAAAAACTTCACCTATTGATTGTCGACAACCGAGAGAATAGGCGGTCTGTCTCTAAAAAAACATGTACGCATTTTAAATGGTGACCAAGTTTATCAAACATGTACCACAAAAAAATGTCTTACAATACCACATTAGCGTTTCTATCTACCCTGCCAGAAAGAAAAGGTATTATACATTTCTTCACATGTCTTGCAAAATATTTGTAGTGAATTGACAAAAACCACGTGAATTGTAATCCAATATTTGGAATCGAAATTAAATATTTTTTGGCAAGAAGATGCTGAAAATCCCCGTGAAAATGCTTCTCTTTCGTGTAGTTAGAGAAATTTATCTTGAGCTCATATTCAAAATTCCTGGGGTCACAAGTTAATACACACTACAAGTTTCTCAATCATGGTCCTTTGAAGACACAGTGCATCACTACATTTTCGTAAACTTCATTTGCACATTCACACATGCGGTCTAAATTCATGATAAGAGAGGATAAATTTCACAATAACTCGTACTTGAGGTAGCCCATTTATATTTCCTCACACTAATAAATAATCCTTTATAAACATGATCCATCAAATTTTCAAGTGGAAGATGGAAACCAACATGATTCACTCATGTCTCTAAAAAGCATGGTACACTACAAATCATTCTCAATTAGAAACACTCTTTTATCATGCGCTCATCAAAAAATCCAAAACACATCAAAAATTGTACATCAAATTTTTTTCCTCTTGAGAGTTATGGCTGTAATCATTATTTTACAACCAAAAATATCAAGCCCCGAGTTAATGTTTTAGACAGAAGTCGGCCCTGGAAATTGAAAGGTTATGGGGCATTTTTGTAACTTTAACCATATATTACAAATGAAAATGTTAGGAAATAGTAGATAATGATAGGCTGAAAATTTGGAAAACTGTATAATTTTTATATAGTTCTTAAGACTTCTTTATTTCTATGTAAACAAATCAAGTATAAAATATTCGAATTTACAACCACAAGAAAGAGCTCACCATCATTTTTTTTTATTTGACAGCAATCGATAATTTGAAATTTCAGCATGGATGAGACTTCCAAATTAACAATGCCTGAAGAGCAATACGAACATTAAAAAATGCACATCGAGGATTTTTCACCCTGAGAATTATGGCTATGATTGTAACACCCATGTTATAATTCAACAAACTAAGATTTTTTTTCTACATAACCCTTAATTACCTTTTTATGCCTTCAAGTATTTTCAGCACACAACAGATAAATCCAACATAAGAATATTTACGATTCCCTTAATTATTTATATGATGTAATGAATAACATTATTACTTATCTCTATACTAAGTAATCCAACATTATTGATATTATAGAATCCATCTTAACAACATATATAAACTATGTGCAACTGTGAAGGGTTCTACATCCTTCTTGATCTCCCTTTATCACTCTTTAGTGCGAGCATGTATACATTGTATACCTTTAGTTAAACCGTTTTATAGGTGTTGAAAACTCAGTCATCTTCTTTGTGTCGGCTGTAAAAAGTATGCAAGTACTTCCTCTAGCAAATTATGAACATATAATAAAATCAGCTATTTGCATTACTATGGCCATAATTTTCTAGCATTGTGCTAAAAACTAGTTTCATGACTACACACTAGCCTACGAAACCTCGTGCACACTTCATCGTATAAGTGTTTAAGTATAAATATCAAGATTTTTTTCGTTGATTTTAATTTAAGTTACAATTAACCATTTTTGTTATTTGTTTACGATAAATAATTTTATTGAGGTTTGAAGTTGTGGGTATCATGGCTCGATGTTTAGGCCACATGACTCTTAACAATCCCATCTTAGGATTCTTGTGGGAAAGGTTTGCTTATATAATGACTTGCATCATTATGTATTTGTCACCCTCCCCATAGCTATCCCGAGTTGACACAAACAAGGTTCATATTACACATATTTCATCTAATGATTCCTACCCTTCATTGTTAAATCATCCTTCTTTCATATTAAGGATAAGTTATTATGAATCTCTTATTTTATCCTTTTTATGATAGAGGTATACAAGAACTCATCGAGTCACCGACTAGTATAAATACATCTTACCATACGCTCGTAAGGTAAACTATGCAAACCTACAATCAATGAATTAGCTCAGGTGATGCATAAGAATAAACCAATTCATAATGATAAGATAAATGGTACTTATGATCATCTATATTCACTTAATCATATTATTACAATTAATTTTATTTTTTACATTTGTATTATTTCGTATATTGTTACAAAGTGTTCATTTTGTACTTAGTTTTATATCATACTAATTGTTTTCCCCTAAGGTTTAGTAAAAACATATATGATATTTACAACGAATATACTTTGTCATTAACATGTATGTTGACTATTGTTATCTAGTATTATGTTCCTTTAGCTTATAACTTATATCTAATACATATCTTATTTGTGTATTTATTTTTTCTAGTAAAATATTATATTACATTGTTTCATTTTGTTGTTTCATTGTCAAATAAATGTTTAACACATAATCAACAAATAATAATTACATCTTAAAGCAAAATTGAGTTAACACATGACAACATCAATTAAAATCAACGCCTGCTATAAGAAAGTGGTACAAGTATGTCACTTTTGCAATCATAATGATCCAAATAGCCATCATTAAATTATAAATTAGAATAAATAGTGCATAATCATGAAATGATTATCGAAATATAATCATTAAATACATTAGGAAAAATTCCTCAAATATAATCCACGAAGTAATACATTTGCATTAAAATATTGACAATAATACGAAAAATGGATAAGTAGTAATCATTGCATGAAAATATCACACATAATAATCAATTCAATGACTTCATAATTTATACCTCATCCTACATGCTGTAGGAGAGAGAAAATAGATTCCATGGCTAGTTCAATGAATTGGCATGAATCATCAACTCATAATCATGTTGCATTATTATGAAATAAAGAGTATAAAATGGTTATATATCCCTTCCCCTTCCTAAATTATAATCAATTAACTTAATATAGATAAAACAAAGTAATAAAGCAATCTCTATTTTTCAATAGTCACCAAATAAACTAAATTTCACATACAATAAGTTATCAAAGTAAAATATACCGATAATGCAATGTTTGTTAAAGACAACAACAATCAAGTTCTCATCTTAATTAATGAATTAGTAACTAAGTCTTAGAAATTATAGTCATAATTAAATATGCATGGATATTATGCATGGAAAGTCAATGGATGTTCATCAAACACACAACCTTATGCTTCTCAAATAATCACTATTCAAATCACAATTTTGGTAATAATATATCCAAAAAACAATTATACCCAATTCTTTTAACCTCTTATAAGTATTTTAGTCATACCAAATACAAACACTCAAACTTTTATTCAAATATGAGGACCTAATATTAGACATCCCAGATTAATTATTCACATACAAAAATTCTTCTTTAGAACTTAGAATCTATACAGATTTCTTTCATATAAACAAATTACAACTCTACTTGTAAGAAGTAAGCTTCAAGGGTTCCCTAAATAATCTTGAGTAGTCTTATTCCTACTCTCTAAGTTCCTCAAAGGAAATACAACGTAAATATAGGAATTATCAAGAGACACTATCAATAGAACCAGACATAATAATTGATAAGACTTCATACACAACCCATTCTTCAATGAAGATCATAACCGAGATGGGTAACAAATATATTTTAGGGAGGGAGGAGCCCAACCCATTAGCCCAAAATCAAAGTGTTCATAGTATTATGATTGTACTAAGAAACATAAATGTCCACCAAGTAATTACTACCCACCGATAAACCGACAACTAGATAAGGGATTCGCCTTAGCATCAAACATTTTTAGTAGTATAAATGAAGTCCAACACAAACAAATATAAAATTCAACATACAAGTAAAGTCATGTTCTTTACTGACTGAATAGAGCTTAAGACCATAAGGTCGATCTCATTTCATTTGTATGAAACTAAAGAAATAATTCTATAATATAGTAACAAACGCAGACCCGGAACGGGTTATCGTGAGAATAAAACTACGATAAAAAAATGTCCATGAATTATTTGGGTTATTAAAAAAATTGAACTAATGCAAACAAGGGAAATAGACTGATAAACGCCTAGTTCCCTATTTATAAAAACTCATGGTCATATAGATAAACATGTCTATCAAGATTTCCCTTAAATTACAAACGAATAGTTAAAGAAAATAATCTCAAAACTCGTTTCAAATACAAATACAATCTAGGATAAACCTAAATCATATACTGTTTCCAATTAAATTTTTCTTTTATATTTATAAGAAAAATTCACAGATAATTACAAAACTAGAGAAAAACCAGTAAAGAGCATTAAAACAAAATTGGTTTGCTATTTGACTTGAACACTTCTCGACCTTAAGTGTCGCTTTATGCAATGACCAATTACAACATGTCAAAATATGGAAATTATTTTAAAACCAAATTAGAACACAACTAAGATTACATGTATTCCTCTTAACCATTAACATCAAATATTCCATTAAGTTTTCTATCAAATCCTTCCAATATAACACGTATATTTTTCAAGATTCCATAAAAGGAAAGAAAACTAGATAATATTATTCACATCGAAATAAATAAAACAGAGTAGATTTAAAAATTTAATGCCTTAGATTAGTTTTATGATTTCTTAAAGACTTCCTTGCCTTGTTTTTCTTCAAAAGCCAAAAATACAAGAAATTGAACCACCGGATTCCTCAATAATTTCCCATATTTAAACAAATTAAATGCCAAAAATACAACATCTATATTTACCTAGCTCAACCCACGAGATAGCTTCACAATTCTTCATGCATGGCTTCCAAAAGGAGAGCTCGAGAAACAAACAAGAAAAATAAAAATAAACTTCATTGCATCCACTAACTTCTACGGAAAGCTTCACACTTTCCCCAAGAATCGAACCTCCTTACAGGAACTTTAAATTCCATTTGGTTTTAGCAGTGCCACATAGCGGCTTCAATTAATTTGCCACCATTCCTTTCCCTCAAATTTTTTTATGGTAGTTTCTAATGATTGATTGAGGGTATGTTTATAAAAATTAATAAAAATATAACTTTATCCAAAGTTATTAATAACGAAAAATTGCAATGCACAAAGATATGGTCGAAAAAATTAAAACAAAATAATATTAATTCCACCCTCTGCTAGGGTCAATGACCATGTGTAATTGTCCCAACTTATATTTATCACCTTTTTGTGTGGCGGTTGATGACCCTAATAAATTTGGTTTAATATTTACCCATTCCCATGGTGAGGTCAAATACCTAAATAAAATATAACTTGTTCTACCATAGTCTCTGGTCAAAGGCCATTATTAAAAGCAAAAAAATTAGTTTCCATGGGTCCCTAGACCCAATTAATTTCAAACATTAACTTTTCCAAGTTTACATGGTTCAAAACCATAGGTTTTAGTTATTAAATGCTGCCCATATTGTATGGTATGTGACCTTTTTAGAGTCGTTACTAGTAGAAATATTATCGAACCATGGCTTAAGGCATTCATGAGGAAAAAAATTAATTGCCTAGACCATAAAATCAAAAAATCAAATGTAATCATGGTCGAGGGTAAACCAAAACAATACTTATTTTCCATATACTAAGCATAAAGGAGGAGGTCATGACAATCTACAACCATCACTCTTAAAATCCAATGACAAGAATGAATAGTAACAATAAACCATGATAACCATACCTTAACCTGTCTCGTTATGGCCATTGACATTGATTATGGTCTTGGACCATTTTAATTTGCATCAAGATCATATTGACATGTCAACAACATTAGCATGAGTTATCTATCATTGTTAAGAAAGATAAATGAATAGTTATATTTACCTTATCACCATTTCATAACCTTTTTCCGAGCAACGTAAAAGACTTTTTATAATGCCTTGCAGTCTATAATCAAATTGATTTGACCAAAAAGTTAGTGACAAAATTGAAACCATGATTATTTCAAAACACCAAAATAACGCAAAGTAGAGCAATGAGCCAATTTCATCTTATGATTACAAAATTAATAGTTATGAAAATAATGAGGTGTTCAACATCCATGTCTAGTATAGAAAAATGATGAGAATGTATAGCCATCTAAGAAGGTATAAATATGGCGTGTGACCTACTTCCCCATTAATGAATCATCATCTTGATGATTTTAACTCATCATCATAAAATTAAATAGCTAAACACACTAAAAACATTTCATCATTACTTCCTAAGTAAAAATCAACTTATAATTTCACATAACTTATAAGTTTTCTAGATTTTTCAGTCAATTATTACTCATAAATCCTAGTTGTAACAACCTTATGACAAAAATAATTGTAAAACAATCAGCAATATAGAAATAATTGCCATTGAGTCAACCATGACATTAATAATAACAAGTATATCAAGATTAGATAATATAAAAAAATTAGCTTTCAAACAAACAAGGAAATGTTTTTTTATTTTTTCTAGACTTTTCCTACTGATCTAACTTGTTTCGCCACAACAATTCCTTGTCCCCGAACCTAGAAATTTAGTAAGTGTTACTTATTTTTCAGCCTAGCAGCTTTTTTACTTTAGCATGCATCATATGCTTTTGATTGATCCTCTTTTTAATTTGCGGAAATTTATCATCATATTGATCACCACCACATTTGAAACATCCTGTTGTAGGTCCTTTTCTACCGCATCTATTTTTACCATATGCGGTGTTGTTCCACTCTTTATTGTTTGTAATAACAACATGTTTTACTATTTTTTTATTCCTAACACCATATTTTATTGCCATATTTCTTCCACCATATTTTCCTAGAATTTAATGGTGAAGAACAACGACATTCTTAATACAATTTTCCTCTTTAAAAGTTAAGATTTCTTGTATATTTTTTTCTAGCCCACCGAATTTTCTAAACATTAATTCCATAGTAGACACCCACACCTATTGTCATTAGAAATTTCAGGATTCGAGTGATTCCCTTACTAATTACTATGAATCGCCCAATTTTTTTTTCCTTGAACTTATCATTTTCACTCATTACCAGCTTCTCCAAAGAAACTATCCAGTTTCAAGTGTCTTGAAGGATTGTTATAATGTTCTCTAACATCTTAAACACTCGAACCTATCATATAATTTGGTCTAGTTTGTTTCCCACATTTCATCCTTCTCACAACAATCATATTCTATGAACAAGAATAAGATGTTCAGTTAGTGTAAGGACCCATTAAGTCCAAGAGCTGTAAACCTTCAACTCTGATACCAAAATGTAACACCCATGTTATACTTCAACAAACTAAGGAATTTTTTTATACATAACCTTTAATTACCTTTTTATGCCTTCAATGATTTTTAGCACGCAATAGATAAAATCCAACATAATAATATTTACAAATCCCTTAATTATTTTTATGTTGTAATGAATAACATTATTACTTAGCTCAATACTAAGTAATCCAACATTATTAATATTCCAGAATCCATCTTGACAACATACATTAACCATGTGCAACTGCAAAGGGTTCTAGATCCTTCTCGATCTCCCTTTATCACTCTATACGAGCTAGTATACATTGTATACCTTTGGTTAAACCTTTTTATAGGTCTTGAGAACTTATGCATCTTCTTTGTGTCAACCAGTAAAGTATGCAAGTACTTCCCTCCAACTCAAAACACTACTGAAAGAAGAAATGGTGAAAAGACAATAAAATTAGTCATTTGCACTATTATGACCATAGTTTTTGGCATTGTGCTAGCAAAGTCAATTTCATGACTACACTATAGCATACGAAACTTGTTTTCACTTCACTACACAACTACCTCAATATAGTTATCAGGATTATTTTTAGTTGATTAGAATTTAAGCTATGGTTAAATATTTTAGTTATTAATTTACAATAAGTAATCAAATTCAGTTTTAAAGTCATAGGATCATGACTTGATGTTTAGGTTACATGAATCATGTCAATCCCATTTTAGGAATCCTACGGGAAAGGCTATGCTCACATAATGACTTACATCATTATACATTCATCACCCTCCCCATAGCCATCATGAGCTAGTTGGTGCTCAAATTAGTCTCGCCCCGTTTGTCATTGAAATTCCTTAGTTTGCGGCCTCTTTCAAGTTTTCTATCTCCCTGTAATGATTCTTGAAGTCTTTGTCCTCCATTTGGTTGCCATTATCAGTCCTTTCCTTGGTCGAGGATCACTTAAAGGTCTAGAATTTGTTTTTCATTCCTCTTTCCATCTAAAAGAGTCTGTAACTTGGGCGTAAAACTCAGTTTTTTCCTTTCCTTTCATTTTCCACAGTTACGTTTTGTTGTCCCTTTCATTTTTGTCCCAAATACCTATGGAAATGTGGTTGGATGTTTCTAAATTCTCTTTCCTTGAAGAAAGATTCATTTCCTGGCTCAAATGGTGATTTTCCTATATTTTACAGTTTGATGGGTGTATTTTTCTCGGTCAAATATTCTTCCCAACATCAATGGAAATGTGGCCCTTTTTAGTTGGATGTGGCTCGGGGGGAACTCTAAGGCTCACTTCAACCCAAAAATTGTCCACATGGAGGAACGAAGCTCATTTGAAAATTTGTCTTTTCGCTTTGGCCTTAGAGTTGCGTTGGGGGACACGTGGAGGTTTCCGCTACTTTTCCTAGAATTAGACAAAATTTTCATGCAGCCAGTATAGTTTTGGCATACCATGGACATGTGGAGGGCTAGCACTCATTTGAGGATCCACCTCAGGGTCCCACCTTAATAATTGCAATAAGGAGACATGTGGAGGCTTCCGCCGGCTCCGCTTTATACTTAAACTTTTCAAAGCAATTTTAAAAGACCTAGGACATGTGGAGGGACCGCGCATGTCCTGGGACCGGCCCCTAAGTTTAATTTTGAAGAACTTCCAAGAGGAACCTTGGAGGCTTCCACTCACTCTGCCCTTTGCTTGGACTTTTCAACAGCCAAAGAAAAATGTCTCGAGACCCTAGACACATGGCACCTTCCACTGAACCTTTAACTTTTTTAACAAACTCTGTCAAACTGAGACACGTGTTGAGCCTGTGCTTGTTTGGGGTCTCTGCTTTTGGGGACCATCTCAAAATGTGCCATTAAGACATGTGGAGGCTTCCAATGGATCCTTTTTACACTGAGACTTTTCAAAGGCCAAAAGGCATTTTTCTTGGGCCTAGGGCACGTGGAAGGCCCGTGCTTGTTTAGGACTTACCTCTGTGCTTCTCCTTTGCATTTTCTCCAAGGAAACACGTGGACGCCTATGATATAAAGTGGAAAAGGGGAAGAATCAACAATTTTTGTTTATTGTATATTTTTTTCGCCATGTTTGCCCCAAGACACTGGAGATGTGAATAAACACTATTTTTCATTGTTCTTTGATGAAATTCATTGTCATCTCTATCTCAGAAAAGTGCCATTTTATGGATTCATAACTTAATTTGTGAGTCCAAGGAACATTTCCTTGATAGATTTCTCGAATCAAGGTATACACCATTGTATAGTGTATAATTCTTTGTTTTCATTCTCGTACGTGTTTTTGTTCATTTTGGCCCTTTATGACTTGGTTTTGCTAGTTTCTCAGTTCATCCTTGGGGGATTTGGTTATTATTGTTCTACTCTACAAGATTTTTCTTTGACTCGTTACTCCAATGGTCTATTCTTGGCACTTGGTCTGCTATTTTTCTTGTGGCACTCATAGGGAGTTCTCATCCCCGAGTCAAAGCCGATGCTAGTGCTCAAATTAGTCTCACCCCATTTGTCATTGAAATTCCTCATTTTGCGGCCTTTGTCATGTTTTCTATCTCCCCGTATTGATGCTTGAAGACTCTATCCTCCATTTGGTTTCCATGATCAGTCCCTTCCTTGGTTGAGGATCACTTAAAGGTCTAGAATTTGTTTTTCGTTCCTCTGTCCATCTAAAAGAATCTGTAACTTGGGCGTAAAACTCAGGTTTTTCCTTTCCTTCCATTTTCCACAATCACGTTTTGTTTTCCCTGTTATTTTTGTCCCAAATACATATGGAAACGTGATTGGATATATCTTAGAGGATCATATTTGAGCCTTATAACATTTCCAAGTTCTTTTTCCTTAAAGAAAGATTCATTTCCGGGCTCAAATGGTGATTTTCCTACATTTTACGATTTGACGGGTGTATTTTTCCCTATCAAATTTACTTCTCAGCATGAATAGAAATGTGGATATTTCTAGTTGGATGTGGCTTAGCAGGGAACTCTAAAAACTCTAAGGCTCACTTCAACCCAAAACTTGTCCATGTAGAGGAACGAAAATCATTTGAAAAATCACCTTTTGGTTTGACCTTGGAGTTACGCTGGGGGGACACATGTAGGTTTCCACTGCTTTTCCCAGATTTAGAAAAAAAATTCATGCAGTCGGTATAGTTTTGGCAGACCATGCACATGTGGAGGGTTGGCACTCATTTAAGGATCTACCTTAGGGTCCCACCTTAACAATTGCGACAGGGAGACATGTGGAGGCTTTCGTCGGCTCTGCTTTATACTTAGACTTTTAAAAGTAATTTTAAAAGGCCTGGGACACATGGAGGGACCATGCATGTTTGGGGACCGGCCCCTAAGTTTTATTTTGAAAAATTTATGGGAGGAAATGTGGAGGCTTTTGCTCACTCTGCCCTTTTCTTATACTTTTCAACAGCCAAAGAAAATGTCTCGGACCCTAGACACATGGTGCCTTCCACTGAACCTTCAATTTTTTTAACAAACTCTACCAGACTGAGACACATGTTGAGCCTACACTTGTTTGGGGTCTCTACTTTTGGGGACCATCTCAAAATGTGCCATTAAGACACGTGGAGGCTTCCGCTAGCTCCTTTTTACACTGAGACTTTTCAAATGCCAAAAGGCATTTTTCTTGGGCCTAGGGCATGTGGAAGGCCCGTGCTTATTTGGGACTTGCCTCTGTGCTTCTCCTTTGCATTTGTGCCAAGGAAACACGTGGATGACTATGATATAAAGTGGAAAAGGGGAAGAATCAATGGTTGTTGTGTATTACGTTTGTATTTCTACCATTTTTGCTCCAAAACTCCTGGAGACATGAATACGCATTGTTTTTCATTATTCTTTGATGAAATTCCTTGTCGTATCTATCTATAAAGTGTCATTTGATGGATTTGGAACTTAATTTGTGAGTTTAAGGATTGTTAAGGTCGATATTTTGAAGTTGGAATTGCTCAGACACTTTCAAAATGGAAATTACCAGAGGAGATGGATGCGGGGTAGAATTGCAGAGGAAAGAGAGGGAAAAAGGATGAAATGATGAAAGTGTAGGTGTAAAATATGAAAAAGGTGTTTCCTCGAGAGCAAAAAGGATTACCTGTCATATCTAGCTATGCAAAGTCTCCTAAAATGATTAAAAGGGGATTTCTTGCATGAAAAAATCAAAATGATTAGAAGGATTGCCAAAAATTGTTACATGGCATCCTAGTCATTAGTCAAGGGCCCAAGAAATGTGATCAGTTCACAATTGGTCCACTGGTAGTAGATTTCAGATCTGAATTTGTTAAATGTCACTTTTTGAAGCAAATTGTTAACAAGCAAAGGTCCCTCGAATATTCTTTCTTTTTTGGGGGAAAATTGAGTGAGTAAAATGTATAAATGCAATGAGAATACTCTTGCAAAAGGTCGAGGGTTGAATTCTTAAGAGAAAATTTGAGAAAGTCATCTTCTTGAGAGACCAAACCGAGATAACTTGTTATTTTCTTCTATGTTAGATTTTCTATCGTGTCAAGTTGGTTGCATATGTATAGCCATTGACAAGCACTAAGATTTCTTTGGAAGATTTCCCCTGCTGATGAATCTAAGTAATTTTTAAATTAATTTGTGTCAATCTTGGAGTAATTAGTGTTTGCTTTGTTTCAGAATGTCTGCAAGTAGTTTTACTCATTCTTATTGCAATATTACTTTGAAATCTTTGTGAAATCACACAGAATCTCATCCCTGTGATAGTTTAGTGGTATTTGTAATTTCATTTCAAGAAGATCCTTCATCTTGTGATGAGATAAAAAAATTTAAAATCAATTCACTATCATTTGTTGATAAAGATTGTCTGTAAAAATTTAGGTGTACCTTAGGCGTGATTGATCAGATATTTTGGTGTTTAATTGAGTCTTCTAATTCAAGCCTTCATGCTAGATTCTAAAATATTGTGTGAAAACATGTTGATCTAGGCCTCCATTGAAGCACACCTTCTGGTTGAAGGAACGTCTTAAGCTGTTCTAAAGTTTTCTATTGTTGAGTTGTCCATTGTTGTGAATTTTCTCAGAGATCGGTATAATCAACTTTATCTTGCTTCATATCCCACCAAAATCATTCAAAACCATGAATCCATCTTGAACTACCCATGTTTTCCTATTTATGAACAACGAAACAAAATTTACTTACTAAAATATGCGTAAACAATCAGGGATCTCTTAATTTCTTTAGTAACCTTAGCCTTGTGTTGAAAGTATCTCCATCTTTTAGAATTGACAACTCTTAAGAGTTAAATTATGGAGTATTGAATGTAATTTCCCAAGGTTTTATTCATAAAATTTGTCCAAAATAAGGATATCTCCATCTCCTTCATCAAATAGAGGTTACACCAAGGGTCCTCTCACCCTAGTCAAAGAGGCACGACCTAAAGTAGTGAGGATAGGTCAAATCCTCTTGAAGGTCTTATCCATCTCTCCACGAATTTGAGTGACAAAGGGCCGCTTAGATCTCATCTCCGGTGTAATGCCCATTAAAAACCCACTTGAGACCCATGAACAACCTAGGTTTAGTTAGAAAATTATGGAATAATTAATTTTTTTAAATGTTAACGACCAAAGTCTCAAGGACAATAAATTCAACTAATAACTTTTCCCATTATAATAATTACTAATTCCACAATATAAAGCAACAGGTATAATAAGTCTACACCTAGCTCAAAATTCCTTAGGGATTAATTTAATTATTGACTATAATGACATTTTATCAAAATATTCTCTGATTAAAATTTTAGGGTTAAGGGACCAAAACAATTAAATACCCAAGGTATTTAATTCCACAAGAACTAAGTCAAGAGCAAGGTTTAAATATAGTGGGGCTTGTCACACTCACACATTTCAAACAATTCTAATCCAAAGAGAATATCCTTTTCTCTAATTAACAATTTTTAGAAGTCACAAGGTCCAAAATTTAGGTTAGAAGTTTTAATTAGGTTCGAGGGTAAATTAAGACCATACCCACTCTCTAACAGATTAGAGTTTCAACTTAATTTTTATCACATTTAACACATTCAAAATTTCCCTAAATCATTTCCATTGGATAGCAAATTTCCTCACCTTTCCATTGATATAAATAAGTCGTCCTAACTCTTCATAAAACTCAAGTTATGGGCTCATGGGCTTTGGGAGTCAAATTTTCCCTAAAGGGCAGCGATTGGTGGGCCTAGAGGAGGAATTTTTGAAATCTTCCCATGTGGGGTGAAAAATAAATTTTGCACCCATGACCTTGCGAGACCACTAGGGACACGTGTCAAGATTTGGTTGGCGTGGGTAAAACAGACTGTCGGGGACACATTTGATTTTTGACTTTTGGGTTAAAATGGGCAAAGGCACAGACAACCCCGCCTCCGCCCTCACCCAAGGCGGCCACATGGTGGCCATCCATTGGCTACGGGTCTCCATGGTGGTGGAGAAATTTAAGAAAAAATTCCAAAGGGGTAAAACGGTTAAGTTACAAAAATACTCCCGTGCCTCCGCCAAGCCATGTGGCAGCATCCTATTGGCTGTAGATTGGCGGGGATGTGGGGAAATATATATATTTTTTCCAAAAGTTACTTTCACAAAAGGATTAAGTTGGAAAATTTATGCCCCTCCGTCCTACACACGTGGCAGCCCCACCACGGAAGATTTTAAGGAAAATTTCAATCGCAGGCCCACCACGATGAAGATTTTAAGGAAAATTTCAATTGCAGGCCCACCACGAGAAGATTTTCCAAAAAAATCTGCCAAGGAAGGAAAAAATTTAGAGGGTCATAAATTTTAATAGAAAGCTTAGTTTTGGGAAAACAACGACTTTCTGAAATCTCTCGACGCCCTTTTCACACATGAATAATTAATTTTAGATTTTAACAAAGTTTAAGGGGTCAATTTTAAGAAAACAGACTGCAAAGATGTTTAAAAGCAAACTGGTAAATTTTAACTTATAAAATTTATTCAATTTGGTTTTCTCCTTCACTCAACATGCAAAATGTAGACATGGAGAATTGTTCTAGGATGAATTTTGGGATATATTGTAAGGGTTAATTTGCTGAATTGGTTTGCATTTCGAATTTTCCAACATTTGACAAAAAGAAGACTGCAAAATTTTCCTTTGTTCAATTGAAAGGTTTCTTAAAGATTTCTTAAGAGTTTTTTTAAGTCTTTTTGGGGTCTTTTTGGTCTTACTTATGTTCAATTTAATATTTCATTTGTCTTTTATCTATTTGCAGGGTTATTTGAACATTTGATTAGGGAATTTTACAAAGTATACAATGAAGTAAAAGAACTTAGACATTTCTACAAATAGAGATTAAAATATCTCTTTTTCCATGTAAGAAAACATTGAATTCATTCCATGCTAGTCTTAAAAGTTTTTCATTCTTCAATCAAACATTAAAATAAGAATGCGTTTTCTATCCTTTCCAAAATCATATATTTTAAACAAGGTAGAATAATACAATTTCTTCTCACGTGTTTCTTCCATTTTCAAATTTCCAACCAAGGATTCAAATCACAATTTGATGTTCTAATTCAAAACAACAATGCATGTGAAGAAAGGTATTACAATCATTTATTGACTTCAATTATACAACTTTAAATCTTTCAATGTTTGAATGTAAATAAAATATTTATATTTCTTTCTTTCCAAGGAACAAAAAGAGTATAAATATCTTTCATATTTCGAATATACAAATTTCATAACCAATTACAAACATCCTTTCTTCAAAAAAATTTTTACATTCATTCACTTCAAAGTGGTAAGGGTTACAATGAGATTTATTTCATAAGGGACTATCAAACTATCTTTCTCCTCTACTCCAGAACCGGATCATGCAAATTGCCTTTTTCTTCCAATCTGATCACAACAAAAGTGGGGGAAAGGCAACGCTCTCCACCCAACCAAGACATCTAATGAAGAGGAGAAGCCATCCTTCTTCATTGGCCCCCAAGCCCCAACCACAATGCAATAGTAAATGTACTTGAAATCATGGCAACAATAGGCTTCTACAAAACATACACACAACAATATTTCAACATGCACATTTCAATTTAACAACACAGTCCAAAACAAAACAACAGTTTACAACTACATTGAAACATTAAAACAGAACTCAGGCTTCATCATGCAAGCCAAAGGAGCAAGAACTATGGGGAAGTTGCTTATGCCTCCCAATGGGAAATGGGAATCCACCTATAACAAACCACCAATATAAATCATCTCACATATCCTTATGCCCCCCAAAATCCCTCCTTATTCCCCCACATATTTCCTTATGCCCCCCACAAAGTAAGAAATGCAAGCTATTTATTTTCCGTGGTGGATCCTAATCCCAAACTCCCTCCACAAGAATTCTTATGCCACTGAAATTCCCTTATACCCCCCCCCACATGAATTCACCATAGCCTTATCCTACACCATTCCTAGGCAATCTACCCAATAGCCAATAAACACACAAAACATTCACCATTCACACAAACACAAAAAGAAATAATCAGCATAAAAGAAGAGCTAAGCTCCTACCTCTCCATGGTAGATTTTGTTCCAACACAACAAGATTTCAATGTCAAATACAGTCCCAAAATAAGCAATCAATAAGCATTCAAATTTCTTCAATCCCCTTCCAAAAGCAAGATCTCCAATCACAAGAAAATTTTCCCCAAAAAGCATGCAAAATGTTTCAACAACTCAAAACAGAGAAAGGAGTTCCAATCTTATAGAAGAGGGAAGAGAAGAGGATGAGGTGGATCCATGTAGGATTCCACATCACACATCCTCAACTCCAACACAAAATTCAAATTCAAAATCCAAAGCACAATAAAGAGGTGGGTGAAAATATGACAATTTACTTACACACTCCAAACAGCCCACACCCCAAAGGACTGAATTTAATAAAATGTAAGAAGAGTGCAATTAAAACTTGCAGCATGACTTATAAAAATGCATTAAAAATGTCTATAATCAACCCTCAAACCATAGGTATGGTTGATAAAAATAATTAATAGGTATGGGACAAGTTTTACTTGTCCCACAAGCCTCCAAAAATAGCCTCCAAGGAAAAATTCGAATTTCCAAGGAGGTGGAGTGTTTCATACTCAAAAATCTTACTTACACAATTCTTACACATTACTTACACATCACTTACACACTTAATACAAGAGCCAAAAACTTCTATAATTACTTTCTTATATCCCAATTTGATTGATTGATTTATTTTAACAATATGATTACTCACATTAATTCTCCACATTTAAAATAATAAAGAAAGGGGGTAAATGCATCACAAAATAAACACATACAAACATTAATGAAAAGGAACCACATTAATAAAATACACAAAGCCCCTTGGTCACATTCAAAGGTGATCCCCCCATGGGAATCCCTAACACAAAGGAACATACACAAACAAGTATAGTTTCCATGGTGACCTTGTTGAATTCATCTAGAATTCCAATGTGGTTGGTCTCCAATCCCCTGATGTTTGTTGTGATATTTTAACCTGTAAAACACAAATACCTCCTTTGGCCTCATGGCCATATCAAAACATCCAACATGATATAAATATAATCACAAAATCATCTATACATATAAATCACAACAACATCAAGGCAATCAACATTATCACTTACAATTTATATTAACAACTATTTCATCATCATATAATGTCCATTTTCTAGGTCTACTCACAATATCTGAAAATCACATGTCCGAACAACATTCATAATATATCCATGTCAAATAGTATATCATCATCCACATATGAAGTGTCTCTAATAATCATCATGCATCATAACTCAATCAAGATCAACAATAATCCATGGTCCAACATTTTACATCATACTAAATCAAAACTATAAAAATGTCCATCATATAGTCTACAAAGTGTCATGATGAGTATAAAAAGGTGTCAAAGGAAATGAGCACTACATCCCCTCCCCTTAGACTCGACTTCCTCCCGGAAATCACAGAAAGAGAGATAGGAACAAATGTAATAGACAAATGATTACTCCCATCATGGGATTTCTTACTTCTCTAGCAAGTGTGGGTCCACGTAACCCAAGTTTGGTCTAATACAATTCAACAAGGAGAAGGGAGATTTCAAGGGATGAGTTCTAAACTTTCTGCATTGAAGGCTACAACATTTAAATTTGGAGAGTAACTTTACGCTATCAACCAAGGTACTACACATAACAATCTAACATGAAGAGTTCAAAAGAAACTTAAGAGTAACCACCAAGTAGAGGAATAATAAGGATAATTCCATGATTTTGAGAATGACCACAAAGTTTTCCAATGAATACAACATAATACATTAATAATAGTTAAGGTTTCTACACGTTTAAGCCATGATTTCAAGGTTCGTTGTCTAGACAAGGCTAGAAAAATCAACTATTACCAAATTTGTATGAGGAACAAGTCTACTCAAGGTCCCACAATTTGAGGATCACACAGATGAGGTGGATCAACAAGGACACCTGAATTAGCAAAACATTTAAAATCAAGGAACTATTCTAGGAAAGCACTTCTATAACTTGAGAGGGTACAAATAACTTTTCATGGTAATAAAAGTGAAGTCAAGACCACAAGTTTTCCTATATTCTGATTTTTTTACACTTTTGTTTAAGAATAGAACACACCATACCAACCAAAACTAAAGAATCCATCCGTTTAGCAATATATATATATATATATAGCTCCCTAACAACTAACATATCAATACAAGTACCATACCTTATAGCACAATGGGATTTATTTATATTATCTCCTACTCAATCTTGGAATAACCATAAAGAGAGCACGAGAAACATCAAGGACCACTCAAGGTCGTTGGGAGAAGAACAAGTAACACAGGGTCCAACTTTAATCCAAGGGTGCATCGTATCAAAAGTGAATAACATCATCTTGCACTTTCCATCCTAATGGGAAAAGGGGCAACAATAATAAGGTGACCCAAGAAAATATGGAGAAATAAGACTTCCCAAAGTTATTTTATATCCTTAACATATGTTGCCTTAAAATTACAATAACTTAGGTCTTCGAGGACAAGACAACACATAAGGAGATTGCTTCTCAAACCACATATAAGTCTCAATCCAAAAGGACCACAACTCACACTCATCGAGCTATGGGATGATAAGGGTATGATGACCCAAAATCCCACAAGAAAGGAACATACAACTATGAACAAGAAGGTACTAAGCAACTAGAACACATTACTATCCACTAGGTGTTTCACAATTTCGGAAGGCGACGTAACTACATGTTCAACCATACATTGCACTCAATACACATAAATATTACTTCTTTTATAACTCAGCTAATTAAGTCAAAATTTGTAGTTTTGTTTGCTAAGCACATTCCTTTATTATTTTTCTTAATTAAACTTCCTCCTATTATGACATCACAAGTTTGTGTTATAAGGACCACTAAGGGGGTATGATGTCTCACCATTTTGTATAGGTAGAGAGAATCTATCTTACTTGTAAGGAAGGTGGATGGAAAAGGTTTTCTTTCCATTCTTCTACATGGTTTTTATTTCTACTACTAATCTACCAAGGGTATAACAAGGATCACTTCCCTTTTTCTATTCTTCGCTTTATTTGTTAAGTTCCAAGGTCAAATCTCCTTAATTATAGTTTTATGGAGTTTTTGGTTGATTCATCTTATCAATCAAATTTTAATGAGAAGAAAGGTTCAAACATATCACATAATTACTTTTATGGGAAATAGATATAAATCTACACACCACATTTTTAATTCTAAAGGAACAAGAGACATTTGTCATATAAATCACGTCATTAATTTTTGTACGAACTAGAAACAATGAACCTACATGAATCACACCAAGATTTCAAAGATTTACCAAATAATTTCAAGCATCATTAGACATTCTTAGTGGGTCTCCACAAGTCTCACAAGAAATTTTCAAGGAAGGCTCATTAAAGAGGTATAATCTTACTTTCACGAATCTATTAAGGTTTAACATTTTTTATTGTTTAGGATGATAACATTTTACTCCCCTAATAACCAAGGAAGGTTTTCCAATCAATTCTCATGTCCCCACAAGATACCACCATCCAAGCAACCAGATGACAATGCAACTTTACTCCAAGGACACCACATCCACACTAGAAAGCATCAAATGCAATAGGGCAACCAACTAATTTACCAAAACATGGACTTTACAACCAAGAGTTAAAGTTGTTTTTTTTTTTAAAAGAGGAAGTACAATATAAGCACCACCGAGATTAACTATTAAGATCTACCAAACTAACATTTCTAAGAAAAATTCCAAAATACCCAAAGCATCGATAAGTGTTTCCAAGTAACCCAAAGATTAATAGGTCATAGAATGTTATTCATAGTAAAGGAAATTTAAGGTAAGGGTAAACTTATTTATAAGTCAAGAGAGTAAAAAAGTATACTTAGTTAAACACACTACCTGAAAGGGCTTAAATCTATCCATAATTACCAATATGCATACATTCCACGAGTCAAAAATTTCTCTCGATGCAACTAGGAACCCAAGATACAATTTAACATGCCATCGATAAAAAGTCATTATAAAAAAACACTTTTCCACTAACATTTATAGTCAACCAAAAAGTCAATCCAATCCTTCCAAAATCTAAAAGCCCATAATTAAACACTTATACTATGATGAGGGTCAAGCTCTTACCAGATTGTAATAGAATCACCATTACCACCGCGATTGCCATCTAGACCACACGCGCACACAAAATTTCTTTCTAGCAAGTTCAAGCAACGAAAGGGTCGCTCTAAGATGTTAAACACACTCAAGATTCCATGCATCTATAACCAAGGCATAAATTTAAGCACCTAAGAGGACATTCAAGACACCTGGTGGTGTACCCCATACGACAAATGTCACCATACAAGAAGTATAGAACCATCTCAACAACATGCAAGAAGGAAAATACGTAACATTTAGCTAAGTATCCAACAACATAATGAGCTCTGAGTCACCAATCAAAATAAATTCCAAGAAATATTGGTAATCAAGAAAAGTGGCTAAGTAGCCACATTGCAAAGTTTGAAAATTATCACAAAAATATAAATAACTAAAAGAGCCTCAGAGCTTCTCAATCCAATCATAAAATAAGATGTTGGTCCTTGATAAAATAACACAAGATTATGAATGTAAAACACAAAAGTTAACACCACATTCACTCCACATCCCTTCATGGCCGCCAATAGGGGTACTCTGTCTCAAGGTTAGTTCCAAGAACACATACACAGGATTGGGTCCTAAACAACACCCAAACTTAGTGTCCACTCTCTCATACGGGTTAAAAACTGGAAAACTGACAACTAGACCCTCTTTCCTAACCACTGAAGGAAGGAAGCTCTAAACAAATTCTAATTAACTCTTCCAACCCCAGAACACAACCACTATTTTCCAACCACAAGATTCACACCATACAATCATTCCAATAACTACAATAAGGAAAGGTCTCAACAAAGATCTTAACGCATCATACAATTAAATCAAGTTTTAGGACTTGTAAAACAACACATTTTCAAAGGGGAACCAAGTTTCCATTATACTATAAGTTCACCAAAAATCAATTTAATCTGACATTCTTAGTTACCTGGGTTTAGACAAAATGCCACTAAGCAAGCACAACAACTCAAACAACTTGTTATTTTATTATGATTTTAATTCTGGCAGTTCAAATGAACAGAGTAATGTAATATTTCTTCATACTTATTTCTTTTTCAATTTTCAAACAAGGTTGTTTTCTAGTTTTAAAAGTGTGCTAGGTTTACAGTTCATGTCTCAAATTTTCTAGTGTGCCCAAGGGTCCAAGCTTTTGAACCACTGCTCTAATACCCAATGTAATGGCCACTTAAAACAACCCACTTGAGACCCATGAACAACCTAGGTTTAGTTAGAAAATTATGGAATAATTTTTTTTTAAGTGTTAATGAGCAAAGTCTCAAGGACAATTAAATTCAACTGATAACTTTTCCCATTATAATAATTACTAATTCCTTAATATAAAGCAACAAGTATAATAAGTCTACACCTAGCTCAAAACCCCTTAAGGATTGATTTAATCACTGATTATAATGACATTTTAGATAAATATTCTGTGATTAAAATTTTAGTTAAGGTACCAAAAATAAAATACCCAAGGTATTTAATTCCACAAGAACTAAGTCAAGAGCAAGGTTTAAATACAGTGGGGGTTTTCACTCACACATTCTAGAACAATTCTAATCCACTAGAATAGACTTTTCTCTAATTAACAATTGTTAGAGGTCACGAGGTCCAAAATTTAGGGTTAGAAGTTTTAATTAGGTTCAGAGGGTAAATTAACACCATACCCACTCTCTAACAAGATTAGATTTTCAACTTGATTTTTATTATACTTAACACATTCAAAATTTCCCTAAATCATTCTCATTGGATAGGAAATTTCCTCACCTTTCCATTGATATAAATAAGTCCTCCTAACTCCTCATAAAACTCAAGTTATGGGCCGACGGGCTTTGGGAGTCAAATTTTTCCCAAAGGGCAAAGGCTAGAGGGCCTACGGGAGGAATTTTTATAATTTTCCCGCGTGGGGTGAAAAATAAATTTTGCACTGTGCCCCGAGAGACCACCAAGGACACATGTCAAGCTCTGGTTGGTGCATGTAAAATGGACTGTCGGGGACACATTTGAATTTTTGACTTTTGGGTTAAAATGCACAAAGGCACAAGCAAACCCCGCCTCCGCCCTCACCCAAGGCGGCCACGTGGCGGCCATCCATTTGATGTGGGTCTCTAGGGAGGTGGAGAACCTTAAGAAAAATTTCCAAAGGGGTAGAAATGTTAAGTTACAAAAATACCCGTGCCTCCGTCAAGCCATGTGGCAAAGATCCTATTGGCCGCGGGTTGACAGGATGCGGGAAATATATAAAAAAATTCCAAAAGTTATTTTCACAAAAGGATTAACTTGTAAAAGTTCTGCTCCTCCGTCCTCCCATGTGGTAGCCTCTAATTGGCTATAGGGCGGCAAGGCGGTGGGGAAAATGTTAAAAATTTTCCCAAAAAAAATCCTAAGTATTTTAAGGAAAATTTCGGGCCACGGGCCCACCAAGGATATTTTCCCAAAATTTTCCGCCAAGGAGGAAAATATTCAAAGGGTCATAACTTTTTATAGAAAGCTTATTTTTGGGAAAATGAGGACTTTTTGGAAATCTCTCGACGCCCTATTTGCACAAGAATCATTACTTTTTTATTTTGATAAATTTTAAGGGTTAAATTTTAACAAAACGGCTGGAGGATTTTTAAATGCAAACCGGTAAATTTTAACTTATAAAATTTATTAAATTTGGTCTTCTCCTTCACTCAACATGCCAAATAGACATGGAGAATTATTCTAGGATGAATTTTGGGATAGATTGCAAGGTTAATTTGTTGAATTGGTTTTCATTTCGAATTTTCCAACATTTGACAAAAAGAAGACTGCAAAATTATCCTTTGTTCAATTGAAAGGTTTCTTAAAGATTTCTTAAGAGTTTTTTTAAATTTGTTTGGGGTCCTTTTGGTCATACTAATGTTCAATTTAATATAGCATTTGTCTTTTATCTATTTGCGAGTTATTTGAACATTTGATTAGGGAATTTTACTAAGTATACAAAGAATTAAAAGAACTTAGACATTTCCAAAAACAAATATTAAACTATCTCTTTTTCCATGAAATAAAACATTTAATTCATTCCATGCTAGCCTTAAATGTTTTTCCTTTTTCAATCAAACATTAAAATAAGAATGTAGTTTCTATGCTTTCCAAAATCATATATTTTAAACAAGGCAGAATAATACAATTTCTTCTCATGTATTTCTTTTTTTTTTCCACTTTCCAACCAGGGATTCCAATCACAATTTGATGTTCCAATTCAAAACAACAATGCATGTGAAGAAAGGTATTGCAATCCTTTATTGACTTAAATTATACAACTTTACATCTTTCAATGTTTGAATGCAAATAATAGATTTCTATTTTCTTCTTTCCAAGGAATAGAAAAAAGTATAAATATCTTTCACATTTCGAATATACAACTTTCATAACCAATTACAAGCATCTTTTCTTCAGAAAATATATTTTACATTCATCCACTTCAAAGTGGGAAGGGTTACAATGAGATTTATTTCACAAGGTACTATTAAACTATCTTTCTCTTCTACTCTGAAACGTATCATGTAAAGTGCCCTTTTCTTCCAATTTGATCACAAAAAAAGTGGGGGAAAGGCAATGCTCTCCACCCAACCAAGACATCCAATGAAGAGGAGAAGCCATCCTTCTTCATTGGCCCCCGAACCCCAACCACAATGCAATAGTAAATTTACTTTAACTCATGGCAACAACATGCTTCTACAAAACATACACACAACAATATTTCAACATGCACATTTCAATTTAGGAACACAATCCAAACAAAAAAAAACAGTTTATAACGCATTGAGACATTAAAATAGATCTCGAGGCTTCATCATGCAAGCCAATGGAGCAAGAACTATGGGGAAATTTCTTATGCTTCCCAATGGGAAATAGGAATCCACCTATAACAGACCGCCAATATTAATCATCTCACATATCCTTATGCCTCCCACAATCCCTTCTTATTCCCCCATAGATTTTCTTATGCCCCCACAAAAGTAAGAAAATCAAGCTATTTAGTTTCCATGGTGGATCCCAATCCCAAAATCCCTCCACAATAATTCTAATGCCACCGGCATTCCCTTATACCTCTCCACATGAATTCCCAATAGCCTTCTCCTACATCATTCCTATTCAGTCTACCCAATAGCTAATAAACACACAAAACATTCACCATTCACACAAACACAAAAAGAAATAATTAGCATAAAATAAGAGCTAAGCTCCTACCTCTCCATGGTTGATTTTATTCAAACAAAGCAAGCTTTCAATGTCAAATACAGTCCCAAATTCAGCAATCAACAAGAATGCAAAGTTCTCCAATCCCCTTCCAAAAGCAAGAGCTCCAATCACAAGAAAATTTTCCCCAAAAAGCATGCAAAATGTTTCAACAACCCAAAACAAAGAAAGGAGTTCCAATCTTATAGAAGAGGGAAGAGAAGAGGATGAGGTGGATCCATGTAGAATTCCACATCACACATCCTCAACTCCAACACAAAAGTCAAATTCAAAATCCAAAGCACAATAAAGAGATGGGTGAAAATATGACAATTTACTTACACACTTCGAACAGCCCACACCCCAAAGGACTGAATTTAATAAAATGTAAGAAGAGTGCAATTAAAACTTCCAACATGACTTATAAAAATGCATTAAAAATGTCTAAAATCAACCCTCCAACCATAGGTATGGTTGATAAAAATAATTAATAGGTATGGGACAAGTTTTACTTGTCCCACAAGCCTCAAAAACAGCCTCCAAGGAAAAATTCGAATTTCCAAGGAGGTGGAGTGTTTCATACTCAAAAATATTACTTACACAACTCTTACACATTACTTACACATCACTTACACACTAAATACAAGAGCCAACAACTTCTATAATTACTTTCTTATATCCCAATTTGATTGATTTATTTATTTTAACAATATGATTACTCACATTAATTCTCCACATTTAAAAAAAAAAAGAAAGGGGGTAAATGCATCACAAAATAAACACATACAAACATTAATGAAAAGGAACCACATTAATAAAATACACAAAGCCCCTTGGTCACATTCAAAGGTGATCCCCCATGGGAATCCCTAACACAAAGGAACATATATAAACAAATATAGTTGCTATGGTGACCTTGTTGAATTAATCTAGAATTCCAATGTGGTTGGTCTCCAATCCCCGATGTTTGTTGTGATATTTTAACTCGTAAACAAAAATACCTCCTTCAAATCATGGCCATATTAGAACATCCAACATGATATAAATATAATCACGAAATTATCTATACATAGAAATCATAACAACATCAAGGCAATCAACATTATCACTTACAATTTATGTCAACAACTATTTCATCATCATATAATGTCCATTTTCTAGGTCTACTCACAATATCCGAAAACCACATGTCCGAACAACATTCATAATATATCCATGTCCAATAGTATATCATCATCCACATATGAAGTGTCTCTAATAATCATCATGCATATTAACTAAATCAAGATCAATAATAATCCATGGTATAACATATAACATCATATTAAATCAAAACTATAAAAATGTCCATCATATAGTCTACAGTGTCATGATCGGTATAAAAGGTGTCAAAGGGAAGTGGGCACTACACCTGCTACAAAACAACACACACTATGATCTATCTATCTCTAATATCCATGTCCAATCCATGTTGTTTCTCAGCTTGAAAGTGAGAACAAATTTGGATACCAACAACATGGATAAGGTTGGTAGGACACAATGTCATCTCATGACTCCTACCCTACATTGTTAAATAATTACGATTTCATCCTAATGATAATTTATTTTGATTCTCTTATGTTATTTGTTTCATGATAGAGGTCTACACTCACTAACTAATATAAATACTTCTTACCACATAGTTCTAAGGTAAATTATCTCAACCTACAATGAATGAATTATCTAGGTTATGCATAAGAATGAACTAATTCATAATTATAATATAAATATTACTTATGATCATCTATATTCAATTAATCATATTTGTACACTTAAAGTTAATTATTTACATCTTTACATATTTATTATAATTGTCACAATGTTCCCGTTGTATATAGTTTCATATCATTGTAATTGTTTTCCCGTTAAGGTTTAGTTGAACCGGATATGATATTTATAACAAATATACTTTACCATAAACATGTATGTCGATCGTACATTTATAAGGTGAAAATTATGTTTCTTTAGTTCATAACTTATAATTGATGCACATGTTGTTTGTGTATTTATTTTTGCTTATACAATATTATGTTACATTGTTTTGTCTTGTTGTTTTCATCCTCGATAAATGTTTACCACATTATCATCAAATCATAATGACATCTTAAATTAGTTGAGTTAACACATTACAACATAAATTATAATAAATGTTATAATGTGAAATAGTGGTATAAGTATGTCACTTTTCACAATCATAATGATCCAACAACCATAATTAAATTATCTAATGATAATAACTAAATACATCATGCCAAATTTCCTCAATAAAATCCATGAAGTAATACATTCACATTACAATTGTGTGCAATGAAAATTTTGTTAAAGCAATGAACACGAGGTAAGAATCTTGAAAGAAACCCCAAAATATTTGGAACAAATGAATCAAATCACCATCGAGATAAGAAATAAACAATGATTCATAACTTTACATACATTAATCTTGAAAGAAATAAGAAAATCTAACATATTTAGTAATCCTCTACTCTTGAAATCTTTAAAATGAACCTAGGTAGATTCTAAGCAATCAGTTTATGATTATGAGAATGGGATTTCACCATTAATGGCTTCAAGGCCAATGGTTCTTCCCATTTACTCAATTCTTGTGTGTGTAGTGCAATGGAAAAGCAATATCTCAATAAAACAAATGAAATAAGCTCTAAACCCTAAGAAAAATGCTATCATTCATGTTAGGAAGAAGGAGAGTTCTTAGAAATGGTTGAGGGGTAGTGGACTATTTATAGTTTTTGAATTTTAGAAATTGGAGACTTTTGGTGCATGTGGGACTAAAAAGGAGTCAAAAAGTTAAATAGTGAGTCAAACTAAGGTTTGACTAGGCTTATAAGAGTTTTATCATGGTTTAGGACAAGTTAAACTAGGTTAGGCTAGTTAATCCTATTTAGAGAGAAATTAGGGTTTCAAGAGGGTTTTTTGAGAGGTCTAATCAATCTAATGAAATGGATTGATAGACTAGGAAGTTAGTAAAAGTGGTATAGAAGAGGGTGAGAAGATGGTTTAGCTAATAAGGGACTATATTAACCCCATTAATTGGTTTATAGGAGAAATACAACCAAAAGAATGTCATAAACGATGAGTTAGATAGGTCTAATTGATGAGGTATTGTCAATTTGTGAGAAGGAGAATAGTTAGTGCAATATTAGGAATAATAGTGCTTTGATCAAACTATAGGTGTCTACATTTTCCCCTCTTTGGGGTGATGTAAGCTACGTCACTTCAAAGAAAGTAGACAAACATAAGAAAATGAAAAAAATTGAAGGGGTAGAAGAAAAATTAATAGGACAAAGGATGCCCCCTCGAGTGTCGATGGGGTGATGGAGGAACTCGATCGACGATCGAAAAAAGATAACATAAGAAAGAAAAGTTTGAAGAGAAGATGAGAAAACAACAAGAAAAGGGGATATTGAGCTATCCACAAACCAATGCTTACATAAATAATTTGTAATCATCATTTTTCTTAGAATCCTCATCATTGGTCCTTAGTAAAATGTAAGCATACGATGGAAGTGTAAAATGGCATGAAAAGCCAAGATACAAACAATCATCCATTGCTAAAACAAAAACTCCATGCAACATACAAACATGCAATGCAATACGAGAAGTAAACAAACTCACTTAACAGGGAAATAAGTACAATCACACACACTCAAACCAACAATGTTCAAGACGGTTGCAAAAATATTTTGTTATCGAGTTGAAATCCCAAATGTTCTAATAAACGAAAAGGGTTGAAAATGATGCCCCAAGAAATTGGTATATGCAAGGGAAATGATGGAGGACACTTAGGTCCAATGAAAAATTAATGTGCACAGCGAAACAATACCAGACAATTCCTACCCTAGAGTATTGATGAAGTAAGCAGCGTAGCTTTTGTAAATGGGTTGGAGATTCAAATGATCTGCGAGTCATTGTTTCAAAATGCGTGGAAATGCCAACAAGATCTGAGATGAATGCCATGTGAAAGACACATATTTTAGCCACAAATGAGTTGATTTAACAATTTTATTCCATTTTTTCTATGTACCTTGGGATATGATAATATAATATATATGAGTTGATGGAGATGCCAACATGGCACACATCCCCTTAGTTAGTTATATGGGCTCACATATAAATTAATTATATTGGGTAATGAGTCATCCTACGTTGGGATTAGGTATTACCCATCCCATTTAAAGGATTTCAGTGTCATTATGAGGATTTCATAGATGTATGAGTTGAGTCTTTACTTAGTATAGTTATATTGGAGATGTCCCCCTCGAAGTGGATTCCTATCTTGGGATATTGTGGAGTTACTCCTTCCTTAAGGAACATTGTATGGTGTTGCCCTATCTTAAGGGTATTATTCTGAATATATTGCATATTAGGGAATATTGAACCCAATATCTCTTGTGTTACATTATCTTCTACAGATTATTCATTTATTATATGAAAATATCTTATCAAGTGGTATCAGAGTGTCGATTTCGACAAAAATTGGGTCCAAAACCTCATTTTATAGATTAATATATATTATGAAATTGGTTGTGAAATTTTTCTCAATTTGTTTACCAAATTTTTGAAAGGGTTTCAAAAATCTATAGTCCAAATTTTAATTTTTTGAGGTGTTTTGTGGAAGTTATTACATTTTTAGGGTTTCACCTAAATTTTCTTCACAAGCTACATTTTTTAGAATTAATTTTCTAAATTTTTACCAGCATTTCGAATCCCCTTCATAAATATATGGTAAAAATTTCAGAATTTTTGGATCTATTTTGAATAATATATTGAGATTTTTAGGGTTTTACATAAAATTAGCCTACAGGTTGCAATTTTCCATCTTTCTTTGATTTTTTTACATTTTCGAAATCTCTCACAATTTTAGTAGGGGTTACTTTTTGTGGTTTCAGATTGGAGGCCAAATTATAGATGAAATCATCAGGTCAAATATTGGTCAAAGGAGTAAGTTTGTGAAACCCTAGTTTTGTGGATCATGGGGATGGTAACTTTTTTTGGAGATGGCAGGATTGATGCTAGAGAATGGTGGAAAAAATTTAGGGATAAATTCTCTAAACCATCATATATTTGGTTATTCAAGTTGTGGATTAGTGGCCCTGCACAGATTTGGTTTTCTAAGTTAGAAAAGGAAAATTCTAATTGGTCTTTGGAGGAACTGGAACAATTTTTCATGGACATATGGGAAACAAAAGAAGAAAAACAAGAGGAAGTAGAAGAATTTAATGGTAATAGTGAGGAAAATGAAATATCAAGAAGAAGAAGAAGAAGAAGGAGAAAATGTTGAGGTTGAAGCTGCTACACATGATTTAGAAGGAGAGACAAGAGATCGATATACAAGTTCAAGTAATGCATCTCTAGGGAAGGAAGCTGTCATATTTTAGTTCGAAGGTCACATTCAAATGAAAAAGGTAATTGTTTTCATAAAACCTAGCACCAAATCTAACTTCATCAATATGGATGTAGCTTAACATCTACATGTTCAAGCAAAGCATATCAAGGAATCTCAAATGGATGGTAAGCAGATTCAAGTTTTTGAAGATTTAAAGCTTTCTATGGATAAATATGTTTTACATTCATATTTTTATGCTTTAAATATGGATGGTATGGATATTGTTCTTGGATATCCTTGGTTGGAGATATTGGGAACAATTAATATTAATGTGCAAAATAAATTCATGAAATTATTGTACAAGAGAAAGAAAATTACATTGCAAGATATCACACTTAACAAGGAAACAATTAATGTAAAATTGGATCATGAAGATGAATTTGAAGAAGGGAATAAGGATGAATCAGAAGGAGAGGATGATGAAAAAGAAAAAAATAATTTCTCTACTCAAGAGAAAAAAGAAATAACAAACAAGTTTGAAGAGGAAAAGAAAGTAGAGGAAAAGATTGATAAGGTTGCGCATACTAAGGTTGCACCATATAGACACCCACATCATCATGAGAGGAAAAAATCATGGAGACATGTTAGGACACATGAGGTCAGAAATCTATATGGATATATAGGGAATTGGAGGAGTAATAATTTTGGCTATACATGGAATCAATGGAACAATAATTGTATGACATGGAATCAAAGGAATGATCATTAAGGATATGCATGGATGTCGAGGAGGAACATGAATGAACCAGGATGGAATCGATGAGCATAATGGAATATGGAATTAGGTTTGGAGCAACATCACCCACTAGGATTTCATATGGGTGGTTAAATGATCGAGCATGGCAAAAGTGTGTAATAATTTAAAGTACACTCATTATATGGCTTCTTCTTATGTTTCGGGAAAAACATGTCAAAGAGGGAGGAAATGTGATGTACCTTTGGATATGATATTATAATATATATGGGTTTATGGAGATGCGACATGTGGCACACATCTCCTTAGTTATATGGGCTCACATAGGAATTAGTTATGTTGGGTAATGAGTCGGCCTACATTGGGATTAGGTATTACCCATCCTATTTAAAAGATGTGAGTATCATTATGAGGAGGTCATGGATGTATGAGTTGAGTATTTACTTAGTAGAGGTATATTGGAGGTGCACCCTCAAGTGAATTCCCATCTTGGGATATTGTGGAGTTACTCCTTTCTTAAGGAGCATTGTATGGTTTTTACCTATCTTAAGAGTATTATTCTGAATATATTGCATATTAGGGCATCTTGTCCCCCTTATCTCTTGTGTTACATTATCTTCTGCAAATTATTCATTTATTATATGTAAAGTTCTTATCAATTTTCAAAGTGTTTATGATTTTTTTAATTTTTATTTTTTTATAAATTTTAAATTTTTGATCGGTTAGAAGAATTTAAGAGATGAAAAGATCTCCTAAAATCATATGAAAATGCCTCAAGGTAAAGAGAACAAAGCGTCGGGTGGCGGTAAAAACTACCTCGATGAGTGCCAAAATAATTATTTAATAATAATAATCATCGCGATGGGTGATATAGAAGAAAATGCAAGAAAATAGCTTTAAGAACATTTGTAAATTGCCCTGTGGGGAAGAAATGGCTGCTAGGTAGCATTTAGTGCTCAGAGTGTAGTGAAAATTAGTAAAAAAAAAAATTTAAATATAAAAATAATTATTTTGGCAAGTAGCGAATCAAGTGTTAGAATGATCACATCGAAGAAAACATGCCCTAGGGGCCTCATAACAGACTTAATATACCCACCCGTGGGTTAAATCAATCACGACGGTTCATTTATTGCAGATCTGTTGCAAATTTTCACTTTATGAAGCAAGTGTGAGAGCCTTGAAGTGAGATGGTGAGGTCATGTCTAGTAGAAAGAGATGATCGGATTACATCCGAGAGTACCTTCGGACCCATTGGATGGACCCTACATGAGTGCTCTAACCCTACTTCGTCATTTTTGCATTTAATGTTGATTTTAGGCATTTTAAGGCTAGATAGGTCAATTTTTGGCGCATGCATCGCAACTACGGTTACGCGCATCCATACTTGTTGAAAAATGGGTATGCATACACGTACCTATCGGAAAATAGGTACGTGCATGTGTATCCACCGAAGGATGCATATGCGCTAGGAGGAGGAAAACAGGATATGCATGCACATGTGCCAAAATGGTAAGTGCATGTGTTGAACTGGACGCATATGCATCCTGGGTAGATATGGATAGTTAGATAAAAATGGGGTGGGTGCACACATTGAGGTAGAGGCATAGGTGTTAAGTGGAGGTGCATATGCACTAGGTGTGTATGTGTCGATACAAGTGCGCATGCATTGAAGTAGGCGTGCATGTGTCAAGGAAAAGGAGAAAACTTACCCCTGCAAACATTTAGCTGAAAAATAGACTAATTTGTTTGTAGAGGAAAGTGAAAAATTAGTATGTTAGAGGAAAGAAAGAAGAATTTTACCAGAAAACTAGATAGAAGTAGATAGAAAGGTAACCCTAACATGTATTTCATTTTTTTATGCACAACGGATACTACCTGTCCTTCATACCCATGAGAGATATGGCCACTTGGAGGTGATTGAGGTGCAATTGATGAGGATGATCGGAGGATATTGGATATTCTCCTATACTTTATGGGTTTAGCTTACATGGCCGACATGCCATAGATTACCCTGAATCACGACCTCGTGACACCTTAGGCCGAGAAATGGCATAGTGAGAGTCAGTGCTTTTGGGTTCCTACCAGTAAGATCACAATCACATTAGAAGACGTACGGTGCATCATGTGGGTCCCCATCTAGGATGAGCTGATTCAATACTCTAACCACTAGCCTGATATTGATCGGTGCATTCTTGATCCATTCAGAGTTCCAACAATACCATGTCATAGGATGACGACATCAAAATATCGTAGTGTATAGATGATCTCGAGCTTGATCGGGTTGTGGTTTACTTGATGGGTTTTTTTAGTATATTTTACTCCTAACAAAACCGAGCCTCATTTCTACTTTCCTCATTAGAGTGATATGCGGGTTGATCGACGGAGAGACATATTGCTAGAGCTAGTGCATACTTGGTACACTTGTACTAGGATTTTCATTTGATTACATACTACCGTCACAAGATGGTAGAACCGGCTAGGATTCTTTAGATATGGGTATGGGATCATATTGTGATTGGTCTCCCCATAGGTGTATTGATATTTCAAGCTCCAGAGGAACCTTCTAGTACAGGCTGGATTCTGATTTAAGATGACACATGGCCATATATGTAAGATGCATACCATTACTGCCGATGAACTACAGCAAGTCGCAATGGTATGAAGACCATACAAACATTTCCAGTGGCCTCGAGATGGCCTAGAGCTTAGCACTATGGTAGTTTAGCACTTTATTCTAGGAATTTGTAGTTATATGCAAGAGGTTTACAGGGATGACCGGTGCAGAGATAGTTTCACATCACACAAGATGTACTTGAGCTATACATGTGGCATGCTCAAATGGTCAAAGAGTATTTTGACATGGGGCCAAATATTTATAGGGGCGAGCATTGGCCAACTTCCGATAGGTGGTGCCCATTATGTGTGTACCCTTGAGACATGTTGGAGATCCATGTTGTACACTTGAATTATGCCCCATGGTACCACAAAGTGATTCCTCATTGATTGATGATTCCTAGAGCCGCGCATGATACATGAGTGAGGGCACCCCAAAGGTGCCTCTTAGTGGAGATAAGGGTGGAGGGGATGTTGGTAACAATGGAGATGGTAGAGATGACGATAATCCTTTTGATGGCCTCGTGTCATGTTGGAGGTGGGGGATAGGGTCCTCCATCACGGCGAGCCACAAAGACAAAGTGGCTAGACCTGACAGAGACAGTACCCGTGGGCTCCCGATATAGAGCTCCCTCTAGTAGGAATTCTAGCATAGATATATGCACCTTTACACGAAGTGTTCCCATATCGGGCCCGCCACCTCATGCTCCAGGGGTGGTGGGGATGATGGACAACTAGCTACACTTCAACAATAGTTACATGAGGCGATAACCGCAGCATTTATAGGTAGCACATGAGAGAGACCGAGATAGGGCAAAGGTACATGCCCCGACGGTAGAGAGAGATCAAGTGAGATCCTAGGCCACTCACGGGGTGATGGTGTAGCATGGTAGTCACGAGATCAAGAAGTTAGCGAGTAGGGTGCTCATATATTGAGCCTCTTACATCATTCACAGACTCAGGTACAAAGTGTCAATGCACAGTGGGATCAGGCCTAGGCACATACGCAGGGATTTATTATTCAGAGAGACCATTCAAGAGCCCATGTCCAGACTATTACTATAGACATATATTGGGAGGCCACCGCTACAAGACATGCCCATGCCGATAGGGGTAGATTGATAGGTGAGTGGGATGTCGTTGTACAGGAAGCTAGTGCCTTTAGGGACACAAAGATGATCCAGGATGTTATGAGAGCTAATGGTGAGGGCTTGTATTATAAGGATGCCTATTACAATGTACTCCCGGTGAGGGCAATGAGTTTCACCCTTTGATCATTTAGATGTGAGTAGGATAGGCTCTAGATCATAGAGATCGGGATGATCATTCGGATCGATCGACAACAACTCTCGGTTGGACGGAAGGGTGATACACCTGAGTCACCCCATCACATCCACCTCTATTCCATCCCCTAGGACATAGAACAATAAGCTTTGGAGAGGGAGAAATTCATGGTTTATTCTCCTTTGTATAGATATATGTATGCATAATTACCCCTTATGAAGGTTGATTTTGATCGATATGTGTACCATATGTACCATTGTTTTGATTATGCCTCTTGATGAAGGCTTAGTTTTGATATATGCCCTTTAGATGGAAGATTTGTATCGATGATGTATATCTATTTTGAGATGAGACATTTATACATGTATATATGGACATTCAATGGCTTATTATTATGTTTTGTCATGTTTTTATATGCTCTTATGATGATGATCCATGTTTATAGTTGTATGAGTGTATCATGATGATGTATGATTTCTCATTTCCTATGTATATTTCATGCTTAGATAGAGATGTTGTACCACATGATTTTATATTGATGATATACCTTCGATGATATCATATGCTTTTAGACATGAGATGTTATGGTTATATGCTAGCATTTGGGATGATACTAGATGATATTGGTGTGGGGGATATATTTTTGATTATACATAACCCCTCTTTCTCCCATTGATGATACGATATGTGATTATTAGCTTAGTATACATGCATGATGTAAAAATTAGCATTTTTGTATATATGATGTATTAGATGATGTTATATGTGATGAATGGTAGATGGTAGATGTGATAACAACAGATGTGTAGTAAAAAAACACAAAAAAAGTTGACAAAACTAAACAAATATACATATACAAAATAACACAACAATATGCAACTAAAAATCAACTCATGCAAATTTTATCAACAAATTAAATTGACAATTAATCTAAGTAAAATGAATCCTAAAAGATGCACACAACAAATGATGAAAAACACAAAAATATTTTACAAGTATGGAAGATAAAATTGAACTCAATGCAATACACAATTAAATCAAACAAGATCCAATCTAAGGTAAGCAAATGAACCATTCCTTAAACCCTACAACAACATGAAAAGATATGTACAACCAAAACTATACAAACCGACAACTAAAAGTAATTAAATCACTACTTTGTTTTTGTGGGACAACATTGATATATTTTCTAATGTTTTTGGGTTATCTTGAAAGATAAGTTTTCTAGGCTACTTTTTACGTTGTTTTCGGGGTTTTCCTAAGACAATGTTTTTGTAGCTTCGTCCCAAGGGGGATTTTCTGAATGTTTAGAATTTTTGTATCCTTTTTCGAATGTTTTTGGTATTTTCTAAGGTCATGTTCCAAAAGCAATGTACAAAGACAAAGAAGCATGAATGCTCCCAATGTGATGTGGGAATATACAAAGAAGGGCGAATGCCATGTATATATACACAAGAAATTGGAATACGAAGGTGCACCCAACATTAGATGGGAATATACAAAGGCACACCCTTCACACAGATATAAGAACAAATAATCTAGATCACGAATTTGCAAGATGGATTTAGAAGGGTTTCTGGACCTAACAAAGGAGATCAATCTGAAAATTGGTGAGAGTTACCCATCTAGATGAAAGAGTAGTTTTTAACCAACGAATTCTCCTTGAGTGCAGAAACCGTTTTCACCCAAAGACCTACCCACTACGCCACAATTGTGTGGTTTTCACATGTGGACGACTTGTTTTTCTTTACTATTTTCTTAATTTTCTCATGTTTTTCTTGTTTTTTCTTTATTTTTCTAATTTTTAGTTCTTATATGATATTCACAACATGTTTATGCATAGAATAGTTTGAGATGCATGGTGTTCATAGGTTTTAGAAGATCTTCACCATCTGAGTATGCTAATTTGTAAGCTCTTGATCCATATTTAGCAACCACCACATAAGGCCCTAACCAATTAGCCTCAAACTTACCTTTCTTTTCTTTGTCCTTGACAGTGTTCTTCTGATTTTACTTCAAAACAAGATCACCTACATCAAATTCTCGATGGATGATCCATTCGTTATAACATCTTCATACTTTGTTACGGTAAATCAGTAGGTGATTAAGCACTCTTATACACTTTTCATCCCATAGTTCCATCTCTGCTAGCTGAGAAAATCTGTAGTCTTTGTCTTTATCAAGATAGTCCCGGAGAGATATTCTTAGGGAGGAAGCTCCACTTCTAAGGGTATGATGGCTTCAGTTCCATAGACTAAGGAATATGGGGTTACACCAGTAGGAGTGTAGATGGAGGTTCAATAGGCCCAAAGGGAAGGATGTATATGTAAGTGACAATTACGGCCAATCTTACTTACCATTTTCTCCATGAACTAGACAAGATTTTTATTGGTAACCTCAAATTTCCCATTACCTTGGGGATAATAGGGGGTAGACCACTTGAGCTAAATATGGAAGCATTGGCACAATGTCTTAAATATTTTATTCTTATAGGATTTACCATTATCAGTGATAATGGTGGAGGGATACCGTAACGAAAGATGAGATGATTCATGATGAATTTGGAAATTTGTGCACTAGTGACATAAGTAAGAGGCATGTCCTCTACCCATTTAGTAAAATACTCAGTGATCAGTGATAATGTGGGTGTGGCCATCGAAGAAGAATAATGAAGCTTCCCTATGAGATTCAAGCCCCATTTAGAAAATGGCCAAGGTGTTACGATAAGATGCAAAGCCTGTGCTAGAACATGTATTAAGTTGCCATACTTTTGGCATAGCTCACATTTATTTCCAAAATTGCAACAATTTGCTTCTATGGTGGGCCAATAATAATTTAATCTTAAGATATTTTCAGCCAATATCATACCACTGTGTGTGCTCCACAAATACATTTGTGTACTTCCTTATAAGTGCACAAACTAACTCATAACATCCAAACAAAGAAGTAGATTCCCGTCATATCCGCAATGATAAAGGGTGCCTCATAGGAGGGTATAAATAGATATGCGGAAGATAAGGGCCTTCTTTTCAAAATGTGTAATGTTTGGGGGAAATGTGCCATCTTGTAAGTATCTGAATATAGGTTCATACCAAGGGGAGGATGGACCAACAATTTCACATGCCAAACAAGATTCTGACATGTCGTATGCGGGCACTTGTAAATGCTTTATAATGAAGGGAATTTTTTCTCTCCTGAGGTGGAATGCATAAGAGAGATCCAAATGTTTCCATAACATCTACTAATCTATTATGTGACCTCAGGTTTTTCTCAAAGACAATCTGTGTAAAATAATCCTTCAAGGTTTCAACCAGTTTCTTGTATGGAACAAGTTTCTCATCTTTAACCTTATACTCATCATTAAATTTCTTAATAATGATTTGGGAGTCCCCAATGATGCATATATGTCTGATATTCCAAGTGATAGCTAATTTGAGGCCAGCAATGAGTGCCTCATACTCGAGAAATGTTATTAGTGTATGGAAATCCCAAACGAATGCTCTTGGAATAACCTCGCCTATGGGATTTATGAACACCACTCCTGATCCAGATCTATAGAAGGTGAATGATCCATCAAAATGAACTTGTCATTCTATAGACTCTTCAACATACATCATGGATGCATCTGAAATCTATACACAAAGGTTCCATCCTGGTAGAGGAAATTTACCAATTGATCAGCCAATACCTGTCCTTTTAATGACTTCTAGTTTACAAACTCAATATCAAATTCACTTAGGAGAATGATCCAATTAGCCATTCATCCCGTAAGGGTAGGTTTGGATAAAAGGTACTTGAGAGGGTCAACTTTGGATATTAGCTTGGTCTTATTGTTAAGGAGATAATGGAAAAGTTTCTAAAATGTGAAGACGACCACTAAGCAAGCCTTTTCAATTTGTGGGTAATTCATCTCATAGGAAATCAAGGTGTGACTAAGGTAATAAAATGACATTTCTCTATGGTCTAGGTCATATTGGGCAAGTAGTGCACCAATAGTGAATTGGGTAGCTGAAATGTACAATAGGAGAGGTTTTCTCGGGGTAGGTGGCATGAGTACGAAGGGTTGACAAGGTACTGTTTAAGTAGTGCAAGGGCCTTTTGACAGTCTGTTACCTAGTTGAATACAACATCCTTTTTGAGGAGATTTGTAAATGGGTGGCACTTATTTGCAAGATGTGAAATAAAATGTTGGATTTCCTAAATTTTTCCTTATAAACTTCTCAGTAATTTGAGATTTATAGGTGGAGGCATGTCTGTGATAGTTGTAACCTTTTCCAGATCCACCTCTATTCCTATTTGTGAAATGATAAAACCTAGAAGCTTCGCTAACAAAATGCCAAAGAAACACTTCTTAGGATTCAAATGTACTTTGTAATCTCGGATACATTGAAAAATATGTCTTAGCACTTCAGGGTGCTCTCCTCTACTTTTATATTTTGCTAAAATATCATCAACGTAATCCTCCATGATGTCATTCATCATGTCATGGAAGATGACTGTCATTGCACACTGATAGGTGGCCCCGACATTATTGAGTCTGAAAGGCATGACATTGTAATAAAATATCCCCAAGGGGTGATAAAATTTGTTTTATATTGATCCTCCTCTGTAATTTGGATCTGGTTATAACCTGAAAAACCATCCATTAAGGACAACATTTCATAACCAGCGATGGAATTGACGATCATGTCAGTATTAGGAAAGGGGAAGTTATCTTTGGGAAATTCCTTATTAAAGTCACAGAAATCAGTGGAGATCCTTATGCCAACGGGTTTCTTATGAACCTAAAATTTGCTAGATATCCAATTTGAATAGTCAATAGGTTTAATGAAATCAACAACTAATAACTTTTCAAGTTCTTCTTTGACAAGGAGTGCAATTTTAGGGTGCATCTTCCTCAACTTCTACTTGATGGGTTTGGCATCTGGATGTACAATGAGGTTGTGCACAACCAATTCTAGGTCTAAACCAGGCATATTAGTGTATGACCATGCAAATATATCTACATATTATCTTAATAACTCTACAAAAACCTCATGTTCTTGAGATGAGAGTGAATCTCACAACTTTATTATTCTAGGTTCCTCTTCTGAGCAAATGTTGACACTAATCATTTCTTCACCCAACATTTTAGAAGTATCCTCCATCTACGTAGAATCAAGAGGAATAGTAAGATCGGCCTCTTTAGGTGGCTCATCATCATTTTTGAATGGATATACCACTTTGTTCGTATATTATTTGTTCTTTTTATCTACGAGTGATTCAAAATTTTTGTCGCTATGAGACTTGCTTTTATTCTGCTGCAAGGCTTCTCTCGAAGAATTCTTACTCTTTCTTATGACTTTCTTATTCATGGGTCCACACATATCTTCCTATTCCCCAAATTATGCGCGAGCATATAGCTGGATTTAAAATCCTTTCTTGTGATACCCAATCGATTAAAATCCCGAGACCCATGAATTCTGCAAATGCCTCATCATTCTCAAATAAATCAATTGGCACATGAAATTGTTGATCCTAATCTACAAGCTCGGGATATATAAGATTTACTTTGTAATTGGTTTGACGATGTAGTGCCCACATTTTTATAGCCTCAATTATCTGTTGTTCCTTTTACTCATAGACATGTTTCGGCAGGGATTTGATATATTTTGGACATTACATTAGGATATTTGATCATATTAGACATGTATGGAGATTTAGGCATATAGCGCCAATTTAGCTTGATTACTATGTTGTCACCTTATCTTATGATGTCATGGATACTTATTTTTGTGATGTTGTTCGAACCTTATTTATATTTAATGGATACTCGGTTTGATTGCATGTTTGGATTCTATGGATGAATGTCACTTTATTTCTATGACTAACTCATGGTGGATTGTGAATAATTATGCATGTTGTTGCATTTTTGATTCCAAAATAATGATATGCTAGCATAGAATTCTTTGACTTTTCATTTATTTGTTGATTCACCTTTTATTGGACAGGTGCATTTAATGTGTGCAATGAGTGTCCAGGCTGACAAGTCACAGAGAATGTGGGATTCAAGCCAGCTACACAATTTTGCACAAGCAGCCCACGGGGCTAAGCCCTAACCGTGTTTATTGTATGAGGCCTTAGTATTAGATTTTATTGTTTTGGGCACCATGAGTGACCCTCATTTGTAATGTAATATGTCTTGTAATATTAATCTTGCTTAGGGTGTTTAGTTTGTGTTGTAAACTTGTTTTGGGGACTTAATGGCCCCACTTGCATTAAGTTTTGAGTTTGATTAATGTGGTATTTAATTAAATGGGATTAGGGTCACATGTGAACCCTTGGGTGGGTCCCACATCCTCTACCCTTGTGCCCAAATGTGCCAAACCCGAAATTGGGCTATTTTAGGCATTTTTAGTGACCCCTTTTTAGTTTGGGAGTTCACTTAGCATGAAAATGGGCCCTTGGACCCTACTTAATAGGGCTAGGCATAGAGGGAGTTTCCTCCCATTTTTTCTTCTTTTGGTCACATCCATGTAAGGTGGATGGGTAAGTGTGCTTTGTTAAAAGTTTCATAAGTTTGTTTTTTTGTTCATTTTGAGTAATTTGGGAGAAGAGGGTTAAAATCTATTTTATACTTTCTCCCTTTTATTTTGAGAATCTTTGACGTTGAGGAAAGAGAGGGTGACACATGTCACCCCCTCATTTGTTAGGATTTTTATTGGCTCCTCTTCAAATTCTCCCTCATGGGGAAAGAAGAGAACTTTTTTTGGGGGATCTTTTGCTTGGAGGCTTGTGGATTTGGAGCTAGAGCTTGCTTGGACAAAGAAAGGGAAAAGTTAGAAGTGGATAACTTTTGGAGGTAGGCTCCTTAATTCAATTTTTATGTTTATTGCATATTAGATGTTAGCCCTATTTGTTTAAAATGTGTGTGCTACTTGGGTGTTACCATTTTGTTGTTATGTGTGTGGTTTTTTTTTCCTCCATCCATCATATGGCATGATAGATTTTTGGAGTTTTTTGGGGAAGAGAGAGGGATTTTTCCCTCTCAATACTCATGGCTTGATGGGAAAGCCTTGTACGATTTTAATTACTCCCCTCAAATGGGTTGAGGTTGGGAAGGTGGTTCATATGGCTTGAACCTCCTTCCCCATTCGTGGTGAGGAAACCTATTTGGGTTTTAAAATCCTTCCAAGAAGGATTTGGTGAAAGGATGGATAAATAAGGAGGGTTTGATGACTTCGGAGGAATAAGGAGGGTGTGGAGATCTTGGTTTTGTGTAACCATTGTTGGTTACACTTTTGGAATTTGGAGAACTCATTTCTTCTCTTCCCCATTTTAGAGGTAGAACATGGTTTCTCCTCTTTTTCTTCTTGCAAAATTGGTGTTTGGTTTTAAGATTTATTTTGTCCTATGTGAATGTAATGTTGGTTGTTCTCCCTTACTCTTGTGCAAAGTTGTGGATAATAGTACTCTTTCCCATGGGCTTGGGGGAGGCTAGCATGCATTCCAACCTTGGAAAGGAATGTAATGATGCCTAAAGGTTGGTTGGTTAACCAACCATGTTATCTTGAAGTTGGACTCATGTAAGAGTATTCGAGCTTGAGCTCAAGTTAGAGATGGTTGGAATTGGTGGCATTTTGGTCTCTCCTTGTCATCTCAAATTTTTGTGAAACATCACTCTCATTTATCTCTAAAAACATGGCCATTGGGAAGCCTTCTTTTATTGTGAATTTTCCTTTTTGTAATTAGTATTACTTGCAGATTTCAGTCATGATTTACGAGAGCAATCTCCCTTCAACCTTGTAAAGAGGCTTGTAATATGTTTTTCTTGTGTAGTTCATGTATCTTAGATAAACATTGCATAGTAAGCTTGAACTCCTTGAAATGAAATCTTGAATTAGATGTTTTCTTTTATATGAACTTGTTGTAACCCCATTTTGAGGGAAAGTAGATTATTGGATATAGTGTTATTCTTGATATAAATTCCTTCTTGTAAAATGTTGTAACATGTTTGAATGCAAAATTTAATATCATTCTTGGAGTGCAATTTCTTCTTATTTTTTTCTAAATTTAGAGAAGGGCACAACTAGTTATCTTTCTCCCCTTTTACTAAGATGAAATAGATATATTAGGTAAAGAAAAATGAAAATTTATTCTCCTTCAAGTAAGATATTAACTTAATTCTAAGTCTCTCCTATCAATTGAAATAACTTGCCTACAATCTTCTTATCACATTTAATTGTAAATCTTCTTAATATAGACACATTGAAAAAGAATATTAAATTTCATATGCTCTCAACAATGCCAACACATTATTATTGATTTTACAACTTGAGATAATTTTAAGATTGTATATATATATATAATATAGTTATACTTGTAAAATATAACTAGATTGTGTTCCTACAAAATTTCTTATTAAATTATATACTAATAGGGTTATATTTTACACTATGATATATTAATATATATTACATTCTATATATTATAATATAAAATAGATTGTATTACACACACACACACACACACACACACACACACACACATATAATATAGTATAAAAATTTATTAAGAAATGTAAATTATAAACAAGAAATTTTAATGTTGAATGGTTCGGTGAAGGCTTAAGTGTTTTAAGCCAAATAATTTGGATTTGGGGAGGGCTGACCCCTCCCAAAGACCAGTGCCCTCCTCCACCTTTCCCTAACTCTACGGAAGCTCCACCACTACCCCAAAACTGCCGCCTTCTCCCATGATCCCCTCTCTCCTCTCACCTCACTCCCCACTCCCTTCCCCTCTCTGCACACCGACACCATTTCCCCACACCATTTTGCACACAAAACCCGTGCACCCCTTCCTCCAGGAACCTCCCAAACACTTTCCCTACTTCCTTCCACCTCTCACCACATACCTTTCTCAACACCACGGTGCCACAAACCCAAACCCACTCTACCGCCCCCACCATACCTCCATACGTAGATCTTGGAGCCCTATGCTGGTCTAAATCTGGTTTCCTCCTTCACTCGAGATAAATATATATATATATATATATATATATATATATATATATATATATATATATATATATATCTATTCATTCGCATAAATAAAACAAGAAAATATGTTTATAGTTTTCTCATCTCCATGGACATCAACCTCCATAGCTCCTCCTCTACCTGCAAGAAACAAAATAAGAGAAATATTATGGAGAAGAAAAGATAGAGATGACTAGGGAAAAATTTAGGGCAATGGTAGATCTAGGGTCAAGATTAGATCTATCCTAGGGCTCTCCTTCAACACTACATTTCCTTTAAGTCATAAGAATTTAATGTGAATGGTAAAATAACTTTGTGGTGTGTGTAAGTAAATAATTAAACGAAGGGAAAAATTAATAATATTAAAGGGGTGTGGTAACTTTTAAAGTGACCTTAGTAAGCGGAATACAAATTTAATTTATAAAACTACTTTGGACTAAGAATTAAGTATTTGAGAAAATTAATTTAGTTAAAATAAATAATATTGGAGATCAGTTTAGGGTTCATGTTAATTACTTTCAAAAAAAAATTACCCATAATTTAATTTGCATTTCAGGTGTGGTTTTTGGTGTCCCGAGGTGGGGCATTACATTTGGTATCAAAGTGGAGGTTCACACACATGGACACTCTAGGTAATTAATTAACTAGTTAACGATATTTTTAATAACATTAAAGTAAATAAATAAATAAATAAAAATAAATTGGTTAAGAATTTTCCACAACCATCTAATTATAAGTTAATAACCTCTTCACTCACGTCGTGAACAGGATGGCACCCATGAGACAACGTTTGATTAGGGGTTTGGGACGTGGTTTTCCTATGCCCGAACCACCAACACCCGAGTTAGGGCCTCAGATCTTAGAGGCTCTTTAGTAGTTGATCACCATTTTGCAGCAACGTCTTCCACCACCAAAAGAGGCAAGAGAGGAGGAGATTCCATTAGGAATCGAGGAGCCGATAGGAAAGGATGCACACTTAGAGATGCCAGAGCATGATACCCTAAGGTGGGAGAGGTCACGTATCCCTTCTATTATCCATGAGAGGGTAACCTCGTACTGCCAGTTGTAGCTTCTCACACGCTCTTGAGGGACCATTTGGGGATAGGCAACCCCACTCACATGTTGGACTGCATTGCCAAGAATGAGATACAAGCAATGTGATTAGAGACCTCCTTCGCTTGTAGCCGCCTACCTACACTGGCTCTACAGATGGATTTGGGGTTGAGTCATGACTCCTTAGCCTGGATAGCTGCTTTGGCTTACACTCTTACGAGAGCAATGTCAAGGCTAGGTTTTCCATACACCTCCTCCGAGACGCAGTAGGTGTTTGGTGGAGGAATGAGGAGCGAAGCTCCATTTTACTTGAGAGACAATGACTTGGGAGATGTTTGAGGAGTGATTCAGGGCTCGTTATATGTCATAGCATTTTGTGTAGAAGAAAATCAATGAGTTTCACGACTTACGAAAGGGATCTGGCATAGTAGCATAGTATAAGAGCAGGTTCCTGTGGATCTTCTACAGTATGTGGACAACCTGTAAGATGAGAAATTGTAGGTTAACAGGTTTATTAGGGGCCTTAATGCAGATATAGCAGGAGCAGTTAGGATGTTATCTCCTCCCACACTTGAGAAGGCCATTGAGAAGGCCTACTTAGCTAAGGAGAATAGGACCAAGGCACAGGAGCACCGAGATATAAACAAGAGTAAGTTTCAAGATAGGATTTAGGCCTTTCGAGTCAGATGTCACGGGTACAACACCACCCCCTAGAGGAGGATTCTGGCCTCTGCCAAGGTAGCTATGAGGGCTCCAAAGTGTACCCACAAAGAGAAAACACAGCATCATGGCCACCAGCAGCAGAGGGCTAGACATACTCAGCTTTTAGAGAGGTAGCACTAGAGGAGGTTTTGGTGGAGCTAGAGATCAGAGATAGGGCACTTAGCAGGCACAACCAACCCACACACAATAGTCTACTAGGGTTGGGTTGATAGGATCAGTTCACCAGAGTAGAGGGACCCCATCTCAGAGGGGTATAGGAGGATGTTTTATTTGTGGGTCCCTTGATCACTATGTGTGTATGTTCCCGCACAAACCCAATACCATGGATACATAGAGAGCCTCTAGATCCGAGCAGATGGTGGGCAATATGGGATGCACCCATCGTGTATATGTAGAGGTTGAAAACTCGCTAGGTCGAGCATCAGGACACAATCATTGAGATGACAGGTACTATTATGGGTATTTCTATCTCGATTAGTGCTTTAGATTTTTTATATCTCCTTATATAGCGGACCAAAGTGGGTTAGTGGTGGCTAGGCAACAAGATGATTAGCAGAGTTGAGTTGGCCTCTAGGGCCAAACTCTCTGTGGACTCGTATGTGGAGAGTTACGTACTTGATTTGGGAGTCCTCTCCACTACACTTGAGCTCCGAGTTATCCCTTTAGGATCCTATCGGTAGTTTTGCATATGGATTGGCTCGAGGCTCATTAGGCTAAAGTAGATTGCAAAATAAGGTCATTGAGTGTCATGATGATCTTGGGAGTGCAATTGTGATATCAGGGATGCAAAGGCCTATCTCTTTACATATGATCTTGGCTACAATAAACTAAGCAAGAGCATGCGTAAAGGTTGTCAGTTGTTTTCTATCACCATTAGTGATCGATCAGAGAGCACTCTAGAGCATTCACCCTTAGATGATCATGTAGTTTTGAGGGAGTATGTAGATGTGTTTCTAGGTGAGCTTCTAGGGTTACCACCCCGTAGAGAGGTGGATTTCACCATTGATTTAGTGCTAGGATCTACACCAGTTTCTAGGGCACCCTATCGGATGATAACTCCAAAGCTTCATGAGCTCAAGATTCAGTTAGAGGAGTTATTGGAGAAGGGTCTCATTCGTCCTAGTGTATCTCCTTGGGGAGCACTAGTCATATTTGTGAAGAAGAAGGATGGTTCTCTTAGACTTTTGTTGACTTCAACAACTCAACAAAGTCACAATAAAGAACCATTATCCAATCCCCATGATTTATGACTTGTTTGATCAGATGTGGGGAGCTAGAGTGTTCTCCAAAATTGATCTCAAGTCAGGTACCATTAGTTGTGCATATCAGATGCAGACATTCATAAGACAACTTTTCACACATGTTATGGGCATTATGAGTTCATAGTTATTCCATTTGGTTTTACTAATGCCCCAGCTGTCTTCATGAGCCTCATGAATGGAGTATTCAGGACCTTTCTGGATCAGTTCATCCTAGTGTTCCTAGATGATATATTGATATATTCTCATTCTAAGGAGGAACACGAGGAGCATTTGAGACAGGTACTATAGGTTTTGAGAGAGCAAAAGTTATATGGGAACTTGGAAAAATGTAGCTTCTTTCAGATAGAGATTCAATACTTGGGTCACATCATATCAGGAGAGGGTATCTCAGTAGATCCCTCTAAGATACATGTTATCATGGATTGGCCAGTACCCACATCAGTCACTAAGGTGAGGAGTTTTATGGGCTTAGTAGGCTACTACCGCAGGTTTGTTTAGGATTTCTCTAGGATTGCTCACCCTATTACTTCTCTTCAGAGAAAAGGGAAGAAGTTTGATTGGTCAGAAAATTGTGATCGGCCTTTCAATTTCTTAAAGAAACATTAACCATGGCGCCCATATTAGCAGCCCAAAACCAACAGAGGATTTTGTTGTTTGAACTGATGCATCACTAGAGGGTTTAGGATCTGTTCTTATGCAGAGCATCGAGTGATTGTCTTTGAGTCGCGTAAGCTCAAAGACTATAAGCTTAACTATCCTACCCATGATTTAGAGCTTACAACAGTCATTCATGTGCTTGTGCATTGGCATCATTTCCTTTTGGGTAGACCTTTCATTTTGAGGACTGACCACCGTAGCTTACAACATATCTTCTCACAACCAAACCTCAATGCTCGACAACAACGTTGGATGGAGTTCCTATGTGAGTACGACATGGAAGTGTAGTACATCAAAGGAAAGGAAAATGTCATGGCAGATGCACTTAGTAGATGATGACATGTGCTTGCTTCATTATCATTGCGATCGATTTGAGAGACAAGGATTCTTGAGCATCTTCCAGAGGATAGATTTTATGAGGGTGCTAGATAGATGTTGGAGTCATAGGGTTCCTTAGAGGGTAGATATTCAGGGTGTATTTTAGAGACAGATGGTTTACTTTAGTTTCATAGGCACATCTATGTGCCTAATTCAAGTGATCTGCGTAGCTTCATCCTCATAGAGGCTCATCAAGCTCCATATGCGGAACATCAGGAGTGAAAAAATGCATGTCGATCTGAGGATTTATATTATCGGCCACGTATTCAACGAGACATAGTAGATTTTGTTGCACAATACCTTGAGTGTCAGAGGGTCAAGGCTAGAGCATTCTCATCCCACAGGACTTCTACATCCTCATGATATTCCAGTGGAAGTGGGATGTGATCTCCATGGACTTTATAGTAGGAATCCCTATGTCTTCTTATCATCATGATGCCATTATGGTCACTATGGATAAGTTGACTAAGGTTTCCCATTTCTCGCTAACCAAAGTTACCTTTAATGCATAGTTCATCACCAAAGTATTTATGGAGGACATTGTTAGGTTGCATGGGATTCCAAAGACCATCATCAATGATAGGGATACCATTTACACTTCATTTTTTTGGACTTCCTTTCAAGCCACTCTTGGTACTCAAATTAATTTCAGCTCACCTATCATCCAGAGATAGATGGACAAACAGAGAGGGTTAATCAAGTGTTGGAGGACATGTTGAGGATGTATGTTATGGACCACCAGAAGAAGTGGGAGGACTACCTTCATTTAGTTGAGTTTTCTTACAACAATAGCTATCATAGTTCCATTAGCATGGCTCCCTACCAAGCTTTGTATGGACGACCTTACAGGACACCTCTGAGTTGGGACAGACTAGATGATAGGATTACTCTAGGACTAGCTTACCTATAGGACTTAGAGCAGTAGGTTGTTCTGATTAGATAGCATCTTGAGTAGGCTAGAGCATGCCAGAAAGTGTATGTGGACACCAAGAGGACTGATCATCACTTCTTAGTGGGTGACAAAGTCTTCTTGAGATTTTGTCCTCATAAGAGCCCAATCTGCTATGGAAAAGGTTCTAATCTATCGCCTCATTTTGTGGGGCCTTTTGATATTTTAGAGGTCATCGGTCCAGCTGCCTACCACCTAGCTTTACCACCACGCCTTGCACGAGCCCATGACGTATTTCATGTTTTTTTACTACGTAGATATATACCAGATGTTTCTCATGTTTTGGATTGGTTGGCATTATAGGTAGAGGACGAAGGGTAGTGTAGACTGGAGCCCGTAAGCATATTGGAGTACCATATTGTTGGCCCTTTGGGGTCGATACTTGACCTAGGTTAGAGTGCAGTGGGACAAATATGATGAGACAACAACTACCTAGGAGGATGCTACACCATTTAGGGCCAGATATCCCTATCTCTTCTAGTGATTTCCAGGAGGAAGTCTAATTTTAGTAGAGGGGGATGTAGTGCCCACATTTTTATAGCCTCAGTTATTTGTTGTTTCTTTCTCTCATAGACATGTTTTGGCAGGGATTTGATATATTTTAGACATTACATTAGGATATTTGATCATATTAGACATGTATGGAGATTTAGGTGTATAGCGCCAATTTAGCTTAATTACTATGTTGTCACCTTATCTTATGATGTCATGGATACTGACTATTATGATGTTGTTCGGACCTCATTTATATTTGATGGATACTCAGTTTGATTGCATGTTTGGATTCTATGGATGAATGTCACTTTATCATTATGACTAACTCATGGTGGATTCTGTATAATTATGCATGTTGTCGTATTTTTGATTCCAGAATAATGATATTCTAGCATAGAATTCTTTGACAATTCATTGATTTAGTTGATTCACATTTTATCGAACATGTGCGTTTAATGTGTGCAATGAGTGTGTAGGTGACAGGTCACAAGAGAACGTGGGATTTAGGCCAGCTACACAATTTTCACAAGCAACCCACGGGCTAATCCCTAACCATGTTTATTATATGAGGCCTTAGTATTAGAGTTTATTGTTTTGGGCACCATGAGTGACCCTCATTTGTAATGTAATATGTCTTGTAATATTAATCTTGCTTAGGGTGTTTAGTTTGTGTTGTAAACTTGTTTTGGGGACTTAATGGCCCCACTTGCATTAAGTTTTGAGTTTGATTAATGTGGTATTTAATTAAAGGGGATTAGGGTCACATGTGAACCCTTGGGTGGGCCCCACATCCTCTACCCTTGTGCCCAAATGTGTCAAACCCGAAATTGGGCTATTTTAGGCATTTTTAGTGACCCCTTTTTAGTTTGGGAGTTCACTTAGCATGAAAATGGGCCCTTGGACCCTACCTAATAGGTAGGGGGCTTAATTCCAAGGCATAGAGGGAGTTTCCCTCCCATTTTTCCTTCCTTTGGTCACATCCATGTAAGGTGGATGGGTAAGTGTGCTTTGTTAAAAGTTGCACAAGTTTGTTTTGTTGTTCATTTTGAGTAATTTGGGAGAAGAGGGTTAAAAGCTATTTTATCCTTTCTCCCTTTTATTTTGAGAATCTTTGACCTTGAGGGAAGAGAGGGGTGACACATGTCACCCCCTCATTTGTGAGGATTTTTGTTGGCTCCTCTTCAAATTCTCCCTCATGGGGAAAGAAGAGAACTTTTTTTGGGGGAGATTTTTCTTGGAGGCTTGTGGATTGTGAGCTAGAGCTTGCTTGGACAAAGAAAGGGAAAATTTAGAAGTGGAGAGATTTTGGAGGTAGGCTCCTTGAGTTCATTTTTGTGTTTATTGCATATTAGATGTTAGCCTTGTTTGTTTAAAATGTGTGTGCTACTTGGGTGTTACCATTTTGTTGTTATGTGTGTGGTTTTATTTTCCTCCATCCATCATATGGCATGATAGATTTTTGAGTTTGTGGGGGAAGAGAGGGATTTTTCCCTCTCAATCCTCATGGCTTGATGGGAAAGTCTTGTAGGATTTTAGTTACTCCCTCAAATGGGTTGAGGTGGGGAAGGTTGTTCATATGGATTGAACCTCCTTCCCCATTCTTGGTGAGGAAACCTATTTGGGGTTTGAAAATACTTCCCAAGAAGGATTTGGTGAAAGGATGGATAAATAAGGAGGGTTTGAATGACTTTGGAGGAATAAGGAGTGTGTGGAGATCTTGGTTTTGTGCAACCAATGTTGGTTACACTTTTGGAATTTAGAGAACTCCTTTCTTCTCATTCCCATTTGAGAGGTAGAACATGGTTTCTCCTCTTTTTCTTCTTGAAAAATTGGTGTTTGGTTTTAATATTTTTTGTCCTATGTGAATGTAATGTTTGTTGTTCTCCCTTACTCTTGTGAAAAATTGTGGATAGTAGTCCTCTTTCCCATGGGCTTGGGGGAGGCTAGCATGCATTCCAACCTTGGAAAGGCATGTAATGATGCCTAAAGGTTGGGTGGTTAACAAGCCATGTTCTCTTGAAGTTGGATTCATGTAAGAGTATTTGAGTTTGGAGCTCAAGTTAGAGATGGTTAGAGTTGGTGGCATTTTGGTCTCTCCTTGTCCTCTCAAATTTTTGTGAAACATCACTCTCATTTTATCTCTAAGAACATGGCCATGTGGAAGCCTTCTTTTATTGTGAATTTTCCTTTTTGTAATTGGTATTACTTGCAGATTTGAGTCATGATTTGCTAGAGCAATCTCTCTTCAACCTTGTAAAGAGGCTTGTAATATGTTTTTATTGTGTAGTTCATATATCTTAGATAAACATTGTATAGTAAGTTTGAACTCCTTGAAATTAAATCTTGAATTAGATGTTTTCTTTTATTGATATGAACTTGTCATAAACCCATTTTGATGGAAAGTAGATTATTGGATATAGTGTTATTCTTGATATAAATTTCCTTCTTGAAAAATGTTGTAACATGTGTGAATGCAAAATTAAATATCATTCTTGGAGTGCAATTTCTTCTTAAATTTTTTTTGAAACTTAGAGAATAGAGCACAACTAGTTCTCTTTCTTCCCTTTTACCAAAATGAAATAGATATATTAGTTAAAGCAAAAATGAACATTTCTTCTCCTTCACTAAGATATTAACTTAATTCTAAGTCTCTCTATCACTTGAAATAACTTGCCTACAATCTTCTTATCACGTTTAATTGTAAATCTTCTTAATATAGACACATTGAAAAGAATATTAAATTTATGCTCTCATTACTCACAACAATGCCAACACATTATTATTGATTTTACAACTCGAGATAATTTTAAGATTGCATATATATATATATATATATATATATATATATATATATATATATATATATATATATATTATAATATAAAATATAACTAGATTGTGTTCCTACAATATTTCTTATTAAATTATACTCTAATAGGGCTATATTTCACTCTATGATATATTAATATATATTACATTCTATATATTATAATATAAAATAGATTGTTATATATATATATATAATATAGTATAAAAATTTATTAAGAAATGTAAATTCCACACACCCACCACCGCTTGTCCACTCAAAATTCCCCCTCCGATATAAGAGTAAAATTCTCAAAATTTTGAGTTTAAGTGTTTTTCTCGAGGTGCCTAAGTCGTGAAATTGAAAAAATCATGTTTTGGGTTTTGGGTGATTTTCTGTCGTCGAACTTTTGTCCCATCTGTCCCAAGTACGAAAGTCCATTCTGTTACCCGACCGGCCGAAATCCCCGAAGCTGTCCCATTTTCGGGCCCGTCGGAGAGTTTTGTCCCAAGTGTCCCAAAACTTATTTTGCATGTTGTTCCAATTTCGGCCGAATCATCCTTCCCGCGTACTTCGCACTTTCCCGTCCCAAATGTCCCAAAGTTAAAAAGTGTGAGCTTTCCATTTTCGGCCGATTTTCGAACCGCGCCTTCGCGCATTTTGTCCCAATGCCCCATTTGAAAAAGTGCGAGCTTTCATTTCGGCCGAGCCGGAACTTTTTCGCGTACTTGAACTTTTTGTCCCGAATGTCCCAAGTCCAAACGGGCCCTTTGTTCCAATTTCGATGAAACACCGAATCACGTACTTCGCACATTTTCATCCCATTTGTCCCAAATGCATTTGTGTGTCCTCTCCCTGTTTCGCCCGAACCGGCTGAGCCGCGTGTTTCACGCATTCGCGTCTCACATGTCCCAAGCGTACCAAGTGTCATTCACACTTAGTTTTTCCCGCTCACTCCGAGTATGATGCTTTTCAAATTGGTGGTTGTGTATTCAATGCACATTAAAGTCATTCCTCTCTCCAAACGGCTATATAACGAGCATTCCCCTTTGCATTTTTCGCATTGCTTCCATGCTATCTTTTGCTCGAACCCTTGCAATTTGAAAACCTGCGCAATCCCCCTCCATTTGCAAATTCCTTCCAGAAGTCTAGGTTGCAGCTCCGAGACTATCAATATGAAGATCAAGTTCCAGGGACAGGAGCAAATTTCTCCGCTTGAGTCTGCTGTTAGCAATATAGGGGACAGCGAAGCTCGTCATCTCGACTTCGGTGATTTTTGGGCAAGAATGACAGATGCAAACCCTACACCAATGGCACAGATGATTAATGATAGTGGTTTAGCTTTTGCCGGAGGATTCCCAATCTCAGTACAGTGTGCTGATACAGTGCTTTCATGTGGAGCTCACTTCGACCCCGCTTCGAGTGAATTGACAAATGTACATGGGGAACTCATTGCAAGCTGGGCGCTGCCGCCATTGGCGCTGCTCTGAGGATTCCGGAGATGGACAATGCTATAGTCGTCTCCCGGGATCAAGCACAGGCTATGTTCGACCAAGACAGTGACAAATATAAGGCGCGAGTGGCGAAGTCTTGGTTGAAGAACCCTAAGAAAGGTGCTTCTCGCCTAACCAAAACCCTCTTCCGAGCAGATTTCAATGAAGAATTGTCAGACTTCATAATCCTGCTGGCTCGGGTTATGGGTTTGCCCTCCACCAACGAGTTTCATTTCTGGATGTGCCCACTCATCAGCATGGTGTGCGAGGGAACACAAAATATCAATCAGCGCGAGATCATCGGTATGAATTTGGCGAGCAGCTATCCAACGTCAACAAACAAAGAAGTTCTATATGACTTCATATCTGATGTATACCCTAGCAGCATCCAGGCAGTGGTTTGGTTTCTCCTATATAGATGCACACAAAGATGATCCAGTGTATGCCTATTGCCCGCGATGCTTCACCTTGAGACCAAAGAACCGCAATTTCAGAAGGGTCAATGATGCTTTCACCATGTACGTGGTCAGATTGCTCGAAGGTGATACTGCTAGAAGGTTTTCAGATGAAGCCATGAACCTGATATCGCAGTATGGAGCCTATTTCATTCAATTCAGGAAATTTTCCTATATCAGGCTTGCTGGCTATGAAAGCACTCCTCTGCGGCTTCCCATGTTCTGTAATGACAAAATGGCCTTGATTGAAATATGCAGGCAACTAGACAAGTTGCACAGAACTTGCAGAGACAAGAAGATTTCTGGCTTGCACTTTCCCATCTCTCTGGGAAACTACACATGCAAAACAGCTCTGGATGCTCAGAACATAGAAAGAGCCCTGGTCCCTATCACTGTTCATTTCTTCAAGCCAAGAACTTGTTTTGACTTGAAGAAGTTCATTGAACAGAACATCAAGATAGTCTATCATCATAGGGCGGAATCTGACGTAAGACTACTAGGGCTAAGCATGCGAATGATTTTGAAGCCGAGAAGAAGGCATTGTGGTAGGTTCCCCTGCACCGATCCAAGAACTCGGCCTGTACCAAGTTCCTGAAGGTCTCCAGGATGACAATTCTGATCTATACTCTTATGAGTATGAAAATGTGATTAAGCACACCCCTCTGGAGGACCTGGATTGGAACAGGAAAGAGAGAGATGATCTGGCTGAGATTCTTGCTCCAGTCTTAATCAAGACTAGGTGCAGTTCGATAAGAAGATCCGAGAATTCAAGAGGCACTCGGAGAATCTAGCCCCAAGGATGATTCAACACCCATAAGAGAGGCATCGGTTCAGTCCGGAACACCGGTGAAAACCCCTCCGCCTCAACAATAGCTCGGGGACCCGTAGAATATACTCCTTCTCCATCTACCCGTATACGGAAGAAACTCAAAGAGGTAAAGAAGGAACTGCAGAGAATGATCCTCCAAGAAAACAGGCGAGTTGCCTATAGGGCCGAGAAACATCATTGTTCTCGGTGAAAGTGAAGAAAGCGAGATGCCAACTCCTGTAAATGTTCCTGAAGATCCAAGATAAGGACAAAGAGGTCCGAACACTAAACTTCCGGTGCTATTGATTCTTCTACTGCCATTACCTCCAGTGCTCTACTCACGTCTCAGCTTGAGTCAACAGCTGCGTAGACCCTGAGTGTCATGAGCTCCCTGTCTCTTGGTCCCCTTGCCCCTCTTGCAGATTCTTCTTCCTCTTTTGCTTGGGTGCAACCTCTGGTTGACAAAAGGAAGAGGAAATCCTCCTCTCAAAGCTTGGGACCAAATTTTGATGCTGTAGCAGCCTTGTTGGGCACCACTCCTTCTCGTGCCAAGAAAGCCAGAACCACCTCCAGAATTGTGTCTGATGCCCAAGGTCAGCAATTCTTGGAGATTGCTAAGCCTACAGTAGACAAATCAGAATCAGACTTGCTGACATCTGACTTAGAGCTTTCAAGGATCCCTATGGGAGAGTCTACTCCTGAAGGTGAAATTCACAACCTCCAGGAAACAGTCACAAGAGTCATTGGAAGGGTAGAGAAAGGGCAGCAGACTATTGAATTGCTGGAAGAACAAGCCCAAGTTCTCACAAGTTTTATCAAGTCACTCTTGTCTAAGGACAAAGTTTTGGACCCTACCCCCTTGACTGCTCTACCGCCTCCTGTAATTCTAAGCCAAGATGAAGTGCAAAGTATTAAAGATATGCACAAGTATTCTGTCTATGGCAGAGCTATTGAAGCCATGGTGGATGACATGCTTGTTGCTGGGCTAAACTTCATCGATGAAGCTTTTAAACTACATGGAAAGGTAGACAATTTGCAACAGAAGCTATCCTCTACTATTGGGGTTATGGATAAAGAGCTTAAACTCTGGAGCAGTTGCATTGTAGACCTTCGCCTCATGGGACAGACAGATGAGAACATCTTACTGGCGAATAAGATTTTCGATGATGCCAAAGACAATCTATCAAAATCCTGGGTCTACAGCGTAGAGTGGAAAATCAAAGTCCTGGAGGAAGCTGTGGGAGAAATGAAGAACAGCTGGCAGAAGGGAGAAGCTTTCAAGACACTGGCAGCTGCTGCTTTCAAAGATATACATTGTCATCTTCAAGATGAAAACTCTGGTGCTTCCTTGTCCTTGCAAGAAATCAAAGCTCAGTTCAGAGCTTTTGTCAAAGATCATCTATTCAAGGAAAGCTCCATCTCTAAGGAAAAGATGAAGGAAATTTGTTCTCTTCAGTCTGCCATTGAAGAAGCAAACAAAGATTATCATACTCACGTCGAGTTTGATAAAGAGATGGAGAAATGTCTGGGATTTTGGACTCAGTCTGCAGCCAACACGTCAGTCCCTCGTGGCAGAGATATAGCTGAGTCATTGAAGAAATTCAGGCAGCGGATTCTGAAGACAGTGGGTCCCTCCCAATAGCTGGCCACCTGTCTCCTTCTCCTTTCTTTTCTCTTCTTCCCATTCTTTTCGTATTCCTTGTAATTAGTTAAGGTATCGCAATGGGCGATCTTTAACTATTCTTTAATTAAAAGAAACAGATTCTAAGAGTAATCGACTTGTAAGCTATATAATGGCCTTTCCACGCCATTTTGGAGGAGGAACTTGGATATTTGCTAAAAGTGTAAATATACCTTAAAGAAACCAATACAAAAGGGCTTTCCATTCTTTGTCTATCTAATTCTTGTTATCTCTGTGTTTTCCTTTAATATTGTGGAGATCATTTCGTTCCTAACTCGTTAGTCTCTCTGATTGCATACTGTTTAAGTTTTGCAAATACAGTGATCTTGTACAACCAAGAAGGAGCTTTGTGTCCTTGATTAATAAATCTGAAGAAGGTTATTTATGAAACTTTGTGTCTTTAAATTTAATCTCATTCAGCCAACGCAAATGATCTTGTCTTAAATTCTTTGAAGCTTCGCATACACGAAGAATTATTCTGCTATCTATAATTCTGAATGTTGCTATTATGCTCATCTCCTTATTCCCTTTCCTCAGTCCTTGTGTAATTGATGATCCTTGTGGAAAACACTTTCGTAAAATCCAAGTTTGACCATAAAACAATGTTCTGTACATTTGTAAATAAGTTCGTTTCTGAATAAGGGAACCTCTCCCATTAAAGAGGAGGGACTTCTTGTCCCCCATTGTTGCTTTTCTAAAAGTCCTACTTGACGACCAACTGTTTTTGGCGACTCCGCTGGGGAAAATCGCATTCCAGTACTGCAATTTTTTCGATCATCCTTTGATCTGGTGACTCCACGTTTCACTCGAGGGAGAAGGACCCTTGGTATCGAAGATTCTCAGTTTCAGCTTTTGGAGCAACAGGGTTTTCCTTTCCCTTCAAATAGAAGAACTCGTTCGACGAGCACTCCACCTGTTCAAGATAGAAGTCCTGCGGGTGGTATTCCTTCAGAACCTACTAGTCCCAATCTACGAGCTTTGATCCTAGCCGGTGCTGCTGCGGTCCCCTTCCAAGCCGTATTTCCAAGAATGGCGGCACAATTGCCATGGGGTCAACGTGTTGGGCCCCTGGCCCTTAATCAGCCTTTGCATGAGTTACCTAGAGGTAACCAAAAGAACTTCCCCAAGTTTAGAGGAGATGGGAAAGTACACCCTGATGAACACATTACAGCCTTCATAGTTGCATGTGGAGTCTTGGGAGTTGAACATGAAGATGTCTCAGTAAGGTCATTCGTTGAGATGTTACGGGATAATGCTTCTTGGCCGATCGTTCTATTACCTTCCGGTTGGTGCCATCACCGACTGGAATACAATGAGAACTCAATTCGAAAGCCGTTTCAAGCCGGCAGAAGATGTGCATGCCCTGCTTGCCCAAATTTCTCAGATAAAGAAAGATCCATCAGAACCCATGAGAGAATTTGTGGCTCGATTCAACAGACTGATCAACAAAATTCCTGTAAATACTCGACCGGTTGATCAAATTCAAAAATGTTTCTTTCTAAATGCTCAAACACCCAAAGTCAGTTATGCTCTAAGAAGGGCTAATCTTGGAACATTAATTCTGGATCAAGAACTGGCTGTTAGTGTCGAGGATGACCTGATCATGTTAGGGAAGTTGAAGAGAGATCCTCCCAAATCTAAATCTGCTGCTTCTTCCTCTTCCACCTCTGGACCCAATACTGATCCATTAGTCTAGAAACTTGCAAATGATCTAGTAGCTATAAAGAAACAATTGGCTCAGCATGCCCCATATGCAGATGTTCCAAGAAGAAATTTTCAGCCCGAAATTGTTTGCTCCCCTCACACAAGACTAGCACTTGAAGGACCTCCTGTCAAAGTTCCTGTGAATGCAACCTGTGAAGTTGAAGAGCCAGATGATGATGTGGACAATGAAGCTTGTGAAGAGTTCCTGGAGGAATTTGATGATGAGGCCGAAGAACTTGAGGGATCTCGGGTTAATTTCTTTACCACCGAAGGCACTGATGACGGAGATGACTATGATGAAGTGGTAGCAGATATGAACAGTGAATCATTTGCTGTCATGACTCGAGAACAGACAAGGCAGAAGGAGAAAGTAACACAGCCCATGAAGAAATCTAAGGAGCAGCCGGCAACTATTCCTGTAATTGCCGAAGAGGATCTCCTATCCCTACCTCATCTGCACCAAAGGTAAGTCCTGCCAATCCTACTAGCAAAGTTCCTTCTTTTTCTCCTAAAGTTGATAAGCCTAGAATTCCAAATGATGATGGCCCATCCACCTCTGGATCCTTTGATATTGTGGATCATCTAAAAAGGACTAAGGTTCAAATTTCAGAAGCTGAATACTACCAAACCCATCCCAAAGCTTTTGCCAAGATGATCCAATTTGTTAATTCCCATTCCAAGACCACCTCTAAAGGCCTTTTGCCCACTCCTCCTTCTGCACCACAGCCTAGTCTGGTAGCTGCTGTCACCTCGCCTGGTGACAAAATCAAGCCTTTTTATGTAACACTTCTTATAGCTGGCCATAGGCTCAGTAACTGTGTCATAGATTCCGGAGCCTCAGATAACGTGATGCCTGCTAAAGTAGCTCATGCTTTAGGCTTGACCCTCACTCGTACTTATGGATCTTGCTACTCCATGGAAAGTAAGGAAGTGCCTTTGGTTGGAAGGATTAAAGATGCACAAGTGGCTTTTGCTGCTTTACCTGAAAAGAAAGTCTTGGCTACCATCCTAGTAGCAGACATTCCTCCTTCTTATGGAATGTTGCTAAGTAGGAACTTCTGTAAAGATGTGGGTGGGGAGATTCAAATGGATTGGTCACACGCCCTCATACCTGTCAATGGACAAATGAAGAAGTTACTCCACGAGAAAGCAGATGAGTATATTGTGCGAAAAATGAGATGATCCTAAGGCACAAATACTCTATGAAGACATAGGTCATGGTAATTACATGATTCTATCCCCTGATGAAATCCAACCCTCCAAAGTATCACCCAAAGATCCCAATGGTGTTTGGATTTTAGAATTTGATGGAAGTTGTTCCTCGGCCGGTTCGGAGCTGGTGTCCTACTAGTGTCACCCGAAGGCTACCTACACCCTTTTTGTTTAAGTTGCAGTTCGAGAACACTAACAACACCGCATAGTATGAAGCTCTCATTCTTGGACCAAAGTGGCCAAAGAACGAGGTGTAAAAAATCTTCTGGCTCGTGGTGATGCAGAGCTGATTGTGAAGCAAGTCAGAAGCCTTTTTCAGGTAAAAAATGGGAGGCTGAAGCATTACCGGAATCAGGTTTGGGATTCAATTGAATTCCTTGATGCTTTCTCCATTGAAGCAATACCCAGAGAAAAGAACAGCAGGGCTGATTCACTGGCTGTCTCAGGGTCATTACTGATTCCCCATCCTGAATTCTCTCAGGATAAGTTCACTATTGAAATGGTCCACCGGCCTAGTGTTCCTGACAATACTAATAACTGGCAAGTTTTCAACGATGACCAGCATTTGCTTTCCTTCCTGGAACTCAAGGGGAATTTCGAACAACTATATTTTGAGGGAAGTGACAACCTGCCTCGTGAGAGTGTGTCCTCTGACCAAGCTGTCACCCAAGGAGAAGAAACAGATCAGGAAGGATGCATTAAACTCAAAGGAAACAAGATTCCCAAAGGTTTGGTGAGTTTGGAGGAGTTGTTTGATAAACATGACAGATATGTAAAATCTAAAGCTTCTACTGGACCTCAGCAATCAGCTGAGTATGATAAGATTGATATAGGGAGTTCTACTGATCCCAAGCTGGTAAATATCGAGAAAATGTTGCACAACCGATGAGAGGAGAAGAGCAATTGATCTTCTAAGGAAGTATAAGGATGTTCTTGCATATTCTTATGAGGATCTAAAAGCCTTCAAGCCAAAAGACATGCAGCACTCTATCCCTCTCAAACCAGGAATCAAGCCTTTCAAGCAGAAACAAAGGCAGTATAATCCCAAAATAGCTGACACTATATTTCAGGAGATTCAGAAATTGTTGAAGGCTAAAATCATTTTTCCCATTCACCATTCAACATGGATTGCAAACATTGTGCCTGTTAGGAAGAAGAATGGTGAGATCCGCATCTGTGTTGATTTCAGGAACCTGAATCAGGCTTCTCTGAAAGATAACTACCCTCTGCCTATGATGGATCAAATATTGCAAGCAGTAACAGGATCTGAAATGTTATCTATGCTTGATGGATTCTCGGGATACAATCAGGTAGAGGTTGATACTGCAGATCAACACAAGACAGCCTTCACCACTCCTTGGGGTACCTTCGCCTACAAGAGAATGCCTTTTGGGCTGATTAATGTTGGTGCCACTTTCCAGAGAGCTATGGATTTGGCTTTTGGAAGCTTGAAAGGGAAATGTATTGTCATATACCTTGATGATCTGACAGTGTTTTCAAAGACAAGAGCAGATCACTTCGACCACCTGGAAACAGTTCTGCAAAGATGCCGAGAGCATGGGATTTCTTTAAATCCTAAAAAATCTGTCTTCTGTGTTACAGAAGGAAAACTATTAGGGCACATTGTCTCCAAGGATGGTATTAAGATTGATCCTGAATGAGTTCAAGCCATCCAGCAAATTCCTCTCCCAACCAGTAAAAAAGGCGTGCATTCCTTTTTCGGTAAGATCAATTTTTTAAGAAGATTCATCCCTGATTTTGCTGAATTAACTTTGAACATCTCTCAGATGATGAAAGGGAAGCAAGCATTTGGTTGGTCTTCTGAAGGAAAGGAATCCTTTGAGGGTATCAAGAAAGCTATTGCTAAAACTCCAGTTTTGGCCTGTCCTGACTTCAGCAAAGATTTCATCATCTATTGCTATGCTACAGATAATACCCTGGCTGCTGTCTTAACCCAAGAAGACTCTGATGGACATGAGCTACCAATTGCCTTCATGAGCTATATCCTGAAGAATCATGAGCTGAAATACACCATGATGGAGAAGCATGCTTTTGCAGTAGTCAAAGCTGTCAAGCAGTTCCGTTTCTATATCCTCAACTCTCACTCTATGGTGCTGGTTCCAGATACAACTGTCAAGTCAATTCTTACACAGCAAGAATTTGGGTCCAAGAGAGGAAACTGGGTGGCTAAAGTCCAGGAGTATGACATTGATATCAAACCAACCAAGCTGGTTCGTGGAAAGGGTCTTTGTGAGCTCATTGCTGAAGGAGCCAAACATGAGTTGCTGGAGGAGAAAGCTGACATTCCTACTGTTCTATTCCTTAGTTCAGTCGATGAATGGTATTCTGACATTGCCCATTTTCTCACCTATGGGAATGCCCTCTCATTTAACTACCAAGGAAAAGAGGACTATTAAATTGAGATCAGCACAATATGTACTATGGGAAAATGCCTTGTTCAAGCGTGGTTTAGATGGGAGATTTCTGAAGTGTGTGGACAAGGAGCAGCAGAGAAAGTTGCTCTCAGCTTTCCATGATCAGGCATGTGGAGGGCACTATTCATCAACAGTCACAGCTCACAAGATACTCCGGGGAGGATATTACTGGCCTTCCTTGTTCAGAGATGCATCCAAGTGGGTGGATAAATGTGAAGCTTGTCAGACCTTTGTGGGAAGACCTAAATTGGCATCTTTACCTCTCAAGCCAGTTGTGATCGAGGAACCATTTCAACAATGGGGTCTAGACTTCATTGGTACACTGAATCCTGTTTCTAGTGCTGGTCACACGCATGTGCTAACTGCCACTGACTACTTCACCAAATGGGTGGAAGCTATTCCAGTCAAGAGCACTACTTCTGAAGTTGTATGCAACTTCATCAAGGAGAACATCTTGGTAAGGTATGGTGTACCTAACAAGATTGTAACAGATAATGCTTCGAACTTCTCCTCAACTGAGATAATGGATTTCTGCTACGGGTATGGCATCTCTCTGGCTCATTCTTCAGATTATTATCCCCAGGGGAATGGACAAGCAGAATCCACCAACAAAAATCTGGTGACTATCATAAGGAAGTTGGTCAATGAGTCTCAGCGAAACTGGCATAAGAAGCTTTATGATGCTCTTTGGGCAGACAGGATCACACCTAAAAGAGCCATTGGAATGTCTCCTTTTCAAGTGGTGTATGGAGTGGAAGCTCAATTGCCAGTGACAGTGGAACTGCCAGCCTTGCACCTGATGAAGGCCATTGAAGATACTAGTTTCAGTGATGCTCTGGATAAAAGAATCATGTACCTGCACAAACTGAATGAGGATAGATTGGAGGTTGCTGACAGGATATCTGCTCACCAGTAGAAGGTAAAGATTCTGTTTGACAAGAAAGCTAGGTTCAGAGAGTTCCAAGTTGGAGATACCGTGCTGTTATGGGACAAAAGACATGAACCTCGTGGCAGCCATGGAAAATTTGATTCACTGTGGCTCGGACCATTCAAGATAAGACACTTTCTGGTAAGAACTCTTTCTATCTTGATTACATGGATGGTTCTCCCCTCCCACTTCCTTATAGTGGGCAGTATTTGAAGTTGTTCAAGTCGTAGGTGACTAGGGAGTCCCTTTGTATATTCTGTACAGTGTTTTTGCTTTTCTACTTTCGGTGTGTTTCCCCTTCTGTTGTTGTGTGTGTTGCCCTCTGTATTGGTTTGTTTTTACTCCTTTGCCCAATGGATAAGGCACTGGTCTGCTTCACCGAGTTTGTCTTAAGTTCTTGCCTTGTCTCATTCCGAGAATTTATACCAAGTCATCCCCAGAAGGAGCCAGCTGTTGTCCACTCAAAATTCCCGCTCTGATAAGAGTAAAATTTTCAAAATTTTGAGTTTAAGTGTTTTTCTCTGAAATGCCTAAGTCGTGAAATTGAAAAAATCTATGTTTTGGGTGATTTTCGAACTGCCTCAACTTTTGTCCCATCCGTCCCAAGTACGAAAGTGCATTCTCATTACCCGACCGACCGAAATCCCAAGTCCCCATTTTCAAAGCCGTTGAGAGTTTTGTCCCAACCGTCCCAAAACTTATTTTGCATATTGTTCCAATTTCGGCCGAATCATCCTTCCCGCGTACTTCACACTTTCCTGTCCCAAATGTCCCAAAGTTAAAAAGTGCGAGCTTTCCCATTTTCGGCCGAGCCGGTCAAGTCGCGTACTTCGGAAATTTTTGTCCCGAATGTCCCAAGTCCAAACGGGCCCTTTGTTCCAATTTCGGCCGAAACACTGATTCGCGTGCACTTCGCACATTTTCGTCCCATTTGTCCCAAATGCATTTGTGCGTCCTCTCCCTATTTCACCCGAACCGGCCGAGCCGCGTGTTTCGCGCATTCGCGTCTCACATGTCCCAAGCGTACCAAGTGTCATTCACACTTAGTTTTTCCCGCTCACTCCGAGTATGATGCTTTTCAAATTGGTGGTTGTGTATTCAATGCGCATTAAAGTCATTCCTCTCTCCAAACGGCTATATAACGAGCATTCCCCTTTGCATTTTTCGCATTGCTTCCATGCTATCTTTTGCTCGAACCCTTGCAATTTGAAAACCTGCGCAATCCCCCTCCATTTGCAAATTCCTTCCAGAAGTCTAGGTTGCAGCTCCGAGACTATCAATATGAAGATCAAGTTCCAGGGACAGGAGCAAATTTCTCCGCTTGAGTCTGCTGTTAGCAATATAGGGGACAGTGAAGCTCGTCATCTCGACTTCGGCAATTTTTGGGCAAGAATGACAGATGCAAACCCTACACCAATGGCACAGATGATTAATGATAGTGGTTTAGCTTTTTCCGGAGGATTCCCAATCTCGATGCAAAGCAGTCTTTGACACGGTGCTTTCAAGCGGAGCTCACTTCGACCCGCTTGAGCGAATTGACAAATGTACATGGGGAACTCATTACTGCCGCCGCCATTGCCGCCATTGGCGCTGCTCTGAGGATTCCGGAGATGGACAATGCTATAGTCGTCTCCCGGGATCAAGCACAGGCTATGTTCGACCAAGACAGTGACAAATATAAGGCACGAGTGGCGAAGTCTTGGTTGAAGAACCCTAAGAAAGGTGCTTCTCGCCTAACCAAAACCCTCTTCCGAGTAGATTTCAATGAAGAATTGTCAGACTTCATAATCCTGCTGGCTCGGGTTATGGGTTTGCCCTCCACCAACGAGTTTCATTTCTGGATGTGCCCACTCATCAGCATGGTGTGCGAGGGAACACAAAATATCAACTGGGCAGAGATCATCAGTATGAATTTGGCGGAGCAGCTATCCAACGTTCAGCAAACAAAGAAGTTCTATATGACTTCATATCTGATGTATACCCTAGCGAAAGATCCAGCGGTGGTTTGGTTTCTCCCATATAGATGCACACAAAGATGATCCAGTTGTATGCCTATTGCCCGCAGTTCACCTTGGAGACCAGCAACCACAATTTCAGAAGGGTCAATGATGCTTTCACCATGTACGTGGTCAGATTTCTCGAAGGTGATACTGCTAGAAGGTTTTCAGATGAAGCCATGAACCTGATATCGCAGTATGGAGCCTATTTCATTCAATTCAGGAAATTTTCCTATATCAGGCTTGCTGGCTATGAAAGCACTCCTCTACGGCTTCCCATGTTCTGCAATGACAAAATGGCCTTGATCGAAATATGCAGGCAACTAGACAAGTTGCACAGAACTTGCAGAGACAAGAAGATTTCTGGCTTGCACTTTCCCATCTCTCTGGGAAACTACACATGCAAAACAGCTCTGGATGCTCAGAACATAGAAAGAGCCCTGGTCCCTATCACTGTTCATTTCTTCAAGCCAAGAACCTGTTTTGACTTGAAGAAGTTCATTGAACAGAACATCAAGATAGTCTATCATCATAGGGCAGATACAGAAGACTACTGGGCCGACTGTGCAGATGATTTTGAAGCCAGAAGAAGGCATTGTGGCAGGTTCTCCCTGCAATTGATCCAAGAACTCAGTCTGTACCAAGTTCCTGAAGGTCTCCAGGATGACAATTCTGATCTATACTCTTATGAGTATGAAAATGTGATTAAGCACACCCCTCTGGAGGACTTGGATTGGAACAGGAAAGAGAGATGATCTGGCTGAGATTCTTGCTCCAGTCTTAATCAGGACTAGGTCTGCAGTTCGAAGAAGATCCGAGAATTCAAGAGGCACTCAGGAGAATCTAGCTCCAAGGATGATTCGACACCCATAAGAGAGGCATCAGTTCCAGAGTCTGGAACACCAGTGAAAACCCCTCCTGCCTCAACAGCTCAGGGACCTGTAGAATCTACTCCTTCTCCATCTACCCAGGTATACAGGAAGAAACTCAAAGAGGTAAAGAAGGAACCTGCAGAGAATGATCCTCCAAGAAAATAGGTAGAGTTGCCTATAGGGCCAGAGAACATCATTGTTCTCAGTGAAAGTGAAGAAAGCGAGATGCCAACTCCTGCAAATGTTCCTGAAGATCCAGCAGATAAGGACAAAGAGGTCCAGAGCACTGAACTTCCGGGTGCTATTGATTCTTCTACTGCCATTGCCTCCAGTGCTCTACTCACGTCTCAGCTTGAGTCAACAGCTGCGCAGACCCTGAGTGTCATGAGCTCCCTGTCTCTTGGTCCCCTTGCCCCTCCTGCAGATTCTTCTTCCTCTTTTGCTTGGGTGCAACCTCTGGTTGACAAAAGGAAGAGGAAATCCTCCTCTCAAAGCTTGGGACCAAATTTTGATGCTGTAGCAGCCTTGTTGGGCACCACTCCTTCTCGTGCCAAGAAAGCCAGAACCACCTCCAGAATTGTGTCTGATGCCCAAGGTCAGCAATTCTTGGAGATTGCTAAGCCTACAGTAGACAAATCAGAATCAGACTTGCTGACATCTGACTTAGAGCTTTCAAGGATCCCTATGGGAGAGTCTACTCCTGAAGGTGAAATTCACAACCTCCAGGAAACAGTCACAAGAGTCATTGGAAGGGTAGAGAAAGGGCAGCAGACTATTGAACAGCTGGAAGAACAAGCCCAAGTTCTCACAAGTTTTATCAAGTCACTCTTGTCTAAGGACAAAGTTTTGGACCCTACCCCCTTGACTGCTCTACCACCTCCTGTAATTCTAAGCCAAGATGAAGTGCAAAGTATTAAAGATATGCACAAGTATTCTGTCTATGGCAGAGCTATTGAAGCCATGGTGGATGACATGCTTGTTGCTGGGCTAAACTTCATCGATGAAGCTTTTAAACTACATGGAAAGGTAGACAATTTGTAATGTAAGCTATCCTCTGCTATTGGGGTTATGGATAAAGAGCTTAAACTGCAGGGCAGGTTGCATTGTAGAACTTCGCCTCATGGGATGAGACAGAGATGAGAACATCTTACTGGCGAATAAGATTTTTGATGATGCCAAAGACAATCTATCAAAATCTTGGGTCTACAGCGTAGAGTGGAAAATCAAAGTCCTGGAGGAAGCTGTGGGAGAAATGAAGAACAGCTGGCAGAAGGGAGAAGCTTTCAAGACACTGGCAGCTGCTGCTTTCAAAGATATACATTGTCATCTTCAAGATGAAAACTCTGGTGCTTCCTTGTCCTTGCAAGAAATCAAAGCTCAGTTCAGAGCTTTTGTCAAAGATCGTCTATTCAAGGAAAGCTCCATCTCTAAGGAAAAGATGAAGGAAATTTGTTCTCTTCAGTCTGCCATTGAAGAAGCAAACAAAGATTATCATACTCACGTCGAGTTTGATAAAGAGATGGAGAAATGTCTGGGATTTTGGACTCAGTCTGCAGCCAACACGTCAGTCCCTCGTGGCAGAGATATAGCTGAGTCATTGAAGAAATTCAGGCAGCGGATTTCTGAAGACAGTGGGTCCCTCCCAATAGGCGGCCACCTGTCTCCTTCTCCTTGCTTTTCTCTTCTTCCCATTCTTTTCGTATTCCTTGTAATTAGTTAAGGTATCGCAATGGGTGATCTTTAACTATTCTTTAATTAAAAGAAACGGTTACGAAGAGTAACTGACTTGTAAGCTATATAATGGCCTTTCCACGCCATTTTGGAGGAGGAACTTGGATATTTGCTGAAAGTGTAAATATACCTTAAAGAAACCAATACAAAAGGGCTTTCCATTCTTTGTCTATCTAATTCTTGTTATCTCTCGTGTTTTCCTTTAATATTGTGGAGATCATTTCGTTCCTAACTCGTTAGTCTCTCTCGATTGCATCTTGTTTAAGTTTTGCAAATACAGTGATCTTGTACAACCAAGAAGGAGCTTTGTGTCCTTGATTAATAAATCTGAAGAAGGTTATTTATGGAACTTTGAGTCTTTAAATTTAATCTCATTCAGCCAACGCAAATGATCTTGTCTTAAATTATTTGAAGCTTCGCATACACAAAGAATTATTCTGCTATCTATAATTCTGAATGTTGCTATTCTACTCATCTCCTTATTCCCTTTCCTCGAGTCCTTGTGTAATTGACGACGATCCTTGTGGAAAACACTTTCGTAAAATCCAAGTTTGACCATAAAACAATGTTCTGTACATTTGTAAATAAGTTCGTTTCCGAATAAGGGAACCTCTCCCATTAAAGAGGAGGGACTTCTTGTCCCCTGACTGTTGCTCTTCTAAAAAGTCCTACTTGATGACCAACAAATTCTAAACAAGAAATTTTAATGTTGAATGGTTCGGTGAAGGCTTAAGTGTTTTAAGCAAAATAATTGGGATTTGGAGAGGTCTCGACCCTCCCGACACCGCGCCCTCCTCCACCTTTCCCTCAACTCTGCGGAAGCTCCACCACCGGCGCAACACTTGCCACCTTCTACCACACTCCCATCTCTCCTCTCCCCTCACTCCCCACCGCCTTCCCCTCTCCGCACACTTACACCATTTCCCCACACCCTTCTACACAAAACTTGTGCATCCCTTCCTCCGGGCACCTCCCAAACACCTTCCCTACTTCCTTCCACCTCTCACCATGTACCCTCGCTCTACACCATGGCGCCACGAACCCAAACCCACTCTGCCGCCACCCACCATACCTCCATACATGGTTCTTGGAGCCCCATGCTGGTCTAAGTCTGGTTTGCTCCCTTCACTTAGAGATAAATATATATATGGAGCTGCTCATTCACATAAATAAAACAAAGAAATATGTTTATAGTTTTCTCATCTCCATGGACATCAACCTCCATAGCTCCTCCTCTACCTGCAAGAAGAAACAAAATAAGAGAAATGTTATGAAGAAGAAAAGATAGAGATGACTAGGGCAAATTTTAGGGCAAGGTGAGATCTAGGGTCAAGATTAGATCTATCTCGAGAGCTCTCCTTCAACCCTACATTTCTTTTAAGTCATGAGCATTTCATAGGAATGGTAAAATAACTTTTGTGGTGTGTGTAGGTAAATAATTAAACAGAAGGGAAAAATTAATAAATATTAAAGGGGTGTAGTAACTTTTAAAGTGACCTTAGTAAGCGGAATAGAAATTTAATTAATAAAATTACTTTGGACTAAGAATTAAGTATTTGAGTAAATTAATTTAGTTAAAATAAATAATATTGGAGATCGGTTTAGGGTTTGTATTAATTACTTTCAAAAAAAAAAATTACCCATAATTTTAGTTACATTTCGGTGTGGTTTTCGGTGTCCCGAGGTGGGGCATCACAGAGGATTATATTCGGATAAGGTAAGGATAATTGAATTAAGGAATAGGTTAGTGGAGGCAAGATCCTTGTAGAGGCTATATTGGGAATCTGCATCGTTATCCAAATGAGATGAGCCATCCTCATGTTTAGAAGAGGTGGCATCAATCTCAAAGGGTGGATCATCACGAGGCCTTATTCCAAGACCATGTCTGTTAGATTTGAAACAAGGGATAGGAATGGGTTCTAATCGTCCTTGCGCATTGATACCACATCCAAACCCATTGTAACCCATTACGAACATCATGCGGTGGATTTTAATATACTATGGGGCCTGATGGCATGAAGTCATGGTACCTTCCTAAGCACTCTATTAGTTGGATCCTATAACATCTTTTCCTCATACATGAGACTACTTTGTGGATGAACTTCTCTAGTTGTTTAGGGAATTTATCCTTGGTGCTCTTGAACTGAAAGTAAGTGTTATCCAAAATTCACCCCAAGGGTAAATTTGATAACTTGAAGCTGGAGAAAATAAAAATGGTAAAAGGAAAAAAATTGGATTTTTGGGCACCCCTTTGCTTTCCTCTAACTTCCTTGTCCATAGAAAAATCCAATGAGTTAGTGAAAAACCCGTGGAAAATCTTTGTAAAAAAATCCGTAGAACAAAATCCATGGAAAATTTCGTAAAACAAAATCCGTACAAAATGCAAAAAAACAAAGTCCGTAGAAAATATTGCAGAAAAAAGCCATGGAAAATGCTGCATAACAAAAGCCGTAGAAAATGCCGTAAAAAAAGACACATAAAAAAGTGACGGAAAATGCCGACAACAAAAGGTGCAGAAAAAGCCATGAAATGTTGCGTAAAACCAAATCCAATGAATGTTGCAGAAAAGCAAATCCACAAAATGTTGCAGAAAATTGGAAAATCCATGGAACAAAGGAAAATGACAGTTTTTCACGTGAAACTTTGAATGGGCATAACTTTTGATCCAGTGCTCAAAAATTGACAAATTTTATATCATTGGAAAGGTCTCAATGCCCTCTATGTAATGGGAATTTTACTCCTCATTTTTATTAAAGCAAGGTGGGTGTAAATATAATTAAAATATCCAACTCAAAAAAATTAAATGCTCAGTCCTGTGAAAGGCAAGAAATCTCTGGCAAACCCAAAATAGCTTCTCACACTCAGAAAGCCATAAATTTTGCATTCCTTAATAAAATCACACAAAATTGGTACCATTGGAATCATGGTTCTAATCCTGATGCATAGAAATCAAGAAATCTATAAATTGATAAAGAATTGATGGTGATTTTGCAGAAAACATGGCTAGGATCATAACAATGTTTTAATTGGTAGTTGGGAGTGCAATTAAGAGGCATGGTCATCATTCTTTCTCTTGCAGCACATGGGACAGCATGGGGATCCTTTTACAAGAAACATACCATCATTTCACTCCATTTATGACATCTTGCAAGTGGTGGAGAGGTAGATTTCAGGATTTTCATTTCTCTCTATCTCTCTTCTCAGAATTTTATAAATTGGAGTGTTGGGCTCATTATAAGGAGAGATAGTTTTGAGTAGCAAAACTCTATCAAATTGGTTTTGTGAAGCCAATGTGTTACAGGCCCTTGTAGTGGACTCCTTGCATGGTGATCTAGGCCCTTATTTTGTAATAGATTGAACTGTGCATATCAATGAAGTAATAGATACAAGTTTGTGGATGTGTCTTCCCTGCTTATGTTTGTTTGCATTCTTCTTGCCTCTCCAACCTCATTACAAATATATTGTGTCTATTTTATGTTGTTGCAGGGATTCATTATCATTGTGTGTGCATGAAATATTGTTGTGAATGTAGTTTCTAGATTATGGAGAACTATTATCACCCCTTCTAGTATGCACTTTGCTTCTATTTTTCACACATTGGATACTATTCTCACACCCTTCTTTTCTAGTGTATCACCACTTTAGTGTAGGATTTTTTTAATGCAATCTCTCTCTCTCTGGTCCCTTGGAAAGTTAGATTAGGATTAGATAGTTTTCCTGCATTAGAGTAGATTTTGGCATGTAGTGTAGGAACAGAACCACTTTCTCTGACTTCTTTAGAGGGCCATCTCAAGCCCGCAAGTCCCACAAATCTAAGGCTTGGGAGATGGTCCAGTGTTATACAAATTACACTAAATTTACCACTCAAATATGAGTTCATTTAGGGGTGTTCATGAGAAGAATCCAAACAAGGTCAAGAACTAGAGAAGAGGGAATATTTGTCTATCTACATTTATCCCCAAATAGGGAAGAAGGGGAATAAGATCTCAAAGGTATCCATCTCCATCGAATAAAACCTTATCAACACCTCCACCTAGAAGGCCTTTTATTCAACTAAATATATTTCTCTTACCAATTAGGATGGTGCAACCCAATCCCTATGTCAACTTCATTAGAAGCAGCCCGCTTGTTCTCAATGCACAAAATCTAGTTCTATTTGTAGCATTGAAGAAAATTACATATTTCATTGGAGAGAACCAAACAACTCTAATTGACCACATCCAAGAAATGGTAAATGTGTGTGTAATTCACAAAATTTCTGAAATGCAGACATTGTTGTTATGTCGTTGGCATCTTCTTTTAAGGAAAAGGCTTTGCAATGGTTCAGGAGTCTAACAACAGATCTATCTAGAATTGGGACCATTTGGTCACAACCCTCCATAATCAATTTGGAGAAAAGGGAGATAATTTGTCTCTATTGGAACAATTGAAAACAATCAAGAGGGATCCTAATGAACAGTTGACTGATTTCAAATTCAGATTCTAGAGGACATGGGATAGGATTCCATTGGTTGTGAGACCAACAACTAAAGGTGCTTTCTTATACTTCCTTAAAGCTTTAAATTCTGATATTACCATGATGATACAATCTATGGGAGGTATAACTTTACCCGCATCCTATAACATTGCTATTAGAGCTGAAAAATTACTTAATTCAAGCTGGAAAACTTGCACCTAGGCCACCTATGCCTCTTTATCTAGAAATAGGAGCTCCAAGCACTAGTCAAGCACCTACATTAGCTCTTATTCCTGCCCCAAGAAATCATAGTTTGACTAAAGCTTCTACCTCATCTTCTAGTACCTCAAGTGAGCTCCAAGAAGTCATGAAGCAACTGCAAAACTTGGGTAATGATTTGGTAACACTTAAGAGGCAACAAGCTCAAAATTTTAGATCATATCAGCCTCAAAATCAACCCAATAGACCTCCATTTCAATCTAATAGGCAACCAGGTTCAAGCTGCAAATCGAACCAAGTCAAACCCCTACCAATAGACAATTTAAATTACAATCCTATTATTTCATCCACATATAGAGCCTTGGTACTAGTACAAAATAACATGGCTCAAGAGAATGACTAGTGATTCCCATGCAATCAACCTCATAACTAGTCAATGTGCTTCAATGGTTTTGTGAGTCAAGATCTTATGGTGACAAAAACGGGTGTAGAAAAAGAGACAAGCCAAGAAGGAAATCAAAAGTAGGATGTTACTCAAGAGGCATCTCTGAATGAGACAACACTTTTCAATTGGTAGACTCAAAATTTCTACGGACTTAATCAAGCCCCTTCTCAAAGTGTAGCAGCCAATACATGGTCCAAGAAGAGGAATATTGGGGAAGGACAGTCATCAAATTCAAATGATCCACAACCCTCTATCACTCAATAAGGTATTGGTAATCAAAGTGCATCTCCCAATGTGCAGGGTCAACCCAAGCCACCTTCTAGACCAACCCAAGTGTTGGTCGTAACAACCCATGTGCAAGAGAATAATGTGCAGGTCAAAGGGAAGTAGAGAGATAGCTCATCTCCATTCAACATCATTGAGAAGATGAAGAAAATGAATGTAAACATCTCAATGTGGGAGTCATTAGCTATCCTAGGCCAAAGAGATCTATTGCAAGTTACAATGGCCAATTGGTTAGCATCAAATCAATCACCCAATCAACAAGAAAAAGTTTTCACCAATGCAACTCAACAAGGAGGAAATCAAGGAAGCCACCAAGGTAAAATTTTAAGCCCCCACCATTTTATATCTCATTGATTATTGGAGATAAGTTGGTGGATAATTGCATGATCGATTAGGGAGAAAGTAGCTCGGTCATGCCAAAACAAATAGCTGATCAGTTGGGTCGTCAATATGAAGCCATTTACAAAGGTGTGGTGAAATTATATGGGAAAATGGTAACAACGGTTGGAGTAATCAAAAATTTGAGCCTCACATTGCATGCATGTCTCAATGTAATGGTGTTACAAGATGTATCATTCATAGACTTTCCACCACTCTTTGCATTTTGTTTGTCAAGAGACTTCATTGCTATAATTGGAGGCTATTTTTCTACTAATTGGTCACATATGTTATTTAGAAATAGGTATGGAGTTAAGGCTACAATCATATCTGATCCTATTGTAAACTTTCATATTGAGTCTCATACACCAAGTCCAATCAACACAAATTGTTCACCCTTTGATCAGAAGATCTTCCAATCACTTATGAATCAAATACAAAATTCGGACGCATTCCAAACTTGACTCTCAATGAATGGGAAAACTAGAGGCATGCTTTTGACAAACCTCTCCCTAGCATGAAGAGAATCAACCTCTCCCTAGCATCACCAAGCGAGATCACAAAGATGATAATGAAGTATGGTAATTGTTCTTTGATGGATCAAGGAATAGACAAGGTGCCAAGGGATGAGTTATGCTCATTTCACCATGAGGTAAAAAATATCACTCAAATATTTGTTTCTAGTTTTTTTGCTTGAATAACACAAATAAGTATAAAGCCTTAATTCATCGATTGCATTAGGAAAGAAAGAGAGGTATTAAGAACTTACAATTCCTCGGAGATAGCGAGCTAATTGTGAACCAAGTCAGAGGAAAAATGCTACCAAGAACAATTTGTTGAAGAACTACAAAAACCGAGTATGGGATCTTATTGAATATTTCAAAGCTTTTAACATCAATTCCATCCCGAGAAATAAGAATGAAGCAGTAGATAGACTTACAGCAATTGGGGCTGCATTTGATGTTGTGGAAAATATCAAAAGTGAGCAATCTCAGCCTCATATCAAAGTGGTTGTGAGACCAGTTGTACCAGATAACAACACAAGTTGGCAAGTCTTTGAGAATGATCAGCAAATTGTCAACTTTCTACAAGAAGAAGTTGAGTTCTCTGCCAAAAACCAAGACAAGTTGGAATAGCAGTATGGTGACCAAGTGGTGCAGCTGAGGACTAACAAATTTCCAAAAGGTCTTGTAACTTTGGATTCAATCTTCAACCCAATGATAAGGAAAACATTCAGGTAAAGGGTGAAGATTCGAGCCCATTTTAGTAGGTGAAGGCAAGACATTACAAATTGGCAAAGTAAGTACCCCACAAGAGAAATCTGAATTTGTTCAACTTTTTCAAGAATTCCTAGATGTCTTTGCATGGACTTATAAGGACTTAAGAGGTTTCAAGGTAAGGTTAGCACAACATACTATTGATTTCAATCTAGAATCCAATCCTATCAGAGACGAAACAAAGGCTTGTGAATCCTCACATTGAACCTCTCATGAGAAAAGAGTTAAAAAATTTAATTGAAGCTAGCATCATCTTTCCTATCAAGCATTCAATTTGGGTTGCAAAATTGGTGCGAATGAGAAAGAGAAATGGAGAAATTAGATTGTGTGTAGACTTTCATGATCTAAATAGAGCATTGCTCAAAGATCATTATCCACTTCCATCAATGGATAAAATCATGTAGGCTATAGCTGGTTCAGAAAGGTTTTCATTGCTAGATGGCTACTCAGGCTACAATCAGATAATGGTGAAATAAGATGATCACTTCAAGACAACCTTCACTACAAAATGGGGGACATATGCTTACAAGAAGATGCCATTTGGACTCACAAATGCCGAGCAACATTTTAGCAAGATACGAATATGGCATTCAAAGGTCTAATTAACAAAATGGTGCTTTTATATCTAGATGATATCAACTTTGTGTTCTCAAAGAATGCATTAGATAACCTCTTTCATCTAAGGAAATTATTTCGAGAGAGTGTAGAAGGTTTGGAGTATCATTGAATCGGTGTGTATTCTTGGCACACGGGGGAAAATTATTGGGCCACATTGTTTCAAAGGAAGGATTAACAATTGATCCCAAAATATTTGAAGCCATCTAAACACTTCCATTGCCACACCACAAGAAATATCTCCAAAGATTCTTGGGAAGGATAAACTTTGTTCGTAGATTTGTGCCTAATTTTTCCAATCTTGTAAATCCTTTAACCATGATGTTGAAGAATATTCTTGCATTCAAATGAACAATAGAAGGAAAATATATTTTGAGGCCATCAAGCATGCAATATCACAAGCCCCAACTCTTATCAACCCATAATTTTCAAAGGACTTCATGTTGTATGCCTTTGGGGATCATACACAATATCAACTATCTTGGTGTAGCTGAATAGAGAAGATTCAAAATAGCCAATAGCATTCTTCAGTCAAAGCCTGGAAGATTATGAAGTAAAGTATTATTTCATTGAAAAGCATGTCCTTGTTGTTATTAGGAGTCTGAAGAAGTTCAAACACTTGGTCTCGAACAATAAAATTCAACTACTAGTGTCTCATGTTGGTATCAAGGAATTTCTCCTAAACAAAGATCTAAACGAGAAGAGAGTAGGTTAGATCACTCACATAATGGAATATGATATTGAAATCAAAGTTACCAAGATGGTTCATGGAAAAGGATTGTGTGAGAAGCTCACTTCCAAACCCCAAGTTGAGTCAAAAGGTGAAGAAGAGGTTGTCCTACTACTACAGAATGATCAAGAGCAGCCACCTAATGATGCACTTATTCCATGTTGGACTCAAGACATGGTGCATTGTCTCCAAACAAGTTTGTGTCCTCTAGAATGGAACAAAGATAAGAGAATATATTTCAGATTGTAGGCCATTCCATATGTGCTTATTGATGGTGTTTTGTTCAAGAAGGACATCAATGGTGTTCTATTGAGATGCATTGGAACAGGTCAAGTTGAGAAGATATTACATGAGTTCCATGATGGGGAAACAGATGCCACTTTTCTCCACAAGTAACGTCTCTCAAACTCATGAAGGATGGTTACTATTGGCCTATGGTGTTTTTTGATAGCTACTCATGTATAAAGAAATGAAAAAAATGTGCATTCTTTGCAAGGAAAGAAAGGTTAGCAGCGTTGTCCCTTCATCTAATTTCGAAGATCAGCCATTCATGCAATGGGGATTGGACTTCATTAGATTTATCAATCCAAATTCAAGTCAAGGCCACAAGTGGATACTTAAAACAATAGACTATTTCACCAAATGGACTAAAGCGGTGGCACTCAAGGAGGCAAATGAATCCAGCATCTTGGATTTCTATGAAGGGATAGTCATGAGGTTTGGTGTCCCTACCACTATCATATCAAATAATGCATTGGCATTCTTGGGCACCAAAATCATTGAATGGGTTATCAAGAATGGTGTGTACCTCAATACTTCATCAAACTATTACCCTCAGGGTAATGGCCAAAAAGAGTCCACAAACAAAAACTTACTAAGGATCATTAGAAGGAATCTTGATGAGAATCAGAAAACTTGGCACACGAAGCTCAAATCAGCTCTATGGGTTGATAGAATCACACCTAAGAGGTCTACAAGAAGCTCTCCATACAAGCTTGTATACGGAAAGGAAGAAGTACTTCCTATATCACTTGACTTTTCAGCATTGGAACTCATGAAACAATTGGAACTAGCTGAGTTAGGACCTATGGAAATCAGGTATGCATAACTAATGGAATTAGAAGATGCAAGAGAACATGCAGTACATACCATGGAAAAGGATCAAGCGTTGACCAAGAGGATCTTTGACAAGAAAGCTAAAGCTAAGACATTTTAGATAATATACTTGGTACTTGAAGTGGGATGTTGATCGTGTAAAGCTAGGTAAACATTCCAAGTTTGATGACATATGGAGTTGTAGACACTAAAAATAGGTCATACTCCCCTCTCGTACCTCGACCAATAGGTACCCTTCATCACTTTCACCTAGCCATAGCCCCCTTCACCACACTAGTATTAATTTAATTAATTTAATTAAATTAATGCTTTACCCTCACTATATTTATTATTTAAATAATATCTACACATATAGTTCACTTAGACACCTCATCAAGCTGACTCACCTTAGGGCCTATTTTTAGCAAGTTACCATAACTAACTAAGACTTACACAAACACTAAAAATCAATGCCTACACTCCCTCTAACCACATTCCCGCATGCTCACAGAAGCTCCCAGTCTAATCCATAGGATAATGACACGAGATCCAAGGAAATCAGGAGGATCTCCCCTAAGTTTGGAAAACCTAGAAAATCCCACCTTGACCGACGTCGGTTACCCCTAACCGCCACCGGTTAAGCCGGACTGCCGTCGGTTCCCCTTTTTAACTCCTAAACTACCTTATTCTCAAGGTTGGAAAACATTGGGAGAAAGAAAGTTGACGAGCAAGAGCGAGATCTCAAAAAAATATAGCGCATCTTCAGAGAGCCAATTCTAGCAAGAACTCACATCCAAAGAAGGAGATTGAACATCTTCTCCTGCATAGCCATCCCAGCCACATTCGGATCTACCCAAGCAAAAGAGGAGTGTGCATGCAGCCCATGCAGAAGATTTTCTCCAGTTGGTGATCACTTATAGCCTCCAAAACTCATCATCACCACCTCCATCCTTCAAACACATACTTCCAGAAATGACATCCAAGTAGTTCCTCCTAGCCAAAAGGAAGCTCTCATAGTCACCGTGGATTCGAAGTGATACGTGCACAAAAACCCATCAACGATATATGAACAAGTATTCCTCCTACACCTATTACCCTATCTGTTTCATCAACCATTCAAAGGAACAATGTAGGAAAAAGGTGAAACATGTTGGCATGCCCAGGTGGGACCCATTCGGGGTTCCTTACATTTCATTCATTCCTAGGAAAAAATTGTGTGTTTGTTTCCCTTATAAAGGTGTACACACTAATTTTCTCCCCAGTAATCCACTCTTCTTTCTATTTTCTCTAAAGGAAACCTTTCTTTTGAGGTTTTTAAAAGGAATCATCTCTTCATGTTTTCTACAATTTAGTGAAAGAGCATCCCTTTTCCTATTCATCTATTTTTGTCATCAAATATCATACTTTCGATTTGGTTTTAAAATAAGTGCATTTCATTCTGATTTTTGACATTAGCTCACATTAATTGTGGGAAACCTATACGTTGGATGTCATTACCACCGATGGTTGACAAAAGAATTATAGAAAAGCACGCCTATCCTTTTCTCTTTCTCCGAGTCTTACCAAACCACACAAAAATTCAAAATACATACATTCTTAAACATCTTACCTGGAATAAGTCAGTAGGTGATCACACGACCACGGCACGGTGGGCATCCAGATCATTGCTCTGTCGAGTCATACTTCAGAGCGTAGCCCGCCCCCACCATAACAAACCTGAAACCTCACCCTTTAAATCTCATTCTTTATAGGAAGTCATCCTCACCAAAAACTCTACTTCACAATTCATGTGTCAGTCCCTAAATAGCATAAGTTGAACAAACATAATAGAATAGGCACTCTAGGAACGTTCTTTCTTAGTGTTTTGTTTGATTTATATTTTGAGGTGAGAGCTTTCAATCATTATTTTTGTATTTCCTTGCACACTCCCCATCATAGCTAGTGTATTTCAGCTCCACCTGAGTGTTCCTGGGCCATATCACCATCATTCCCAGAATTTTGGGTCTGATTCCACTTCAAATTCTAATTCACAACCACTTTTTCTTATCACTATTTCGCCACAATGACCGCCGCCTCCGTGTCCTTGTAATAACCTATTCAAAAGGACAGTTCTCACTTCACTTTTCTCCATTTCCCATAGTCTCTGTTACTGTCACCTTTTCCATTGACATTTTACACATCCCCAGATTTGACATACTTGTCGATTTTACCTTCTGCCTCACTGATCACTCACTACCTATTTCCCATAGTAACCGGTAGTGGTTACCCCTAACTGACATTGGTTTTCCCTAACCAACATCGGTTACCCTATTTCACATTCCACTCACCATTTGTTACTTCATCCATTTTTTTATATAACTAGATTTACCTGTTCTTGCTATTCTTTGTATTATTTACAGAGAAACAACCCCACCTCTGATCGACTGCGTTCACATGGTATTGACATGAAGAAAAGTGAATGCCCTTATGTTCCATGCCGGTCCACCACCACTCCTACCTAGTCCTTCACCACCCTCTATTCTATCACTATCTATGTACCCCATACACCCTACCAATATCGCTACCAGAGATGAGGCATTCGCACAACTCCTTGACCAGAACCCTGTTACCTTATAGTTTTACCTCTCCCATTCATCCACTCGAGATTTCTTGGGTTAGTTGATATACAACATGCCCATATCTATCCCCCCGACACTTGCACCCACTTCTGTCTCACCCCATCCGGCTTTGTGTAGTTAGGTCCTATACCCGCTATGACTGCCGCGTCTGTTACCCCTGTAGCATCCATTACATCTACCATACCCTCGACGACTACCCCAAATACAACTTCATCTACCCCTCATGTCTCATACATACCCATAGCTATGTTCCCACCTCCAGTGTCGGTGACCCCTACCCCATTTCAGAACGTAGTTCTTTCCATTCCACAATCACTAGCCCCTGTTACCACTAGGGTTACCACTACCCTTCCTCCCCGTATACATACTACTAACAACCACCTATTTTGTCTATTGTTCATTCTAGGTACGTACCCCCTCTTTCATTTCCTTCTTCTTCACCACCTTACATGGCATCCCCCTACACTAGAATGTCACGCCCATTATACACCCAAAATCAACCTCCTCACGCTATAGGAGGCATCCAATCATCACAACCCACCAATGACTTAATTAGATTGATGATGGATAAGATGCAAACACTGGAGGCATTGGTTTCCAGCTCCCGCAACACTCTCACTTATGATGAGATTTGCAACGAGCCTATTCACCCATCCATTCCCATCCATTCATACCCTGTGCATTGGGAAATGCCTAAATTCAACCACTTCAATAGTAAGGAAGACCCACAACAACATTTTCACTCATTTAAACATGGATGTTATTTGATTTCTCATGATGATGCCTTACTTTTGAGAACTTTTCCCATGTCCCTCACTGGACCAGCATTAGATTGGTATAGTGGGTTACCCAAACACTCCATATTTTCATTCAATCAGGTAGCCCAAGCTTTCTTAGATCATTTTTCTATCAACATCACCAAGAAAGTTACCATGACCGATCTATATTCCACACGTCAATACGAGGATGAATCTATCATATATTTTGTCGCTCGTTGGTGCAGCTTGATCAATCAACTTACCTTTCAACTGCCACAAACTGAAATCATCGAGCTCTTCACTCGATCTTGTGCCAAACATATCTCCCTAACCTTGCAAGTCCAAACTTTCAAAACATTCGATGAGGCATTTACTTTGCACGAACGTTAGAAATTCGAGCTATTGAGAAGAAAATCCAATTACAAAATAAAAACTTGACATTCAAGTCAACCAAAACCTCTTCTTATAAACCACCAACCAATTATTTAGAGGATAAAGGTACCGCTAACACAAGGTGGTACTCAAGTCCGGCCCACTCATCCATCTAATCAAGCCACACCCTCATCTAACCTATCACCTATCCAGGCCTTTTGATTCAGACAAGAGCAACGAAAATATACCCCAATTGGGGAACCTTACTCTTCTGTCTTAGAAAAGCTTATCAAAGCTGGTGCCATCACCCTTCCACCCATAAAACCACACACTGGTTTCGACCCTACTCACCCCATGCCCGCGTGGTATAAGGAACAAGATTTCTGTAACTATCACCGAGTGAAAGGTCATACTGACAGAAACTGCATCACTTTTAAGAATATTGTCCAAGAAATGCTCGAGAAAGGCGAGTTGACTATGGATAATCCCAACGCCACCCCTAATCAAAATCTACAAATCTTTAAAAACCATTTCCCAATCATGCCCCTTCATCCAATCAAACAGGTGAGACATCCACTCACGATACCCATACTCGTGAGGTTCATGCGATCTTTAACGAGGTACCTGTCACATCTCAATTACCTCACATCCCTTCCATAGAGGAAATCCTAGCCCGAAACCCTCCTTCCACATCTAACCTAACCATCATTGTTCCTTCACCAATAGAGGAACACCCTTCATCTCCTACAGAGGAGTCTTCTGCTAACATTGAGACCATCTCTCCCCTAGCTTCTCCACTCAGCGAACCTTTACCTACCATAATTCCTCCACCCATAGAGGAGCACCCATTACCTCCTCCACCCACAGAGGAGCACCTATCAGTTCCTCCACCCATAGAGGAGCTCCCATCATCTCCTCCACCCATCATAGACCTAGTAGAGATACCTTTACCTCATGGCGAACATTCTCCATCCGCTACCCGACATCCAATAGACCTACTTTCAGCTCTCTTACCCACGGAAGCTGAAGTCAGCTAATTCCCTGTCTCTAAGATTCATTTTACAGGAATTCCCATGAGGTCCTCACCAACTCCACCCATAAATGTGCCATTCTCATGTTTGGCTGATCACTTAGAGTATGTGGATAGAGCCTTGTTATGGGGGCACCTCTTACTCCCTATCTCAACACAAATGTAGAAATCCCTCGATGACACCTCCACCATCTACCCAAGCACACTTCCACCCGTCAAACCACATACAACCACTGCTATTTGTTGCAACCCCTTCCATGATATTCATTAGCACTCACACCACATCCTTACCCATAACCCGACCTATGCCTAAACCTAAACCCATACCTACAACATTTACCTCCACTAAACCTATTACCACTTTAGGGGTCACCCCAACCACTAACCTTACCCATCCACCTATTAAATTGGATTTAGCTACATCCTCCAACATTAAAACCACACCTACTCTGACACCCAAACTAAAGAAACAAACTCATCAACCTCATACCCCTACCGCATCAATCACACCCACACATGTCCCATCCACCTTCAGACCTCAGCTGCCCAACAAGGTTAAGCACCCCTCACCCAGTCATAACCCAATAACCCAACCACCCATTCTGGCCTCACAAATTTCTAACCTACCCAGGCACATAACATGACTCATACCCGCAACTGTAGTCTCTTTACCACCAATACCTACGATACCTTCATCCGTTGCTTCACTACCTACTACACTTCAGTCATTGTACCTCGCATCCCAAGCACGACCTGCGACATCTACCTTCATAGAACCCCATTATCCCCATGGGTAACTCACCCTCTTCCTCCATCTTCTTTCCCTCATAGACCTTGTATGCCCACATCACCTTTACCCAAGAAGGTGCACCCCAAAAACAAAACCCCATTGCCGCACAACAAGGTAATCAAAACAAAACCACACCCTCCTACCCATCCATCTACTATACCCCTACCCAAACGAACCCAACAGATACCTCAAACCACACTGGCACCTAAATCCATAGCTCGACCCCTTCCTACAAATCCACAAATAATTCCCCGACAACCAACCACACCTACACCCAAACCCACGTTCACTTCCCATTGTGATCCACTAGTAGGGTCCTATGCCAAAATTTTAAACAACCTCCTCAAGACTTCTGTTATCACATTACCGCCACTCTAACCTTATGACCCCCTCAAACCCAAGCCAAAAGGGTTTGATGATACCAAAATTTGTGCATACCATCGTGTGTTAGGGCACGATGTGGAGAACTGTAAGGCCTTGAAAACTATCCTTATCCAATTGTGTCCACCTAAAACCAACTTTGATGATGATGACCTTCTTGACAAGGACCCTGCTCCACCTACACCCCCTCTCACATTATCCACTCAACAACCACAACCTCCACCCTCACACTCTCCCGTAACCACACACGGAATAAGAAATTAACATGGTTCACATAAGAGAGCTTGCCACGCCACCACCCAAATGTCGTTGTGCCCAACTGACCTCACAGGGATTTTCTCCTCCCATAGGTTTTTTCCCTTCATGTCATTATACCACTTACCCTACACCCTCTCCATTTGACAAATTCCCTCAAATCAACATGGTACACATCACTACACATGCGTAGAAGGGTAAAGAAAAAGTAGTGACCCACCATCCAATCCTATACCCAACATACCATCTGCACCCATACCTAAGATAACTATCTCAGCCCCACATACCCCATTTCTAATGGTGTCACACATCACACCATGCTCAAACAATTACACCAATCTCCACTCAAAATGTCCCTATATGACCTCATCCAAACCTCAGAATCCCATCGGCAAGCCCTCATGGAGGTTCTTCAATCTATCAAGGTTTTACCCAATGACCCTACACCCGTAGCCTCCATTATCACACCCCATCATGTAACATCCCTCACCAAATTACCACCTTCATCTTCACCTCACCTTGTTCACCAAGTGGCCTCCCTTAGCTTCTTAGAGGAGGAGATTGCGCCATACCAAAATGAGGACCCAGACCCAGCCCTCTTCATCTCTGTTCACATTGATGACATACGGGTACATCGTGTGATGATTGATGGTGGCACTAGCATTAACATCATTTCATCCCATGCATTTTCTCAAATGTGCATACCTAACAATTACATGCATAAACATCTGGTCATGTTGCATTCATTCAATGATGCTATCACCTCCTCACTAGGCACTTGTCACTCTTCACGTTCGTGTGGACCCTCGCATTGTTCTAAAATTGTTTTATGTTTTGGAGGGGAATTCCAATATAACTTGTTGCTTGGTAGACCCTGGATCCGTGTCATGGGTTGCGTTCCTTCCACTTTGCATCATTGTGTAAATTTTGAACACAAAGGACACACTTATACCATTCCAGCTGACCCATCACCTTTCAAAACATGTAACATGCTTTACCGACCCAATGATGTGCTCATACCTATCAAGCCATCTACCTCTGCACCCACTACCGCTTCACCTACACCTCCACCTACCAAGTCAATCACTACCTCAACCACACATACCTCCTCTATTCCTATAGCCCCATTAGCTCCCTAATCTATTAACACCACCTCCGCATCGACCTCCGACACATCATCCATACCAGCTACCCACATACCAACCACTGATCCCTTGGAAGGTGTTTTTCAATGCCTCACTCTGGGGGAGTACCGCCTATATAGTGTCAACACATTCCTTACTCTGCATGAGTATGGAAGCCTTCACCAACACCCTCGTTATGATCATCGTATCGGAGAAAGCCTCCTTTATGGTCCTCCTCATCTTTGTACTAGTCTCACCTATGGGGGACTTGATATTACTACCTACACACCTAAACCACCATCACAACCCCACTCGTTTTCTGCTGACTTCCAATCACTTACCAATCTCCATTTCACCCACACCTTCCTACACTCATTGTGCATGGAAGGGTTTTTGTTTTGGCTTCTATGAGCAAGTCCACCATATCGTTATTCCATGTACCACCCACAAACACAATGACCGTAGTGGTATTGGCTTCCTCGAACCTCCTACCAAACAAGCCCACATCAAACTCATTGCAGACCCTAGCCCTTCTCCACCTTCATCACCACTCTCACCAATGGAGTCGATAGATCCTGAGTCTATCCCTCCTAACTTTTTTTTTTCATAAACACCATTTCCTTGGGGCCTCTAACTTATCAACGCAAGGCGAGGCCCCTTCCACTCTCCCATTCCTATATCCTGAGATGATCAATGACGACACACCAACCATTAGCATCGTTCAATGTCAAGATGAGGAATCCATACTCACCTACCTTAGTGCAGAAGACTCATATATTCATTGGTCATTACCATCTGAGACACAAACCATGTTAAATGAATCGACTATTGAAATCAACATTCATACTCAGGATGACCCACACATCCTAAAGATTAGACAATCTTTAGATGCTACTGAACAGGAAGCCATCACTTCTTTTCTTTGAGAGCATAAACACACTTTTACTTGGTCTTACACAGACATGCTCGGTATTGACCCCACCATAGTGGTCCACAATATCGTAACTGTTCTCGATGCCAAACCTATCAAACAAAGCTAAGGAAGATGCACCCTCGCATTGCCCTTCTCGTTAAAGAAGAACTTTAGCGTCTTCTTTCTATTTCTTTCATCTTACCCATTGATTATCCCCAATGGATTTCTAACATCATCCCTATCACTAAAGCGAAAGCGGGACTTCGTATTTGCATAGACTTCTGTGACCTTAACCTTTCCTGCCTAAAAGATGACTTTCCCTTTCCCGGTATCGATCAACTAGTAGACCTTATCACGGGTCACGAAATGTTCTCACTCATGGATGGTTTTTTCGGTTATAACCAAAATTTGTTTTCCCCAAAAGATCAGCACAAGACAACATTCATTACCCGTTTGGGGACCTTCTGCTATAAAGCCATGCCTTTTGGCCTTAAAAACGTTGGTGCTACATATCGGCATGCTTTATGACTTACATCTTCCATGATATCATGTATCACATATTGGAAGATTACATGGATGATCTCTTGGCTAAATATAAACATCGCATCGAGCACCTCACTTTCCTCAAAACCATCTTTGATCACCTTATTAAATATTGTGTCCACCTACAGCCTAAAAAGTGTGTCTTCGCAGTTCTCTCAAGAAATCTCTTGGGATTTATCGTTTCCTTACATGGTATAGAATTTGACCTAGCTAAAGTCAAGGCCATTCTAGAAATGCCTCCACCCACTAACCTTAAACAACTTCATAGCCTACAAGGTAAATTGTAGTCCATTCACTCGATTTATTTCACAATTATCAAATCGGTGTCAACCATTTCATCATCTACTTAGGAAGGATGTCTCCTTTAAATGGGATGATGATTGTCACAAAGATTTTGAGGCCTTAAAACAATACCTTCTCCAACCACCCATCCTTATCCCACCTAAAGATGACAAACCTTTTTACCTATAAATATCAGCTACCAATCATTCCCTGGGAGCCATGCTTGCTCATTGTGATGAACAACATAGGGAGTAGGTGGTTTATTATATAATTCATACCCTTCGAGACTATGAAACCCGATACACTCACCCTGAAAATTTTTCTTAGCCTTAGTTTTCGTTGCCACCAAACTCCGTCATTACCTACTCAACCACAAAACCTATGTCATGACCAACACCGACCCTTTACACATCATGTATGCTAAACCTTATCAAAATCAGTGTGCACCTTTGCGATGGCTTATGCTTTTAGCTGATCTTGACCTCGAATTCATCCACCAAAAGTCCATTAAAGGCTAGGCTATCACTGACCAACTGGCTGATGCACCTATTGTCCAGGACCAACCCTCTAATTTTGACTTCCCCGATGAATCCATTGCTAACCTCTCTTTGGATGATAACCCTTACCAAATGACCTTATTCTTTGATGGTTCCAAATGTCAGCGTGGGGGTGGTGCAGAATTATCCTCATTCCTCTTGATGGTGAACCCATGCCCTTATCATTTAAACTCGACTTCGAATGCACTAACAATGTCGTCGAATACAAATTTCTCGTATTAGGTCTCATGACTACCTATGCCTTAGATGTTAAGTCCATTAATATCTTTGGTGATTCTCAACTAGTAGTAAACCAAGTCAATGGTGTTTATCGAAATCATAATGAAATACTTCAAGAATACAAGTGTTACGTTGGCATCATGTTGACTACCTTTGACCACTATAAAATTCAAACTATTCTACGATACACCAATAAATTTATGGATACCATGGCACCTTCACTTCTCAAATACCCGCTTCACCTAATGATTCAGAAATATTTGTTACCAGAAAATGCATACCAAGACCTTTTTATAAATCTTATTGTATTAACCTCGTCCACACTACCTCACTGAACACACCCGATCTTTGGTATAAGCAGCTTGCGGACTACCTTTCCCTTTCTATGTTGCCTCCTGATCTCACACATAATGGACAGCGTGCCTTTCTCAAAAGGCCTCTCATTATGTCGTCATGGGTGGCCTTCTCTATAAATGTGGCTTTGACAGTATTCTCTTACGATGCCTCACCAGCTCTGAAATCCCTTACACCATTAAAGAAGTTCATGATGGCATATGTGGAGGCCACTTTAGTGGTCTTGCTATTGCTAAGCATATTCTTTGCCTCGGCTATTATTGTGACCCTTAACCATGATTGTTGCAACTATGTCAAATGTTGCATGAAATGTCAACAACATTCCAACCTTCATCATACACCCAATCACACCTTACAGGTCACTTGTGACCTTTCTCCTTTCTCTCAATGGGGTTTGGATCTTGTCAGAGAAATCAATCCTCATTCTTCCCAATGCCATCAATGGATTATAACTGCTACCAAATACTACACCAAATGGGTGGAAGCCATACCACTTATCTCCATGAAAGCTGAGAAAATATGTGAGTTTATTAACCATCACATCATTTTTCACTTCGGTGTCCCTCATCACCTCATCAATGATAATGGAAAACAATTCAAAAACAAAACACTATAAAAACTTTGCGACGCCTTCGACACTCGACTTAGTTTCTCCTCACCTTATTGCCCACAAACCAATGGCCAAGTCAAATCCACTAACAAAACCCTCAATAAAATTCTCATGAAAGTGGTTGGCGATCTTTGGGAAGGATTGACATATGCACATTCCTTTTTCTCTATGGGCATACCGTACTAGTATTTGCACCGCCACTTTGTGCTACACCCTTTTCACTTTGGTCTGACTACGATGCAGAGGCTGGTTTGCCTCTCGAAGTCTAGATCCCTCACTCCGCATTTCTCTACATGACATGCTTACTAATGATGACTTTCGTCGGATCGCCCATATGCCTGGAGTTATTAGATGAACATCGTCTTAATGCTCTAGATCACCTCCAAGTCTATCAAAAATGCATCAAGCGTGCCTATGAAAAATGTGTTCATGAACAAACCTTTCAAGTGGGTGACCTTGTTTTGAAAGAAAATCAACACGTAACCAAAGCGAGAGAAAAGCAAATGGGGAAAATTTGCTCCTAATTGGCTTGGACCCTACATCGTAACTCATACCTATGGATCAGGTGCCTATCATTTGTCCTCACTTGAGGGTAAACCTGAACCTGATCCCCTCAACGCATTACATCTTCGAAAATTCTATTGTTGACTTATTGTCCTACCTCACCCTTGAGTGCTATCCACTTCATACACCTCCCTAATGATTAAACAAGAATCATGTGAGTACACATCACTTGTTATCTACTCTTGAATACGTGCACCACAACACTACACATAGCATGCTTCTCATGGATACTTTTTGTCTATCTTTAAATGAGATCCCATGGTCATTCCACCTTGCCTTTTGAACAAGAGTCCTATCCTTCACCTTGGTCTTGTCCATGATTTCATAGACCTCCAATGGGATCACACTCCTTGAGTCAAACTTCTAATAAATGATGACTCCCTCAAAAGGAAATATTCCTCCCGACAAAATTGCTACTATAAATAGACTTCTCCCTCGAAGGACAGCTATAAAAGTTCAAAAAAAAAAAGAACGAGAAAAGCTGAAGCTTCCCGCATCGATCAACTTCACAAAGACCTCAAGGAGTACCATATTATTTATCCCATATAGACTTCCCACATCTATCACTCAATCACAAGAAACATAAATTTTTAGTCATGGACTTTCCCATTATGCCCTAGGACCTCTTGTCCAAAAACCCTGTCACTCAAACATACCAAATTAACTACATTTTCCCACTTACCATTTCTACCCTCATTTCCTCAGTTGCCTCAAGGGACATCTTGGAATTTAGACATTTGGTGATCCTGTGAATACCTTCATCGTAGAACCATTAATCATGTGGTGTCTTTTGGGTCTTGTGTTTATCACCTCCTCCAAGCTATGCTCTGTTATCCAAAAGGTGCCCCCTGCTCATTTTGTGGCTAACTCCTTTCATTCTTCCCTCTCTTGTGCCTCAGACATAATTTTTGCTTTTCAAGCACTCAAAAATTTCTGGAAATGACACCATTGGATAGAGCTCTCTCTCAGCTTTGAAAAGGTAAATTTTTCCTCCTAACTCCATGTATTTTTGAAGTTATGGCTTGGTGGAGTTTTTGTGGGAAATTTTCCCCTAAAAGGCCCGCAGCCAATGAGACGCCGCCATGTGTCCAAGGAAGTGGCGGGGTTGGAGGAAAACTTGGTTTTTTACCAAGTGTTTTGGAGAAATTTCAAAAGGAAGATTTTTTCCCGTAGGCCCACCGATGAATCAGGTGATGCCACGTGTCCAGGGAGGAATTTACAAAATTTGACTAAGTGTTAGCACATGGAAAATTTTGGAAGGAAGGCCCGCCCAATCATATTACGCCACGTGTCCTATGGCATGGGAGTTTTGGAGGCGGAGAGAGAAGTTAGAATTTTGGTGAAGTGTTTTGCCAAATTTCAAAAAGAAAGTTTTGGCCTGCTGCCCTGTTGACTAATCAGTGAAGGCCACGTGTCACCGGAGCCTGGAAAGGCAGAGCACGGGAGGAGATTGGGAAATTTTCCCAAAGTGTTGGCACAAAAGTAAAAATGTTTGCGGAGGGCCCATGGCTAATGAAATGATGCCACGTGTCTCGGACCAGTGGGAGGTGGGGAGAAATTGAGAAAAATTTCCCAAGGGAAAACAAAGGAAATTTAAAAGGAAAAATCCCGCCCCCAAAATGCGAGCCAATGGAATTATGCCACGTGTCCATGTGGCGGTGAAAAATAGAGGACAATCTAGAATGGAAAATTTGAAAGGAAAGGCACGGGCCCAATCAAAGCATGCCACGTGGCACCCACAATGGCGGAGCACGGGGAATTTTAGGAAATTTTCCAAATGACCAAAAAGTAAAAAATTTAAAAAAATTTCCCGCCAATCCGATTTGGCCCTGTTTTGCCCTAAAACTTCAAACGACCATATCTTTCGATCCAGAGCTTGGTTTTTCGCGTTCTTTATATCAATGGAAATATGGTGAAATTATCTACAAGATTACGGGGTCATTTTTGCATTTTGATGGAGTTTGGAGAGAGAAAATCAAAAACACCTTTGGCACATGGTCATGGACAAAAATGACATTTCAACCACCATTTTTAATGAAGAATGGCTCGCATTCTCTCCTAGCATGGTTAAAAATGTCAGGGGATGGGCCTATAAGGATGCCCATGTTGTTTTGATTGTGTTTTGGTCAATGGTTGAATCTTCCCCATGTTTTCCCATGTTTCTCTCTCCTGGGGTCATGGCTTGCACTGTAAAAGCCAGAATGGGTTCATTTTTGCAAAAGGAGACACTTTTTCAGCTCTGCAACTTTCCTTTTCTTCCTCTTTGGTAGAATTTGTGAAGATTTTTACCTTTCCATGTAATACAACACCCCTTTTTGCCTCTTGATCACTATAATGCATTGTATTGGATCTGAAATGTTAATATATGTTCTGTGATTAAAATCCTTCAATCCCTACATATATCTACCATTGTTTTCCTAGTCTTTCATTACATTTTGAGCAATTTGTGCATGCTTTGTGTTGTGTTTTCTTGTGGATTTTGTATGTATTACAGTATCAGTGTCTACAACTCCTTTGGTGCATCACTTCATTAGCATTAGCTTCATTTTCTTGCATTCCCTATCTTTGTCCCCTTGGAATTTAGAGTAGGAACTAGGAATTCAAACCTCTGCAACTTGTAAGTGATATATCTGATCAGAGGAGTTTGAGGAACCAGCCTCTAATCTGGAGATTCCTCTCCCATTTTACAAGTCCCACACTTGGGGAGAGGATTCAATGTTGTGCAATCACACTGGATGCTTAGGATGATCAAACTAGAAATCTAATCAACATCCAGGGGTGCTACTGATTTGCAACAATAGTTTTGGCACGCCCGGTGGGACCTTAGAGGTCTTCATCTTCATTACAACAAAATTGATGTGCATTTGTTGCAAGATTCTTACTTAAAAGAGCTCTAAATTACACATCTGGTGACTCCAAGGAAGAAAAATTAGCTGGTTTTTGCAATGCAAACCTGAAAACTCATGAGAAGAATCACCACAAGGTCAAGAGTTGGAGAAGAAGAGGTGTTGTTTGAGTATCTCGCAGCTATCTCCAAGAAGAAGGAAAAGAGGGAGGAGGAATTCAAAGGTATCCATCTCCACCAAAGAACTCTCTCAACTCCTCCACTGGTAGGCCTTTCATTCAATCAACAAGGGTTCTAAGGCCAATCAGAAGGGCACAAAACAACCCCTATGTCAATTTCACTTTGGCGAGCTTCACCCACTTGCTCTCAATGCACAGAACCCAATCCCAGTTGCAGCAATGAAGAACATCCCATACTTTACTGGAGAGAATCGGACCACTCCTCGGTGATCATGTTTAGGATATTGCTAACATTTGTGCAATCCATGAGATCAATGAGATGCAAGTTGCTGTCAAACTGCTGGCATCTTCATTCAAAGGGAAATATTTGCAATGGTTCAGGAGTCTTGCCTCAGGTTCTATTCAAAATTGGAACCATTATGCATAGATCTCCATGAGCGCTTTTGAGAAAAGGGAGATAACTTGTCCCTTTTGGAGCAGTGGCAATCATCGAGAGAGCTTCCAATGAGTAGCTGACTGATTTTAACTTCAGATTTCAAAGGACTTGGGAGAGAATTCCAGTGGCATTCAGGCCAACAACAGAAGGTGCTTTCCTTTATTACCTTAAAGCTTTAAATTCTGATATTTCTATGTTAATTCAATCCATGGGAGGCACAACTATCCCCATTTCTTATAGCATTGCCATTAGAGCTGAAAATTGTTTGATTCAAGCTGGCAAGCTAGCTCCTAGGCCTCTAATGCCATTATTTCCAAGTTTAGAGAGCCCAAGTGCTAGCCAAGTGCCTATTTTAGCTCCTATTCCCACTCCTAGAAATCAGAATTCAAGTGAAGCTTCTACTTCATCTTCTAGTGCCTCAAATGAACTTCAAGAAGTCATGAAGCAATTACAAAATTTAGGTAATGAGCTGGTTACACTCAAAAGGCAGCAAGCCCAAAGCTTTAGACCTTCTTTCCAGCCCCAAGCTCAGCCTAACAGGTAGCCATATCAACCCCAAAGACCACCCAATCCAGCTACAAATCTAAATCAAGCAAGGCCTCCTACCAACAGACCATTTCAGCCCTATAATCCCAATGCTACATCTGCCTCTAAAGCATTAGTGCCAGTACAAAACAATATAGCTCAAGAGTATGATTGGTGTTTCCCATGCAATGAACCTCATAACCAATCCATGTGCTTCAACGGTGCCTTGAATCAAGCATTAATGGTGACAACAACTGGTGTGGAGGGTGAGGGTAGTCAAGAAACATTCCAGCAGCAGTCAGCTCCAAATGATACCACACTTGTAAACTGGCAGGAAGAAGATTTTTGTGGCATGAATCAAACAATTCCCCAAAGTGTTGCAGCCAACACAAGGTCAAAGAGGAGAAATTTGGGTGAAGAACAGCCATTAGCCCCAAGCAATCCTCAATCTTCTATCACTCCACAAACTATTGGCAAACAAAATCCAATCCCAAACACGCAAGGACTACCCAAAACAATTCCTAAGCCAACTCAAATACCAGTTGTTGCTGCCCATGTGCAAGGAATGAATGTGAAAGCCAAGGGATAGCAAAGGGATACTTCATCTCCATTCAATATCATTAATCAGATGAAGAAGACAAATGTAACCATATCAATGTGGGAATTACTATCTATCCCAGGCCAAAGAGATTTTCTACAAGCTGTTGTGAAGGACTGGTCAACTTCAAACTAGTAGGCCCAAATGCAGGAAAAGGTGCTCACAAATGCTGCCCAGCCTGAGGGAAATCATGGAGGACAGCAAGGTAAAATGTTGAAACCTCCCCCATTCTATGTTTCATTGATCATTGGGAATCAATTAGTACACAATTGCATGATTGACTCCGAGCAAGTAGTTCAAGAATGCCCAAGCGAGATAGGCTGATCAATTGGGGCTCCAATATGAAGTCATATCCAAAGGGGTAGTGCAATTGATGGGACAACAAATGGACGACAGATTGGAGTGAATAAAAACTTGAGTCTTACTTTGCATGCATGCCCCAACGTGGTTGTTTTGTAAGATGTATTAGTAATAGACCTTCCACCACTCTTTTCCCTATGTCTATCAAGGGATTTCATAGCCAATATTGGAGGTTACTTATCTACTTGATTGGTCACACATGTTGTTCAGAATGAGATATGGAACCAAGGCCATAATCAGATCTGAACCTATTGCAAACTTTCACATTGAGCCTTACACTCCAAGTCAGATCAATACCAATTGTTCAACATTTGATCAAGAAGATTATCCAAGCACTGATGAAACTGACACCAAGGTTGGAAGTATCCTAGATCTAACTCTTGATGAATGGGCAAACAAGGTGCATGCTTTTGACCCTTATCAAGAAATAGAAGAATATGAGCTAGGAGTCTATTACATACATGAAGAAAATCAGCATATTCCTAGCATCACCAAGCTAGACCACAAGGATGAAAATGAGGTATGGCAGTTGTTTTTTGATGGATAAAGGAGTAAACAAGGTGCAGGAGGGGGAGCTATGCTTGTTTCACCACAAGGAGTTAAGTATTATTCAGCTTTTAGATTTCATTTTGCATGCTCTAATAACACTGTTGAATATGAAGCTTTGATACAAGGATTGCATTGGTCAATCAAAAGAGGAATAAAGAACTTGCAAGTCTTTGGTGACAGTGAGTTGATTGTCAACCAAGTTAAGGGGCAGCATGCTATCAAGAATGATTTGCTCAAGTGCTACAAAAACAGGGTGTGGGACCTCATTGAAGATTTTGAGGGTTTTGGCATAAAATCCATTCCTAGAAAAGAGAACCAAGCTGTTGACAGGCTTGCAGCAGTTGGGGCAGCCTTTGACGTTGTTGAAAGCATTCAAAAGATAAGGTACAACCAAACATCCACGTGATTGTGAGGCCTTCAGTACCAGACAACAATGTAAGTTGGAAAGTGTTTGAAAATGATCATAAAATCATTCATTCCTTACAAGAAGAGGATGAGTTCTCAGCTAAAAATCAGGAAAAGTTGGAGCAACAGTATGGTGACCAAGTGGTATAGATGAGAACCAACAAGCTACCAAAGGGACTTATTACTTTGGATTCCATTTTCAATCCTAATGATCAATTTAGGAAGGAGAAAGCAAACATACAAGTCAAGGGAGAAGATTCAGTGTCCATCTCGGTGGAAGAAGGCAAATCACTCCAAGTTGGCAAGATGACAACCGAACAAGAAAGGTATGAGTTCATACAACTTTTTCAAGAATTCCTTGATGTGTTTTCTTGGAGCTATGAAGATTTGAAAGGTTTCAATCTGAGTTAGCTCAACATACCATTGAATTGGATCCAAGTACTAAACCCATCAGGAAAAAACAAAGGCCAGTCAATCCCCACATGGAGCCCCTCATGAGAAAGGAATTGAATAAGTTAATAGAATCAAGAATCATATTCCCTATCAAGAATTCTAGTTGGGTAGCCAAATTGGTTCCAGTAAGAAAGAAGAGTGGGGAAATCAGATTGTGTGTTGACTTCAGAGATTTGAATAGAGCATCTCTCAAGGATCATTATCCACTTCCTTCTATGGAGCAAATTTTGCAAGTTGTTGCTGGCTCTGAGAGGTTTTCATTACTTGATGGCTATTTGGGGTACAATCAGATTATGGTGAAAGAAGAAGATCAGTTCAAGACAGCCTTTACAACCAAATGGGGAACTTATGCATACAGGAAAATTCCATTTGGGCTGTCCAACGCTAGAGCTACCTTCCAAAGAGCAATGGACATGGCGTTCAAGGATTTGATTAACAACATAGTGTTGATATATCTTGATGATATCACTGTTTTTTCAAAAAATGCAGCAGATCACCTCTTCCATTTGAGACAAGTGTTCCAAAGGTGTAGAAGATTTGGATTCTCCTTGAATCCCAAAAAGTGTATTTTTTTAGCCCATGAAGGAAAGCTTCTTGGTCACATTGTCTCCAAAGAAGTATTAGCAATTGATCCAAAAAGAGTTGAAGCCATAAGAGCACTACCATTGCCAAGCCACAAGAAGGCCCTTGAAAGTTTCTTGGGGAGAATAAATTTTGTTCGGAGGTTTGTCCCAAACTTTCTAGCCCTTGTCGGCCTATCACCAAGATGTTAAAGAAAAGCATGGTTTTTAAATGGATAGCAGAAGGCAAGGAAAGTTTTGAAGTAATCAAAGAAGCCATCTCTCAAGCTCCAACACTCATTAACCCAAATTTCTCCAAGGATTTCATCCTCTATGTATTTGGGGGTGATGATACTATCTCTGCAATTTTGGTACAGCAGAACAAAGACAATGATGAGCATCCAATTGCTTTCTTCAGCCAAAGCCTAGAGGACTATGAGGTGAAGTATTCCTTCATTGAGAAGCATGTTCTTGCAGTAATCAGGAGCTTGAAGAAATTCAAGCATCTAGTTTCAAACAACAAGGTTTAGTTGTTGGTTTCTCATGTGGGAGTTAAGGACTTCCTCCTCAACAAAGACTTGAATGAAAAGAGAGCAGGTTGGATTACTCGTGTCATGGAGTATGACATTGAGATCAAAGTTACCAAGTTGGTAAGAGGAAAAGGATTGTGTGAGCAGCTGATTTTGGGAAAACAAAAGGAAGCATGCAATGAGAAGGAGGCTGTTTTGGCATTGCAAGATAGCTATGAGAAAGGAAGCACTCAAGAAGAAAATAATGGTGTCCCCACTCCTTGCTGGACCCAAGGTATAATGCACTTCCTAAGCATAGGCCTATGCCCTCTAGAGATGAACAAGACCCAAAGAAGACACTTCAGATTGCAGGTTGTCCCATATGCCCTTGTTGATGGTGTTTTGTTCAAGAAAGATGTGAATGGAGTACTACTGAGATGCATTGGTACAAATCAGATTCATAGGGTGTTGGAAGAGTTCCATGGTGGACCAGCTGGTGGTCATTTTACACCAAGAGTGACAGCTCTAAAGATCATGAGGGCTGGCTATTATTGGCCCAAGATTTTTAGTGATTGTTATGCATGGATCAAGAGGTGCAAGAATTGTGCATTCTTCACAGGTAAAGAGAGGCTAGCTGCCCTTCCATTGCATCCAATTTCAGTTGACTAGCCATTCATGCAATGGGGTTTAGACTTCATTGGAGTCATTAATCCCAATTCAAGCCAAGGGCACAAATGGATTTTAATAGCCATAGATTATTTCACCAAGTGGACTAAAGTAGTAGCACTCAAGGAAGCAAATGAATCTAGCATCCTAGACTTCTATGAAGGAATAGAACCGGAGTTTGGCGTACTCGCTATAATAATATTATATAATGCATTGGCATTCATTAGGTCCAAGGTGACTGAATGGGCTGTCAAGAATGGGATCTACCTAAGTACTTCATCAAACTATTACCCTCAGGGTAATGGCCAGCCGAGTCTACAAACAAGAACTTGTTGAGGATCATTAGAAGGACTCTTGATGAAAATCAGAGGTCTTGGCATACTAAATTGAAATCAGCCTTATGGGCTGATAGGATAACTCCCAAGAGATCTACAGGTAACTCTCCATTCAAGCTTGTTTATGGAAGAGAGGCAATCTTTCCCATGTCACTTGAGTTGCCAACATTGGAACTCATGAAACAGTTAGAGTTGTTGGAGTTTAAGCCCATGGAGGTTAGATATGCACTTGATGGAGCTCCAAGAAATTAGAAATTAGGCATCCCAAGCAATAGAGAAGGATCGGGATTTGATAAAAAGACCTTTGATAGAAATGCCAAGAATAGATCCTTCCAAGTTGGAGATCTAGTGTTAAAATGGGATGCGATGTAACAAAACCGAGAAGGAATTCAAAATTTGATGCCATTTGGAGTGGCCCATACATGGTCACAAGGTGCAAGGACAACAATGCTTTCCAATTGTCTTCATTGGATGGCGAAGAACTACAGATTCCAGTCAATGGAATCCATCTAAAGCATTGCTATTGAAGGGAACTCTCCACCTTGTACATATTAGCTTAGGTTTCCATTCCTCCAAGTGCTTGTGCACATTGTTTTGCTATAGGTTAGTTTGTTTTCCCTAAGTGCTTTGGCACAAGCTTGCTGTTCCTAGAAATGTGTTTGCAGGCCTTGCTCCATCAGGTGATATTCCATCTTCCTCCTTGTAGTGTTCTAGTCAGTTGGGGTACCAAATAGAGAATTTGATGACTCCATGCCCAATGGATTGCTTCAGGCAACTGGTAACTTCATCCAACAGGTAGATGACCCCTCTGAGTCGCCAAAATTGTTATCCAAAATGTGCCCCCTGCTCATTTTGTGGCTAACTCCTTTCATTCTTCCCTCTCTTGTGCCTCAATCATATTTTTTTATTTTTAGGCACTCAAAACTTTCTGGAAATGACACCATTGGATAGAGATCTCTCTCGATTTCCAGAAAGGTAAATTTTTCCTCCTAACTCCATGTATTTTTGAAGTTATGGCTCGGTGGAGTTTTTGTGGGAAATTTTCCCCTGAAAGGCCCACAACCAATGAGATGCTGCCACGTGTCCAAGGAAGTGGCGGGGTTGGAGGAAAACTTGGTTTTTTACCAAGTGTTTTGGCAAAATTTCAAAAGGAATATTTTTTCCCATAGGCCCACCGGTGAATCAGGTGATGCCACGTGTCCAGGGGAGGAATTTACAAAATTTGACTAAGTGTTGGTGCATGGAAAATTTTGGAAGGAAGGCCCACGCCCAATCATATTGCGCCACGTGTCCTATGGCATGGGAGTTTCAGAGGGCGAGAGGAGAAGTTAGAATTTTGGCGAAGTGTTTCACCAAATTTCAAAAAGAAAGTTTTGGCCCGCTGCCCGTCGACCAATCAGCGAAGGCCATGTGTCACCGGAGCCGAAAAGGCGGAGCGCGGGAGGAGATTGGGAAATTTTCCCAAAGTGTTGGCGTAAAAGTAAAAATGTTTGTGGAGGGCCCGCGGCTAATGTAATGATGCCACATGTCTCGGACCGGCGGGAGGCAGGGAGAAATTGAGAAAATTTTCCCAAGGAAAACAAAGGAAATTTAAAAGGAAAAAGCCCGCCCCAAGATGTGAGCCAATGGAATTATGCCATGTGTCCATGTGGCGGCGAAAAATAGAGGACAAGCACCGCATGGAAAATTTGAAAGGAAAGGTCCGCGCCCAATCAAATCATGCCACATGGCACCCGGAATGGCGGAGCACGGGAATTTTCAGGAAATTTTCCAAATGACCAAAAAGTAAAAAATTTAAAATTTTTGCCCGCCAATCCGATTTGGCCCTGTTTTTCCCTAAAACTTCAAACAGCCATATCTTTCGATCCAGAGCTCGATTTTCACGTTCTTTATATCAATGGAAATATGGTGAAATTATCTACAAGATTCTCGGTCATTTTTGCATTTTGATAGAGTTTGGAGAGATAAAATCAAAAACACCTCTGGCACATGGTCATGGACAGAAATGACGTTTCAACCACCATTTTTAATGAAGAATGGCTCACATTCTCTCCCAGCATGGCTAAAAATGTCAGGGGATGGGCCTGTAAGGATGCCCATGCTGTTTTGATTGTGTTTTGGTCAATGGTTGAATCTTCCCCATGTTTTCCCCGTGTTTCTCTCTCTTGGGGTCGTGGCTTGCACTGTAAAAGCCAAAATGGGTTCATTTTTGCAAAAGGAGACACTTTTTCAGCTCTGCAACTTTCCTTTTCTTCCTCTTTGGTAGAATTTGTGAAGATTTTTACCTTTCCATGTAATACAACACCCCTTTTTGCCTCTTGATCACTGTAATGCATTGTATTGGATCTGAAATGTTAATATATGTTCTGTGATTAAAATCCCTCAATCCTTTCATATATCTATCATTGTTTTCCTGATCTTTCATTACATTTTGAGCAATTTGTGCATGCTTTGTGTTGTGTTTTCTTGTGGATTGTGTATGTATTGCAGTATCAGGTGTCTACAACTCCTTTGGTGCATCACTTCATTAGCATTAGCTTCATTTTCTTGCATTCCCTATCTTTGTCCCCTTGGAATTTAGAGTAGGAACTAGGAATTCAAACCTCTGCAACTTGTAAGTGATATATCTGATCAGAGGAGTTTGAGGAACCAGCCTCTAATCTGGAGATTCCTCTCCCATTTTTACAAGTCCCACACTTGGGGAGAGGATTCAATGTTGTGCAATCACATTGGATGCTTAGGATGATCAAACTAGAAATCTGATCAACATCTAGGGGTGCTGCTGATTTGCAACAACATGCTCTACTCAAGTAGGTTCCTACCTAATCGGTGGCTCTATGACCCCTTCTTACCTTTCAAATTGTTTTTGTTTATGTTCTTATTACCTTATACAGGACTTGGTCCTTGTCGCACACCATTGGGGGTAGCATTCCCCTTTCGCCATAATCACCTTCATCTGCATCATTTTACCTATAATCTACCCACACTCATTAAACCTAAAACCCACTACATGCCTACAAATCTACTAACTCATTTTCATCTTTCTTCCCTAGCTTATGGGAGAACTACATCGGTTTGAGGTCCCTTTTCACCGGGACTATGTAGGCAACACTTTTAGGGCACGGGGCCTTGGAAGGTTAGCTCGACCACTCTTTACCCTAACCATTTTCCCCACCTTTACCTGATTTCCTGTTCCTAAAAAATAAAATAAAAACCTCGACATTTGAACCATATCCCACATACCTTTTGCCACTTATATTATTTCACATTTTCATAACATAACTAACATTTTCCACATTTTACACCATCTCATACATTTACATTGCCCTTTGTTATCAACATACCAAAATAAACATCCATGCCTAAACCGACTGAATCCATCCATGCCTAAACCAACCTCGACTTGATCCATGCCCGACTTAATCCATGACTAAACCAACCTAACTCGATCCATTCCTAAACTGACCTGACTCAATCCATGCCTAAACCAACCTGACTCGATCCATGCCTAAACCGACCTGACTCGATCCATGCCTAGCTCATCTATTTTCCATCCATATCATAAGTAAAGTAAAACTCATACACATCATAACAGCATCACCTGAATATCATCTATCTCCTCATATATACATGTGTGTATCAATACAATGTACATCTGTATCACATAAATGTGTATCTCCAAAATAATCATCATCGGATCGTAGGTCGGTATCGTACAACACTATCCAATACAAAATGTCTTCACTCACAAGGCCGGTATCATGAACAAAATATCCATACAATACCTCTTCGACACGTAGGCTGGTCTCATATATCATACATACAAAAATGACTCGACGCAGGCTGGTCCACAACCGAGTCAATCATCTCCCTATCTGATGTTGGGGAATGCTCCCTGTGCATGTGTCTCTCCAGACCCCTCTGCCAAACCTGTTTGGGACCTGCCACCGCCTCACCTTCTACCGATGGCCCTCACCCGGGGCTAGCCGCTATATAGTAGTGACCTCACCATGACCCTATCCTTGGGCTCACCAGCCCCCTGTACTCTCCACACTATGAGTGCAGGATCTAGTCCTCTCACTAGAGGCCTGTTGTGCTTTGTACTCAGCATAGGAGGGCACATCTAGCCCGGTAGCTAACAAATGATCATGGTAATACCATGCCTCTCCTAGGGCATCCCTGAACCTGGCCATGGGCACTATCTGTGGAGGTGCCATGGGTCCCGCTACTTGTGTACATACCTCTGCATAGGAACCTATCCCTAAACTCATTGAGCCTGTCTTGGTCTTTAACACACCTAAGTCGGCCCTAGAATTTGTGCTTGTGTCTATAGCTGGGCTGCAGGGTAGTAATCTATGCATGTGCTACTGTGAGATGGCCCTGCAGACCTATAATATGTCCCTGCACCATGGCCAACTGGCCCTGTAAAGCCTAAACCTGTACCTATAGGGTGGCTATCTACCCTCCATCTCTACCTACCTCATCTCCATCACCATCTCCCCTGCCTCCGCCTGTGTTGGTACCTATCCCTACCCATCCACCCACCTACAATGTCACTATCTGGGCCTGTAATGTGGCAACATGTGCCTCTATACCTATCAGCTGCCCCTACATGATCCCAAGTTACATCACCAACGTAGCCACCTACCCCTATAGGGCGTCTCTCTGAACTATGATGGTGGCTAAGTCTGGCTGCCCTGGCCTCGGTGGTATGGCTCTCAGTTGTGCCGCCCACCACTACCTGTACCCATCTACAACCCCAACATCATCAATCTGAGTATCTACAGGCTGCTCCTCCTATCCAATCGGCACTATGGGTCATGGTGGAGACATAGGTCTCTCCACATCATCTCTCCGATACTGTGGGAATGGCGGTGGTACACCTGGACCAATCCAAACTGACGTCTAACCCGCTCTATGGGTATCCGCTCATGCTCTCCCGCTCTCCTCCCCTCTATCCATAGATGTATCTATAGCCCAGCTAGCTCTGTGGCCATATGTCGATATGAAGGGAAGCCCACATACGGCCTCCAAATGACATCCACCCCGGACAGCCCCTCTAATAACCTCCTATAATAAGCTACATCATGTGTAGCTCTGGCACCTCGGGCCTCCCCCATGGCCGGTACCCACCACCTATACCCCACTCTCAAAACTCTCCATGGGAATGCATCTGCTCGGCATCCCCACCGGTCGAACACAAACAATGTGCTCGTACGCCCAACAATGTAATAGTACAACGCAACAGATGTTGAACCTCCGTAGTCGCCCGTAGGCCCATAGCTCTCTATACACCTATGTCAGCAATGTAGGTGCCCATGTGAATCATGTCTGATGTACCATCATATCATGGAGGACCCCCATCAGTGACCTTGGGAATCTCCCCCCTCTCGCATCTGGTAGTGTGAAGCAGCACACTGCCTCCATCACAAGTACCACTAACCTCATCTCCTCTCGATGAGCTCTATACATCACTCCATAGCTCATGCTAGCACTATGGAATGTCAGGTCTGCTACACCCTCACCAAAAATGGGTGCTAGTAACTCCTCAGATGCCTCTGACGAGATAGAATAAACCTGGGCCCCCAATATGGGCAACCGCAAGATCCTGTATACATCCTCCAGGGTGATCGTCATCTCACCCATCAGAAATGGAAGGTATTGGTCACCGAGTCCCATCTATCGATGAGGGAAACCATAAGACTTGCCTCCTAGACTACATGCTGGTAGCGCCTCACCCCTATCAATCCCACCTCTGCCACATGCTGCCACTCTACCTGCATCATGCTCACTCGTACTCTCAATAACAAGGGTGGCACCTGGGCCCTCATCCGTAGCTCGTCTCTTGCCTACATCCCACAAAAACAATGTATTATGTCCACCTTCCCATCCTACCTTGTTTTTAACCCATCTACCCGAACCTATCTACCCAATCCCTCAACCTACCTACCCAAACCCATTCACCCAACACTACCTACCCTACCCTCAACTGTAACCTACCCTCACGCTTTACCCACCTACCCTATTTTCCCTCCCCCACCCTTTACCCATTTACCTCATTTTCCCACCATACCCTTACTCTCTACCCTTTTTTATCCCAATCTCCACTTACGAATAACCGACCTCGGTTTCCCCTAACCGACCACGGTCTCCTTTAACCGGCACCAGTCACTATTCTTGTGACCGGCACCAGTCACTACCCATCACTTTCGGCCACAAGTCGATTGACGTCGGTCATTGTCGCACCATCCGACCTGACTTTCCAACCCTCTTTTTGGAAATTTTGACATTCTACCCACCCAGATCCCTCTCTCCACCCTTCATTGTTCCTATCTTCCCCTTTTTACTCTACCCCTTACCATCCACTATTCCCTTTTCCCTCACAAACCCCCATTATTTTCTTATATATTTTTCTTCATCTTACATCAAATTCATTCACACACCAAAATCAAAAGTTCACATCCTACCTGATCTCACTGCCGCCGTCGTGGTGGAACCTCGACCTCCGCGCCACTCCTCTCGAGCTCTCTCCAGCCTCTACCATCCTCCAATGCACCAACAATCCTCAGCCACAAAATCGTGCCACCTGATCTCGTGGCCCCACCTCCCAATCACCCACTCTCTCCTATGTGGCTCGCCAACCAAATGCCTCTTTCTCTTTGCTTGTCCTTTTCTACTTTTCCACATGCACAAATGAATTTTCAAACGCGGGTTTTCCACTTTTTATACCCTACCCAACCCAACCGACGTCGGTTACCCTTTCCGTTAACTACCTTCATTTGCCCTATACTACCGTCATCGATTACCTTACACCGTCATCGTTTCATTCCAACCGTTTAGTTACCTTACATACTCTTTACCACCATTTACCTCATTAATCCTTACCTCCCTTCTCTTTTCCCCCATACACCTACCTAGACCACTTTACCTTCACCTCTGGCCCTCCACCCTCTTCAACCTCCTCACGTCCGCTGTTGACACCTTATTATTTTACCCCTACCTCGGCCTTCCCGTGCCGTGATCTCAATATTTGGACCTGGACCATCACTAGTGACCTTTGACCTCATGTGTTCGCTATACCTTGCAGCACTGTTACCTGTGTTGTTGACCTAATGACCTTACCTAGCCTATTGCCGTGACCATTTATCCTGACCCTACCTTTGGTGTACCGGAACATACCTAAACGTTCCTACACCTAACCTACATTGTGTTTCCTGACCTTATCCTATACCTTGGATACCGGATTCACTTCACCCTTGTTTGGATAAACCTATCAACCTTAGATGATGTAGAGTTTTCCTGCTCTTCAACCCAGTAGCGTCTTAGTTTATACGTGTACGTGCATTTGACTACTGCTACCTTTGACCTTGACCCATTACCTAGATCACCCGAGTAGACCTTTCATCCTCTTTACCTATGCCCGTTTACCTTTTCCTCACATTTACCTTGATCAAACCACTCACCGCTTGAAATGGCTACTTCATCAGTTCCTGGTTTGAGGGGGATCACCTTCACCCTCACATGAGGCAACCACATCTTATTTTTGTTAGCATCGCTTACCAATACAAGCTACACAACAAAAAGGGGCAAAATGTAGACACTAAAATTAGGTCACACTCCCCTTCCGTACCTCGACCAATAAGTACCCTTCATCACTTTCACCTAGCCATGGCCCCCTTCACCACACTAGTATTAATTTAATTAAATTAATGCTTTACCCTCACTATATTTATTATTTAAATATCTTATTTAAATAATATCTACACATATAGTTCACTTAGACACCTCATCAAGCTGACTCACCTTAGGACCTATTCTTAGCAAGTTACCATAACTAACTAAGACTTACCCAAACCCTAAAAATCAATGCCTACACTCCCTCTAACCACATTCCCACATGCTCACAGAAGCTCCTAGTCTAATCCGTGGGATAACGACATGAGATCCAAGGAAATCAGGAGGATCTCCCCTAAGTTTGGAAAACCTAGAAAATCCCACCTTGACCAACGTCGGTTACCCCTAACAATCCACCGATTAAGTTGGACCACCATTGGTTCCCCCTTTTAAACTCCTAAACTACCTTATTGTTAAGGTTGGAAAACATTGGGAGTAAGAAAGTTAACAAGTGAGAGCGAGATCTGAAAAAAAGATAGCGCATCTTCGAGAGACCCAATTCCAACAAGAACTCACATCCAAAGAAGGAGATTGAATATCTTCTCCTACACAGCCATCCCAGCCACATTCAGATCTACCCAAGAAAAAAAGGAGTGTGCATGCAGCCCATGCAGAAGCTTTTCTCCATTGGTGATCACTTGCACCTCCAAAACTCATCATCAACACCTCCATCCTTCACACACTGACTTCTAAAATGACATCCAAGTAGTTCCTCCTAGCCAAAAGGAAGCTCTTGTGGTCAACTGTGGATTCGAAAGTCATATGCGCGCGCAAAGAACCCATCAATTGACATTTGAACAGGTATTCCTCCTACACCAAGTACCCTATCTATTTTGTTAACCATTCAAAGAAACAATCTAAGAAAAAGGTGAAACAGGAGTGGTCCATACATGATCACTTAATTCAAAGGTAGCATGCCTTCGGCTAGCTCACCGGATGGGGAAGAATTGTAGACTTCATTCAATGAAATCTATCTCAAACATTGCTACTAAAAGGATAATTTCTCACCCTTGTATATATTAGTCTAGGATTTCCAATTCCTCCAAGTGTTGTTGCACATTGTTGTTGTTGTTAGAATAGGTTTCAATTTCCCTAAGTGTTGGTGCACATGTTCTATTACTTCTAGTGTATGCTTCTATATAGTTCATCACACTCCTGGAAGAGAATTTACAGCCGCATGAGAATTAAATTAGTAGAGTATCAATATCAGGGTAGGATCAGGTGTTTTCCTTACACTCCAACAAATCATATTTGTAGAGAGTCAAGTGAGGGAAAAGCTTCTAGGTTTCAGGAAATTTTCTACTCTCACAAACCTTGACTTCAAGATTCTCTTATAAAATATGAGAGTACAAGTAGTGAAGAAAAATTCCAGTTCATGGAGCAGTGTTTCAATGACTCAAAGATGCAGGTCTTTAGGCTCCAAATCAGATTCAAGATTACCAGGTAGACTCCATGCCCAATGGGTACTTCAAGGCCACTGATCACTTCACCTAGCAAGCAGGTAACCCCGCTTAAGTCGCCAAAACTATTATCCAAAATTCACCCCCAGGGTAAATTTGATAACTTGAAGCTGGAGAAAACAAAAATGGTGAAAGGAAAAAAATCAGATTTTTGGGTACCCCTTTACTTTCCTCTAACTTCCCTGTCCAAAGAAAAATCCAAGGAGTTAGTGAAAAATCCACGAGAAAAAAGCCGGAGAACAAAATCCGGAGAACAAAAGCCACGAAAATGCCATAGAATAAACTGCAGAATAAAATCCACGTAAAATTCCATAGAACAAAGTCCACATGTAAAAAGATGCAAAACAAAAGTCATGCGAAAATTACGCAGAACAAAATCCATGAAAAATGCCACGAAAAAGCCACAAAACAAAAGCCATGGAAAATACCCCGAAAAGGACACGAGAAAATGCCACAAAAATGTGGTAGAACAAAATCCGTGAAATGGTGTAGAAAACCAAATCTACAGAATGTTGTAGAAAACTAGAAAATCCGCGGAATAAAGGAAAATGACAGTTTTTTACGTGAAACTTCGAACAGGCATAACTTTTGATCCAAAGGTTAACAAAATTGAAAATTTTATATCATTGGAAAGGTCTCAATGCCCTCTATGAAATGGGAATTTTATTTCTCATTTTTATTGAAGGTAGGTGGGTGAAAATAGAAAAAAATCTCCAGCTCCAAAAAATTAAATGCTCAGTCTGTGAAAGGCAAGAAATCTCCTGCAAACCAAAAATAACTACTCACACTCGAAAGCCACAACTTTTGCATTCCTTAATGAAATCACACAAAATTGGTACCATTGGGATCATGGATTCGATTATGATTCACAAAAATTGAGAAATATATAAACTGATAAATATTTCATGTTTTTTTGTAGAAAATGTGGCCACAATCATAACAAAGGTTTTAATTGGTAGTTGGGAGTGCGATTAAGAGGTATGGTCGTCATTCTTTTTCTATTGCAGCACATGGGATAGCATGGGGATTATTTTGTAAGAAACATACCATCATTTCAATCCATTTATAACATCTTGTAAGTGGTGGAGTGGTAGATTTTGGCATTTTCATTTCTCTCTCTCTCCTCTCGAATTTTATGAATTGGAGTGTTGGACTCATTATAGGGAGATCTAGTTTTGAGTAGAAAAACTCTATCAAATTTGTTTTGTGAAGCCAATGTACTGTAGGCCCTTGTATTGGACTCCTTGCATGGTGATCCAGGCCCTTATTTTGTAATAGATTGAACTATGCATATCAATGAAGCAATAGATACAAGTTTGTGGATGTGTCTTCCCCTGCTGTGTTTGTTTGCATTCTTCTTTCCTCTCCAACTTGTTAGAAAAATATTTTGTCTATTTTATGTTGTTGTAAGGATTCATTATCATTGTGTGTGCATGAAATTTTTTTGTGAATGTAATTGTTAGATTGTGGATAACTCTTATAACCCCTTATAGTATGCACTTCGCTTCTTTTTTCACACATTGATACTATTCTCACACCCTTATTTTCTAGTGTATCACTTTGATTTTGTGTAGGATTTATTTTCATGCACTCTCTCCCTGGTCCCTTGGAAATTTAGATTAGGATTAGATACTTTTGCTGTATTAGAGTAGATTGTGGTAGGTAGTTTAGTAACAAGAGCCAACCTTCTCTGGGATAATCTCAAACCCGTAAGTCCCACAACTTGGGAGATGGTCCAATGTTACATAAATTACACTGAATGCCCCACTCAAATTTGAGTTCATTCGGGTGCTATGATTTTGTGATAACATTAAGGTTTACCATGTGTCTTGGGTGACACTGATACATCTTACATTGATAAGGCCTGATAAAGAGTGAATTATTCACCTGGGCCATACTTTGCCGATGTTGCCTCCCATGATGTAAAATGGTTGACTAACGAATGAAAGTTTTGATTACAAAGAGTGAGTGAATCTGTATCCACCTATTATTTGATAGATTTCATTTATAAAGGAACAACAATATCTATAGAAGGGCATTCATAAGATTCGCAAGAAAAGTTGTGCAACACCCTACAATGCTTGAATCAGTTCTAGGTCACCCTGAATGGTGACTATTTGGTCCTCATGACACAACTTGATACACTAATGGAAATTTGAAGGAATGGCTTGCATGGCATGGATCCATGGGTGCCCCAGGAGCATGTTGTATGGAAGATCCAAGTCAAGGACATGGAACATTGTATTATGACAAGTTGGCCCTACTTCCATTAGAACTACTATAGTACCTACTAACTCTCACTCCTCATTATCATATGTTGTGATCGTAATAGTTTTTTCCCCTAGATCTATTTCTGAATGGCCTAACTATTTAACTAGCTTCAAAGTATAAATATTTAGACCATATCCACCATCCACAAGTAATCTTTTGATCTTACGATGGGTAACAACCACTTCTAAGTATAGGGGTAAGTTGTGCTCTGGGTCATTACGTGGGATTGCAGTGCAATCAAAAGTGATATGATCGTTGGAATCAAGGTGTGTAATCATGGCTTGAAGGTGTGTGGGATCTACATTTTTGAGAATCCCAAACTGCATGCGGTGTTTTATACAATATATATTTATGGGAAATAGAGATTTTGAGGAGATGTAAGATTGATATCCTAGTGGTCGTCTTCTCTAACTATTATATTAAATTGTATTGACCTTCTTGAGGGATAGGTAGGGGATCTGGTATGATCAAATGATAACGTCACATCCCTACTACACAACATTTTTCTAAGATCCTAATAGTATTGACCTATTCATCAGATGAACAGATACATCCTATGAGAGAATTAAAGGGACTATCATTAGTGAGATAAACATAGGTAGCAGTCCTATAGTCATTGAAAGTTTATCTTTGATATGGATTCCTTTTCTTTTTATCTGCATGGTTAGGGAATGTCTCTTTGAAGATACCCATTTTCTCATTTGGACCTTGTCCTAAGTTAGGGGGAGAATCTACGGTAATTTTTCCCTCTTCAATGAGGTCTTGTATGTAATGGCGTAGTCTTAAGGACATGTCTATTTTGTGTCTTTTAACAGATGGAAATAATAGTATTCATGCTCTTCAAACCAACCAGGTTTTGGAGTATCCTATGGATATGGTACTATCACGGTTGGGTATTCCACAATGTTCACAACATCTAGAAGTTTAAGTATAATTGAAAGTGATTCGGTTAGAAGTTTGAATGTATGTTTGGTGGGTGCTTTTTGTGAGGTCCTTGCGAGAGCTTTAAAAGTAGACCGGTTTGCATGGTTTGGACTCTTTTGGAGTTCTGTAATGCCATCTTCGATGACATGTTTTTTCTTGTTGAAGAAGTTTGGCTTGTATAAGGATTTTCTTCATGTTTTTCTTTAATGACCGGTTTGAGTGTAACTTTTGCAATGAGAGCCTTTTCGATTTGACTACCCTTCTCTATAACTTCTTCGAAGTTAGAGCCGCAATGCATTTGTAAATGGAAGGCTATTTCTAGGTTTAGGTTAGGAAAAATATCCTAACTAGTAATTTTTATGGCAAGGCACAAGAGAAACAACTTGTTAACCCATGCCATCATTGTAAAAAGCTTGTAAAGGTCTCATTGGCTTCTGCTTGGTATTGTAGAGATCATTCATTGTGATATCATTTTCCATGTTGAAGGAATAATGTCATACAATTTTTTCTGCTAGCATGGGCCATGTTGTAATAGATCCCTTGGGTATACTACATAACCATTCTAATGCTAGATCACCTAGGCTACGAGGGAAGAGTCGTATTAAGAAATTATCGTTGTATGCAACCTCTTGGAAATCCATATAAAATTCCTTGATGTGATCACAAGGATCACCTTTGATTTTATATTTATCAAATTTAGGAATGGTAAAATGCTTTGGGAAGGGTTTTCACAACATGTCCTTATCAAAGGGGTAAGGGCAAGTTCTTCATATAAGTATTTCCTACTATGTTCTACGCTTCCTTCTTGTAATGTAACAAGCATGTCTTTCATTTATTATAAATTTCGTTGAATGATTTTTTATTTAGTAGATGACATTGATATTTATGCCTTAGCCACTTTAAAATTTGTGGACCATTATATGGATCAAAATGGAACTAGCTAGGTTTCATTTTGAGTTTTTCTTTTTATACGTTCCTATTTGAAGAGCCTAAATTTTCCAATTTTTGTCTTAATTATATATATATATATATATATATATATATATATATATAAGGATCTCTTCTTCGAGTAAAGGATCCTCTTCCTCATCGAAATTGGGAGGTGGTGAGTCTTTACACTCAATCTTCACTTTATGTGAAGCCTTTTACTAAGGTCATCATGGATCGTCAATTGGCTTGGATGTGTCTCCTTCAACGGTGTTGTGATGTTACCCAGAAGTAGAAGCGTACCCTATGTTGAAGGAGTTATTCATGTCTAAGAGGGATCTTCATTCTTCTGTTTTATGGTTAATGACCTTAACCTCCATTTCACGTTCTTATGAAAGCTTAGCCCCTAATTTTTAGACTCTTACGAGTACTTGATCCTGTTATAATAAAGGATCTCGTCAAACCGACCTAGGTCTAATTGATGTTGTTCTTCAGAAGAATTAGTTTCTTATCTGCTATGATTAATCAATGAATCTGTGTCTTTAACCTACCGAAAGCGAGGTGCTAATTTTTTTTTTCTAAATGGGAAGGATTCAAAAGGATTCCCTCCTAAGTTGTGCTTGTTTGGTTTGGACGCCATTTTCGTGATTTTAGGCATAACTAGTCAAAGTGATACTAGGTTTTGTCTGAATGTCTTCAAAGTTTGTGTGAAACCTAGAAATATGTTTTTAAGTCATTTTATTATTCAAAGAACACTCATATGAACAATCACTCATTATTGTCTATTAAGACTGTACCCTAAACTATGATTTCAATGAAGGGCTAAAAGAGGATAGTAGCAATACCCTATTAATATATAGGTCAAGTTAGAATACAAAAATTCTCAATATCAAAGTGATATTGATGCAATCTAACTGTGAGATATACCAAAACCAATTTAAACACCAATGAAACCTAAGTTTTCTAAAAAATGGAAGTTACAAATGTGTATAACATAACAACACTATCCTGATACATTAACCGAGCAAGGTGTTAGTATCAAGATGATGTTATTGCGATATATACAAGGCAATATCGACACTCTCAAAAGACTCAGATGATGTTGGAATTAAAACTAAGTATGAGTATAACAAGAAGTTCTTAGTTGTGTGAGTAACGTAACCGTATAATAAAGGGACTTATACCAAGTTCTCACAAAATTGAAAACATGATGTAAGTACCAAAATTGTATGGCTAGAATGCGAGAAAAAATAAAAACTTAAGGAGAAATAATGATGAACTGAAATTGTAGCAATGAAGATGATATTGAAATCAAGATCAAAGGACTATCAAAAGACATGAAAACGTACTGCGCACTTTAGACGTTTAACAACCCAGCCACAAACATGGATGGGTGTAAATGAACAAAAAAGTGGTAAATATTGTCTTTGATAAGACTTGTGGGGTATGCTTCCTTCTCACCCCAAATGGGCAGCGAGAATGCAAGGGTATAGATCAATAAGATGAAAATAAACTAAGCGCCACTTGGGCGAGTTTCGACTCGTCATCACAGTGAGAAAGAAACTAAGCTAAGTGAGACATCATTTAATTTTGTGATGAAACACACTTAGATATAACTAAAACTAAGTATGAGTATAACAATAAGTTCTTAGTTGTGTGAGTAACGTAACCGTATAATAAAGGGACTTATAACGAGTTCCCACAAAATTGAAAACATGATGTAAGTACCAAAATTCTATGACTAGAATGCGAGAAAAAATAAAAACTTAAAGAGAAATAATGATGAACTTAGATTGAAGCAATGAAGATGATAGTGAAATCAAGATCAAAGAAATATCAAAAGACATGAAAATGTACCTGCGCACTTTAGACATTTAACAACCAAGCCACAAACATGGATGGGTTTAAATGAACCAAAAAGTGGAAAATAATGTCTTTGATATGACTTGTGGGGTATGCTTCCTTCTCACCCTAAATGAGCAGCGATAATGCAAGGGTATAGATCAAAAAGATGAAAATAAACTAAGCGCCACTTGGGCAGAGTTTCGACTCGTCCGCAGGTGAGAAAGAAACTAAGCTAAGTGAGACATCGTTTAATTTTGTGATGAAACACACTTAGATATAACTTAAGCGGAATATTTTCCTTGTTCAAAAAATAATGTTTAGACTCTATGTAGGTCATCACCGTGTGATCACTTGACACAAAATAGACTAGGAAAGTGGGCTCTAAGATAGAATGGTTTTCCTAATAAGATCACTCAACTAGGTGTCAAAATTTGTTTAAATGCGAGCTCGATTTACCCAAAAAATTGTAATGACTAATTTGGGAGTATCTCAGCTTTACTTTACCCCCTTCAAATACAATGAGAAACTACTGAGTTCACGCGTATTCTCACTGGGGTCGTGATATAGACAACTTTGACTCTCGCCACAATGTAAACTCTAGTCAAGTGGGTAAGCTAAGTGCTTCCTGTTTCATCCACTATGTTACTCAACGATGGATTACTTTAGGTTTCCTAGAACCACCCCCATTATTGCATCTTAAGGCATTATGCCAAAGGGGTTATGTTCTAATTGAGTGGATAGGGACATACTCTTTCTCGAAACCTACAATACGGTGTGATGTGGAGTGGTGTGTTTTTATCTTTTTTTTTTTACTTAATGTGGTTTTAAGTAGCACGCCTTTTGGCAACCTTCATGAAAACACATATTAGAAGGTTTTATTTTTGCAACTCCTTTCTTTGAAAAGTGTTAGGCCCTACTTGTATAGAGTTATTAATTTTCCATTTAAAAATGATACCAAGAAAGAGATTTTACGCGTTATTTTTTATTCCTAAGATCACCAAAAGGTCAGAAGGAAGAGCATAAACAACGTGAAAACTCCACGAAGACAAGTGTTTATGAAAAATAATTTTAAATGTGTTTACAAAATATAGAGTTCATTTTTAACCAACTTTGAAAGATTAATCCAATTAAGAAACATAAAATAAGTGTTTTTGAAAGTGACAAGAAGGTTCTTAGAAGTGTTTTTTATCCCCAAGATCACCTAGAAGGTGTGAGGAGAGAGCATACACACTTTACAAACCTCTTTCTACCTAAGAAGACGAGACACTTAAACTACATTGATTAAATAACCCAAAGGAACCTGTAATCACTTGTTAGAGCTTGCAAACAACTAGAAAAAGTTAACAAATTGATCCTACAACTTGAAGAGAAAAATTCAATTTTTCACTCGACACCTTCACGTCTATAATGATGCATGCGTGCCTAGCCAACGAATACACACCCAAAACAATAGATACGTGTGGCGGCAGATTTTGAAAATGGGGTTCAACACCAACGTAGGTCTAGTAGACAGTGCACGCTAGGGCTTCAACAGAGACACCCGCAATTTGACAGATGCACTTGCAAGAAAAAATAAAAAATTAACACAATATATTAAAATACACCAGTGCGTCCAAAGGCAAGGGTATCCCTGACAATCAACGGAGACCCTTACAATTCAACGAATACACTTGCGAGCCAAAATGGAAAATTCACATAGTATGCCGAAAGAAGTCAAAGGCCCAGATGCACGGTACACCCGACATCAACAGAGATGCTTATAGTTCAACGGATACGCGGCTCATTGTAAATTAACTATCAACAAAAAAAATTGACTAGACAATTACATGGCCAACTCGACGGTGTGTTAGGGTTTTGACGAAAGTACTCCACTCCAAAAACTTATGGGTAGCCATTGAAAAACCTGTAAAAGTCACAGAAATGAAAATTTTCAACAGTCAAACAAGTTAAATGTTAGTCAAAGAATCCTATTTCCAACTTAAACCCACAAAATATGTATGAACAAGGATGATTTAGCTCATTTAAAAATGAAATCAAGTAAATAACAAGTTGTTTCTCCTAGAAAACATGAAAGTGGACTTAAAAAGCTTGAAAAATGCTCCTAGAGGAAAATGGTGAGTGTCCCACTGGGCATGCCAAATGTGTTCAATGAAAATTGTGTTAAACATATGAATATGGGGTAAGAATCTCTAAAGAAACCACAAAAGCTTTGGAACAAATGAATCAAATCACCATCAAATAAGAGATAAACAAGGATTCATCACTTTGCATACATTAATATTGAAATAAACAAGAAAATATAACATATTTAGTAATCCTCTACTCTTGAAAGCTTTAAAATGAACCTAGGTAGATTATAAGCAATCATTTTATGATTATGAGAATGGGAGCTCACCATTAATGGCTTCAAGGCCAATGGTTCTTCCCATTTACTCAATGCTTGTGTGTGTAGTGCAATGGCAAAGAAATAGCTCAATAAAAATGAAATAATCTCTAAACCCTAAGCAAAATGCTATAGTTTATGTTAGGAAGAAGGAGAGTTCTTAGAAATGGTCTACGGGTAGTGGACTATTTATATTTTTAAATTTCAGAAATGGGATACTTTTGATGCATGTGGGATTAAAAAGGAGTCAAAAAGTTAATTAGTGAGTCAAAGTAAGATTTGAGTAGGCTTAGAAAATTTTAATCATGGTTTAGGACTATTTAAACTAGGTTAGGCTAGTTAATCCTATTTAGAGAGGAATTAGGGTTTCACAAGGGTTTTGAGAAGTCTAATCAATCCAATGAAATGGATTGATAAACTAGGAAGTTAGTAAAAGTGGTATAGAAGAGGGTGAGAAGATGGTTTAGCTTATAAGGGAATATATTAACCTAATTAACTGGTTTATAGGAGAAATATGATCAAAAGAATGTCGTAAACGATGAGTTAGATAGATCTGATTGAAGAGGTATTGTCAATTTGTGAGAAGGAGAATAGTTAGTGCAATATTAGGAATAATAGTGCTTTGATAAAACTACATGTGTCTACAACAATATTTACAATAATCCAAACATGGATAAGTAGTAATCATTGCATGACAATATCATGGGTAATAATCAATTCAATCACTTCATAATATATACCTTGTCCTACATGTTGTAGGAGAGAGAAAATATTGTGCATGGTATGTTCAATGAACTAGCATGAATCATCAACTTGTAATCATGTTGCATTATTATAAAATAGAGAGTATGGAATTTGTATGTATCCATTCTCCTTCCTATTACATTTAATCAATTAACTTAATAAAGATCAAACAAGGTCATAAAGAAGTATCTATTTTTCAACAGATTTACCAAATAAACTAAATTTCATATACAGCTTCTATCAAAGTAAAATATACAAATAAGGGAATGTTTCTTAAAGACATCAATGACCAAGTTCTCATCCCAATTAACCAATTAATAATTAAGTCTTAGAACTTATAATCATAATTAAATATGCATGTATATAAATTTGATGTTCATCAAACATACAACCATATATTTCTCAAACAATCGCTATTCACATCACAATTTTGGTAATGTGATATTCACAAAACAATTATACCCAATTATTTTAACCTCTTATAAGAAGTTTAGCCATACTTAATACAAATGGTCAAACTTTTATTAAAAATGAGGACATGATATTATACATCCCCGATTAATTGTTCACATACCAAAATTATTCTTTAGAACTTAGAATACATAAGGATTTCTTTCATATAAAAAAATTACGGTTCTACTTGTAACAAGTAAGCCTAAAGGGTTCCCTTAATAAGCTTGAGTGACAAGTAGGCTTATTCCTACTCTCTAATGTCCTCAAAGGAAATAAAGCATAAATATAGGAATCATCAAGAGACATTATTTAGAGAACTAGACATAATAATTGATAAGAATTCATACACAACCCTTTATCCAATGAAGATCATAACCGATATGGGTAGCAAATACATTTTAAGGAGGGAGCGGTCCAACCCATTAGCTCCAAATCAAAGTGTTCATACTCTTATGAAATTATACTAATCAACATAATCATCCACCCAATAATTCCAACCCACTAAATAAACTTAGAAGTGGATACGGGATTCATCCTAAGCATCAAACAATTTTAGCAAAGTGTAAATGAAGTCCAACACAAACAAATATAAAATCATACATACAAGAGAAATCATGTTCATTATTGACTGATTAGAGTTTAGGAGTGTAAGGTCATTCTCTATTCATTTGTATACAAATAAAAATATAGTTCGTAATATGGTAATGCACACATACCCGAATGGGTTATCGCGAGAATAAAACATGATAATAAATACATATGCATTATTTGGGTTATTAACAAATTATTCCAATGCAAATCAAACCAATAGTCTCTGCTAAACATCCAGTTCCCTATATATACAAACTCATAGTTAAATGGATAAACATCTCTATCGATTTCACATAAATTACAACAAATAGTTCAAGAAAATGACCTCAAAACTCCTTTCCAATATAGATACAATCCAGGATAAATTTAAATCAAATACCCATGTTAGTAAAAGTTTTATTTTATATGTATAGTAAACAAGTTCTGACGAGCAATTACCAAAAAAATCAAAACCAAAAAGACCATGAAAACAAAATTGGTTTGTTATTCAACCCGAACAGCTTCGACCTTAAGTGTCGTTTATGCAAGGATCAATTACAATAGGTAAAAATATGGCAATTCCTTTAAACCCAAATCATAATACAACTAAGATTATACGTATTTTTCTTAACCATTAACATCAAATATTCCATTGAGTTTTCTATCAAATCCTTCTAATATAATAAGCATAATTTTCAAGTTTCCATACACAAGAAGGAAAACTAGATGTTATTCTTCATCTCGAGAATAAATGAACTAAACTTAGATTCATACAAATTCATGCCTTAGATTATTTTTGAGTTTCCCCAAATATTTCCTTGCCTCGTTTGCTTCATAAGATAAAATTCCAAGAAATATAACCACTAGAACCCTAATCCTTTCCCATATTTAAAATAATTTAACGCCAAAATACAATATCTATATTTAGTTGGTTCAACCCACAAATAGATTTATAATTCTTCATGTGTGGATTCCAAAAAGGAGATCTAAGGAAATAAACAATAATAATAAAATGAAACTTCATTGCATGCACTAAATTCTCTGAAATCTTCACCTTTTCCACAAGAATCCGAATCTGTCTTATAAGAACATTAAATGCCATTTATGTTTAGCAAAGTGCAAAGTAGTGGCTTCAATCAACTTTCCACCATTCCTTTCCTAATATTATATATCCTTGATTAATTATTTACATATAAAAATAATTCTTTAAAACTTAGAATACAAACGGATTTCTTTCATATAAACAAATTACGACTCTACTTGTAAGGAGTAAACCTAAAGGGTTCCCTGAATAAGCTTGAGTAGGCTTATTCCTACTCTGCGAGTTCCTCAAATGAAATAAACCATAAATATAGGAATCATCAAGAGACATTATTCGAGAGAACCGCATAATAATTGATAAGACTTCATATGCAACCCTTTCTTCAATGAAGATCATAACCGACATGGGTAGCAAATACATTACACTGAGGGAGCGATCCAACCCATTATCCCTAAATAAAAGTGTTCATAGTATTATGAAATTATACTAATCAACATAATCGTCCACCCAAAGTAATTCCAACCCACCAAATAAACTCGATCAGGATAAGGGATTCACCCTAGCGTCAAAGAGTTTTAGCGGTGTAAATGAAGTCCAACACAAACAAATATAAAAGTCTCGCATATAAGCAAAACCATGTTCATTAATAGCCGATTAGAGCTTAAGAGCGTAAGGTCGAGTCTCTATTCATTTTTATACAAATAAAAATATAGTTCTATAAAATGGTAATCGACGATACCCGAATGGGTTACTGCAAGACATGAGAATAAAACTGTGATAAGAAATACACATGCATTATTTGAGTTATTAACAAATTCTTCCAATGAAAATCGAGCAACAAAGTGCTAAACTAGTTCCCTATATACAAACTCATGGTCATATAGATAAATATGTCTCACAAGATTTCCCATAAATTACAACAAATAGTTCAAGAAAACAACCTCAAAACTCGTTTCTAATATAGATACGATCAAGGATAAATGCAAATCAAATACCCATGCCAATACAAGTTTTCTTATATATTTATAGGAAACAGTTCACGACAATTGCAAAATTGCCGAAAAACCAAAAAGACCATGAAAAAAATTTGGTTTGTTATTCGACACGAACGGTTCTCGACCTTGAGTGTCGTTTATGCAAGACCAATTCTGATAATAGGTCAAAATATGGCGATTCCTTTAAACCCAAATCATAATACAACTAAGATTATATGTATTTCTCTTTAACCATTAGCATTAAATATTCCATTAAGTTTTCTATCAAGTCCTTCTAATATAACATGCATATTTTTCAAGTTTCCATACGAGAGGAAGGAAAACTAGATGTTATTTTTATCTCGAATAAATCAACATAGTAGATTTATAAAAATTCATGCCTTAGATTATTTTTGAGTTTTCTCAAATATTTCCTTGTCTTATTTTACTTCAAAATTCAAAAATCCAAGAAATAAAACCACCGAACCCCCAATCCTTTCCCATATTTAAACAAATTAAATGCCAAAAATACAATATCTGCATTTAGTTGGTTAGACCCACAAATAGATTCACAATTCTTCATGCATGGCTTCCAAAAAAGGAGATCTCGTGAAATAAACAATAATAATAAAATTAAACTTCATTACATACACTATCTTCTCCAAAAGCTTCACACTTTCCACAAGAATCTGGAACCGTCTTATAGGAACATTAAATGTCATTTATGTTTAGTAGTGCGTGTAGTGGCTTCAATCAATTTTCCACCATTTCTTTCCCTCTAATTTTTCATGGCACTTTCCATTGAGCGGTCGAAGGCATGTTTATAAAATTAATAACAATATAACTTTTTCCAAAGTTATTAATAATTAAACAATCACAATGCACAATGATATGGTCAAAACAATATTAAAGTCACCCTATGCTAGGGTCGGTGGCCATGTTTAATTGTCCAAACTTATATTTATCACCCTTTTTGCATGGTGGTTGATGACCCTAATAACTTTGGTTTAATATTTCCCAATTCCCACGGTGAGGTCAAAAACTTAAATAAGCAATAACCTTCGCTAACATTATGGTCAAAGACATTAATAAAACCAAACAATTTAATTGCCTCAAGGTCCAGGACCCAATTACTTTCAAACATTAACTTTTCCAAGTTTACATCGTTCAAAACCATAGGTTATATTTATTAAACTCGACCCAACTTGTACGGTCAATGACCATTGTTAGAGTCGTTAGTAGTAGCAGTATTATTGAACCATGGCCTAAGGCCTTCATGAGGATAAAATTTAATTTCCTAGTCTTGATAATCAAACATTTAAATGCAATCATGGTCAAATATCAACCAAAAATACTTCCTTTCCGTATGCTAAGAACAAAGGAGGAGGTCATGGAAATTTACAACCATCACTCTTAAAATGCAAGGATGGTCAATGACCAATAATAATAAACCACAATAACCATAGGTCAACTTTCCTTTTATTTTTATTAACATTGATTAGGGTCTTGGACTATTTTACTATGCGTCAAGATCATGTGGACATGTCAACAAAATCAACATAAGTTATTGATCACTACTAACCAACATAAAATAACGTGTATATTTACCAGCTTGTCACCATTTCATAACATTTTTCCGAGAAGTGTAAGAGACTTATTATAATGCCTTGTGGTCTATAATCAAATTGCTATGAACATGAAAAAATTCAAAACATTAAATCTATTATTATTTCACAACACTAAAATAACACAAAGTAGAGAAATGGTTCAATTGCATCTTATGATTACAAAATTAACAATTATGCAAACAAGAAGGTGATCAACATCCATGTCTTGTACGAAAAATGATGATAATGTACAACCATCAAAGAAAGCGTAACTACATGGTGTGACAGTGATCATTATTTTACACTCAAAATCATGAAGACACGCATTAATGTTTGGGATGAGAATTCCAAAAATAACAAATCCTGAAGATCAATTTGGTGCTAAAACTGAAGTACGCATCGATGTCATCAATTCTTCCATCTCCGACACTCTTTCTCTCATTATGAAAGAACCAAATTATGAAGTAATCTTTTTTTTAATAAATATTACACCAATTTATATTCATGTACAATCGCTTCATTCATTTTTTGGTACGCTTTTAAATTTTCATTCATGTGTACATACAATATATAGTTCCCACCCCACTTCTCCATTAACAAGCATATAAAATTAATTACCCCATTCCTAATATCTTAATCATCAATTAATACTATAGAAGTGTTCCCACCTTTCCCAATCCTCATTATATTTTCCATTTAGGCTCATCCTTTTCTTGTGATGTGTATAAATCGATTAACCAAAATATGATCTCGTACTTTATGCTCCTATCAATTTTTAGATTTTGCTAGAAAATGTTGTAATTAGGCTTATAGGGGAGAGGACCCTATAACCGAGTGGGTACCAAAACATGTACATCTCTTTTTACCATAGGTTGTTGACAAAAGGACCAATAGTTGTTCACTTTTTGGTTAATTACACTTTTTAAGAGTTAATGAGAATGTGACACATAGGGCGCTCGGTCATTGGTCCCTCTTTCAAATGCTTTATATTGATTTTCTTCATATTAAATCAATTCAAAAACTAATTTTCCCTCCAAATTAACATGTGAAACGAAAATGTCAATATGGCACGATCATACGCTACATGATGATATAATTTTTTTACGCTACCGACATACCTACATATATTTGTGTGCCCCTAAAGTTAGGTGCACAGTTATAGGGTCCTCTCCCCTAATTCATAAAGCACTTAGTGGAATCACCACTTAAGAAGTGTGGCTAAATTATCTCGACCCAACTATTTCTAAGTTTTTTTGTATGTTTTTTCATATAAATAATTATATGTAAGGTCAAGTTAATATTTTAGATCTATTTATAAACATGTCTATTATTATTCATATTCTTGATCTATATTTATGTTATTTGTTTTTTCCAAAGGTTAAATTTATTTAAATTGTTTTCATGTTGAACAAAAAAATGTGCCTATGAATTCTAAAACATTCTTCACAATTGTTTCTTACATACACCACACATATACATGTAACAAATACTAAGTAAAAATACAAAGCATGATTATGAAAAACACCTATAGCTACATTCTCCGCATAGAGCATAGAGCACACATTTCCATGTGGATGATTAAAGTCTATCTAGACATTAATGCAACAAGTCACATCATCAATAGTCCTACCATTTAGTATTACTATTCTTTATCTATATTTATGTTCATTTTTTTCTAAAGGTTGACTTTATTTACATTGTTTCCATTTTGAACAAAATATTATGCCTATGGATTTTAAAACATTCTTCACAATTGTTTCTTATATACATCACACATATACATGTAACAAACGCTAAGTATAAATACAAATCATGATTATAAAAACACCAATAAGTACCTACTTCACATTGATCCTGGAACACACATTACCATGTGGCCTCTTGGTGTCCATCCAGGTCATCAACAATACTTCCATATGTCAAATTTAGAAAACCTTGATTTGGAAGTATGCATACCTATCCGTATAATTTTCCAATTCTTTATTCTTATTGATTGGGCATGTGTTTGGAAATTTCCGAAAGTCTACACATATCCTAATCTTTCAATTTTTATGCTAAAGGTGTTGCCAAATTGGATTGGGGTGGATCGTTTTGACATCGGTTAAAGAGTGGGATGGTTGGATTCGGTTTCATGGATTTTAACAATCGACACATTTTTTGTCTATGTATGTTTGTTTCAATTTATATACCTCCCCTGCATATACAAGGCTCTTCGTTGACAATTTATGCATATAAACAAAGATCCTTATCCATAAATTCCTCGTCCACATTACCGTAACCTTTTTGACATGTTCTCCTTGGAAAAAAATCAAGCCATTATTTTTTTCTTATTGCCCCATGTGAAAGCATGTAGATCCAAGATGCTTGAAGTTCAAAACCTTTTGATTTATATATGGCTACTAATTATTTTCTTCACAAATTCCATGTCTAGGATTGACATGAAATCAACTACTTAAACCCATAGTAAGTACACCATATCTTAAATTAAGAAAATGAGGAATCCCTTTCACATCTAGACATTATACGATACACTTTGATGGTTTTATTAGTAAAAATCATTCCTTGTATATTATAGAGTGATTTGTACTCCACAACATATAATCCATGTGTATTCTTAGTCTATCTATGATTTATCTGAATGGAAGGCTCAAATGCAAATTTTATACGTGAAAAAATGAATAAAACAACTTTTTACTACATACACCACACCTATACATGTAAAAACAAGAAATAATAAAACAAAGCTTGATCAAGAAAACATTGATAATTATCGGGTTTGTATTGATCCTTGAACATATGTTTCCATGTTGACAATCGTAGTCCATCCAGGACACTAATGCAAAAAGTTTTATTTGACGAACCTACCATATTTCAAATTTATGCATCCTTAATTTGGAATTTTGCATGCTTATCAATATAATTTTCCAATTATTTATCTTATTGATTGGGCAAGTGTTTTCCACTTTCCATGTTTATCTCAAAAGAAATGACCTTTTTAATGTTATCTCTTGAAAGTATGTGCATATCCTAATATTTCAATTTTTATGCTAAAGGTGTTTCCAAATTGGATTGGGGTGGGTCATTTTGACATCGATTAGAGAGTGGGATGGTTCAAATTGAGTTTTCATGGATGTTAATAGTCTAACACACTTTTTGTCGTCTATGTATGTCTATTTCAAAGTTTATACCTGCTTGCATATACTTGGCAGTTCATCAATGGTGTATGCATATAAACAAAACGTGTTATCCGTCAACACCTCGTCTACATCGCCAAAACCCATTTGACATGTCCTTCTTGCAATAAAATTAAGCCATGATTTTTACTCAAATAAAGTAAATATAGCATTTGACAATATGAAGCCTATAAAGGGTCGTTTATATGTAAAGAATACACAAAATATAGGAAAATATGTCAATTAAATTGCATGAGTTAATAAAATACATGTGCATTTTGTATGTTTCATGCAAAAAAATTGAAAATGAAGTGTTAAAAGTTTACATTATTTCGAAGGGTACCACGCTCCTCTTTCTACCTTACAAACCACCTTTTGTTATCTTACATACAAATTCTCCTCTATACACCCCAAAGTGAATTGTTTGCCCTCTCTATTGAACTACGCTCGGCTTCGTGTTAGCATTGAAGATTCTACTTTCAATTATCTTGGCTTGATCTCTCAATTTCGACTACATTAGATTTTCATTTCGTTTAGGCATCAAAATGCATTAGTCTTTGCATTGGGGTCCTATAATCTCAACATCATATTGCGTCATGAATCCTGCATTGAGTGTTGCAATTCATACTTGGTCACATCTAGCATCTCCTCGCACCACTTATAGGATCACAAAGTTTGAATTGAGATCAATATGATAAGGTGGAAAAAAAATAACATATATTATTTAGGAATGAGAAATCTAATTTAATGGAGTACAAATAACATTTGAGTTCTTATATGTAAACACACTCGTACACATGTATAAAAAATCACAAATACATAATAGGTTTCCTCTACTGCCGCGAGTTGGTCTTGTTTTGAGCTTCCTTTTTATGGTGTTTATGTACAAATATGTGATTACATACACATTCTTTTGAATTCATATTTCTCAAGTATTTTTGAATTTATATATGTTCAAGGTTGTTAATTTTTGTATTTACTAAAAAATACATATATTGTTTTATTGGCCATACCATGTCATTCCCAACCATAGGAAGATCAAAATAATTGAGATGCTTGGATCATACTTCAGAAAGATAGCTTTAAAATAATGCAACTTTATTCAAATATCTCAGTAAATAATCACAACTTTGTAGATAATCATCATAAAGAGGCAAAGAAAACAAGTCCGGAAAACAAGGAAAGGCCACCTATTATGTATGTCTAAACTTATACACATACGAACATTTTAATCTCTATATGTGTGCACACTATATCTAGATACATGAACATTGAATCAATGATTATTGACAAATATGAATTTAATTATCATTCAAATCTTATTGCAATTCCATAGATAATCTTCGTAAAAAAGAAGTGAAACACAAGTCCATTTAAAACAGCTATGTACCTTCATATTAGTGCTTATACACACACAAACCCGCATTTACATACCTATCATCTCTTTCACAAGAACTTTATCGATCAATTATTATGTCTTCTTTATTCACTTACATCAATTTTCACTTTTAATAGTTGATTGCAGTGTGTTGTGGTTAGTTGTAGTCTATATTATTGGTGCCACACCACTTTCCACATCTACACCTTATGCATTTTTCATTTTTTTTTTAGGGCCCTTCGTGGAAAGGGTATTATGATAAACTCCTTATGAAAAATATGATATTTTTATAAATGTGTGTTCGTTTAGCCACATACCCTCGTACACATGTATATATGTTTGTATATTCACACATATATAATAGGTTTCCTCGGCCTATATGGTTGCACTTGTTTTACGTTGCCTTTTTATGGTGTTTATCTATATAATCGTTGTTTAATCTTCATTATTTAAAAGCGTATTTCTCAAATACTTTTGACTTTACGTATGTTTGAAGTTGAAAAACATTCCCTTCTTGCTAAACAAAACATATATTGTTTTACTATAAAACACATGATGAAACGGTTGAAAAAGAAATTTCCAACCGTAACTATCTCAATTTTTGGTGTCATCCATCCCCCCACTCCACATCCTCTTTTGTCAAGTTCTACTAACAAAATTATTTCCTTCAAAATTAACCCTTCACACCTTTCGACATTCACATTACACTAAGGTACGATTGCTAGTCACGAGCTTATTAAACTCCAAGAGTTGGTGCTAGTCACTTATCTCATTCAGTCATTTTAAACAAGAACAAAATCCTTCCCTATCTGCTATGTTTCACGTTAGTCGGTGTGAAGTAGGTGGGTTTCACGTTTCTACAATCGATAATGCGCGACATCTACCTTTCTTCCATCTGCCACCTTCCCAACAAATGTGTCGGTCTTGTATATTTTTATGGGCGAGTACAGTTACCCATTTACCTATTTATTCTCTGCCAAGTACTAAAGCTCAGACTACATTGGTCAAAATGGCAGCAGTTCGAGTTCAATCCCTTGCAGGAAGTGGAGTAACAAGTATACCAGCGGAATTCGTGAGGCCTCTCCACGAGAGGCCTAGTGCCATTGGCAATGACGGTCCTTCCGATCACCGTCTTCCCCTCATCGATTTGGCAAATTTAGATGTTTCCGGCCATCTCTGTGAGAAAACCGTATCTGAAATAGGAAGCGCGGCTCAGCAATGGGGACTTTTCCAGATAGTGAATCACGGAATTTCTGAGGAATTAATCCAGCGCCTGCAGGGTGTTGGCAAGGAATTCTTCGAAATTCCGCAGGAGAAAAAGGAGAAGTACGCCAACAATGCGGCGGCGGGTGTTTTGGAGGGATATGGCACCAAGTTGGCCCATAATATTGATGGAAAACTGGAGTGGATTGACTACTTTTTCCATATACTCTGGCCTCCTTCCAAAAGGGACTTCAAAACCTGGCCTAACCACCCTCCCACTTACAGGTACAATCCCTACTTTCTTTCTTTGTATTATTTTTTGATTTGTGTTTCTTTGCATTACTTTTTTTTGTGTTTGCATTTTGGAATCCCAAACAGTAAATTGTACGCTTCAGTAATGCATATAAACCTAGAGTTGAATTAAGGGTTATGAGCGCCTAGGCTAGAGCTAATGTCTTTTATAAATAAAATAAAATCTATAGAAGAAAAAAAGCTTTCAAAACTTCAAAACAATACAAAGTATGAAAAATATATGAGTATGAATTAAATTTAAGAATACTAAAACAAAGGTAATTTTATGTAATTTTAATTTTATTTTGAATGAAGTGAATTGAATTGGTAGGTAAGGTTTAACACTAACTCCTACTACTGTATATGGAACTGATACATTAATATACTCTTTGTAAAAACCATAATAATGTTAATGCCCTAGACAGTTGCCTAGTTTTCTTATGCCTTAATCCCGTTGGAATAAACCAAAGAGATTTTATATTTTATGTAAACTGTGTACAAGAATTTTTAGTAAACCCTGTATAAGAATCTTTAGTATTTAATATGCTGAATATATTAATAAAATATTTATATAAACTTATATTAAAAAAATGATAATTATATTAACTTTACTTTACGAACATCTAAATCACAATATAAATTGAAGGGTGCTTGGTTCATTGGTGAATAAACCCACCAGGGATCAAGTCTTGCTGAGTACAAGCCTTGTAAATACCAGACAGGAGAATCAAACCGAATTAAGTTTCCCTGAATCTATGACATTTCCTTGTGCATCTGTATCTGCATATGCACAAAAAAATTCCATTTACAAGATCTGTTTTGTGAAAGTTCTAACATTTTCCCGTTTTATGTTTTGAACTGTTTGTGGTGCAGAGAGGTGAACGATGAATATGGTAGGGCAATTTTGGGAGTGGTGAATAAGCTGCTCTCGGCCCTTTCTATCTCTCTCGGAGTGCAAGAATGTGCGTTGAAAGAGAGGCAGTTGGTGGTGAAGATTTAGAAATGGAGATGAAAATAAATTACTACCCACCATGTCCCCAACCTGAGCTTGCTCTGGGAGTGGAACCCCACACTGACATGAGTGTTCTCACTCTTCTCGTCTCCAATGAAGTTCCAGGTCTCCAAGTGCACAACAATGGCCGTTGGGTTACTGTAGATTATGTTCCTAATGCTATCACCGTCCACATCGGAGACCAGCTGGAGGTTCCTGCAATTTCATTCTTTCTCTGCAAATATATTTATAATTATTTTGAATCCATTAGGGTTTATTGGCAGCTTATAATGAGCTTTAAATTGTGCAGGTTCTGAGCAATGGCAAGTACAAGAGTGTTTTGCACAGGAGTTTGGTGAGCAAGGACAAAGTGAGAATGTCATGGCCGATATTCTGCGCTCCTCCTGTTGATAAAGTCATCGGCCCCATGAAAGAATTAGTCAATGAAGACAATCCTCCGTTGTACAATGCCAAGAGTTATGCAGAGTTCAAGCATCGTAAGATCAACAAGCTGAAGCAGTAGAAGCATTACTGCCAACTATTTGTGCTAGAATTTAATAATACATATTTACATGAAATTGATAGGCATCTTATAATAGCAACCAGGGTACTGATGGTGGATTATAATGTTTGTGGATTGTTAATTATTAATGGTCTAGTCTATGTCCATTTGACCATCGCATAACAGTCATTTGACGATGACTTGGATTTTTTTCTTATTTCTTTGGAAAGGTCAAATGAAAAAATCATAATATCTTAACTATATGTTAGAGTTTTGAACTTGTATTTTTTTTTAGAAAATATATTTTTGTATGTGGCATAATGGTATAGCTAGATTGATCATGTCATCTCTCACAATTCAATGAGAAATTCCTATTATTTTTTTTTGAAGTTTTAATGCCATATACAAAAACTTCAACATAAGCGCCTTGACATTTATAACTTTGTCATCATTTTGAGATAGATGTATTTACTATATCTATACTATTTTAGGTTGTAGAAAATTATATAGAAATAGCTATAAATGGATGAAATTAATTGTTTGCTTACACGACTAAAGAATTAGTATTAGAGACATAAATAAGATGAAATTAGAGAATTGCAATGTCTTTATGGGTAGAAATATGAGGAAAACATTTCTCGATGGAAAATTAATCCAATCCTATAGAAACATGTATCTATAAACGTTAGAACTATTAGGTCTAAATAGATCTAAATGACTATAACCAAACCTAATTGTATTAATAAATAACTCGATCTAGTGATCAATGACAAGAGGGAATCTAAAATGAATATATGATTTAATACAAACAAAAATATGGTGATAAGAAATAGATCTATAATGGAGAGAAATTCCACACACTAAAGATGAATAAGCCCCATAAAAATAAGATAATTACAAGAACTTCTCCTTAATAATTATTATACAAAATTATGAAGTAATGGATCATACAACTTTCACATGGGAAAAATAGGATTTGAAAATCTTGTTTGTTGACTTCAGTGCTTTGAAAACCTAACCCAATTTCCCAAAACTATGAATAGATATCTTACAACCCGATCTTCATAAAAACCCTAATAATGCACCAAAACCTTGTAAGACATGAAATGAATTAGAAGTGCATCATCTCTAGAATCGAAGTGCAAAAATGATTAGGTGTAGAAGTGTGAGATAGTCTTGTCTCTTTGGATCAAGCTGTTTCGTATAATAATGTGGTGGCACTCTACCTCATCCTATGTGACTATGACTGACTACACCAAGATGACCTTCACTTTGAAACCCTATGGGTCGCACATCTAAGAAACCCTTTATATGATGTGAAACAACTTTATAAACATAACTAGGGTAGGAGAACCTACAAAAAGGTTAGTGGTTGAGTTGAAGTGGAATTCATGTACTACCTATCTTGGCATTACTATGAAGAGGCCTCAAACCACACGTAGTTATCCACCTAGCATGTGATATCTATATGAATGCCAATACTTTGGAAATGTTATCTCTTGAGAATAAGAACACAATGGATTAGTGTGCTTAAGATTGAATTTCCTTTAAAGGTATTTTTATTGGGAAGCTTGAATCTTGGACTTGGATGAGAGTGTTTTAGACCTATGTGAGAGTTACTCCTAAATTTAAATGTTTCTTTGAAGGGATGTAGGAAATCCTCAAGTTATTTTAGAATATATATTGTAAGTATGTTCTTAAAAGTTCTAGGTGAGGTTCATAGGCCTTTATAGATTTAATTTTACATTAATTCCAACCTAAGATATAAACCAACCCATAAAAGATATCAAATTAAAAATGTGACCATTGGATGCCTAGGAATGAAATTGTCATCTTTGGACTAAACCGTTAGATGGTTCAATCCTAAATGGATGGTCCCATACAGAGAGTTCGTGGGATTATTCAAACTTTTGGGTAAGACTCTTAGCATAAATATACTTCTTTTGTTTAATACAATTAGTTATGTGAGTGATTGAATAATGTGAATAGAGAATCAAGTCATGTAGGAGAGATAAGGATATATCACCTAGGCTTGTAATGCACACACAAGTCATGATTTAGGTGTAAAGTAAATATTGTCATTTCCAAATGATAAATTTTCAAATTTTGGTTTCTATAAAGCACACCAAGTATAATACAATATTCAAAAGACAATATGAGTTAATGCTTGAATAACCAACCCATATCAATTTCAATGTTATATAATAGATTCTCTATACAACACATGATAAAATGTTAAATGCTCTTCAAATTTCATTAAATGTTTGAATTTGTTCTCTAAATTATTTGAATTTGTACGAGGCTCTATCTATTGCTTTCAATATGACCATGTATTAAATGTCCCAATACATATATGTATTTATAAACTTCTTGAATTGAAATTATAATTTGATTGCAACACAAAATAAAACATAAGATAATCGAAAAAATAGAAAATAAGGTTGGAAAACCTAGAAAACCAAAGAAGCATTATAAGGGTTCATAGAAAAAAATATCCATAACGATAAACATATGGGGAGGAATTAAAAAGAAGGTGGAGAGAGAAATTGTTAGAATCACAAAAGAATGAGAGGGGGTGAATCAGTCCTACAAAAATTTCAATTCATTTACCATCTCATACATTCATCATTTCATTCATTCATTTAACATCCATAACCATATGTGCACATTAGGTGTGTATTAAGCATTCACAACAACATGAAACAAAGAAGACACATGAACACCATATATAAGTGGGAAACCCTCAAGGGGAAGAAAACCCACTAAAAATTTGATGATATTACTCACAACAAAGAAATTTAGTGAAGAACCAACTTCACAAGGAGAACCAACCCCTAGTTTAGTAGAGCATCAACCCTATAAGAAGCACCAACCCCTAATTTAGTGAAGTTCCCACTCCACATGGAGGCTACAACCCCTAAAAGTTACTAAGCACCAACACAGCCCACTTGGTGATGATGATCTATGAATTTTTTTGTTTCCACAACCGATGGAGATCTCTAGTTCATCTCATACACACACCTTCAAACCATCATTCCTTCTTTTGGTGCTCAATTTGATCTCGCCCGTTTGTCCTTAAAGTTCTCTAGTTTGCGGACTTTGTCGTCTTCTCTATCTCCCTGTATTGATGTATAAAAACTTTGTCCTCCATTTGGTTGCAATGATCATTCCCTTCCTTGGTCGAGGATCACTTCAAAGTCCATAATTTGTTTTTCGTCCCTCTTTCCATGTGAAAAGAATCGTAATTGGACTAAAACTCGAGTTTTTTCCTTCCTTTCATTTTCCACGGTCACGTTTTATCATCTCTATCATTTGTGTCCCAAATATCTGTGGAAAAGTGATTGGATGCGTTTTGGAGGATAACATTTGGGCCTTATATCATTTCCAAACTCTCTTTCCGTGAAGAAAGATTCATTTCCACGTGGAGGGCCGACGCTCATTTGAAAATTTCCCTTTTTGTTTGGCCTTGGAGTTGCGCTGGGAGACACGTGGAGATTTCCACTAGCCTTGCCCAGACTTAGACAAATTTTTCATGCGGTTGGTACAATTTTGGTGGACCATGGACACATGGAGGGCCATCGCTCGTTTAAGGATCCGCCTCAGGGTCCTACCTTAATAATTGCGACAAGGAGACATGTGGTGGCTTCCATCAGCTCCGCTCTATACTTAAAATTTTTAAAGCAATTTTGAAAGGACTGGGACACGTGGAGGGACCACGCATGTTTGGGGACCGACCCTAAATTTTATTTTGAAGAATTTCCAAGAGGACACTTGGAGGCTTCCACTCACCTCTTCCCTTGCTTGGAATTTTCAATGGCTAAGGAAAACGCCTCGAACCACTGGACACATGGCACCTTCCATTGATCCTTCAATTTTTTTAACAAATCTACCGAACTAAGACACGTGGTGAGCCCGCGCTTGTTTGGGGTCTCTACTTTTGGGGACCATCTCAAAGTGCGCCATTGAGACATGTGGAGGCTTCCACTGGCTCCTTTTTGTTGAGACTTTTTCAAAGGCCAAAAGGCATTTTTCTTGGGCCCAGGGCATGTGGAAGGCCCACACTTGTTTGGAAACTTTCCCCTGTACTTCTCCTTTGTAGTTGCGCCAAGGAAACACATGGATGGTTATAAAATAAAGTGGAGAAGGGGTAGAATCAATGGTTATTGTGCATTGCGTCTGTTTTTCTGTCATTTTTCTCCAAGACTCCTGGAGATGCAAATACGCACTATTTTTCATCATTTTTTGATGAAATTCCTTGTCGTCTCTATTTATAAAGTGCCATTGAATGGATTCGAACTTAATTTGTGATTCCAAGGATTTTTAAGATCGATATTTTGAAGTTGGAATTGCTTAGGCACTTGCAAAAATGGGAATTGCCAGAGAAGATGGATGCGGGGAAGAATTGCAGAGGAAAGAAAGGGAAAAGGATGAAATGATGAAACTTGCAGGTGTAAAAGATGAAAAAGGTGTTGCCTCGAGGGTGAAAAGAATTACCTGTCAAATCCAGTTGTGCAGAGCCTTCAAAAATGATTAAAAAAGAGATTTCCTACATGACAAAATAGGAATGATTAAAAGGATTGTCAAAAAGGTTGTGGCATGGCATCCTAGTCATTAGTCGAGGGTCTAAGAAATGTGATCAATTCATAATTGGTCCACCTAGCAGCTTTCGGATGCGAATTTGTTAAACGTCACTTTCTGAGGAAATTGGTAACAAGCAAAGGTCCCTCGAATATTATTCTTTTTTGGGGGAAATTTGGGATGAGTGAGCGAGTGAAATGTATAAATGCAATGAGAATACTCTTGCAAATGGTCGGGGTTGAATTCTTAAGAGAAAATTTGAGAAATTCGTCTTCCTGAGAGACCAATCCAAGATACCTGGTTAATTCCTTCTGTGTTAGATTTTCTATCATGTCAAGTTGGTTGCAGATGTATAGCCATTGACGAGCACTGATATTTCTATGGAAGCTTTCCCCTGCTGATGAATCTAAGCAATTTTGAAATTAATTTTTGTTTAATCTCTAGTAATTTGTGTCTGCTTGTTTCGAATGTCTACAAATTGTTTCTTTTGTTCCTATTGCAATATTACATTGAAATCTTTGTGAAATCACATAGGATCTCGTCCTTGTGACAATTTAGTGGCATTTGTAATTTCATTTCAGAAGAGCCTTCATCCTGTGATGAGATAAACAAATTTAAAATCATTGTCTTGTCATTTGTTGATAAATATTGTTTGTAAGTATTTGGGTGTACCTTAGGCGTGATTGATCAAATATTTTGGTGTTTAATTGAGTCTTTTAACTCGAGCCTTCATGCTATATTCTCAAATATTGTGTGAAAACGTGTTGATCTGGGCCTCCATTGAAGCACACCTTCTAGTTAAAGGAACGTCTTAACTATTCTAAAGCTTTCTGTTGTTGAGTTGTCCATTGTTGTGAAGTTTCTCAGAGATATGGTATAATCAACTTTATCCTGCTTGATCTCCCACCAAAATCATTCAAAAACCATGAATCCATCCTAAACTACCCTATTTTCCTTGTATATCCACAAAGGAACAAAATCTATTTACTAAAATATGCAGAACAATCAAGATTTAATAATGTCTTCAGTAACCTTAGCCTTGTTTTGAAAGTATCTCCATCTTTTAGAAGTGACAACTCTTGAGAGTTAAATTATGGAGTATTGACCGTATTTTCCCAAGGCTTTCTTCATAAAATTTGTGCAAAAGAAGGATATCTCCATCTCCTTCATCAAACAAAGGTTACACTATGGGTCCTCTCACCCTGAGTCGAAAAGGCACAGCCTAAAGTAGTGAGGATAGGTCAAATCCTCTTGAAGGTGTTATCCATCTCTCCACAAATTTGAGTGACAAAGGGCCAATTAGATCTCATCCCTAGCTACAAAATGACACACATTATGATCTATCTGTCTCTAAGCTCCATGTCGAATATGTGATGCTACTCAACTTGAAAGGGAGAACAAATTTGGATACCAACACCTTCAAATCGCTATTTCTTTGTATTCTCTTACTTGTCTTGGCTCTAAAATATTGCACACATGCTCTCTAACCTTCCTTAATCAGTAACACACTCTTTCATCTCTCAAATCATTGAATCAAACCTACAAAACACTTCTACTTGGGTCACATTTTTCCTCCAAGAGCACTAGTTCAAAAATGAACTCAAAACACTTGCTTTATAGGATTCTCTTCCCAAGGGTAGTACTTTACAAGACAAAAGACATGATTATTTGTGGTAGGATATCATGGAAAAAGTTTCTCAAATTATGGGCATGGATAGTTACCACTATGAAAAGGATTTTAAGGTATGAATATATGATGTTCAATTTTGTCATGCTACAAGAAATGTTCTCCAAGAAGGTGTGTCAGTCCTTGAATGTTGAAAATTGTGTTTGAAGATCATGGAATCATGTTGAAGACTTGATATTGTAGTTAATATGATTTGAATCTTTGAAAATATTTCTACAAGGCCAGTAACTTGATAAGGTATGTAATCTTGGTCTCTTGCATTCATTTGAAGGTATACTATTCTTGTGTAAGGAATATTTCTAGTTTCTAGTAGTCTTGGGTGACCTATTTAGCTCTATAAATGTCTTAGAAAGTCTATGTCCTGGGATTGCATAAAGGTATTACCATGAAGATGTTATGGTTAGATGATATGTGAAGTTCAAATGAATTCACTTTAAGGATATGTGTTGATGACTGAAAAATAAGGTATGATGCTCATGATGATGATCAAGTAAGAATGTTGGGACAAGCTTGTTTGAAAAAGACATATTTAAATGAAACATGCTAGTTAAGTAGTTGTTGACAAAGTTGTAAATCGGGACAAGAAGGCAAATCATTGTTCGTTGAGCGATTAGTTCTTATACATGGAATATGTTGTTTATGGTCATTTACCCATATTTGTCAAGTATTATCATGATCTGAATTTTTGAGGAAAGTAGCTTGTTGTCAAATTTATAATAGTTGAAAATTTTATTTGAAGTCGAATATGTTTCATAAGTGATACGAGGTATGAAGATCGGTTATTTGATGTTTAGAATCCTTGAAGTGTCTTGAAGTTTCCTAACTCTATTAGATAGGAAGATTTGTTGCATCAAGGATAAGTCATTCGATGGTACATGTTACAACATTTCATGAGCATGTGAAGTATGGAGTCTCGAAAGTGATGAAAAGGTAGGGAAGTGTGGTTTGTTGAAAAGAGTAAAAGTATGGTTGGTTTGATGTGATTGTTTAAGGTATGCTTGAAAACAATCACGATGGATTCTTGCAAAGATAAGTTTCTTGATACCTTAGGTCTGCTTCAATTTTTTTTTCAAGAAAATGTATCAAGATGAAGATGGTGGAAGTATTGTTGGAGTGATTATGAAGTGTGTGACTCGGGGGAGTCATTAATCACGTTGTAGCTCATTCAAAGACCCATAAGTGGGTAAATTTTGTGTTTGACAGCTTATCTCGTGATCTCGAGGTATGTATTGTATCTTCAAGCCTTGTCATGGGTTCTATGAGTTTCGAGAAAGGAGAATGAAGACCTACATGAGAAAATGAGTTGTTCAATGTTTTATATGAAGTCAATCATGTATATGCATGGTGTTTTTGCTATATGAAAAATTGGATTGGTAAGAAAAAGGTAAGCTAAAGTCAAGGGGAGCTATGATATTGGTTCAAGAAGATGTTGTTGAATGTCATGCGTACAAGTAAGGGGGAGCTGTGCGGTTATGTTTTATACTTCATAAACAGGTGTATAGCCATGTTTTGTAGTGTTTCTTTCGTATCACTGACAAATAAGTAGCTTAATGAAGCCCACGTGAAGACAAGGATGGAAGTTGTGGCTATGCATTGTTGGCATCTTATTAGGTAAGCATGATTTTTCTTCCTTGATTTAATTTGAGAATTGATGTTGAGGAGTTTAGGATTAGTTGTGTTAGAACATAATATTAAGTGTTAGTATAAACCTTAGTTTATAATTAAATAATTCAAAATATTTATATTCTTAATTATTTAATATAAACTATGAGTTTATGGTTAATTAGTTTTTAATTAAATCAATTTATTTAAATGAGGTTCTTCATCGAAGTCACACCCGTTTGATTTATTTATATTTGACCCATGGAGTCATATCAAATTGTATTGAGTGAGGCAAAAATATTTTATTGGGCTATAAATTTCTCGATTTAATGGAAAATATTTTTCATCCTTCCGTTTTCTACATCTCTATGTTTATTTCATTTATTATTTTATTTTGTAATGTTATTTTCAATGATTGATAATTTATTTATTTAATATTTTATTTTGTAGTGTTATTTTCAATGGTTGATAGTTTATTTAATTAATATTCAATTCAAATAATTATTTAACCCACATGGCACCAAAGCGAATTAAAATATAATAATTAAATTAATTAAAACTCATAATGGTTTGTTTGGTTGAAAGTTGGAAATATATACCTTCTCATGTTTTTTTGAAAAGTTCATTTGGTTAGGTGCTTTGAATAATCCTCTCGAGGCCCACCTCTCATGTTTTCAAATGTGTAGTTAGCAAGTAAAGCTAGGTCTCCGAGGATGTTGACAACCAATAGCTATTTTATTGGCCGAGGGAACTTTTGTATGGTAAAATAATTTTTAGTTCTAAACTCTGATATAAACCTAAACTCCTTTTCTATTTTCCATATTCACATAGTGTTGTGTTTTTAAATACTCCTCCATGACCGGATAACTAGGCCCCTTCCAAATTTTATTACCAACTATAAATCATTTGAAATCTAACTACTTACTATAAAAATGATTGACATTTGTTTAGCAATCATTATACTTCATATCAATAATCGATTTCATTATTCTTAACCTTGTGACTCACTATCAACCATTTGGTCTATGTTGGGGGCGTGAGTTACATTTTATAAAACTTAAATAAAACTAAAATCTAAGTAACTAATACCTAACCCATCTCATAACACGTTTCAACCAAAAAAAAAAAACCTAACCCATCTCATATGGGCCTTTAACAAGTCTAGCGCATTCTTTTCTGGGGATATAGGTATTAACCGCCCCCTTCATTTTCTTCTACACATGGCTTACGCATTTAACATGGTGAGTTGGTCCATGGGACATGATTATTTAATTCTTTCTATTCTCCCCCTGTGTAATTGAAACTATTAAATTCCATATAATAATATTCTGTCACGTTGTCATTGGAATGTGGCTTTGACCATGTCCATTAACATATAACCCCTCTAAACCACCACTTTGGCGTGTTCTACCACTAAAATATGAAAAGATCTTTGATTGGCCGCTTTAAAATCAATTAACTGTCATTCAATAGAGAATATTTGGCAGATTATTTTATATCAATTAAAATTATGTTGCCGTTGTGAGAGAATATTTGTTGGATCATTTTAGGTGAGCGTTTTTAAAAATTTAAGTTTGTTTGACTCGTATAATCTTATAACCCATATAAAAGAAAACAAATCAAGTGAATACTTGTGGGTACATCTATGTATATATTTTCATACATCTTTTTCTCTTTTTTTTTGGTTTGTTTTTTTACAAGTCTTTCCTTATCATGAAGTTTTATGAAGGTGGAATTGTATAATGTTATTTAGATTGTTCGAGACAACTTTAATATATTGAAAAATATAATTAAATTGAAATTATTTCGATACTCAATTCAATTTGATTTGAAGTTATTTGTATGGCTTTAAATAGCTCACGTAAAGGATGGTTGTTGTGGCTTCGGTCACACATACACTATTTTGTCGAGATAGTTTAACGCGCTCGGCATTTAGGTCGACATGGTGTTTTGGGATAACTCCTCACTCCATTTTGTTGGTTGACGAGTTGGTGATGGGAAAGCTCACTTCAATCAACCCTTAGTTCGGTGAGCTATATATCAATGTTAGCAAAAGTTGTATAATGTTACAATGACATAACTTGATTGTGATAATAAGATATAACTTAGAAATATAATTTGGTGTTGGTAATATGATGTATAGCCTATATGGCTCGACCCATAACACACTCTATAGCTCAAACAACTCGGTTCTAACAAGGAGCTAGGCTTCTCACAAATTTTATTTCTTATTTAATTTATTTGAGGATAACTAAAATTAATTTTATTTATTTAAGAATTTTTTAGAGGGAATCTAAAATTTATGTTTTATTCTTATCTTTATATACGTGGTACTCGAACTTGAGTCGAATGCCCGTTCTAACATCTTTAGCTCTAGCGGCCAATACATTACACACATGTTGCTACGAAGGAATGTTTTATTCTTGATTTTTCTATAAATGAATGTTTATTCATTGATAATTGAGGAAAATATGATTAATGAAATATTGTTTTTTTCTCATAGAGTTGATTTTTGTCAATTTCGGAGGAGTAAGTTATAAATATTGCTTCACGTCGATGGGCGTTGCCTCTCAACCCCGCCTGAATTGTGATAGGGAGTATGCCTAGGGCATTGCCCTTGGACCTGCGAGGGTGTTTCCCACAACTGCTGGGGTTGCCACTCCTGACCCCTACTCCACGATCCATTGTTTAGTACCTTATGTGAACAAAACCTCACCTTTGTGTACTTGTGAGAAATGTCAATGGATGATAGTATAATAGTGCTTATATTAAAAATAAATCAGATGTGTTATCTAAATTTAAAGCCTTAGTTAAAAATCAGTTTTATCACAAATTTAAAAGGCTCAAAGTAGATAATGACGAAATATATGTTGATAAAACATTTCTAAATTCTAAATTAGTATATGATTACTAAAAATAGTATTATATACATATCAAATGACACTTAGGGATGCCTTTGTGTCTATATTGAGACGTCCAATATTGATTGCATCTAATATATTTTTTAAGATTAAAAGTATTGAAATTGTTGTTTCAAAAATTCAACATATTGGTAATATGACATAGTTTTTGAAGTTATTTTCATTTCATTTGTTATACAACTTGTGTTTTAACCTATCATGTAAGATTTATAGATGGTTAAAAGTGAAATCAATAATGATTTATATTATGTGTATTATGTCTATTATGATAATGTATGTTTATATCAATATTGTGATTCTAACCATGCTCATGATATGATAGATAAAATATCTACAACTAGATATGTGTTTAAGTTTGGTACATGTGTCATTACTTGGAGCAGTAAAAAATAGCCAACAGTTTCCATCTCTATCTCTTCTACTAAGACATTGTATAAAAGCACAATGGAAGTAATAGAAGAAGCCATGTGGCTAAAGTGATTGCTTTGGAAAGATGCACATGCAAGTTAAAGGAAGTAATCTTCTTCTATGTGATAATCAAAGTTACATTGCTCTTGCTAAGAATCTAGTTCAACATAAGAGAAAAAACACATAGAGGTTCATATGCATTTTATCTAAGAGAAGGATCTCTACGACGATATAGATCTCGATCTACCCAATTGAAGATCAAGTTGTAGATATGTTTACAAAACCATTGTGTGCTATAAATTTCTACAAGTTTCGTGCAATGCTTTGCATTTCGAGTCGTCATTGAGGGGAGTTTGTATGGCAATGTCACCTCTTAATTTCCGGCCGAGTTGTTATCTCCTTTTCCTCTATACTTCTACTCCATTGTAAAGCATTGTAAATTTTTTTAATGATATTTGTGAACTTATCACTCTAAGTTTACGATTATACGATCTAGTGTGTAACATATGTTGTAAAGGAGGTCCTTGTGTTATAAAAGGCTCATAAAGATGTCGGTAGATACTTTTCCATGAGAAACTATGAGATGTAATCTCATAAATCATGCTTAGCCTAAATCATTCATTACTTGATTTATGGATTCAAAATATTTTTGTACCAAAAGGTAAGATGAGCATGTGATGAAGGTGTATAAATTCTTCAAATGTGATATGCTAGCCTAAACCTTCACTATGGATTATAGATATATAAATCTGTTGTATAAATAAGTAATGTTGGCATATCTTCCCTTTTAATATTAAGGGGGTGTTAGAACTTAATATTAAGTGTTAGTATAAATTTAGTATATTCTTAATTATTTAATATAAACTACGAGTTTATGGATAATTGGTTTTTAATTAAATCAATTTATTTGAATGGGGTTCTTCGTGAGAAGTCACAACCATTTGATTTATTTATATTCGACCAATTGGGGTCATATCAAATTGTATTGAGTGAAATTCACGTGGTGAATTCACAGAGGAGAGAAGTGAGGGAGGATATTTTACTATATTGTAAGTTTCTTTATTTAATGGAAAATATTTTTCACTGTGATTTTACACCCTTCGGGGTTTTCCACATAGAATATTGTCTCTATGTTTATTTCATTTATTATTTTATTTTGTAATGTTAATTTCAATGGTTGATGGTTTATTTAATTTGTATTCAATTCAATTAATTATTTAACCCCTCGGACTTGACAAGTTGTGTGTTGAAGAATTGGTCAAGGTCCAAAGTCATGCATTTGTTGAGGGGGAGTTTTATTACCTCAAGGAGTCAAAATCAGTGTTGAAGATGAATAGTGGATCTTATCTTGATTTGGTTGATGTTTCCTACCAAATTATGAGATTAGTTAATGTTTCTAGATATGTATCTTTTCCATTAATGTAAAATGGAGAGAATGAGCTAATGGTGTGTGTGTTCCTTAGGGAAGTTTGGACTTTACGAGTTTTGCCATCAACAAGTTTTCCATCAATGAAAAAGGGGGAGATTTTTTTGCATTGTGTTGTCAATGATATCAAAGTATAATATTGTCATCATTGTCATTGAGTTTCACCGATTTCAAAAGGTGTAAGGAGCTTGGAGGTTGTTTTGTCTTATTGAGATTGCATGGTGTTGCATGGGCCTTGGAGCAGTATAGTGACTTGTTGGAGTGTAATGATGCATTGCAAAGGAAAGGATAATGTTTCTTAGGTTTCATGGAGTGTGCTTAATATTATAACAGGTGTTCAAGGTTGGAAAAGTGGAGTTGAGGTTATAAATGGTGAAACATGCATGTTTCAGGTGCTTATTTGTGAGGCCTAAAGAACAATATGAGGTATGGAATGTTTAATCTGAAGCATGTAGTAGCTGAGGCACATGTAGATGATGTTTGAGAACACTAAAAAAATGTCTCAAAGGTGTGTAGGTATGAGGTTTATACATGGGTTTTAGGTCTACACTAGACCTAATCCTTAAGAAAACATGCCCTGGTGAAGTGAGTTGGACTATTTCCAACATGGTGGTGAAAAAGTGAGACTTGGATATTGTGTGGAGGTGTTATATGTTGTTTTATAGATTGGTTTGAATATTTATACTATCCTAACATCAAGAGATTTCTATTGATATATTATAATTGAGTTTTTGATAAGATATGAGCTAGTTATGGCCTATTTTCTAAAGACCAATATTGGGGATGCTTGGTCATGCATGCTCTTGTGAGGCTTCATGGTGAGAAATGATGGTTTTTTATTATTTCATGATTGTTGGAGATTGTTGAGATCTTATACAACATGTATGATTTTTTTCCATTCTTTGGTGAAGTTGGTTTGGCTCTATAACATTTCTACTATGGCAATTTTCTTATTTTGGGGTTTTAGGACTTCTTGTGTCCTAATGTAGGCCGAGATTGTTCTAGGTGATGGAAGTGATATACATGGTATTATGTATGATTTTTCTATGATGTTATAATTATGTTTTAATTTTTCATACTATATGAAGTCTGACCTACATGTATTATGACAAAGAGAAGGGTATAAACTCATATTAGAAAGCTCATTTGAGCTAGTTATTAGAGTGGAGGAAATGTGCAGCTTAGGAAGGTGATTGAGGAAGGTGATGAAGGTCCTTGTGACATTTTTGAGAGGGAAATTAGTATTTTATGTTTTTCTAGATAGAGAGAAGGTGATGACGAGCTAGGGAAGATGTGGAAATCATTTTGAAGGAGTATGTTTTAGGCAAGAAGGGTTGAGAGATGTTTTGAGGAAGATAAAGAGGAGAGTGAGCTTCATAGAGTCATCATCATTTATTTTAGAAACAAATAAGAAATAGAATTCATTTCGGATGGATGTTTTTGGTGCTGAGTCACCTAGGGGGGTGGTGCCTCCTTGTAAGGTTGGTGTTCTACTAAACTAGGGGTTAGTGCTCCTTGTGGGATTGGTGCCTCACTAAATCAGAGGTTGGTTCTCTTTGTATGATTAGTTATCTACTAAACTAGGGTTGGTTCTCCTTGTTTTGTTGGTGCATCACTAAATTTGGTTCATGCATTTTTTTTTTTTGTTTCAGTTGTTTTTCTTCCCCTTGATGGTTTCCCACTTATATCTCATGTCCATGTGTTGAATTTTTCCTCTTGTTCATATTTTTCTTTATTCTTAAATGGATGATGATTGGTGAGTGGTTAAGGTTGAAATTATTAAATGTTTTATTGCAAACTGATTCACCTCCCCTCTTAGTGTTTTTGCATCCAAAACTTGGTATCATAGAAAGGCCTTTGGAGAAATATTAACAAGATTAAGGTGATCCTAGAAGCACAAAATGGATAAGAATTTTAGGATAGAGAACCAAGAGTTGAGAAATATAGCCAAAAGGATGAAAAACCCATCACAAGTATCAAGAATCGTATGGAGCATATAGTTGAAAATTTGATTACAAAGGAATATGAGTCTGAAAAATTGAACAACATGTCATATGATCTAGCTGAAATTGTGATAAACCTACAAGAAGAGGTAGTGTTCCATAGAAAGGAGAACACTAATTTGAATTTAGAAATCAAGGGATATGAATAAAGCATCGGGAGCATGATATTTGAGTTGAATCTATAACAACATCTCTCAAGACCAAGGAAGAAGAATGTGTAAAGCTTAAGGAAGAGGTAGAAACTCTAAAGGACAAATATGATCAAAATCCTAATCTACCAATTCAAGAAGTTGGTCCTAGTTCCAAAGAAGGTGTCCATGCTAAGAAGGTTTATGTATGGTCACATCCCATCAAGCAGCCTAACGCAGTAAGGTATGACAATTATTTTCATGGTTATTATTTTACATGCAAGGAATATGGTCATAGATCTAGAGAATGTAGAAGGTCTTCCAAAAGTATGTATTAATGGGGTAATGGAAATCATCATCATTCAATAAGTATGTACAATTTTGTTTTCTATAAGTGTCACCAAGAAGGTCACATTTATGGGTTTTGTCATCTTCTTTGCATCTACGTAAAAAAAAGGAATTTGTTGCAACCAAAGTCAAGAAGGAAGTTTGGATGCCTAAATCATTTAAAGAATCATCATGTACAATTAAGAATGTTGATAATGTAAAATAGGTTAAGAATAATGAGCCAAATACATTCAATCCTAGTTATCATATGCAAGAAGGTATGTTTTCCATGATAGTGCAAAAGCCATGTGTTAAAGATAGTCATGTGTGTTTGAATGAAATCCAAGAAAAGGAGAAGAAGAATGAGGTCATTATCAAGTTAGAGTTTCCAATTAAGTCAAGAAGGGTTCTAAATTTATCAACACCAATCTAGATAAGAAGCACCAATCCAGATAAGGAGATGAATATTTGGGAATCTCTTGAGTTCATGGTGTTTTAGTGCCCTAAAGAAGCTAGGGTGTCTTCATTAGGCTTCATGGAGACATTCCTCACTCATGAGAAGCATTAAACTCATAACTATTTTGGAAAGGCCTATTGGTGAGTTAGAATCATGTTACTCAATGAAGGTTAGTAAGAATATGATAAAAAATGTATGTATCCATATGTTTTTGTCTTTGTAAATACCGTCTTAGGAGATTGCTGGCATAAGAACAAGGTATGGTTGTTTTCATGAAGCATGAAGGTCCAAGGCATGTTTGTTATAGTGCTATCTTGCATATCTTGATGGAACTATGGGTTGAAGTAGTTGAAGTCATGATTAAGGCACAATGTTGTATGAAATCAGTTCATGAATTCAATCAATGTAAGTTTGAGGAGTTACTAGTTATGTGTTGATGAGAAAAATGTGTCACTAATCAGTAGGTAAATGTGTTCATTGTTTATTTTGATCATTATTTTGGGTATGAAATAGTTTTTAAGCTCTTTCAACATTAGGAATATGGATAAAATTGTGTTGAGGTTTGTGACTGTCTTAAAAGAATCTAACAAAGGGTTTTCCAAGCTATGAAGTCTTGATATTTCTTTGAAAGGGTATGATGGTTCATTTAATGGATGTATCAAAGGTGGCCTGAAGATTGTGCATGGTAGTAGATATATATAACGAATGTTATAGTCAATAAAGATATAATTACAAGGATCTCAACTCGAGTTTGAATTTACCTTTAAGTTATATGTGATGTCAAGAAATAATGTTGCAAATTTTTAGTTATCTTGTCTAAAGGGATCCATCATGTATACATAGAGTGCTTGAAGAATTGTATTGGAGCCTATGAGTGTGTTTGACCTATTTAATTTCATGACTAGAAGTGAAAATAAGGTTTCATCGTGAAGAGGAGCTTGACATCCCTAAGAAATATTTGTGTCTAGTGGTTCTTATGTAGTATAGTCCATTAAGTGAGCTATGGTATCCTGAAGAATTGAATCAAGACTTATGAAGGTGTTGTTAAAGGCATGAAATATTGATTTGAGTCATGTTGATATTTACAAAAATGAGATTGTGTATTCTTAGCTTGAACATTGTTTGACCTAAGCAATATCTAGTAATATTTTGACATATTTTGTATCTTATAGTTCTACATGTTAGATCTAGGTATGTTTGCATTTATTACAATCATGAAGTAGTCTTTAAATTAGGCCAGAGTACTCACTATTATAGTCTTACAAGGATGAGTTTTAAGGATAGAGCTATAATACAAAGTTGAAGTTTTGACTTCACGTATAGGTATGTTGTTCTTGTTATGTTTCTAGGTAAAGGGTTCCAAGAAGAAGTATAGGTTCAAGATAGATAGAACAAACCTATTCCACTAGGCCTTAATGAGAAGAAAGAATGGATCAAGGAGGATCTTGCATTATAAGAAAGTAAAAGGTATATTATTTTAATTAGTTTAAGGATGCATCATATCAAAGGGATAAATTTTTTTTTTCACCATTATGGAAGGTCAAAAGAAGAATTATGTTATGGAAATTTTGAAGACATGATTTATGATCATACTTAAGAAGTTATTGTTCTAATACCAAAAATATAAGTATAGTTCTTTGGTGATATAGTACAAGTGTGTGTCCTAAGGAGATTTTTATGGTTTAAAGGATGTTTGAAAATTGTGAAGATATTTGAGTATTTTTTTAGATGAGTAGGTATAGTCACAAGGGTAGTACTATAGAGGATAATAGAAAAGGTTATTTGTGGTAGGACATCATGGAAAAATTTTGTAACTTTTTTCATGGACAATTGGACAATGAAAAGGATAAACGAAGGTATAAAGATATGATTCTCTATTCCTTCATGTTACAAGAAATGTTCTCCAAGAAGGTGTTTCAGTCCTTGAATGTTTAATACTATGTTTGAAGATGATGGAATCATGTTGAAGACTCAATATAACAGTTAAGATGATTTAAAGATTTGAAGAGCTTACTACAAGGCCCGATAACTTTATAAGGTATGTATTCTTGATCTTGTTGCATTGCGACCATTTGAAGGTATACTATTCTTGTGTATGGAATATGAATTTGTTGAGTTTCTAGTAGTACTAGGAGACCTATTTACGTCTATAAATGTCTTGAAAATTGGTTTTAGGAGTGCATATAGGTATTACCATGAATAAGCTATGGCTAGATGATATGTGAAGTCTAAATAAAGTCACATTAAAGATCTGTGATGAGGACTGAAAAAATAAGGTATGATGCTCATGATGATGATGAAGTAAGAATGGTGGGGAAAAGCTTATTTTACTATGACCTATTTAAATGAAACATGTTAGTTAAGCAGTTGTTGACAAAGATGGAAATCAAGACAAGAAGGAAGAGAACTGTTTTATGAGTAGTTAGTTATTCTACATGGAATGTGTTGTTTAAGGTCATTTAAATCTATATTTGCAATTAATTTCATGACCTACATTATTTGAGGAAATTATTTTGTTATCATTTATAAAAATTGACAGTTTGATTTGAAGTAAATAATATGTTTCATAAATTATATCAGGTATGAAGATCGGTTATGTGATGTTTACAAGCCTTAAAGTCTCATGAAGTTTCCTAACTCTTTTCTACGAAGTTTTTTTGCATTAAGGAAGAGTTAGTCATATGGTACACGTTACAATATATCATGAGCATGTAAAGTATGGAGTCTTGAAAGTAATGAAGAGGAAGGGAAGTCCAAATCTGCTTAAATGGGTACAAGTATGGTTGGTATGATGAGCTAGTTTAAGGTATGCTTGAAAAAGTCATTGTGGATTCTTGCAAAGATAAGTGTCTTAATACCTTAGGTCTCCGTTAAAAATTGTTGTAAGAAAATTTATCAAGAAGAATGTTGTGGTAGTATTGTTGGAGTGATTATGAAGAGTTTGATTCAAGGGGAGTCATAAGTCAAGATGGTAAATTATTTGTTTGATAGGACTAGCTATGATCTTAGGTATGTATTATCTCTTCAAGAATATTCATGGGTTCTATGAGTTTAAAATAGGATAATGCAGAATTATCGGGAGGAAAATGATTTGTTCAAGTGTTGTTTATGAAGTTAATCGGGCGTATGTATGGTGTCTTTTTCTGGATGAAAAAATGGATTTGTTAGAACAAGGTGATCTAAAGTCAAGGGGAGCTATGACATTGGTTCAAGAAGATGATGTTGAATATCATACCTACAAGAAAGGGGGATCTATGTGGTTATGTTCTATGCTTCATGAACAAGTGTACAAGCAAGAGTTGTAATGTTTATCTCATCTCACTAAGAAGTAAGTAGCTTAATGAAGCCCATGAAGACAAGGATAGAAGTTGTGGCCATGCATTGTTGGCATCTCATTAAGTAAGCATGATTTTTATTAATTGATATCATTTGAGAATTGTGTTGAGGAGTTTATAATATTTTTTTCATTGAAGAGTTAATCAAGGTTTGAATTCGAGTTAAATTCATGCATTTTTTTAGGGGGAGTTTTATATCCCCAAGGAGTCAAAATCAGTTTTGAAGACGAAGAGTGGGTCTTATCTTTCTTTAGTTGATTTTTCGAACCAAATGATAAGATTATTGTTGTAAAAATAGGTTGTTACAAATATGTATCTTTTTCATTAATGTCAAAATGGGGAGAATGAGTTGATGGCATGTGTGTTCCTTAGGGGAAGTTTGAGCTTTACACGTTTTGACATCAATAATTTTACCATCAATGAAAAGGGGGAGATTGTCTATATTTTTTGGTCATTAATGTCAAAGTATGTTGTTGTTAGTATTTTTATTAAGTTGAATTTATGTCAAAAGGTCTATAGAGCATGTAGGTTACTTTTCTAGTTGATATTGCATGGTGTTACATTGGCCTTAGAGTAGTATAGTGACTAGATGGAGTGTAATGATGGATTGCAGGCATGAAGGGTATTTCATAGGTTCCATGAAGTGTGTTGAATCTTATAGCAACCATTCAAGGTTAGAAAAGTGGATTTGAGGTTGGATTTGGTGAAACAAGCATTTTTCAGTGCTTGTTTGTGAGGCCTGGAGAATAGTATGCGGTATGGAATGTTGAAATGAAGTATGTAGAAATGGTCAAACTTTGATGGAGAATGAATAACATGTAAAAATGTGTGAGGGCATTCAAAAGTGTCTCAAAGTTAAAATTTGAGTTTTAGACATGGTTTCTAGGTGTACACTAGATCTAATCCTTAAGAAATCATGCCCTACTGAAGTGAGTTAGAACCATCATGGTGGGGCACTAGTGATACTTGGAGAGTGTGTTTTAGTTGATATGATGGTGTGGTCAAAATTTTAGGTTTTGTTTTGAAGGTTTGTGCAAGATATTAAGTTTTTACCAAATCCGAGTTCCTCATGGTGAGATTTTGAGCTAAAAGTTGACTTTTAGATGCCCGTTGGGGAGTGTGTGCTTTTCATGGGGACCCAATATATTGGGAATATTTGAATAGGTAAGTTATGAAAAATTTTCAAGAATAAATTAAAACAATTGTTAAGAAGGTAAATTGTTTTTAACCCTCTTGAAACCCTAGCTTTGGAGTTAACTAGGAAAAATTACTTGTAGTTTCCAAAAATGAATTGGTTTTTCAAGTTTGATGATTGGAGGTTAGATAAGAATCTTCCATATTTCCTTTTATGTAATTTAGAGGTTTTGATAGTATGTGGAACCCACTCAAATATGTTTCTTTTTAGAAAGTTTCAGTTTGTGTCAAATTTCTCCATTGCACCTATGACTAAATTGAAATTTATTAAATCACGGGATTTTTATTTATGTCCATAATAGCTTCAGATCATGGTTGAGCCTTTAGAATGTCAAGTGTGCTATATATTTAAGGACTAGTTTTTGGAAGTTTTTTGCGGTTTGGAACAATCTGAGTGCAAAATAGTTATGGAGATGCTATGGGTCGTTTTATGGATTGGTTTGAATTTTGTGATCATAAAAACATAAATATATTTCCATTTATATATCATAGTTGAGTTTTTGATGAGATGTGAGTAAATTATGGACTATTCTATGAAGTCTAATTTTGGGGGTGCTTAGTTGTGCATGGTCTTGAGAGGATTCATGGTTTGTGGATAATTATGAGGGCTTAGACAACATTTTAAAGTGTGAATCATGATTTTTGAATTTTTTTATTGTAGAAAATTCATACTATGGAAATTTTGTTGTTTTTGGTTTTAGGACTACTTGTGTCTTAATGGAGGCCTAGATGGTTCTAGGTGATGGTGGTAACCTACATGGTCTTATGGACGACTTTTATAGGATGCTATAATGATTTTTAAATTGTTTTTACTATATGAAGGCTGATATATTGTATTATGACCAAGAGAAGGGTATAAAGGCATATTAGAAAGATCATTTGAGTTAGTTGTGAGAGTGGAAGAAAAGTGCAACCTAGGAGGGTGATTGAGGAAGGTGATGAAGGTAATTGTGACAATTTTGAGAAGTAGATTCAAGTATGTGGTGTTGTTCTAAAGAGATAAGGTAATAGAGAGTTAGGGAAGATGTGGAAATTAGATTAAAGGAAGAGGTTTTGGGAAAGAAGGCTTGAGAGATGTTTTGAAGAAGATAGAGAGGAGAGTGAGCTTCATAGAGTCATCATCAATTGTTGTAGAAAAAAATCAAAGATGACATTCATTTTAGATGTATTTGGTTGGTGTCGAGTCATCTTAGGGGTTGGTGTCTCCTTATAGGGTTAGTGCTCTACTAAAATAGGGGTTGGTTATCCTTATGGGGTTGGCGCCTCACTAAATCAAGTGTTGATACTCCGTATAGGGTTGGAACTCTACTATACTAAGGGTTGTTTCTCCGTGTGGGGTTGATGCCTCACTAAATTTGAAACATGGCTATATAAAGTTTTGTTTTAGTGGGTTTTCTTCCCCTTGAGGGTTTCCTACTTATATCTCTTATCCATATGTTTATGTAGTCATCTTGTTCATATTTTTATTTGATTCTTAAATGCATGATGAATGGTTAATGGTTAATATGATGAATGGTTATTGAATAGTTAAGGTTGAAATTATTATATGTTTTATCGCACACCGATTCACACCCCCATTGTTTGTGCTTCCAATACCTATCTGATCTTTCATAGGAAAAATTTATCAAGGTCATGCATTGTAACACAACTAAAGGGATTTTAGAAAAGTTTCAGACCATCTATGATGGAGCTACCAAAGTGAAGTTAGAATAGTTGCAGATCTACCAAAGGTAGTTTAAAAGTATCGAATGTAGGAGGATGAGAAGAATGCTAATTATTTTTTGAGCGTTGATAAAGTTGTAAATGTCATAAGAGGTCTATGAAATTTTTGGAAGAATCGATAGTAGTTTGAAAGGTATTCAGATATCTGAAATCTAAGTTTTATTCAAAGGTATCTGTTGTGGAGGAAATCAAGGATCTAAACACATTATAGATGGATGAGCTTCATAACACTTTACCGCATATGAAATGATTGGCAACGATGAAAGAATCTCCAAGAAGGAGGTTGCATTTAAATATGAGAAGTCACAAGGTAAAAAGGTCAAGGATGATACTGATACAAATATTGATGATGATAAGATATAAGCCATGTTTGTCAGAAAACTAAGGAAAGGATCAAGTAAGTATAAAGGTAAGTTTCCATTTAAGTGCTTTAACTATGGTAAGATTGGTCACTTTGCATCCAAGTTCCCTAACAAAGATAAGGATAATGGAGAACATGATGAAAATCATGGTGAGGATAAGAAGTCCTATAAGCATGACAAGAAGAAAATGAGTTTCAAGAAGTATGAAGGCAATACAATGTCATTCAAGAACAAGAGAAATTTTTATACCAAATAAGACAATAACTCCTCTGATATAAGTGATATTAGTTCATCTGAGAGTGATGATGATAGGATTGATCATGATATCAATGAAACTCTATTAATTTCCATAAAAATAGATGGTGAAGGTCATTCAACATTGAAAATTCGTATAGAAGATGAATAATAAGATGAAGAAGAGGAAAAAGTAAATCTTTAGGCATAATTATTGATTTCTATAGACGAGTTGAAGAACCAAAGAATGAAAAATAAACAATTGATGTCATTGATAAAAAAATGATAAGGAAGGACTTGGTTTGAAAGAGGACAAAAAGAAGAGAAAGGAAAATGATAAGGTAGGTCTTGGTTTCAAAGAAGATCAAAAGAAGAACTAAGAGAATCTGGCCTTAAAGGTTAATGGTTCATTAATAAGTGATGATAGTGACAAAGTAAAGAAAAGTTCTATCAAGAATACAAAGTTTGAAGATTATTTCAATGGATATTGTTTCTTATGAAACCAATATGGTCCTAGAGATGTGAATTGTATACCTCACGTTGACATTGACAATGTAAATACAAGGCATGCAAATCATTTCAAAGGCTATGGTTTCTCATGTTATCCATATGGACATAGAGTTGTGTATTGTAGTTCCCATGATATGATAAATTCATCATACAGAATTGAATGAATGCTCATTTTAAAAATAGAATAATAATATTGTGCTACAACTATAAACATAGAGGACATATTTCAAGGTATTTTAAGATGAGAAATATGACGAAGATCATTAAAAAAAAGGTGTACACCATGGAGTCAAACTTTGTGGATAAGGTGAAGGAAGAAAAAATACTATTGGAGAGTAATATTTGTTAGATCATACTTTTTTCACATCCAAAATGAAGATATGATCTGGTATATAGATAGTGGTTTCTCAGGCCACATGACAAGGGACAAGAAAACATCAATTTCATTGAAGAAGAATGCTTCATGTATTGTGAGAAACTCGCCAATATTGTTGGAAAGGGTACCTTGAGTTTGGAAAATGGGAAGACCAAGATAGAAAATATGTTATATGTAGAAGGATTGAAACACAACTTGCTGAGTGTAAGTCAAATGTGCAATTAAGGACACACACTGATATTTCATGACAAAGGGTGTGATATAAGAAGATCCAAATCGGAAAACTAATTGCCAAGGCTAAGAAAACTAAGAACAATATGTATTTCTTGAGTGAGATCAAGAAGGAGAGATGCTTCATGAGAAATATGGATGAATGTTGGATATGAAATAAGAGGTTAGGACACCTAAGATTTAATAATCTAATCTAGATTGGCTCCAAGAAGTGTGTGAAGAATATTCCTAAAATCACCAAACTTGCAAACACACTTTGTAAGGCATGTCAACATGGTAAGAAAACTAGAAGGAGATTCAGTCTAAGGAATAATATACTTCAAGAATTTTATGGTCAATTCAAATTGATTTGTGTTGACCTATAAGGACTCAAATCATTTAATGAGACACTTACTTGTAACTCTTACTAATAGATGACTACCCAAAATAACTTGCGTAGTTTTCTTGAAAGAAAAGTAAGAAGCTCTTGATAAGTTCAAATTATTTAAGGATCTATTTGAAAATGAAAATAATGCAAAAATAAGTGTCTAAGGTCTGAAAAAGGAGGATATTTTTTGTCAAATGAATTTGATGAATTTTGTGAGGATCATGGAATAAGGAGACAATTTTTGGGAGATAGAACACCACATTAGAATGGGGTAGTTGAAAGAAAAAGAATTAGACCATTTAACAAATGTAAATGGAAATGTTAAATAAGTCAAGGATATCTAATGGGTACTAGATAGAGGTAGTAAACACTTTGCGGTTTGCATTTTGAATATAGGATATATAGGTATTAATGTTGAGTGTGGAGCTTAACTTTGTTGTTATCTCCAAATCACAACACCCCTCTAGTTTACACAAGTGTGTGTGCTTGAGCTCATGGTGTGACCGGATAACATGGGTACTATCTCCAAGTTGTGGGACTTACTACTTGAGATAGACCTCAAGAGAAAGATGGTTCTTGCTCTAAACTACCCGCCACAATATAATGTAATGCAGGAAAAACTATCTTATCCTAATCTAACTTTCCAAGGGACCAGGGAGAGAGAGTGCATGAAAACAAAACCTACACTAAAGCGGTGATACACCAGAAAAGGAGGGAATGAGAATAGCTTTCTAATGTGTGAAAATGGAAGCAAATCACATACTAGAGAGGGTGATAACAATTCTCCACAATCTAGCAACTACATTCACAATAATATTTCATACACACACAATGATAATGAATCCCTACAAGAGCATAAAATAGACATAATATATTTGCAATGAGGTTGAAAGGGAAAGAAGAATGCAAACAAACACAACAGGGGAAAATACATCCACAAACTTGTATCTATTGCTTCATTAATATGCACAATTCAATACATTAAAAATAAGGGCCTGGATCACCATACAAGGAGTCCACTACAAGGGCTTGCAACACATTGGCTTCACAAAACCAATTTGAATGAGTTTTACTACCAAAAAAACTATCATCTCCTCCTTTTACAATGAGCCCAACACTCCAATTTATAGAATTTTGAGAGCAGAGAGAGAGAGAGAGAAATGAAAATCCCAAAATATGCCTTCTTACCACATGCAAAATGCAATAAATGTCATGGAATGATGGTATGTTTCTTGAAAAAGGATCTCCATGATGTCCCATAACTTGCAGCAGTGTAAAAAAATGTCTACCCATGCTTCATTAAATGCATATCAACCACTAATAAAACTTTGTTTTGAAACTGACACATTTTCCTTAAAATCACCATGAAAACTTCATTAATATTTATATTTATTTATTTTGGTGTGTTGGTCTCGAGTTCCATGATTCGAAAAAATCCAACCTTGCATGATTTCGTTGAGAAATGCAAAAGTTATGGCAATCTGAGTGTAGGTAGTTGTTTTGGGTCCATGAGACATTTCTTGTATTTTACAGGGACTACGAATTTAATGTATTAAAGATGGATATGTTTATTTTATTTTCAAATATCTACTCTCATTAAAAATAATAAATCTAGTTTTTTTGTGCAGAGGATGTCATGCCCTTTCTGAAAAGTCAAATTTTGTGAAAATTGGAGCTCTGGGTCAAAAGTTATGACCGTTTGAAGTTCGAGGGTCAGGCATTGAATTTTCCTTTGTATTGTGGGTATTGTAGGTTTTCGGGAACTCATGTCCCTGCAGCATTTGGATTGTCTAGGCCAAGATTTTCCACCTTTTCCAATTCCTCCTTTGTGCAGACGTTTCGGTGATTTTGGGTCTAGGTTTTGCACAAATTTCCTGCGGCTACCCGGCCTCCTTTTTCTCATCGCCCAATTCCAGATTTTCTATCCCATGCATCTACAATTGATCGGATGTGGGGACCATTGAATTCCGCTCCACCTACTTTGCTTTGAGTGCGGTGATTTCAAATTTTTGGGTCCTGCACGTACCTTTGTCCTGCTTTGTCTCGTGGACTACGCAGGCAAAAACTTCCACCTTTTCAAATTCCCTTTCTTGTAGCTATTGCGGATTTCTTTCTCGTGTGGAAAAATCATTTATTTTGAGCCCGATTGTCCCACGTGTTCCTGTGCATTGTGGGATGCGCTGATCTAATTTTGCCACAAACCACTATTACCTTAGCATTTCGGCCATGAACTTGGTATGAAAAACCTTGGTACAACCTACATTGGTTCCATTCGTAACCTCCAAACCCAATTTGCGGAAAATAGGCCATTGACTTAATTTTTTAGATTTTTTGCAATTTTTTCTAGCTCATATTTTTCTTGGGTACGGAAGTTAGAGAAAAGCCAAGGGGTCCCTAAAAATCCAATTTTTTGGCGTTTCAACATTTTTGCCCCTCCAAGTCTGAAGAAATTGTGAAAGATATCAAAATTATCTTGGGGGTGAATTTTAGATAGCAATTGATTCATAAGAAGCTTGATTTTACATGATAATCTTTCGATAGAAACCAAAATTGGTCAAAAGATAATCAACATTGGTTAAGAATTGACCAACATCGGTCATGTAGGAACCGACATCAGTCACACTGTCTGCAACGATGATTTATTCTTTAAACGAGAATTAGAATAAATCTCTTGCTTTAAAGATGATTTATTGATTGTAAAATCATAATTAGTTGAATAAAATAGATATATATGCATGTATGCATTATATGAGGGTATGAGAGAAGAAAATAGAAATTGTTTGCATGTTAGTTTTCTTGGTGAGCAAGAAAGAGTAGCTGAGTGAGGGAAAAACATTGAACATCTTGTGAGGTGTTGAAGGAAACAAATCTTCATTGTATTTCCTCTGCAAAACACTGAATAATAATATTGGTCATTTCTTGGTGGACATAGCCCACACTGGGTGAACCACGTTAAATCATTGTTATCTTTCTATTGTTTTATTTCATCTTCTGGTTATTTCCCCATTCATTTCTTGTATGTTTTATTTGATTATAGATCTGTGCAACACTGTTATATGGTTTAATCCCAACAACTGGTTTCAGAGCTTTATTTGGAGGTTTTGTGTGTTGATAGGATTTACTCACAAAGGGTTTTCTGATTGAGTGGGAGCAGAGCAATGGTAGAAGATAGTAAATACCGAGTAGAGAAATTTAACGATCGTAATTATCAACTATGGAAGATGCAAAAGGAGGATTATTTGTATTAGAAGGATCTATACTTACCTTTGGACTAGCATGGAAAGAAAAACACGATGACTGATGAAGAATGGAAGATTTTTATAGAAAAACTCTAGGATCTATAATATTGAGTCCGATAGCATCAATGGCTTCGAAGTTCACAAATGCAAAAACATGGTAGAGTTGATGAAATATTTAGAAAATTTGTATGAAACTCCTAGTGCTTCAAATAAGGTTTATTTGATGAAAAAATTGTTTAATTCTAAGATGCAAGAAGGTGGATCTATATCTAATCATTTGAATGATTTCCGGTCTATTGTAAATCAATTAAAATTGATAGAAATTCATTTGATGATGAAGTGAAAGCACTTTTATTCTTATGTTCTTTTCTAGATAGTTGGGATAACTTGGTAATGGTTGTTAGTAATACAACAACTACTTCTAAAGGTTTGAAATTTGATGATGTGGTTAGTGTAATCCTTAATGAGGAAATACGTAGGAAAATCTCAGGAGAAGCATCATCTGGAAACACTTTAACTGTAGAAAGCAGGGGAAGATCTAAGGAGAGATCATCAAAGAGCAAGAAGAATGGGAGATCAAATTCAAGACATGGAAGATCTAGATCCAGGTATAGAGATTTACTTTGCTGGAATTGTGGAAAGAGAGGACACATAAAGAAGGAGTGTTGGTCTAAGGAAAAAAATAGAATACATCAGACAAAGGTAAAGAGGAAAACATTACAAGTGAGGTAAAGCAAGATGCCCTTATTCTCTCCTTGGATAATAAATTATAATCTTTGGTTTTATATTGTAGAGCTTCTTTCCATGCTACCCTTAATAAGGGTTATTTCAGAAATTATGTTCAGGGTGATTTTGGACAAGTTTATTTAGGAGATGATGAGCCATGTAATATTACTGGTAAAGGTTATGTTTATCTAAAGTTGTAGAATGGAAATCCATGGGTATTGAAAGATGTGAGGCATGTGCCAAGCATCAAGAGAAATTTAATATCTGCAAGGCAACTAGGTGAATCTGGATGTGTGGTTAAATTCATAGTTGATTCTTGGAAGGTTGCTAAGGGATCTCTTGTTATGGTAAGAGGTAAGAAGGTAGTAACTTTATATCTGTCTACTTGTGTTACTGATTCCTTTTCTATGCTATCTACTACAGATTCAGATGCAACCATGTGGCATAATCGGTTAGGCCATATGAGTTAAAACAAAATCTAGATCTTAAAGGATAAGGGTAAGTTATAAGATTTGAAATAGTTAGATCTTAAATTTTGTGAGCATTGCATATTTGGAAAGAAAAAGAGAGTGAGATTTCTCAAGGTTGGGTTGACAAAGAAGGATGAAAATTAGAGCTTGTACACTCGGATGTGTGGGGACCGATTAGGTAGCTTCTATTGGAGGATCCCAATATAATGTGAATTTCATTGATGATGCCATAGGGAAGGTATGGATTTATTGTATTAAGTGTAAATTTGATATTTTTGAGACTTTTAAAAGGTGGAAAGCCCTTGTAGAAAATAAAAAAACTTAAAATTGAAGGGCCTTAGATCTTAAAATATTGGTGAGTATTGTAGCAAGTCTTTCAATGACTATTGTTCAGATAATGGAATATGAAGAGAAAGAACGGTTCCTAGAACTCCATAGGAGAATGGAGTTGCAGCAATAATGAACAAAACAATCATGGAACATGCTAGAAGTATGAGGATACATGTCAGCTTGCCTTTTAAGTTTTGGGTAGAAGCAGTGGATGTAACAATGTACTTGATCAACCGTGGGCCTTCAACAACATTGGATGGTGGAATACGATAAGAAAATTGGTCGGGAAAAGAGGTATATTTTTCTTTTCTTAGATTTTTTTGGCTCGAAGCTTTTGTACATGTTGATAGAGAAAATTAGAGGAATTTAGATGCTAAATATAAGAGACGTACTTTCATTGGTTATGGCTCTGGTGATGTTGGATATCGATTTTGGGAATTAGAAGATTCTAATATTGTTAGGAGTTTTGATGTTGATTGGAATGAAAAATAATGTACAGGATCAGGTTATCATGCCTAACATGAACAGTTGAGGATATTGTGAAGGAAAATAAACCTTCAGACCTAAAATAGACATCCACAAACACTGACATTGATTCTACGAAATTGATGCCAAAAGCTAACCAACATCAACGAAAGGATCGGAGTTCGAGAGAAGATAGCTACAGAAAGTGGCATTAGTACTCTTAGAACCAATGTCGGTAAGGCAACCATAGTCGGTCAACAGACAGAGGAACCGTGGTTGGTTACAGAACCATAGTCAGTTATAGGTGACCAATGTCACTCACTAACAATGACATGGATGTGAAACAGGCACAAAATGAGCCACAGACACTCCAGAACTCAGTAAGAAGGTCACAAATAATAAGTAGACCTCTAGAGATATTTTCACCTTCATTTTCTTATTTATTATTGACTGATAGTGGTGAACCAAAAATATTTGAAGAAGAAATGTAGGTAGATACCCATGAGCAATGGGAGCATGGCATGGATGAGGAGATGGACTCCTTGGAACAAAATTAGACATGGGATTTGGTCAAGTTGCCAGCAGGTAAGAAAGCACTGTAGAACAAATGGGTTTATAGAATAAAGGAAGAAGAGGGTGGAATGAAAAGATATAAGGTGAGGCTTGTGGTAAAGGGATTTGCACAAAAAGTAAATATTGAATTTGATGAGATTTTTTCTCCTGTAGTTAAGATGAATTCTATTTGTACTTGTTCTAAGTTTGGTTACAAAAAATATTTTCATTTAGAAAAACTTAATACTAAGATGAATTTTCTTCATGGTAATTTGGAGGAAGATATTAATATGTAAGTAGCACCACTTGGTTATGAAGTCAAGGGAAAGGATAAACTTGTGTGCAAATGAAAAAGAGCCTATATGGGCTCAATAAAAATCTAAGGAAGTGGTATTTGATATTTGTGATTTTATGCATGAGCATGGTTATATTAGATGTGAATCTAATCATTGTGTTTATTTTAAGAAGCTTGAAAATGGGAGCTATGTTATTTTGTTATTGTATGTGTTCGATATGATTGATTGTAGGATTTAGTATGTAGGACATTGGTAAACTTAAATAAAGGTTATCTCACACATTTGCAATGAAGGATTTTGGAGCTATAAAGAAAATCCTTGGCATGCAAATTCATCGAGACATGAAAAAAAAAAGTTGTATTTGTCTCAGGAGGCTTATATCAATAAGGTGTTGGAAAGGTCTAGCATGAAAAATTGAAAACTTATTAGTACACCTATGGCTAGACACTTAAAATTGAGAAAAGATCAATGTCCTTCATCACATGAGGAGGTTGAGTACATGGCACATGTTCCCTATGCTTCAGCAGTAGGAAGTCTTATGTATGCCATGGTTTGTACTAGACTAGACATTGCACATGCAATGGGAGTTGTGAGAAGGTTTATGGCTAATCCAAGTAAAGAACATTGGAAAGAAGTCCAATGGATTCTTAGGTATTTAAGAGGGACATCTGACATGGAGTTATGCTATGGAGGGTCAGATACTTATTTACGTGGATATGTTGATTTAGATATGGATGGATATTTGGATGGCAGGAGGAGCACCACTAGATATGTTTTCATAGTAGGTGGAATGATAGTTAGCTGGATTTCAAGATTACAGAAGGTTGTGGCTTTGTCTACTATAGAGGTAGAGTATGTTACAACTAAAAAAGCTAGCAAGGAGATTATATGGATCATCAGGTTCATGAAAGAGTTGAGTAAGGAGAAAGAGGATTTCATATTATACAAAGTGATATTCGTGAGCGCAATCCATATGGCAAAGAACTCAACATTTCATTCAAGAATGAAACATATTCAGTTGATGTATCACTTCATATGAAAAGTCTTGGAGGACGGGAAGGTGAAGTTATAGAAAATACTTATGGATGAGAACCCTACGGATATGCTAACGAAGCCATTGGTAAGGGAGAAGTTAGAGCTTCACTCCACTTCTATTGGTCTTCGATTTTGAGACTTGAAGAGGAATAAATGGGCTAAGGAAAACAAACCAAGGATGGTGATGCACAGTATAGTGTAATAATTGAACTTCAAGTGGGAGATTGTTGAGTGTGGACCTTAGTTGCTTCACAAGAAGATTTCTTTTACATGTTACTAGTTTTGACAAGAACTAACATCGGTCATAAGATGACCGGCATCGATTAAGAAGTGACTGACATCAGTCAAGAAGGAACCAAAATCAGTCAATTGTGTGATGGTGCTTTGTTCTTTAAACAAGAATTAGAATAAATATCTTGCTTTAAATATGATATATTTATTGTAAAAGAATATTTAGTTTCTTAGAATATATATATATATATATATATATATATATATGCATGTATGCATTGTATGAGGGCATGAGAGAAGAAAATAGAAATTGTTTGCATGTTAGTTTTCTTGGTGAGCAAGAAAGAGTAGTTGAGCGAGGAAAAACATTGAACATCCTATGAGGTGTCGGAAGACAACTGATCTTCATTGTATTTCCTGTGTAAATCACTGAATAATAATATTGGTCATTTCTTAGTGGAGGTAGCCCACACTGGGTGAACCATGTTAAATAAGGTTTTATCTTTCTTTTATTTTATTTCATCTTTTGGTTATTTCCACATTCATTTATTTTATGATTTATCTAATTATAGATCTGTAACATGTTATATGGTTTAATCTCAACAATTAATGGTGATAAGCCCCTATGAGATGTGGAAAGGAATACCTTCTATCAGAATCACTTTAGAGTGTTTTTAGGAAAATGCTTCATCAAAAGAGATGAGGAAGACCTAGGTAAATTTTATTCAAGGTCTGATGAAGGGATATTCTTTGGATACTCATTAGTAAGCTCAACCTATAGATGTTACAACAAGAGATTGTAGAAGATAGTGGAAAGAACCAATGTGAAGGTTGATGAGACATGTTCTAAGAAGTCACATTCTCAGTCAAAAATGCATTTCATAATTTGAAATCTAATAATAAAAATAAGCTATAGATATAGATGATTGATAATAATAATTTTGTGAAAGATAAGATTCAAAAGGCCCTCCAAGATAGATTTAGAAAAACCTACTTGAAATACAAATCATTTGCAATGAGAATGCAGGTGTGAAGATAAGGAGGAAGTTGGTAAGTAACCTTAACTCGAGAAAATATTGATCTATTATCTCAGTTTGAACCTAAAAACATTTTAGAAGCAAGTAAATACATATTTTTGGTAAGTTATATGAATCAGAGTTAGACTAAATAGAAAATAATGAGACTTGGGAACTAGTTCTTAGGCCTAAAAACAAGAATTTCATTGGAACAAAATGGGTGTTTAGAAACAAGTTGAATGAGGATAGATAAGTCACTAGGAACAAGTCCATATTTGTATACAAGGGACATGAAAAATTAGAATGAGGTGATTTTTAGGAGACCTTTTCTCCTGTAGCAAGGTTGGAGGCTATTAGATTTTTTCTAGCTTATACAAGTTTCAAAGGATTCAAGGTGTATCAGATGGATGTCAAGATAGCTTTCCTAAATGAGAACTTGGAAGAAGATATGTAAATATAGAAACATGTATGTTTTTCATTATAATATGGTGAGGAATATTTTTATAGACTAAAAAATGCTCTTTTATGGTCTGAAGTAAGCTCCTACAACTGTCTATGCCATATTGGACAAGTACTTATTAGACCAAGGATTCAAGAGAGGAGTTGCGAGACAAAAATTTATACATAAAGAAAAAAGGTGATCATCAGTTGATGGTAGTTGTCTATCTGGATGAAATAATATTTTGTGGAAACAATAAGAGCATGACCAAGGGATTTTTAGATGCAATGAAGAAGGAATTTGAAATATCTATGCTAGGAGAGCTATCATTCTTCCTTGGATTGTAAATCACTCAATTAGAAAAAGGTATATTTATTTCACAAGACAAGTACATAAGAGATATGTTGAATAATTTTGTGATGGAAGATTGCAACCCAATTATCACACCTATTAAAACACAATGTAAGTTAAGAAAGGAGGTTGAGTCTCCAAAGGTGGATCGACAACATAATTGTTAATGATTGGGAGTTTTACTATATTACTACCTATAGACCTGATATCATGCAAGCAGTAGGTCTTGTGGGAATATTTCAAGTAGATCTAGAGGAAAATCATTTACAAGAATTCAAGAGCATACTTAGGTATCTCAAGGGGCCTATAGATTTTGGGTTATGGTACTTAAGGAGCAAGGAATTCAACTTGAAAGCTGATACATATGCTTGACTAGCCACAGAGTGTAGATGAAAATAAGAGAACTAGTCGAGGGATTTATTCTTAAGAGAATGTATAATTTTATGGATAAGAAAGAAGCAAACATCAATATCTTTATTAACTTATGATTTTGAGTAAATTGTAACATCTTCATGTTGTACTCAAGTGTTATGGATGAGATAGACCTTAAAGGACTACAAGGAAGAATATGATAGCGATATTCCCATATATTGTGAAAATACAGTGCCATAAGTGTTTTAAACCATCATGTCATGCACTCAATGACTAAGCACATTCTTATTAGATACCATTTCCTAAGAGAGAAGGTTAGTGAACAAAATGTTAATCTTGAGTATGTATCTACTAAGGATCGGATTACAAATGTTCTATCCAAGAGACTTATGAAGGAAACATCAAAATTATTAAGATAGGAGTTGGGTGTAATTCCTATTCCTAGTAGTCATTAAGGAAGTTAATAACTCAAAGTGTGAGATAATCAGGTAGTTATTTATCCCCAAGAGAAAGAAAGTAGCATTGATAATGTATACATGGTGATAAGGGGGAACATGTTTGGTGATGCTTCCAATAGGGTAAGTTATAGGTGTGATATCAAAAGGGGTAGAATAAAGAAGCAATATGTATCTCATTGTCATTAATGTCAAATTGGGAGAATGATATCCTAGTGTTTAAAATTAGTAAGAATTATAATTATTGCATTACTATTTCTAAGAGTGGTTTCTTGAGTGTTGTCATTGATGTCAAAGCTTGTTGATGTGCCAAAGATTGATGAGTCATTGATGTCAAAGGATGAAATGGGGATATTATTTAAGTACTACCAGTGATGAAAGATAATTATTTTAGAAAGATAGAATTTGAAGAGAGAGAGAGAGAGAGAGAGAGAGAGAGAGAGAGAGAGAGAGAGAGACAACTTGAAGGTTTTCAAGCTTAGAATGAAGGTCATTTTTGAAGAAATGTTCTCAAGGTCAAGTGCATAGAAATCCTATTCATGAGGAATAAAGAGATATGAAGAACAATGGATGGTCACAAGCATACAAAGGATGTTCGAGGAACTGTTTGAGCATGGTAGTGAGGTGGCAAGTCATTTAGAGTTCATCTAATGGGGTAAAATATCCATTCTAGGTCTGCACCTAGAAACCTTAAGCCATGCCTGACCTAATGAGTCATGATGATCAATTTTTAGAGTAAGCATGCATATGTTAACGAAGTAAGAAAAATGTGAAAACATGAGGATCATGTGGGATAACGTGAAAATAAACCGAGTTGCATTCCGGTACCATGGTGAGGTTCCACGGGGGAGAAAGCATTAACCATGAATGTGGATGAAAAAAATGAAGGGTCACATCTCAATAAACTATCTCATGTCTCTCTCATAGATTTGAAAAAGAGAAAGGGGTTAAATTATGGGTTTTTGTAACCTGCAATGCAAGTAATCATACCTCCTCAAGTGGAGAAGGGGAGTTACATTTTCAGAATGGAAAGTAACTCCCATATGACACGATGATGCAACCGACACATATGACACATCATAATCTGTCATAACCCCTACGACACCTAAGACCTGTGACCTCACCCAAGTGAGATGAATCACCACGTGATGTGGAAAATACACACACCAACACCCCCTTCATTGTAACTTAGGATGAGGTGGTAAGTTAGAAATGAGAAATGGGTCCTGAAAACAAAGCTTGATGAGGAACCTATGAACAACAAGGATATTAAGAAATGGAGGAAATCATAGTGGGAAAAAATATAAAACAAGGGATGGAAAAAAATCTAAAAATATAATAATGATACCTCAAATGGGTCCCAAAACCAAAGCTCTGACAAGTTACCCATGTAAAATGGGGAAATCTCTCTAGAAGATGAAGAAGAGAGGAGAAGAAGGATATAAGAGGGAGTGTATAAGAAGCCATAGATGGATCTAAAATCTGAAATTCTAGGAAGTGTCTGAGAATAGTGTAGATGGCATGGTGCTCAAACTATGGAATGAAGAAGAAAAACTCACATAGAATAGTGTGCATGACCTTAAGAAGGATATAAATGGAGTACCAAAAGTCTTCCAACTCCATGAAGAAATTCAAAGAAAGGAGAACAAATAACTCGAGTATAGCTAATGGAAATGTGACATAGGTATAACAAATGAGTACACAACAAATGAAGCTAATGTGATAAGCATAGAAATGTCGAGTGTGAAAGAGGAACATCTGTCAAAATGATGCCCAAGTGAAGTGAAGGTAATGCAACAACCCCCACAATAGAAAGAGGATCCACAAGCAAGGGTGGATCAATGATGATCTTTGAAAAGTGGAAGTGATAAGATTCCCATAAGGGGAATTCCCAATAAAGGAGATGAAGGACTCCTCTAAAACACTTATAGAAGGATGAAAAATTCCCTGCAGTGCATCACAAGTAGGTACTATGAAGAGATGACTAAGGTACGAGAAGATAATTATCCTAAGAAGGGGCTCAACAAACAAAATAATGATATCTAACAAGTATGAATCATCAAATAAAAGATGATGAGTGGAAAGGGCCTCACAAACTTGAACAGGAAAGGAGGTAGATCCAATGAATGTATGAGGGTAGGAATAGGATCGCTTGATGTTTGATGAGAATAGACGAGTGTTGAAATACTTTGGAAAGTGTCTAAGAGAAGGAGGAGAGGAGTCCTCAATAGTATTCTCGTCATCATAAATAGAAGCATGGTTGATGGTCCTCATCATCGTGGGATAGAAACAAACAAGTATATGTCAACACAACTATCATCAAGTGAAGTAGAAGAGGAGATAACTGTATTAGCAATAGAAGTAACATTGATAATTTTTGAAGGGTCTCGAGAAAGGGATGAAAGATGTGCTAGATAGTGTGGGAAGAATTTGATTCTTCCACATGAAGGTGGAGAGGTTTAGAGAAATGAAACATCAAGTGACCAAAAACATGGTCGCACATGTCGAGATAGTCCTCGGAAGATAAGAATTAGTGAGTGTAGGAACTTTCCTGTGTAGAAAGGAAGTGAAGCCCTATAGGTAAGTAACATTACATAGAATCATGCCATGATGTATAGTTCTCTCTACCAATAAGAAGTTTTGGAGGATGTTAAACGATCCTACGATGATCAAATATGGAAAGAACATCCTCCATGGTGGGTCTAGAAAGAAGTGTAGAGTGCATGAAGAGAAGGGTGTGTGAATAGAAGCAAGGTTTCAACACGTCAAAATCAGTTGAGAATGCATCATATTACAATACAAAACCCTAGAACAATGATAACCCAATTATTTGTGGCACTTTACAAGTAGTTCTTGATTACAAAAAGTTATGTTCATGCGACATGGGACAGTCAACCACTCACCTTGCAATAGGTGATGAATTGTGGAAGTTTGGAGGCCACAATAATTCCTAGTTGGAATAAAATGAATGAATGCAATAAATCACACAAATGCATAAGAAAAACAAGGGTACAACATTACTTAGTGTGAGAGAAGGCATCGTACATTACAAAAAGTGGACCCTCTTGCCGTAAGGTTGTGGCAAACGCGCTCACTAGTCAAATTGTAGGCGAAGAATAACACTATAATGCAGGAGAGCTAGAAAAGTGGCCTAGAAAAGCCCAATAACCATATAATGAGGCTTGACAAAAATACCCCCATTTAATGATGAATTTTTGATAATTTTACCCTTAATTAGAACATACTAATGTGAAAAAATGGAAAAATACAAAAATCAAAATAGGATTGAAAGGAAGCTCAATGAGATACATGCCGAGGTATTGAAAAAGTTGTACAAAGGAGAATGTTGTTGAGCTCGGGCAAGCTGGTATCATGGTACAAGGGAGTTTAGATGCTTTAGCTAAAGGATGAGTTAGTCACCAGGAGGTCATGAGTGAGATGAATTGGTTCGTCAAGCTAGTGGTTACCGAGTCGACATGGAGCGAGGTGAGTGAGCTATGAGTTAAAGGGGATGATAGCATGTGGCGAGGAAAAATTACAGGTGAAGAGATCTATAATGGAGGCAATAGAGTTGAAAAAGTGTGTGAGATGAGTTAATTGGTGTGGAGGACCAAACTCGGGGGCTGAGCCATAATCTAACAAAAATCTAAATGTAGAAGACCAATTTAAGGAGGTCCAAGCACAAGATGAGGTGAATCTACACAAATCAACCTCCAACTTGCAACTCACCCTATTCCACCTAAACTTGGTAACCCCAATGACCTCTAGCTCGATAACCCACCTCATCTCACTCATGACATCCTAGAAACCAATGCGACCTTTGGCTCACTCATCCAAGCTCGCTTGCACCACACAACCAACTCGCTCAATCTCAACAACTTTCTCCCTCTACATAGCTCACCGAGCTATCCTTCACCCTAGGACACTCCTTTCAACCCTCTTTCAAAATTTTCACATTTTCCCCTTTTTTCACATTATTCCATTCTAATTAAGGGGAAAATTATAAAAAAAAATCATTAAATAGCAAGAAGTAATGTAAATCGGACATAGCATAGATCCTAACAACCTCCTTTGATACAATAACAAAGAAAGCAAAAATGTGACAACAGGAGGATCATGCGAGATAACAAAAAATAAACCAAATTATATTTAGGTATCATGACAAGGTTCCACAGTGAGCAAGTATCAACCATGAATGTGCATATAAATAAAATGAATGGTCATATCTCAATCAACTATCTCATGATGTCTTATAGATCCATAAAAGGTAAAGGGTTACGAGATAGGGTTCTGTATAACCCACAATGTAAGTAATCATACCTCCTCAAGTGGACAAGAGGAGTTATATTCCCATAATGATAATTAAATCCCATATGATGCACTCGATGCATACTAACACATCAAAATCTTTCATAATCCCTATGACACCTAAGACCTATGACCCCACCTCGAGTGAGATGAATCACCACATGATGTGAAAACTACACACACCAACATATGTGAGTATGGAAAAGGTAAGATTAGTTATTTCAGATATGATGATAAAGTTTCAAATCATGGTTTGACTAATTCTGCAAGAAATAGCATTTTGGATTTCTCAAGCTCATATAATGAAGACACCAAACTTGAAAAGAAATTTCAATTTCTTATATGCATGTTAAACCTCTCGCATGGGAACCTAAGCTATTGGGGAGAGATGGGGAAGGGTCCTAGATAATAATTTTAGGCATTAGTTATGGGTTCGGTGTCCTATTCATTATGAACAATCATTAACACAAAAATAGTCAAAAACCCTCCTAAAACCCTAGTAAGGACTAGTAAGTACATCCGCCACCTTGTGGAAAGAGATACCATTTTTTTGTGATGTGAGATGCCTTCTCTCACACTGAGCAGTGTTGTACCCTTGTTGTGCTTATTCCTTTTGTGCTTGATTGCGTGTCATTCCTTTACTTCCGAATAGGACTTATTGTGGCCTCCACACTTGCATGATTCTTCACCTCTTGTTAGGGGAGTGGACGATTATCCCACGTCACATGAACACACCTTATTGTAATCATACACTACTTATAAAGTACTACAAATAATGGGGTTATCATTTTTCTTGGGTTTTGTATTGCAATAAGACTCATTATTGGTTGAGTTCAATGTGTTAGACCTTTCTTTTATTCACACACCCTTCTTTTCATGCACTCTGCACTTTTTTAGAAGCACCATGGAGGATTTTCTTTCCATATTTGAGTATGAGAGGACCATATTATAGCATCCACCAATTCTTCTTGATACATATAACTTTAGATCACGGTGTGCTTCTATGAAACATTACTTTTCCTATGAGGGCCTCACTTGATTTCTATATGGGAAAGTTCCTACACCCACTAATGTTTTCGTCTTGAGGACTATCTAGACACATGCGACCATATTATTGTTCACTTGATGTTACATGGTTTTAGACCTCTCTTCCTTTATGTGGAAGACTCGGATCCTCCCCACCCATCTTTCACATCTTTCGGACCTTGAGTCACTTTCGTTGTTGCTTCTACTACTCGATACAATTGTCTCCTCTTCTACTTCATGTGATGAAAACTATGCTAACATATACTTCCTTATTTTTATTCCCGATGATGAAGATTTTGATTCTATTTATGATGACGAGATTACTACCGAGGAATCCTCTCCTCCTTCTCTAGGCCACTTTCCCGAGTATGTCAACACTCCTCCCTTCTCAACAAACATCAAACGGTCTTATTCCTAGCCTCATACAATCATTGCATCTACCTCCTTTCCTCCTCTAGGGTGCGAGGAAATTTTGAATCCCCCTCCTTCGGTTGATGATTCATACATGTAAGAAATAATTCTTATATTTATTAAGACCCCTTCTTAGGATGAGTATCTTCCAAACCTTTTTCGTCTCTTTATAGTACCTACTTATGATGTAGTGTAGGGAGTTTTTCATCCTTCTATAGGTGTTTCAGCGAATCCTTCATATCCTTTGTTAGGAGTTATCCTTTTGGGATTATTATTACTTCCATTATTTTTTAGATCATCATTGATCCACCCTTGCATGTGGATCCTCTTTCTATTGTGGGGGTAGTTATACTTCCTTCATTTCACTTGCGCATCCTTTCAACAGATGTTCCTCTTTCAGAATCGGATAGTTCTATGCTCATGGCATTACCTTCATTGTGCAATAATTTACTAGACCTATGTAACATATCCATGGACCAGGATCATAGTTCTTTGTACTACTTCCTTTGGCTTCCTTCGTGGAGTGGGTGGACTTTAAGTACTCCATTTTTTCCTTCCTAACGGTAGGCACACTATTTGATGTAGATGGTTCTTCTTCAGTCCATAGGATAAGGACCACGTCAGTGATACTCTTCTTGGATACTTCCTTTTTAGATGTGACAAGGAATGATAGGGGGAAGAATCAGTCCCCAATAAAAACTTTTTCACACTTGTGCATCAAACCCTAATCACACATGCTCATATACAACAGATCAAAGCGTACAACCTATTCAATGAAGTAAAATCAATGCAAAGAACATAATCTGATATTAAAGAAACATATATTGATTAATAAAATCATATCCACATAGTTATATTGATGCTCAAATCAGATCATAAGAGTAGTGTCTTCAACAATGAATCACAAGATACAACGAAGTGCTCTCAATACAATCAACAATGTCTCAAGAACACATATGAAGAAGTAAAACTATGAGAAGGTCTTAAAATTCAATATCAGATCTAAAAACACCTTAGAAACCTGAAAATTACATCAACATGCTATGGAGATAACATCCAAATACAAGCACCCAAATCTTCCCTCCTTCTCCAACTCGCTCTCAAAGAAACAACACCAACTTGCACTTGCTCAAATTCTCCTCATGAAAAATCAACTAGAATCTATCCTACAATGATATTATAGGTTTTTTAGGCTAGGACTAAAGGGTTTTCTTTGCATAATTTTTTTCTTCAAAAGAAGATAAAATGGGTTTCAAAAAGCTAGAAACAATATGCCCATATCTTCACTTTTATAGCCTCTCCAAGGCTCAAATTCAAACTCAAACTTTTTTCCTCCTTTGGCTCAACCCATGAATCATATAAAAATTATAAATTCAAATCATAACATCCACAAGTGACCCAAGTAGGTTTGCCTAGCTTAAACCATCATTTCATGTGCCAAAATGGCTCAAAACCCCATGGGCACAAAGATAAAAATGCCCTTACTTAAAACCATCCTTATTAATGAAAAATAATTCACCATACATGTTTAAATTAAAATTTAAACATTATACATGGTTTTAATTGATATTAACCAATTAAATATTTTCGTTTAGTGGGCCCAATGCTCTTTGTATTTCTCAAAATGTGTCGTTTCTGCACCATTCAAGACTACCCTAGAAACTTCATAATTCAACCCAATCACTTATACTGAACAAAACCATGTAATGTGACAACTTAATGGAAATGAAATACCTTGTATAACACTTATAATAAATTTATAAGTCATGAAACAGTCATCTTTACAAACCATAACAACATTTGCCTTCACTGATTAAGTTGCCAAAATACTTTTTTATAAAGGTTAGCTCATAAAATCATTTATAAATTTATTAAATACCTAAAATTTGATTAATTTAATGAAAAATTTATCCCTATTCACATTCTAGGTGATACGAAGCATCACTCAATCCATTTCAGGCTTCAAACAACATCAACATTACGGTAAAAAAATGTTATCTTGAATCGCCAAAAAGATTCTTTCTCAAAGAATGACTTTTAAACCATGTCAAATGATATCATAATGAGGAAAGAAATATATAATTGGAAATATATCTGAATATAATTTCAATCACAACTTTAATCATCTCCAAACTCCATCTCGTAGCTATGGTTATGGCAATTTTCTTGAACCATGCTATTTGAGATCCCAAAGCGCCCTTTGATCACCCACCCGTTTAGACCTCAAAACACCATGAACCTATATGAAAATGTCCTAAAACATCTATAGAAATCAATGAAAACTCCAAATCATTATGAAAAATAATATTTTCATGCTACTCCTTTGGACCATCTTGTCCTAAAACCTTCTTGTCCGAAACTGCTATTTTCGGTGGGGCCCACATATCACCATGAACTCAACCATAAATTTATGGAAATACTTGAGTAATATACAAAATCCAATAATCATTTTTATTAAACAATAAAAATTGGTTCACCATACTTAACTTTCTTCCAATTGCTCTTAGCTAGGGTTTAATAAGGGTTTTAGACCTCTTTACCTTCTTAACCTTCATTCATAAAAACTTGATGATCAAAAACCTTCTAAAAAAATATTATAATCATCCCCGAAAGCCACAAGGTCCCATTAAAATCATACTATTTACAATGAACATATGAAGTTCAACTTCGAGCTGGAATTTGACTTGATTTCAACCCTATCTTATAAAGCCAGTCATTTCGACAAAATAAAAATTCATGGGCACCTGAAATTTTTCTCAAAGAAACATGACTCATACCTATAACATCTAAAATAGTCATAATTTTAATTCCATAGTTCAATCTCTCCAGTCACTAAGACTTACTTATGCTTGCATGCTAAATCCTCATTATAGAAGGTAGGGTAAATTAAAAAAATGCAATAAATGAACAAGAAATATCTTATAATTACCAAAAATACCTCATACGACATGATAGACCAGAATTCATGCTTCCATTACCTCAAATGTCTTCAATCCACACTTTCACACTTCCAAGCAACCACACACTCCTAATGATCACATATATCCGAATGAAACACCTATACCTGTACTATGCCACTATTGTGAGTGATCAAGAACTTGAAAAAATGCTATACATCATGCCAACATGCTTCCTAAGAATCCAAGAATCTCATATTGCCAAGCTACACCTCCTAGGCACCTGTATAGGCTTGCTAGAGCAAACACACCTCACTAAATCCCACAAAGTAGAAACTAACATACATCTCGAACAAATATTTTAGCATCATATACGACATCATGACATCATCATACAAAATTCACTTTATCATTAATGTGGTTTTGCATCAATGACAACACCTATTTGGACCATGCCAACAATCTCCCCCTTTTTCATTAATGGAAAACACCCTAAACTTCTCCCACCTTTTACATTAATGAAAAAGGCATACCCGTAACTTACCTTATTCACCAATCTTATCTTCATACCATCATTATTTGGTTAGAAACATCAACCAAATATCTTAAACAAGCTCAAATTCTTAATTTTTGCACAAAACCTATTCTTAGCCTCATTTCAAGCATGCAAGCAACATGCCCCCCAGGATAAGAACATCCAACATTTGAACATCATCAAAACTAATGAAAGAATAAATATCATATCTTTTTAGGAGAAAATAACAATCTCAACCTTCTAGGCATGTAAAATAGGCACTTTTTCTCGTCAACCCTTTTTTTTTTCTCTTAATGAAAAAAGCGTAGAAATGGAAGTAATATGAGCCATAAAAACAAGAATCATGCCAACAATGCCAAAACTTCACCATGTCAAAGATTCATACCTTCATTTTGACCAATCTCTACCTTGTCTAGGCCTAAAACAAGCTTTACCATGCTCATTCTTACACTTCAAATGTAATACCCCGCAAATACAATCAAGAATTTAACCAGATCATCGTCTTCGACCGATCTTGACATCAAGTGGAAGAGAATCAAGTGTTTTCAATAAAGGTTGAGAAAACAAGACAAAGGGAATGATATGGTAATTAAGAACAGATATTGATTATGTGATTATCTCAACAAGGGTGTTGTTGCTAATTAATGCCTTAGAACAATATTATTGTTACTGGCTTAAGCTTGTAAGCACTAAGTCAATAAGTCTCACGAAGTATTGTGAATGACTTATAGGTCAAAATTCTTTATTGTATGATAAACATTAGTGCAAATCAATCTTGGGCCATGATATTACATTAGGCCTGGTCTATATATTTCTAAAACTATTATACATATTTGTGAGATAATGTATCATTGTGACAACTTAAGAAGGTGATGTGATTTAAACGTCAAATACGAGTGAAGGAATTCACTTAACCCATATTATTGATTAATCACTTTGTAGATTGGTGACATGAGCTTGTAAATTCAGGTTGAGATGTTAATTTTGGGACCTTTGAATTATTGAAATTGATTTTGTGGTTTTCACGTGATCCTTTCAGGGTGTGAAGGTTTGTGGATAACGATTAAACGACCGTAAAATGGTAGAACCAAACCACTATGTGTTTGATCATTGCTAACTTTAAGAAGGTCATGGGCCATAAGAGACTTTCCACATGTTGGTCGTCAGATAGGACTTTACGAAGAGCAACAGTTAGGGGACAAGAAGTCCCTCCTCTTTAATGGGAGAGGTTCCCTTATTCAGAAACGAACTTATTTACAAATGTACAAGACATGATTTGTTGGTTAAACTTGGATATTACGAAAGTGTTTTCTATGAAGATCATCAATTACAAAAGGACTGAGGAAAAAGAGTATGGGAAAGAGCAGAAAGGCAACATGCAGAATTATAGATATCAGAGTAATTCTTTATGTATGCGAAGTCACAGTAAATTGAAACAAGATCATTTGTATTGGATAAATAAGATGGAATTCAGAGACACAAAGTTCTGTAAATAACATCTGCTAGAACACAAAGTTTCTTAACATAACACAGATTCATTAATCAAGGACACAAAGTTCCTTCTTGGTTATACAAGATCACCAGGCTTGCAAAGTTGAAGAGTATGCAATCGGTAAGACTAACGAATTTAAGACAAATGATCTTCACAAAGAAAATAAATGAAAGCTTAGGAATAACATAAATCAGATAGACAAAGAATGGGAAAGTCCTTCTGTATTGATTTCTTTATAATCTATTTACACTTTTCAGAAAATAAGCCAAGTTCTTCCTCCCCCTTGAATGGCGTGAAGAAGGCCATTATATAACTTACAAATCAGTTACTCTTCGTAACCGTTTCTTTAACCAAGAACAGTTAAAGACCGCCTATCACAGTACCTCAACCCGTTACAAAGAAAATGGCAAAAGAAATGGAAGAAGAGAAAAGAATGAGGAGAAGAAGACAGGTGGCCAGTCACTTGGAGGGACCCACTGACTTCAGAATCCGCTGCCTGAAATTCTTTTGACGCCTCAGCTATGTCTCAGAAGTCTCATTCTAAAGATGACAGTGTATGTCTTTGAAAATAGAGATGACTAGTGTCTTGAAAACTTCATCCTTCTGCCCGCTGTCCTTGGAATTTGGTCTTCAGATTGATAGTATCAGAGCCGCAACTTAAATTCATATTTAGTTTGAAAAACAACATATTCGGGTAGAGCGGGAAAAACTAAGTATGGATGGCATTTGGTTTGTTTGGGACATGTGAGACGCGAATGCGCGAAACACGCGGCTCGGCCGATTCGGGCGAAGCAAGGAGAAGACGACAAATGCATTTTAGGGACATCTGGGATGAAAACGCCACGCGAAGGACGCGGTTCGGGCGAATCACCAAAATGGAATAGTTTGCATAATCGACTTGGGACATTTGGGACAAAAAGTTCCGAAGTACGCGACTCGGGTGGTTTAGGCGAAAATGGAACAGCTCGCACGGAAATTTTGGGACACTTGGAACATGAAAGAGCAAAGTACGCGGTTCGAGGATTTCGGCCGATCGGGGAACAGAGCGCATTTTTGAACTTGGGACAGTTGGGACGAAAAGTTCCGACAGGCCCGAAAATGGAACAACTTTGGGGATTTCGGCCGATCGGGGAACAGAGCGCACTTTTGAACTTGGGACAGGCGGGACAAAAATGTCTGACAGGCCCGAAAATGGAACAACTTCGGGGATTTCGGCCGATCGGGGAACAGAGCGCACTTTTGAACTTGGGACAGGTGGGACAAAAATGTCCGACAGGCCCGAAAATGGAACAACTTCGGGGATTTCGGCCGATCGGGGAACAGAGCGCACTTTTGAACTTGGGACAGGCGGGACAAAAATGTCCGACAGGCCCGAAATACATACAAAATGACCCAAAACATAGATTTTTTCAATTTCATGACTTTTCTCCTACTACCAGCTTGACAGAAAAGACACTTAAACTCGAAATTTCGAAAGTTCACCTTCTTCAGAGCAGGGGGAATTTTGAGTGTACAACAGCTGGCTCCTTTTGGGGATGACTTGACATGAATTCAAGGAATGAGGCAAGGCAAGAACTTAGACAAACTCAGGGGAAGCAGACCAGTACCTTATCCATTGGGCAACGAGTCAAAAAAAAAAGCACCAATACAGAGACAACACACCAAAACAAAAAGGACAAAAAAAACAAAAACACTGCATCTGAATATACAAAGGACTTCCTAATCACCTAGGACTTGAACAACTTGAGATACTGCCCACTGTAAGGAAGTGGTAGAGAAGAACCATCCATGTAATCAAGATAGAAAGAATTCTCACCAAAGTGAAGTGCCGATCTTGAAGGGACCGAGCCACCACGAGGAATCAAACTTCCCATGGCTGCCACGAGGTTCATGTCTTTTGTCCCATAACAGCACGGTGTCTCCAACTTGGAAATCTCTGAACCTGGCTTTCTTGTCAAACAGGACCTTTACCTTCTGCTGGTGAATAGATATCTGATCAGCAACCTCCAATCTGTCCTCATTCGCCGGCAGTACATAATTCTCTTGTCTAAAGCATCTCTGAAACTAGTATCCTCAATGGCCTTCATTAGGTGCAAGGCTGGCAGTTCCACTGTCACTGGCAATTGAGCTTCAACTCCATACACCACTTGAAAAGGAGACATTCCAATAGCTCTCTTTGGTGTAATCCTGTCTACCCAAAGAGCATCATAGAGCTTCTTGTGCCAGTTTCGTTGAGACTCATTGACTAATTTCCTTATAATAGTCACCAGATTTTTGTTTGTGGATTCTGCTTGCCCATTTCCCTGAGGGTAGTAATCTGAAGAATGAGCCAGGGAGATGCCATATCCGTAGCAGAAGTCCATTATCTCAGCTGAAGAGAAATTCGAGGCATTATCTGTTACAATCTTATTAGGTACACCATACCTTACCAAGATGTTCTCTTTAATGAAGCTGCACACCACTTCAGAAGTAGTACTCTTGACTGGAATAGCTTCCACCCATTTGGTGAAATAGTCAGTGGCAGTTAGCACATGAGTGTGACCAGCACTAGAAGCAGGATTAAGTGTACCAATGAAGTCCAAACCCCACTGTTGAAATGGTTCCTCAATCACAACTGGCTTGAGAGGCAAAGAAGCCAATTTAGGTCTTCCCACAAAGGTCTGACAAGCCTCACATTTATCCACCCACTTGGATGCATCTCTGAACAAGGAAGGCCAGTAGTATCCTCCACGAGTATCTTATGAGCTGTAACCATTGATGAATAGTGCCCTCCACATGCCTGATCGTGAAAAGCTGAGAGCAACTTTCTCTGTTGTTCCTTGTCCACACACTTCAAAAATCTCCCATCTAAGCCACGCTTGAACAAAGCATTTTCCCATAATACATATTGCACCTCAATTTAATTTAATAATCCTCTTTTCTTTGGCGCTTAAATGAGAGGGGCATTCCCCATAGGTGAGAAAATGGGCGATGTCAGCATACCATTCACAACTGAACTAAGGAATAGAACGGTAGGAAGGCCAACTTTGTTCTCCAATACTTCATGCTTAGCTCCTTCAGCAATGAGCTCACAAAGGCCTTTTCCACGAACCAGCTTGGTCAGCTTGATGTCAATGTCATACTCTTGGACCTTAGCAACCCAGTTCCCTCTCTTGGATCCAAATTCTTGCTGTGTGAGGATTGACTTAATAGTTGTATCCGGACCAATACCATGGAATGAGAGTTGAGGATGTAAAAGCGAAACTGCTTGATGTGACTTTGACCACTTTGCAAAAGCATGCTTCTCCATCATGGTGTACTTCAACTCGTGATCTTTTAGAATATAGCTCATGAACGCGATTGGTAGCTCATGCTCATTAGAGTCTTCTTGAGTTAACACAACGAGCAAGGTATTATCTGTAGCATAGCAATAGATGATGAAATCTCTACTAAAATCAGGATAGGCCAAAACTGGAGTTTTAGCGATAGCTCTCTTGATACCCTCAAAGGATTCCTTTCCTTCAGAAGACTAACCAAATGTTTGCTTCCCTTTCATCATCTCGAGAAATATTCAAAGTTAACTCGCAAAATCAGGGATGAACCTTCTTAAAAAATTGATCTTACCGAAGAAGGAGTGTACACCCTTCTTACTGGTTAGGAGAGGAATTTGCTGGATAGCTTGTACTGTTCAGGATCAATCTTAATACCATCCTTGGAAACGATGTGCCCTAATAACTTTCCCTCGACACAAAAATAGATTTTTAGGGTTCGAGAGAGATCCCATGCTCTCGGCATCTCAAAGAAACTCGTCTCTAGGTGATCAAAATGATCCGCTCTTGTCTTGGAAAACACTGTCAGGTCATCAAGGTATATGACAATACACTTCCCTTTTAAGCTTCCAAAAGCTAGATCCATAGCCCTCTGGAAAGTGGCACCAGCGTTAATGAGCCCAAAAGGCATCCTCTTGTAAGCAAAGGTGCCCCAAGGAGTAGTGAAAGTTGTCTTGTGTTGATCTGCAGTATCAACCTCTACCTGATTGTATCCCGAGAATCCATCGAGCATGGATAACATTTCAGACCCTGTAACTGCTTGCAAGACCTGATCCATCATAGGCAAAGGATAATTATCTTTCAAAGACGCCTGATTCAGGTTCCTGAAATCAACACAGATGCGGATCTCACCATTCTTCTTCCTAACAGGCACAATATTTGCAATCCATGTTGAATGGTGAATGGGAAAAATAATTTTAGCCTTCAACAACTTCTGTATCTCCTGAAAGATGGTGTCAGCTATTTTGGGGTTGTATTGCCTCTGTTTCTGCTTGAAAGGCTTAATTCCAGGCTTAAGAGGAATAGAGTGCTGCATATCTTTTGGCTTGAAGGCTTTTAGATCCTCATAAGAGTAAGCAAGAACATCCTTATACCTTTTTAAAAGATCAATTGCTTTCTTCCTCTCATCTGCTGTGCAACATTTTCCAATGTTCACGAGCTTAGGGTCAGTAGAACTCCCAATATCAATCTTATCATACTCAGCTGATTGTTGAGGCCCAGAAGAAGCTCTAGATTTCACATACCTGTCATGTTTATCAAATAGTTCCTCCAAACTCACCAACCCTTTAGGAATCTTGTTTCCTTTGAGATTGATGCATCCATCCTGATCCGTTTCCTCTCCTTGGGCGCTTTGGTCAAAGGGCACATTCTCACGAGGTAGGTTGTCACTTCCCTCAAAATACAGTTGCTCGAAATTACCCTTGAGCTCCAGGAAGGAAAGAAAATGTTGATCATCATTGAAAACTTGCCAGTTATTGGCATTATCAGGTACACTAGGCCGATGGACCATCTCAATGGTGAACTTATCCTGAGAGAAATCAGGATGAGGAATCAGTAGTGACCCTGAGACTGCTAGTGAATCAGCCCTGCTGTTCTTCTCTCTAGGTATGGCCTCAATGGAGAAAGCATCAAGGAATTCAATGGAATCCCAAACCTGATTCCGGTAATGTTTCAGCCTCCCATTTTTTACTTGAAAAAGGCTTCTGACTTGCTTTACGATCAATTCTGCATCACCACGAGCCAGAAGATTCTTCACACCTTGTTCTTTGGCCACTTGCAGTCCGAGAATGAGAGCCTCATACTCTGCTGTATTATTAGTGTTTTCGAACTGCAACTTAAATGAAAAAGGATGAAGGCCACCTTCCGGTGACACCAGTAGGACACCAGCTCCAGAACCAGCTGAGGAACAACTTCCATCAAACTCTAAAATCCAAATACCATTAGGATCTTTAGGTGACATTCTGGGAAGTTGGATTTCATCAGGGGACATAATCATGTAATTTCCATGACCCATATCCTCATAGAGTATTTGTGCTTTAGGATCATCCGTTTTTTGCACAATATACTCAGATTGCTTCTCAGGCATCAACTTCTTCATTTGTCCATTAACAGGTATGAGTGCATGCGACCAGTCCATTTGGATTTCCCCACCCACATCTTTGCAGAAGTTCCTACTTAGCAACATCCCGTATGAAGGAGGGATATCTGCTACTAAGATGGTAGCCAACACTTTCTTTTCAGGCAAGGCAGCAAAAGCCACTTGTGCATCTTTAATTCTTCCGACCAGGGGCACTTCTTTACTCTCCATGGAGTAACAAGATCCATAAGTGCGTGTGAGGGTCAGGCCTAAAGCATGAGCTACTTTAGCAGGCATCACATTATCTGAGGCTCCTGAGTCTATGACACAATTACTGAGCCTATGGCCAGCTATAAGAAGTGTTACATAAAATGGTTTAATTTTGTCACCGTAGCGAGGTGACACAGCTAGCTACTGACAGACTAGGTGTGGTCTTTGAAGGAGTAGGTAAAAGGCCTTTAGAGGTGGTTTTGGAGTGGGAATTGACAAAGTGGATCATTTTGGCAAAAGCTTTGGGATGGGTTTGATAGTACTCAGCTTCTGAGATTTGGACCTTGGTCTTTTTTAGGTGATCAACAATATCAAAAGATCCAGAAGTGGACGGGCCATCATCATTCGGTACTCTAGGCTTATCAACTTTAGGAGAAAAAGAAGAAGCAATTTTGGTAGTAGGATTAATAGGACTCACCTTTGGTGTAGACGAGGTAGGGATAGGAGATCCTCTTTTTGCAATCACAGGAATAGTTGTCAACTGCTCCTTAGATTTCTTGATAGGCTGTGTCACTTTCTCCTTCCGACTTGTCTGCTCTCGAGTCATGACAGCTGAATGATTCGCTATTCATGTCCGCTACTACTTCATCATAGTCATCTCCATCATCAATGCCCTCAGTGGTGAAGAAATTTACTCGAGATCCCTCAAGTTCATCTGCTTCATCATCAACTTCTCTCGCAAACTCTTCGCAAGCTTCGTTATCTTCATCGTCATCTGGTTCTTCCACCTCGCAGGTCACATTGACAGGGACTTTAACAGGAGGTCCTTCAAGTGCTAATCTTGTTTGAGAAGCAGGCAAATGATTTCTGGGCTGAAAATTTCTCCTTGGAACGTCTGCATAAGGAGCGTGCTGAGCCAATTGTTTCTTTATAGCAATAAGATCATTTGCAAGTTTCTGAACTAATGGATCAATATTAGGTCCAGGGGTGGAAGAAGAAGAAGCAGCAGACTTAGATTTGGGAGGGTCTCTTCTCAACTTCCCTGACATGATCAAGTCATCCTCGATACTAACAGTGAGAGTTTGATCCTCGACCAATGTTGCGAGATTAGCCCTTCTTAGTGCATAACTAACTTTGGGCGATTGAGCATTTAGGAAGAAACATTTTTGAATTTGATCAACAGGTCGGGTAGGTTACAGAATTTTATTGATCAATTTGTTGAACCGGGCCACAAATTCTCTCATGGGTTCTGATGAATCTTTCTTTATCTGAGAAATTTGGGCAAGCAAGGCATGCACATCTTCTGCTGGTTTAAAATGGTTTTCAAACTGAGTTCTCATTGTGCCCCAGTCGGTGATAGCGCCAGCCGGAAGGTGGTAGAACCAATCAGCAGCATTATCTTGTAACGTCTCAACGAACAGTCTCACGGAGACGTCTTCATGCTCAACTCCCAGGACTCCACATGCAACAATGAAGGCTGCGATGTGTTCATCAGGATGCACTTTGCCATCGCCTTTGAATTTGGGGAAGTTCTTCCGGTTACCTCTGGGTAACTCATGCAAAGGCTGAGGAAGAGCAAGGGGCCCGACACGATGACCCCATGGTAATGGCGCCGCCATTCTTTGAAAAACGGCTTGGAGAGGAACCGCAACACCAGCAAGAATCAAAGCTCGCAGATTAGGGCTAGCTGGCTCTGAAGGAATTCTATTTTGAGCAGGTGGAGTGCTTGTCGAACGAGTTCTTCTATCTCTTGTTGAAGGGAAAGGAAAACCCTGCTGCTCCAAAATCTGGAACTAAGAATCTTCAATACCAAGGGCCCTTCTCCCTCGAGTAAAATGCGGAGTCGCCAGATCAAAGGATGATCAAAAATTACAGAACTGGAATATGATTTTCCCCAGTGGAGTCACCAAAAACTGTTGGTCGTCAGATAGGACTTTACGAAGAGCAACAGTCAGGGGACAAGAAGTCCCTCCTCTTTAATGGGAGAGGTTCCCTTATTCAGAAATGAACTTATTTACAAATGTACAAGACATGATTTGTTGGTTAAACTTGGATATCACGAAAGTGTTTTCTATGAAGATCATCAATTACAAAAGGACTGAGGAAAAAGAGTACGGGAAAGAGCAGAAAGGCAACATGCAGAATTATAGATATCAGAGTAATTCTTTATGTATGCGAAAGTCACAGTGAATTGAAACAAGATCATTTGTATTGGATAAATAAGATGGAATTCAAAGACACAAAGTTCTGTAAATAACATCTGCTAGAACACAAAGTTTCTTAACATAACACAGATTCATTAATCAAGGACACAAAGTTCCTTCTTGGTTATACAAGATCACCGTGCTTGCAAAGTTGAAGAGTATGCAATCGGTAAGACTAACGAACTTGAGACAAATGATCTTCACAAAGAAAATAAATGAAAGCTTAGGAATAACAGAGATCAGATAGACAAAGAATGGGAAAGTCCTTCTGTATTGATTTCTTTATAATCTATTTACACTTTTCAGAAAATAAGCCAAGTTCTTCCTCCCCTTGAATGGCGTGAAGAAGGCCATTATATAACTTACAAATCAGTTACTCTTCGTAACCGTTTCTTTAACCAAGAATAGTTAAAGACCGCCTATCGCAGTACCTCAACCCGTTACAAAGAAAACGGCAAAAGAAATGGAAGAAGAGAAAAGAATGAGGAGAAGAAGACAGGTGGCCAGTCACTTGGAGGGACCCACTGACTTCAGAATCCGCTGCCTGAAATTCTTTTGACGCCTCAGCTATGTCTCAGAAGTCTCATTCTAAAGATGACAGCGTATGTCTTTGAAAACAGAGATGACCAGTGTCTTGAAAACTTCATCCTTCCGCTCTTGTCCCTTGGAATTTGGTCTTCAGATTGATAGTATCAGAGCCACAACTTAAATTCATATTTAGTTTGAAAAACAACATATTCGGGTAGAGCGGGAAAAACTAAGTATGGATGGCATTTGGTTCGTTTGGGACATGTGAGACGCGAATGCGCGAAACACGCGGCTCGGCCGATTCGGGCGAAGCAAGGAGAAGACGCACAAATGCATTTTGGGACATCTGGGATGAAAACGCGCGAAGGACGCGGTTCGGGTGAATCGGCCGAAAATGGAACAGTTTGCACAATCTGACTTGGGACATTTGGGACAAAAAGTTCCGAAGTACGCGACTCGGGTGGTTCGGGCGAAAATGGAACAGCTCGCACGGAAAGTTTGGGACACTTGGAACATGAAAGAGTGAAGTACGCGGTTCGGGGATTTCGGCCGATCGGGGAACAGAGCGCATTTTTGAACTTGGGACAGTTGGGACGAAAAGTTCCGACAGGCCCGAAAATGGAACAACTTCGGGATTTCGGCCGATCGGGGAACAGAGCGCACTTTTGAACTTGGGACAGGCGGGACAAAAATGTCCGACAGGCCCGAAAATGGAACAACTTCGGGGATTTCGGCCGATCGGGGAACAGAGCGCACTTTTGAACTTGGGACAGGCGGGACAAAAATGTCCGACAGGCCCGAAATACATACAAAATGACCCAAAACATAGATTTTTTCAATTTCATGACTTTTCTCCTACTACCAGCTTGACAGAAAATACACTTAAACTCGAAATTTTGAAAGTTCACCTTCTTCAGAGCAGGGGGAATTTTGAGTGTACAACACCACATAAGTATTTTAATCCTATGGACTCAGGGAAGTATGGTACATTTAAATAATAATGATAAGGCCATGCATGTTTAAATTAAGAGATTATAACGTGGTTTTATATTATATTGTAATTCATTCTTTCCAAAGGTCATTCGACCTATGTGATTGAAAGCAATTAAGTGATTTATAATAGCTAATTTCATGGAAGAGTTAAATGAGGATTTAACTGTAGAAATCCCACCAATTTTGGAGGAGAGTTGGAGGGCGGTGGTAGTTGGATGAATCACTGGTACTCCAGTAGTTAATACCATTAAATTATGCATTTAATATTTATGGGAATCCGTGAAGCTCCCTAAGGAAGCGAATTGCATGTAACTTCTTCATTTGGTTTTGTTGATGAAATTGGGGAAAAAATCGACTTCTGGTGTCTATGCATGGCAAGTAAACTATGAGTTCATACCTCTATTTTAAGAAGAGGAAGTTCATTTTGTTATGGGAAAATTTATAAGTCGGGAGACACAATTTTAGTATTGTGAAGAAGATTGAGTTGCTTAGCTAGTTTGAGGTGGATAGTTTAGAATCCATAAACTCGCCGCTATTATAACACTTGCTGGAGATAAATCTTGAAGGATTTAGGAATCATATTTTGCAGAAAGAAATGTTCTTATCTCCTTTATCTTTTTATTTTATCAGATGTTAGAATGAATACATATTTGTAATTTTTTCTGAACTAAGAATAAGTGGGTTTGAGACGGTTGGAGGTTGTTGCTTTTATACTCTGTTGTCTTGCGAAAAGAAATGGTAAAATAGTATGAATGATGAACCTGAGTTTTAATATTTTAACTTCAATACTGCTCAAATTGTGTTTACTTATTGAGACTTGAAATGAACAAAATTGTTTGCATTTTGTCGAAGGGTTTAACCCAGAGGATAATGGGTTTCTGTTCAAATATTATAATATTGTGCAGATCGATTGTGGGTACCTAGTTTTCTTGTCTTCTATACTGCTCAAATTTTGGTTGCCAATTATGAGTATAAAGGGGCACTCCTGGGAGAGGTTTTGGAACCACTGTAATTTGTTTGCATTGATTGGGTAGGTTGACCTAGATAGTGGTGGGTTATTGTGTAAATAATTTAATATTATGCAGAATTGAATTTGAATTCTTGGGTTTTCTTTTACCTGCCTGAATCCTGATATTTGGATCTAGTATTAGACTGATTGCTGATAATGGTGTTTATTCTTTTACTTCTGTCTGTGTTTAACATCTGTTGAAAACAGAGAGGTAATTGGGTTTGTGCAGGGGTTGAGCTGGTGATATCCAGCTGTTGTTTCTATCTCATGCATAGGATATATTAATAGTTTACTTTTATCCCCATCGAGTTGACTGTTAGTGAGTCAGGATTCTACTAGGTTTGAGGACTTGCTAGTTTTCCAACGTGATATTTTACCCTTGATGGGTCTGCAAGTGAGTTTTATTCCTCACTCTCTCTTTCCCTAAAGTAAACATAGGTATTAACCTTTATGACATGGCTCAGTTTGAATGGTGTTTTGTGAGCTAATAACACTTCATGTTACTCTAGTATGATATGTTGTACCATGTAGCTCTTAGAGAGGTTAATGGGAGGTAGCAGGGATTACTCCTGGCTTCATTGTAAATGAGCGGCAACAATGGCTAAGTTGCAGAATATATGTATCGTAATCTGTCACCATCTAGCCTCGAGTAGGTTGTAAGCTCATCCTGAATATTCCTTTTCTTAGGATATTGAAAGTGCCTTCAGTCAATGTAAATAATTGTTGAGTTGTTGAGCCTTCAGCTCACTCTGTTATAAGGAGTTTAATTATTTACTATCTTCCTTAGAAGTTGTCTAAACCAGTTTTGAACTGATACTGGAGAACAAAAGATGAATTTGGGGATTGGTTTTGAAGGGATGAGCCTAACTGATCTTATACCGAGTACGGAAAACCATTCTTCTCCCTTCAGGAAGCTATTCGGTTCAGATGTTATAATATTTCTATAACCAGTCACTTACTTGAGGAAAGCTCGATTGGAGCTTAGGATTTGATGGATAATGATTAAAAGAGTTTGACTATTTTATGTTTACTAGAAAGACTAAAAAGTCTAATTGAAACCAAGAGGTCTTGGTTGGTCGACACCCTAGTTATGTTTGTAAAGTTATTGTTGCTCCATTTATAAGATGCAACAATGGAACTGAAACTTAGTTTTGTTTCCATTCTTTAAATCAATTTTTAAAGAAGTTTCCAATAATTATATTATGTGGAATATATGTAATGGATTGAATCTCTATAGGACAATTAAATCAGGTGTAACATATCTCCATTATTGAGGAGTAATATGTGCTAGTCATTGAGACAAATTCAGGGAGTTTAGACTCTTTACATATGCATAAATAAGCTTTGGAATAGTTGTGCCTTCGGATTCTTATTACAACTGAATATAGTAAGACATAATTCGAGGTGATGTGTTTATTAAAGAAGGTATAACATGGTATAAATAGGCAGCCAAGTCTATATTGCCTTAACTTCTTGAAAGTTACTACGATATGTAACTTGAGTTGTATAGATATCATTCCTTCTTAGGATATTAATGGATAATGCAGAATATGATGTATTAAGTAGCTATGACTTATAAACGTCATGTGTATTAACTAGATCTATTTGATGGATATGTTGATATTGATGAAACTGGTTGGTTTCATTTCCGTAGCTTGGATTACCTTGTGTGTCCAAGGTTAATACTTGCTTGAATTTCTTGAGCAGCAACAATAGTTGCAGCAATATCTAGTTATGAATGAGATGGTATAGATACTTACCACGATTTGTAAGAGTTTGATACTCTATAAAACCTCTGTGGAATTCAGTTGTAATTATAATAGCATGTGGTATTAATTAGTTGATGGTCTTTGCTTGACATTAACATATTTATCGGGCATTACTTCAATTTAAATAAGAGAAGTGCTGATGAGACTTTTTCATGGAGGATTACTGGAAAAGGTAAAAAGAGTTGTATTTAATGTTTGCAAAGCAAGTTAATTAAATATATTGTTTGTTGCATTACATGGTTAAATTGTAAGAATGAGATTATTATTACAGTATATATTCATTCTAATATGTAATGACATAAATTGATAAATGGGATAAAGGACTTTTCTTGCTCAGTTCAGTTGAACTGACCTTGCCTAACCATTGCAGGAAAGTTAGCGAAGATAACAGGTGTGAAGTAAAGAAAATCCTTGGTTGCCTAATTGAACCGCATGCTTACTTTGAGCAAAGATTTTATCGTCAAAATCTACTGGGTACATTTATGATATATTGTGACATGGTAAAGATTCCATATTTTTGGTCAATAAATACCTGCTTCATATTGTTGAAGAATGTTGATGCCTCCTTGCAATCTCTGTAATACATTATACTATGTTGTAGTAGTGTTGGTATAAGAATGGCTTTATACTTGTGATATTTTATGAAAATTGGATCATTGGATGATTTTAATGGAGGGCTGTTGTAACTCTCTATTTTAGAAATATAACAGCTATCTCATGGACTAGGTGAACCTAGTAATTTCTATGGATGAATTATGAAGTTATAATGCAGTAATATAACTGTTAGGATAATGGATCACACTACGAAGTAGTGTCGATGAATTCTTTAATCTAAACTGATTAACTAGGGGAAGTTAATATTATTATTAGCAAGAGGTTGTGATTCCTCACAAGACCAGTTAAAGGTTAAATACTTGGTAGATGAGAAAACATCTAGGTATGAATCTTGATGTATATACTTATGTATACATACTTAAGGAATATTCTTTTAGTAAAGTTTGAGTAACTATACTAGAGATAAATTAATATGATGAAACTTTTGGATGATAAGATAAAGTTCAACATATAAGGGTTATGTCTTTAAACTTGATGATGTTCCTTTTGGGCAGCATTTAAACCTTTAAGGAAATTAAGTGGAAATACTTTGTAAAACTAACCCAACTCCCGTAACATGATGGGGAGTTCAACATAATACTTCAAGGTGAAATAATAATGAGAATAGAACACGGATGTTCTTTGATTCTTAAGCGAATTGCCTTTCCATAAAATGGGTAAATAAAGTATAAGATCTATCAGATTACCATCATTCAAAATATGATGTGATGAACATTTATGATGGAGTTACTCCAACTAACAAGATGTAATGAAGATAATTCATTAATAATCAGGTTGAACATAAATGCTAAAAGGACCCATAGGATATGGGATATAGTTGGCATAGAATTGTATGGGAGATGATTAAATCCCATAATACTAAACCTCTATGAAACCATGGGTATGATGCCTAATGCAATGATGAAATTGTTGTTAGGAGCATGCAGATTGTGCTCACCTTGAGTACTTGATAATAGATCCATGGTGAAAGTTTGGTATCTATGTTCCTAAAATTAGTGAGTTGAAATTAACCATGATTAAGATATGACAGTGTAGTCATATAAAGGATAACAATGATCTAATAGCTGGAATTAATGGAATGTATTTTGGATGCCAAGGAAAATTGGTATAAGGATCCAAGAAAAATGATTATACTAGCCAAGGTGATTGTAACCATGAAAATAAACCTAAGTTAGGGTTCAGGCATTGTTATAGAAGTTCTCAAGAGGATTGGGAATAGTATCTGAAACAAGAACCTTAAAATGAATAAGATTTATATATATATAGATAAATCACACCTAGCTAGTATAAACGCTGAAAGTAAAACTGAATAACATGATTCTAATAAATAGAATAATTGTTATTGAAAGTAGGATAACGGGAATTACTCCGTATGTCCCTAATGATGAGTGATTATGTGGCTTGTATGATTGCTTATGGGAGTAATAATAACATTAGTGGTTATTACTCCTTGATGATGTAAGGAATTATTATGATTGGTAGAAATTGAATCATTAATAAATAGAAATATTGGGAACTTAGGTATAAAGATTGATCTATCTTATATCGGAAACAGATAGGAAGGAATGAGTATTTTGGGACTGCATTTAACCTATCGTGATACTATGGGATAGGACTCTAGATACTCTTCACTAAGCGATGAAGACATGGGAACTAGAACAGATTGTCTTGTTTAATTTATTAAGATACCATGTTCCATTTTTAGACTCTTGATAGGAAAATCACTACTGCCATTACGTGGTCGTATCCGTTTAATGACAGTTGTCATTATTTGAATACTACCACATAATAGCTATACTGAGTTTTCTTATCAAGATCTTAAAATGTGGTTTGGTATTGCTTAAGTACAAGCTTGTTAAAGTTACAAGGGTAGATGAAAGCCCATGGGTTGGTACCCCGATGGAAACATATGATGGCTACGGGAAGGGAAGCAATCTAGTAATGATGTGAATAGTTAAAAAGACATTTTATCTTTCCCATAGGAATCATAAGATGACATCGAGGTATAACTACATGTAGGTTAATCTGGACTTATACCTTGTACAGGACTTGTAGTTGTTTATAGCATCAATGACTACAAATCCATATAATTAAACAAGTGAATAAGGTGAGTTGAAAAGATTCCAAATGGCGAGTGTGTTGTCATGGAATTGAGCATGGAATACATGACTCAGAAACCTTGTTCAAGGTAGTGTAACTGTGATTACATTGTCGAGATTTCACCATTATCTAAGCTGTCACGATGCTTGTGGATTTCATAGGTAGAACCCAGTACACACTTAGGGGTTATCACTTATATATCATATCCTGTTAAAGGAGAACCAAAAGGGATACATTTTATGTATGGGTTGTAAAGAGCATTGAGGGAGAATGAGTAAAGTTCAATATTCTCTCATATAGTAGCCGTATATGGTTCATGATGATTATCGGAAATGGATTGCATTAAGAATTATAGTGGATTTAAATATATGGGTATTTATATCAGCTACATAAGGTGAGATATATAAAAAAATAATTCTCTAAAAGTGAAGTGAAAAAAAGTGGATGTTACATCAAATCATACCTAATACTAAAGGCCCTAAACAATCCTCTTAGTATATTTAGGAAAAAAATTGACAAGCTCTAAGACCTCATGCATAGTATGAAAACACAATCTATAGCTCCCTCCGGCCTTAAGATCACCATATGTAGCTCAAACGCAAAAATTGAGACACTTACCTTGTAATCATGGCTAGAATACACTTGGAACAAATTTTGCAAGATCTAAAACACTTTTTTTAGTATTTTTAGTCATATATGGATGGCAACATACATTCAAGAATAAAAATTTATTAGTTCCTTGAGATGACACACAAAACATACCTTATATTCCCTTAGGCCATCAAAACATCATCAAGAAGCAATGTTACCTACTCCCTCTATCCCGATACCAATGAATATTTCATTTTACCTCTTAGAGAACCTATAGTAGCACTCTATTTCCTTTAGGGATTGTGCTTGAGACAAGATAAGTATCTTTGTAGGTACACATTGTTGTATCCAAATTGATTCTCCCTCAAAGTCTGAGCAACATCCTTGGTTTGATAGGAAGCTTAGAGACAAGCTAGATCATGGTGAGTCATTTTGTAGTTGGGGATGAGATCTAATGTGCCCTCTCCACTCAAATGTGGAGAAATGAATAGGATCCTCAAGAGGATTTGATCTATTCTCACTGTTTTAGGTTGTGCCTTTCAACAAGGGTAAGAGGACCCTTTTGTAGCCTATTGTTTATAGAGGAGATGGAGATATCCTTCTTAATGAAGATCTTAAGGATACCTTGGAGAAAATATGATCAATGCAAAAAAAATACCTCTCATGAGTTGTCACTCTAGATAGTGGAGATATTTTCTGGGCAAGGTTTAGGCTACTAAAGACATTTGAAATCCTGATTGTTTCTGCATGCTTTGATAATGAAAACTATGCATTTGTGCACACACAGACAAACAGGATAGAATGGGTAGGATTAGTTATTTTTAAATAAATTTTTTTGTGGGAGGTGAGGCAGGATGAACTTGGTTCACTATATCCTTGAGAGATATTATAAAATGGTAGGTTTGACCAATAGAATGCCACATGACAGTTGAAATGTTTCTTTAACGAGAATATGTGCTTCAATGGAGGGCCAAACCAACACTTTTTCACACAACCTACGAGATTCTAACATGAAGGATCGAGTTAGAGAACCCAATAAAGCATCAAAATCTATGCCAAATCATGTCAAAGGTACAACAAGAGGCTTACAAACAATCTCTATCAAAAATTGAAAGAAAAGTGAGTTTAAATAATTTATTTCACTTCTAGGTGAAAGCTCTCCTGAAGATATGAAATTGCAGATGCCACTAAACTATCACAAGGATTGAGACCTATGTGATTGAATCGGATTCTAATACAAGATTGTAGCATAAACAAGAAAAAACTACCCGCATACATTCAGAGATGAAACAGACACATTTTGCTCAAGACAACATAGAATAACTCGGATCTGATCAAATTTATTTAGCAAGGAAAGTTTGTAGAAAAATCTCAGAGATTTTCAATGGTTGTACACTCGCAACCACCTTGACATGATTAAACTTGATACAAAAGATATATATATATATATATATATATATATATATATATATATATATAGGCTTCTCGACAACTTCTCAAAAGGATGGGCTCTGTCAAGATTTCTATTAGAAAAATCAGTCTTAGCCCTAACAATCCAACCATTTACACGAAAAATTTGTGCCATTTATAACATTTACAATAGAGACCCTTTTCCCCTCCAAAATCCAGACCTTGAGTGCTACTAGTGCTTTCCATGATCACGATCGCGATTCCCAGAATCAGATCTATAAAAAGTTACCAGGTGCTCGAGGGGGTAGATCTCATCAAATATCTCCCGCATTCAACTCCTTCCTCTAGTAGATCACTCTTTCTTCAATTTTCCAACCACTTCCACCCCTAATCTATCAAATCTAGCTCCTTGCATGCTCGGGAGAAGAAAAATAGAAAATCTGATCGAGCACGATAGTCAGACCATTTTAATGGCGAAAGACATCTTCTAGATCTTCCCACCAAACTCAGATATCAACATTAACTCCCCTCTCTGCTTGGCATGTAGGAAATACCAAGAAATCATGAAGACTCACACTTCCAAGTGTGTTTCAATAAAATGGGGGAAAATCAGATTCAAACTCTCAGCTACCGTTGATCTTTACTTTGAATTTGGGCCATCCACGTGGAAGATTCAAACTTAAAAACAGACCCCGGGTTTCTGTGACTTTTTAAAATTTTTGGAAAAATGGAAAATTTTCACATATTGTTCTGCACCTCCGCCCTCAAGAAATGAACTTGCCACGTGTCCTGAGGTGGGTCCCAAAGGAACCGTGGATAAATTCTACCATTTGACCCTTTTTTTGGAAAAAGGAAAATTTTCCAAGTTTTCCCCACAGCTCCGCCCTTAAGAAATACTTCTGACACATGTCCCAATTTGGGTCCTAGTGCAACCACACTTCCTTTTACTTTTAAATCTTTTTCCCACAAAGGGAAAATTTTCCAAATTTCCTCCGAAGGCCCGCACCTCCGCCGTTGACTGGAGCAAGCTTTGACCTTTCTTCCATCGGCTTGTGGGCCATTTTGATGTTTTGATCCTTTGAAAATCAGGGGAAAAAATGCAAGTTTCCCCATGGTCCACCTCCCCACTCTTTTGACTTGTCAAACTACCATGTGTCACTATGGTGCACCTTGAGATGGTCCCCAAAAATTGAGACCTTGAATGAGCATGGGCTCGCCACATGTTCTGGCCCAGTAAGATTTGTTTGAAGGCTCAAAGCTCAGTGGAAGGCACCAAGTGTCATGCTCTGAGGTAGTATCCTTTGGCCGTTGAAGAATTCTAAGAAAAATGTAAAGTGAGTCAAGGCCTCCAAGTGTCTTGCTGGCGCTTCTTTAAAATGAAACTTAACGGCCAGTCCCCAAAGATGCGCAGTTCCTCCAAGTGTCTCTCTGGCGCAATTCCAAAATGGTGCCCAAGTTTGAAACCCCTGAATGAGTGCAAGCTCACCACGTGTCCCCATTTTCCACCACACTATTTTAGCTGCAAAAAAAATTTCTAAGTCCTAGGAAAAGTAGCGGGAACCTCCATGTGTCCTCCCGCGCGCTACTTTAAGGCCAAACCAAAAAGTAGATCCTCAAATGAGTGCCACTCCTCTACATGGAAAAATTTTGAGTTGAGGATTTTCATGAAAATTTTGAAGTACCTAGCTGAGTCGCATCAAACCAAAAGAGGCCACATTCCCTATCGATGTAAGGATGTAAATTTGACTGGGAGAAACGCCCGTCAAACTCCGTAAAATATAGAAAAATGATCATTCGAGCCTGAAAATGAAAATTTCTCCAAAGACAGAGAATTTAGAAATGTTGCAAGGCTCAAATATGTTCCTCAGAGATACATCCATTCGTTTTTATTTAAGTATTTAGGGCAAAAATGACAAGGAAGACAAATCCCAACAGTGGAGAATGGAAAATATGGGAGAATGAGAGACCCAAATTATGAACCTTTTCTAGAGGAATAAAGAAACAAGGAGAAAACCATGGACCTATAAGTGATCTATGAAATAGGAACAATTAAAAATGGCAACAAAGATTAACCAAGCACAACACGGGAGAAAGAAAGTGACAGAGGCCGTAAATCGATAAATTTTCAAAGGCAAACTAGGTGAGACTATTTTAAGCACCAACATAGGCTCTAACTTGGGGATGGGCACTCCATGTGAGTGCTACAAGAGAAAATGTAGACCAAGTGCCAAAAATATCCATTGGGAAACAGAGTTAATTTGTAGAGTAGAGAAATAGAGCCATCTCTGAAAAAACGAAAAAGAAACTAGCAACAACAGGTCACCGAGGACCAGAACAAACAAAAACACAAAAGACAAGAAACAAACAACAAACTATACATTGTACACAATATTTTTGCCTTGATTTAGGGAATCAATCCAAGAAATGCTTCAAATTCCTACCATTAATAGGAAATTCAAGTAGTTCACCATCTAAGTCCTTGAGGAAGAAGGTATGCTCACCAATCCTGATATCAATGGAGTAAGGGCCCATCCATAATGAGTCAAACTTGCCATGTTTTCCCTTATTCTCATGTTTGCTATCCCATAACAACACAAGATCCCCAACATTGAAGGCCCTGGGAGTGACCTTCTTGTCAAATAACTTCTTCAGCCTCTCTATGAACTTTACATACCTCTGGTGGTATGCCCTCCTTTCTTCATCAAGCTCAACAATCTGGTTAATGCAAGCATCATAAAGACTTACGTCCTGATCCTCCAATATTGAATGAACTTATATGAAGATAGTTTCATATAAAGGGGAAGTAGGGCCTACGTTCCATATACCAACTCAAATGAACTCTTTCCAGTGATCGTCTTGACAGTGATCCTATCTTCCCAAATAACAAACTTCAACCATTCACCCCAATTTCTCTTGTTCTGCTCCAATGTTATTCTGATGATCTTCAAAAATTTTTATTACTGGACTCAACTTGTCCATTTCCTTGGGGATTGTAATTGGAGGCATATGTCAAGTTGATCCCATATTCTTTGCACATTTCCATCAAAGGTTTAGCTCTAAAGCTCATGGCATTGTCAACAATAATCTTGACTGGCACCCCAAACCTACAGATGATATGGTTCAATAGAAAATCCATGAAAATTTGGTGTGTTGCTCTTTTGGTGGGGATTGCTTCCACCCACTTGGTGAAATAATCAGTGGCTACAAGAATCCACTTATGGCCAACACTTGAAGGGTCTGAAATCTCACCAATGAAATCCATTCCCCATTGCTTGAATGGAGCTTCAATTGATACAAGCTACAAAGGAAGGGAGCCTAAAGCTTTCAGTCTTCCAGAGAAGTGGTAACTCTCACATCTTCTAGCCAAAGAGTTTTATCCTCAAGATATTTGGCCACCAATAACCAGCCCTCAAGATCTTGTGTGCTGTGACTCTTGCAGAAAAATGTCCCCCATACTCCTCCATGGAGATCAGAAATTATCTTGGGGGCTTCATCTTCAATAATGCATCTTAAGAGGACTCCCTCTAGGTTCTTCCAAGCTAACCCAAAATCAGTAATGACATATTTTTGGGAGGCCAACTTAAGAGCCCTTTTCTAGTTCTTACTTAAATGCTCAGGGTAGTATAAGTGTCTGAGATAGAAAATTACATCCTTGTACCACTTAGAACTCATAAAACTTTCAAAAACACATGCCCTTTCTTCTTCTACCTCATTTACCTCAATAGTTTGCAAGTTGGTCTCAGCCATAAGCTCAGCCAAGCCAAAACCTCTCACCAACTTTGTGGTTTGGATATCCATATCATATTCTTGCAACTTGTTCACCCACCTGCATCTTTTTCTTGAGACCTCCATCTCTAACAAGATGTCCTTCACCATGGTGTGGGGAACATAAGCAACCACTTTAGAACTTAGAATGTAAGGTCTAAAAACCTTTGTTGCTTTTCCATGATAGTGTACTTCAGCTCAGCCGCTTACAAGGCCTTACTAAAAAGGCAATTGGCCTCTCATCCCCTTCATCATCCTTCTACAGTAGGACAGAAGCAATAGTGTTCTCTGAAGAAAAGGAAAATAGTTGGAAATGCTTCTTATAATCTATATTTTCCGAACAGTGCATGATTCAATTCCTCTTTAATCCCATTGACAGCTTGGATGGCAGCTTCCTCTCACTTGATGACCCGGTCCTTCTTTAACATGGAAGTGATTGGGATTGTCAATTCAGTAAAGTTTGATATGAATCTTGTAATGAAGTTTATCTGCCCAAAGAAAGACTGAATTCCTTTCTTGGTCCTTGGAATTGGGACCTTGCTTGATGGCCTCTAATATTTCTAGATTAATCATCACCCCTTCTTGTGACACACTATGGCCAAGTAACTTTGCCTTCGTACTCAAAAATAGCACTTCTTTGGATTGAGTGAGATGTCATATTCTCTACATCTTATCAACATCTTCTCCAAGTGCAACAGGTGATCACTTCTCTTCCTAGAAAATACAGTTACATCATCTTGATAAACTACAATAAACTTGTTGATGTAACCAAAAAAAGCAACATCCATTGCTCTTTAAAAGGTGGCTCCAAAATTCATTAGACCAAAGGGCATCCTGACATAAACATAGGTACCCCAAGGAGTAGTAAAGGATATCTTGATCCTTTCTGATTCCTTCACCTCAACTTGGTTATAACCAGAGAAATCATCCAAGGTAGAGAGAAACTCAGAACTAGTCACTAATTGCAGCAAGTTTTCCATATTTGGTAGAGGATAATTATCCTTCATTGATGCTCTGTTTAGATTTGTGAAATATACACACAATCTAATGTCACCATTTTCTTTCTCGACTAGTACTAGGTTTGTAACCCAGAAGAATACCTTGTGCATTGAATAATCCTTCCATCTCTTAGATTTTTCAATTCCTCTTGCATTTTGAGAGATAAGAGTGGATTGATGGGTCTTTGTTTCTACCTAAATGGTTTTGCATTTGACTCCAAGGGGATTTCATGCTGAAACATGTCCTCTCTATATGATTTTAGTTTAGAATAGGTCCAAGCCATGTAATCTTGGTATTTCTTCAACAATTAGATGTATGACTACTTCTCCTCCTTGCTGAGATTACTGCCTAACCAAATTTTCCTTGGCTTCTCCTTTGTGCCAAGGTCATGCTCCTCAATATCCCTTGAGGCTGCTATGCATCTGTTAACAATGTGATCAACATTATCAAAATTGGACTCAAGAGCAACCATCCCCTAGGAATGGTATTGGTTTTTAATTTGGATGATGCCCTTGCCAAACAAGGTTTCTTTTCCTTCTGTTGTACATACCATTGGCTCCAAATCAATGCATTGATCAACAAACTCTCCCTTGTTCTGTAGAAATATTCTGATTTGAGCATCATCATCAAAAACCTGCCAATGTTTAATATTATCGTCGGGATAGAGGGTCTTGTCAATACCTCAACCTCATATTCACAATATGGGGACATTGTACAATTGTCAAAATGAGACCCCAATACTGCAAGCTTGTCTAGTAAATCATTGAACCTTCTATCATGATGCATGATGTTGAATGAGTCAAACATCTCAATGAAATCCCAAACTGCATGCTTGTACTATTTCATTCGTTGATTCTTTGTGGCATACAATTTTCTAACTTGTTTTACAATTAATTCTGAATCTCCTTTGACAATGATGTCCTTGATACCATATTTCCAAGAAATTATTAAACCTAACAATAGTGCCTCATACTCAACAATGTTGTTGGTTCATTCAAAGTTGAGTTTGAAGGAAAAAACAAATTTTTCCTGACTGGAGAAATTAGAGCAACACCAACACTATTCCCAAACTTGGAGCAAGCTCCATCAAACAATAGAGTCCAAGGACAACCTAATTGTTCAAGACACCTGCATTCCTCAATATTGTGCTCCTTTCCATCAGAAAATCCCACAAAGTTTTCAACATCAACATTTGTGTACAATACTTCATAGGGTGCATTGTTGGGATCCTCAATAAGGTGTAACATCTTCTTTTCCCCATACAACCTAACAAGGCTTCTCTCAATTATAATGGTGGCATAGGAAATATCCATTTGGACACTCCAACCAACACTTGCAGTCCATTTTCTTGACAATAGCATGCCCCACTTGGTCAGGTAGTCAACAATGACAATGATCAAGTTTTAAATTTTTACGTGGGTAAGCTATAAGATGCACCGCAAAACCCTTCACACATCCTACTACCGGAACTTCTCTCGGAGTCCATGGCAGTGCACTTCCCATATGCTGCTATCACTTTAATGTTCATCTCATTCATGACTTCCAGAGGCATGACATTACATGATGCCCCGAGTCAAACATGCAACAGTACAAACAATTTGTTCTTAATGATCAAAGTAGTGAAGAATGGATCCACACTCATATGAGAGTCCACTAAGGATGTCCCTAAATAGACCTCGTAGTTCACCTAGTTCTTCTAATGCTAGTGGTGCCTTTATTTTTTCAATGACTGGTGGGGTCTCCACAATGTTTACATTTCTACCTAGGGCCTTTCTCTTCTTTCAATCCCAAGTATTCAAATGCTCTCTTTTTGTGATCAGGAATCCTAAGAAACTCAACAATTGGAAAAAGACTTTTATTTTAATTAAAACTTGGGCAATATCATATGGGACATGATTTGGTAAGGTAGTATTGAAAGGAAAGCCGACACAATTATTAGGTGGTACATGATTTTTGACACTTGGGCATGAGGAGGGCTATGATTTTGTTTGAACTGTAGGGCTCTTGGGAGATGCATCTTTCTTAGGAGCCTCTTTAGGAATGTTTAAAAGTAAGGGAGATTTTGGCTTGGCTTGAGGCCCTATCCCTTTGACATCCTTTCTTCTTGTGCTATATTCCTTCTCTTGAGCAACAACATCATTCATCGTAAGAGCTGCCTATCTTCCTTAAATGGAATTCCTCCATCATACTTCTTTATCATTAAAGCCCTTAAATATTCAAAATCATTATTGGGAAATTCAAAATCATGTATAGTATCTACTTCTAAAATATGAGAGGGAGGAATAATAGGTACCCTATGAATGTAGTCCCAAAAAGTGGTAGCAAGTCTGGGTACTTATCACCTCAGTTGAAGTTTCCCCTTATTGTGGGCTAGTGGAACAACCCATCATGAATACATCATCATCATTATCAATATCAACTTCCTCTTCTTCATGATGATTTTCTTCACAGGGAGCATGAGGCATGAAAATTTTTTCACACCAATCAATGAAATTCATCTCCTCCATAACAATAACTTTGGTAGCCAAAGGATCGTGCATCATTTTTTTTTCCCGCTTGGGGTTGATCGTTTCCAAATCCAACAGGTCCTTTGCCTCTATCATCAGATCTTTGGTGATTTGTAAACCTATCTTGGCCTTGTTGCTTATGTTGACCTTGTGAGCTATGCCCAATTCCCTTCTCATCCTAGGCTAGTTTGTAGGAAATTTCTTTGATAACCCCTGCCAAAGTTTTCACAACTTCTTCCAAATCAACAACCTTGCTTGTTTGAGGCTTTTCTGGGTTAACCAAATTTACACCCTCCATTTTTGGAGGCTTTCCAATTGCCTTGATGTTATTATCTATTTGCAAAGCCATGGTGAAGGCCTGCCTCAAATTTGTGGGGTTCTTGTCTCTTAAGTAATATGCATCCTTTTTATCAAATGCATCAGAATATTTGATCAAACATGACTCATCACAAGGTCTTATCCTAACAGTAATCTCCTCAAGGTTTTATTAAACCTTGTGTTGAAATCATGTACTTGAATCATTTGGATTCTTCTTGATATTTTTAAATTATGTCAAAATAAACGTAGGGTCAGTTTATTACCATACTGCAATCTAAATGCATTGCTCATCTCAATCCAAGAATAAATAGAGTTATTTGACAAATCCTTATACCACCCCCTGACATCTTCCTCCAAGGTATGAATAAACAACTTGATATATACATCTTCATGTTTAATCTCAAAGTCTTCCATCATATTGATAAAAAGCTTTTGATGTTGATCACCAGTTATAGCATTTTTCCTTGGAACTTTGGCATTCTATTCCTTACATCTTGAGGCACTGCATTTGGATATCTAGCCATTCTCAAAAAATTTATAGGTCCAAATGTGTTTACAAAAAAAGGGGTCCAGGTGGGGGTAGGGCCATGTTCTTTTGAGGAGGTGACCTGAAGGGGTGACAGATTGATAAGGGGTAGGGGGTCTTTGAAACACAAGAGTATAATTTTTAAAATGGATACCCCTAAAGGACTTGTCTCTTGGAAATACCTATCAACTTCAGAAAATACAGGTGCATAATGTGAAGCAAACTTTTCAAAATCAAATGAAGTCCCTTCTCCAGTTGGAGAATTCAATTCCACAAAGAGGCTACCTAATTTAGAATCACTTGAATGGTAGTCTTCGATGATATGCCAATCACTTTAATCAATGGAGATCCCCCTCCTTGTCTGCTGATCTCCAACAGCTCTCCAGGATTTTCTTCCTTTGATTTTGATTTTCCTAGCTCTGGAAACAATGTCCTAGCAGGATCGCTAACAAAGAAAGATCTTCTTCCTTCTAGCTTTTCCAATATCAGTAACAAATCTTACTTTGACAGATTTTAAGACACTGGCACTCATTAAAATTAGATCAACAGGGAGTCGCCACCAAGGATTTCCACCTTAGTTGTGAAAATGCACTGAATATGATCTGTCAAATGTCTTAATGCTAGAAACTAGAAATGGAAAGATTCTAACTCTTCTTTACCTTGATTTATCAAATGAAAGCTAGTGCACTAGGTGTGAAAACTCAATGAACCGCACACAACATTTGGAGCATATAAGAAGTGTTTTACTAGGGTTTGATTGTGAATTGTAATTCCTAGAAGTGGCACCACTTAGGTGTTGGTATCCAAATTGATTCTCCCACAAAGTCTGAGCAACATCCTGGTTTGATAGGAAGCTTAGAGATAGATTAGATCATGGTGAGTCATTTTGTAGCCGGGGATGAGATCTAATTGGCCCTCTATCACTCAAATGTGGAGAAATGGATAGCACCCTCAAGAGGATTTGATCTATCCTCACTGTTTTAGGTTGTGCCTTTCAACCAGGGTAAGAGGACCCTTTTGTAGCCTGTTGTTTATAGAGGAGATGGAGATATCCTTCCTAATGAAGATGTTAAGGAGACCTTGGAGAAAATATGATCAATGCAACAAAATATAACTCTCACGAGTTGTCACTCTAGATAGTGGAGATATTTTCTGGGCAAGGTTCAGGCTACTAAAGACATTTGAAATCCTAATTGTTTCTGCATGCTTTGGTAATAGAAACTATGCATTTGTGCACAAATAGAAAAAATAGGGGTAGTATGGGTAGGATTAGTTATTTTATAAATAAATGTTTTTGTGGGAGGTGAGGCAGGATGAACTTGGTTCACTAGATCCTTGAGAGATATTACGAAATGGTAGGTCTGACCAATAGAATGCCACAAGACAACTGAAATGTTTCTTTAACCAGAATATGTGCTTTAATGGAGGCCTAGATCAACACTTTTTCACATAATCTACAAGATTCTAACATGAAGGCTCAAGTTAGAGAACTCAGCAAAGCATCAAAATCTATGCCAAATCATGCCTAAGGTACACCTAGAGGCTTATAGACAATCTTTGTCAAACAAATGAAAGAAAAATGAGTTTAAATCATTTATTTCACTTCTAGGTGAAAGCTCTCCTGAAGATATGAAATTGCAGATGCCACTAAATTTTCATAAGGATTGAGTCCTGTGTGATTGAATCATATTCTAATACAAGATTACAACACAAACAAGAAAAACCTACCCGCATACATTCGAGATGAAAAACATAGAATAACTCGAATTCGATCAAATTTATTCGGTAGGGGAAAGATTATAGAACAATATCAGAGCTTGTCAATGGATGTACACTTGCTACCACCTTGACATGATTAAACTTGATACAAAATATATATATATACATATATAGGCTTCTCAGACAACTTCTCAAAAAGGATGGGCTCTGTCAAGCTTTCTATTAGAAAAATAAGTCTTAGCCCCTAACACTCCAACCATTTACATGAAAAATTTATGCCATTTATAAAATTTATAATAGATAACCTTTTCCCCTCCAAAATCTAGACCTTGAGTGCTACTCAAGGTGCTTACCATGATAATGATCGTGATTCCCAAAATTAGATTTGTAAAAGTTGTCGTGTGCTCGAGGGTGTAGATCTCATCGAATATCTCCCACATTCAAATCCTTCCTCTAGTAGATCACTCTTTCTTCAATTTTCCAACCACTTCCACCCCTAATCTATCAAATCGGATCCTTGCATGCTTGGGAGAAGAAAAATGGAAAATATGATCGAGCATGATAGGTTGACCATTTTAATGGTGAAAAATGTCTTCCAAATCTTCCCACCAAACATAGATATCAACATTAACTCCCCTCTCTGCTTGGCATGTAGGAAATACCAAGAAATCATGAAGACTCGCACTTCTAGGTGTGTTTTAGTAAAATGGGGGGAAAATCGATTCTTAATCTCACCATTTGTTGTCGATCTTTACTTTGGATTTGGGCTATCCACGTGGAAGATTCAAACTTAAAAATAGACTCGGGGGTTTCCTGTGACTTTTTACAACTTTTGGAAAACTGGGAAAATTTCACATTTTGTTCCACACCTCTGCCCTCAAGAAATGAGCTCGCCACGTGTCTTGAGGCCGACAAGTGTCCTCCTGGCACTTCTTTAAAATGAAACTTAATGGCCAGTCCCTAAACATGCACGGTTCCTCCACGTGTCTCCCTGGCGTAATTCCAAAATGGTGCCCAAGTTTGAGACCCTGAATGAGCGCAGGATCACCTTGTGTCCCCATTTTTTCCACTACTATTTCAGCTGCATAAAATTTTTCTAAGTCCAGGAAAAGCAACGGAAACCTCCATGTTTCCTCCCAACGCTACTCCAAGCCAAACCAAAAGTGGATCCTCAAACAAGCGTCGCTCCTCCACGTGGAAAATTTTTGAGTTGAGGATTTTCATGAAATTTTTGAAGTACCCAAATGAGCTATGTCAAACCAAAAGAGGCCATGTTTCCTGTCGATGCGAGGATGTAAATTTGGCCCTAAGAAATGCCTCACAAATTGTAAAATATAGAAAAATGATCATTCAAGCCTGAAATGAAATTTTTCCAAGGACAGAGAATTTAGAAATGTTATAAGGCTCAAATATGTTCCTCAGAGATACATCCATTCATTTTTCAAGTATTTAGGGTAGAAATGACAAGGAAGACAAATCATGACCATGGAGAACAGAAAAACATGGGAGAACGGAGGCCCAAATTATGGACCTTTTCCGAGGAAAAAAGAAACAAGGAGCAAACCATGAACCCATAAGTGATCTACGACCCATGAATAGAATAAAAATGGATACAAAGATTAACCTGGGACAACACGGGGATAAAGAAAGTGATAGAGGCCATAAATCGATAGATTTTTCAAAGGAAAACTCAGGGTGAGAATATTTTGAGCACCAACACACACTCTTTATTCATTCATAACTTTTCAAAGGTTCATGAATCCTATAAAAACTAATTTCAAGGAAAACACGCTTAGAGGATCCTTTTGAACTCAATAGATCATGTACAAAACTTTAATTTTGGTATAGAATCCTTTCTTTCAACTAATGACTTTATGAACCCATAATAATTCTCTCCAGGATTCTAAGTATCATATATACCAAAATATATAAGAATACATACATGCTCTTCCTTGTACAAACCTATGTAACAATTAATAACCCATCATTAAGATTCATATCCTTGATTCCTTTGAATGTGGAGCACGATTCTAAGAACTTATCCATACAAATAATTCTGACCCAAAAATGTCTTCCTATAGGTTTTAGACCTTGAGTCATAGGCCCTAAATAAAAATTATGAGATACATGACCAACAGAGATCAAATTCATTCATGAAAACTTATTTATAGATCAACCCTTCTTTGACTCTCCTTGATTGAAGAGACTGTAGACACCTTTCTTCCGATAAGACAAATTTATACCTATTGTAGCACAATATACTCTAGTTCTAAGACACCATGGTCTTTCCACATTTAAACACCCTTCTTCCCGTAGATTCTTGTTTAATAGTGATTCAACATTCAAACATGCCTCAAGAACTTATAAGAAAAAGAGTCACTGAAGCTCACCATTTTTCACTATAAAGGATTAGGATACACTGTCACTGCCTCCTTTTAGTTCTAAATACAAAAGTTGGTACTACATGTCATCATTTCAATACTGTCTTGAACCCTGACACATTAGATAGAGGTCTTCTAACATTGATCAATGCATGAAAAACCTATAACCAACTCCCCATGGGAGTATACATTTTCTCGGACCTTTGACAATTGTACCTTGATTTGAATATTTCTTGCTTAAGTCATAATTCTCTTCCTTAGATCACTTTGATACAAGATATCCTCTAGCATCTCTCTTTTTTCAATTTCAATGGTATGTTATTTTATTTGGAGCATACAGAGCATAGTTATGGTGAACTTAACATTTAAATCTTTCATGAATACAATCCACATTGAAAAATATGATACACACTGTAAGAACTCATTTTCACATGCTTGTCTCTGCTCTCAAACACACAACACTATTCAAGAAACTTAAGATGTATATGTAGCATTTCAATAGATCTATGATAGAATTTTAGTTTGTTTTCTACCTCTTCAATGAGAATCTCATTATAGTTTGCACACAAACCCTCTGTTTCTTCATTCTTGCTAACATAGACATTTATAGGATATGTATAGGCTTGATGTTCGGGATCGAAGACACATGTCTCTCGCCTCATATACACCTATTACCATTTTCTCGGTGATGCTTCAACTTGTTAAGAGATATGTAGGACTCATAACATGATACAAAACACCTTCACAGATAAATACTTAAACAAAGATGTGGATTGACAACACCCATGAATTGATATGTTAGGTGATCAATTTTAATATATCGAAAACATTTGAAGCATCAAACACATAAATGACAATGTGATATGCATGAGAAGACCCTTTCCACTTCATGACAACTCCTTATGACAATTTTTGATCACCGAGACAACATAATGTGCTCATTATCCATGCATATCCAAGAAATGCATACTGTGATAGGGTATATTTAAACATAGAAATTTCCTTGACCGAGAGTCTTTACTTGATGAACAACATTTCATGATTTCAACACCTCTTCAGTCTCCTAGACCTAAATCTAGAAAACCTAGATTTGGTCTCAATTTGATTTTACATGTTTGAATCTCTTGGACACACTTAAACTATGAGAAACCCTTCCAAACTCAAAAAAACTCAGTATATTCTCATTTCTTCATCTTTCACCTCTGAGAACTAGTAGATCTGTAGAAGCTATTTTTGTACTAACTCACCATATTTTTCCTAAATTTGCATCTTGACTCCTTTTAGCCTTGTCTTAGTTACTTAGAATAGTAGGGTTTAGATGTATAACCCTAGACCTAAAGAATATGAGTGTTTACATATTTTCAGTTATGAATCGACTTTTTACTCATTGTTCACACCTTGAAATGGATTTGAAACCCTCTACTTCATCTTGTATAGGAGAATTTCCCCATGTTTCAAGATTTTACACACACTTTACTCCTATAACCTTGCATTGTCATTTATTTTAGAAGTCAAACACAGATTTAAAATAGTGACTTGGTTAACAAACCGAGAAGTTACCCCTTCTTGATGAAAACACCTAAAAATACACTTTTGATAGGTTTACTTGATCACTCTTTGAGATGTATCAACTTACCAAGAACTCCTTTTATCCCGATTTCACTGTTATCGTGCCTAGTAGTTATTTATATTGACTTTAAGATAAGAGAACAATTTTATCGAATAACGAGCATATATCTAATAATGTAAATAGATCAACTTGTAATCCCTCCGATCAAGATTATTTGAATTGGCTCACCGAGTTTTTACAAACCTTCAAATGCACATAGATGCCTTAAAACCGACAGTACCTATCACACATCCTATGACAAGACAACATAGACTTGACACACCTCTTAACCTCATGATAATGACACAACATTCATTGAAAACCCTCAAAAGGTAATAAAGACTTGATAAGAATACTTATAGACTTAAGAGTTTATAAGCTTCTCATGAATCACGACTCAAACCCTCTTGAAGCACACATACATCATGTACTAGACATGGATAGAGACACATATTACAACATTTCATCGGAAAACTTCTATACTTCAGGAAAATCAAGCTCATAGAATAAGATAACACACTCCATGAGTGCTAAGACACATACATACTTTATTTGACATAAAAAATGGATCCTTGAATAAGCTAAACCAACTCGAGTAGAGACTCCTTTATCATGATCAAACTGATATCATGACATTTCACTTCAAGAACTACCAACAATAACCAAGAGAACACACTTAGAGACACAAGATGACATACCTTTTGCACATGGAAGAGACTCATATTGAAAAACACAACTCCCCCTCACTGCAATGCTTCATTTGCACCTATATACCTCTAAGAAGCCTATTAGAGGCATATATCACCATGGAGCAACTTGATGAGATATCTAAGTAGGTATCAAGCCCTTTTCTTGGACCTTGACTATTTCCTCTTTATCTTAGTCCACATTTGTTGCAATGATCCCTCATTTAACTCACCACATTATTGGAATCTTCTTTAGCACTTGGAATAGTCTCATATTTATTTTTGTATGCTTGAGATTGTGGCTTAGATTATTGAGACTCTTGATTCAATTGACTTACATTACAAAACCTTGCAATGTGCCCTATCTTATGGCACCTAAAGCATTCCATTTGTCTTTATTAGCATTCATAAGCCCTATTTCCATATCCATTTCAAACATAACAATACCTATTGAATTTTCTTACATATTATTATTCAAATAACTCTCCCAATTATTTGGGTAACTTATATACACCTTATGTATCTGAATTCTCCATTACGAGGTTACACGCGCTCAAGTTCACTTGGCACATTCCCTTTTTGCATTTCCTCATGTACCGACCTCTTTTTCTCATGTGCCTTGCGTGCTTTCCCCTTATTCCATGTTATTTTCCCTCTTTGTTCCATCTTCTCCTTCCCATGTCTCATTCTTCCGCATGCATTATACTTTTGCCCTCCTTTTCACCTTTCTATGCCACATCATCCTTTGACATACTTGAGTGTCCCACACACAACCAAAAGCGCACACAACAGACACTAAATCTTGACAAGCCAATGAATGACACATGGTAGAAACGATAAATCAAATGAACGATTGGCTGATTTCTTTAGTTAATCCACTCGTGCCACATATCTTGCATGCCCGAGATGATTCGACATCTTCTAACAACCATATCTTTTTCTACATATCTTTAATCGGCATGCGCCTAATCTCAATCAATAGCTACTCACATGGGCTATAGGGATAAACCACTTGATCTTCACATCGCAAGAGATATCATTTCTTCAACCACTTGATTTGATATGATCCGCCCTACTTAAGTCTCCAACATGGAAAAAGAATTGGGGAAATGCATTTGATAGATTTACAGGTGGATTTACAAGAATTTAATGCTTCTTATTGGTGGTAGTATTTAAAATTCAGGTTTTCCCTCCTTCTTCTCTTCTTCTTCCATGGATTCATCTATAAATGTAAGAGATAGGATCATTATTAATGTTGGACATTTTGGATCCTTACGCATTTTTCTAAGGACTTCATATTTTTGTACTGAGTCATAGACCTCTAGATCTAGCTCTTGCATGTGGATATCGACCTCTTTCACCATTGTAATAACTCTATGCATTTCTAGAAGTAATAGAATCATTGTTTTGTGACTATTCTCTGTCCTAACGTGTTTGCATTCCTTTTTATTTCCTTTTCTTTTGCATTGCATGCTCGTTGTTCCATTCTACATCCCTTACAACTCCTTATTTAGTTGTGTTCTATGAAAATGATCTGGTAAATATATTTTAAGTCATGTTACATGTGCCTAGCCTTATTTTATTCATTTCCATTCATTTTTCACTCATAACAGATAGTGTTCATCCCTCTTTTCTGGTGCTATTACATTTTAGTGTAGGTTTCATTTCATGTTATCCTTCTATACTTGGTCCCTTGGCATTGTTATTCAAGTTTTCCCTTTCAACACTAAGAGTAGCAGAGCGAGAGAATTAGATAGAGGAACCAACATTTTCCAAATATTTGTCCCAAGTGCACAAGGTCCCATAACTTAGGGATGGTTCCATTGTTGTCACAAACAACTCGGTTCTTTTAGATCTAAGACATGGGTGCAAGTTTACTAGCCAAAAGTTTCTAGCACACCTTGTGGGACCAAAAATGAAAGATTAAACTTCATATTGTTAAGTTCTAGTGTGTGGACTTAGTATTCTAGCCTTTGGAGGATCATTTCAACACATATGGTGACTCCCAACACTGCAGATCTCTGTTTTAATAGCGTTGAGCGTATTTCATGAGAAGAGTGCATACAAGGAGAAGTACATCAGATGAATATTCTTTTGAGTACCTCTAGCTATCCCCGAGAAGATTTCATTCATGAAATCCTATGTGTGCATCTCCATCTTTAGTGCGTCGTTCCCATTCAACTCCTCCTCACAACAAACAACCAACATGTCCAGCAATGGTGCATCAACCAACTCCTCCACTAAGGAACTTTACTAGCTTCTCTGGAGGAAGTCCCCTAGTTCTAGCCGTGCAACATGATATGCAAAATGGTGTGCTTAAAAGTATTCCATAATTTACTGTGAGAATCAAGTCACCCCTCAGGAGCATATCTAGGATATAGAAAATGTATGTTCACTCTATTTGATCACACATGATGATGTAGCAGTTAGGCTACTTGTAGCCTCTTTCAAAGGAAAAGTGTTTCAATGGTACCAAGGTTTGAGACTTGGATCTATTACCACATGGGATGAGCTAGAACAACTCTTTGCAATTATTTTGAAGATAAGTCAGATCACTTGTCTTTGGTGGAGCAAATGACAACAATAAGGAGGGCACCCAATGAGTAGATGAATGATTTCAACATCAGATTTCAGAAGACTTGGGACAAAATCCCTCTTGTGGTAAGACCTATAGCCCAAAATGATTTTCTATATTATCTAAAGGCACTTTGAACAATGATATCTCAGTCATGATTCAATCTATGGGAGGTAGGACTTTACTAGCCACTTATAATATTGCAGTAAGGGTGGAAAATAGTCTTATTCATGTGGGAAATATAGCTCCTAGACCACCTATGCCCTTATTCCCAAAAATTTCACAAGCACCCCAACCTTCTTTGGCCCCTATTCCTATTCCTGAGAAAAGTGTGCAACCTATTGCATCAACATCCTACTCTTCAACGCAACAGAAAGAAGATGAAGAATTAAAGACCTTGATTAGAAATTTATCAAACAAGGTCATATCATTAGAGAAATAACAAGTGCAATCCTATAGAGGCAGTTCTAATTAGGTGCATAGCCAAAGTTTTCTTCCTTGGAAGGATCAATATGGAAACCAAAGATACGAAACCAACTAGCGGGATGATGGATGGCATGGTAACACACATCTACCCTTGCAGGTTGTTCCTCTTGTGCGCTCTCTACCAAAGACTCCAACACAAGTCATGTGCTTGTTCCAGTTTAGAAAAAAATGGTGCGAGGATTCGAAGTGGTGCTTCCCTTATAATATGCATCATAGTCAATATCAATGTGCCAATGCTATGCACACATAAGGCTACATGATTAAGAACACTTCTAGATGTGGACCTTCAATGAGTGCACCTGAAATAGAGAATCAAGAAATACCAGAGGTTCTTCTTGATTCCAATTTGATGTTCTTTGGTACTAAATACTTTTGTGTAATCAACCAAGCAGTAGAGGACATAAGAGACTACGCACCCAAGTTTTGGATAAAATAAGATACAAAAAGAGAATGGTTAAGTCTCGGTGCGTAGGTCATAGTTCCATCAACACAAGTAGACCATCGAAGTAGAAAGACACAGCCATGGCATATAATAGTAAAAATTCTAAGGTCCCTACAAACGAGGATCCACACAAATATCCTCCTGAAGTAGCACATGCCCCTCCTTTGGTAGGTCAAGCCTCAACTTCAACTAAAGCCCCTGCTTCCGTTCTTGAAAAGTTAAGGAAGGTTGACGCTATTCCACATATGTGAAAGTCACTGAGTCTTCTATTTAGCATTTTGGACTAGATGAAGAAGAAAAATATAAATGTCACAATGTGGGATGCTGTAACCATTTTGTCTCAACAAGATCTTCTACATGAGGCCATGTTCTAACTTCCGCATGTTGATCCAACTATTCAAAATTCACACTCATGTATCAACATCTTCCAAGAAGAGGAGAAGCAAGTAAGTAAAGTTGTTAAAACCCCACCCTTCTATATGTCCTTGATCATAGGAAAACACCTAGTGCATAATTGCATGATAGACTCAAGCACTAGCACTTCTGTTATGCCCAAGAAGATAGTTGATGTCTTAGGTCTTGAGTATAGCCCCTTATCTAAAGGAGTCCTGTAACTTGATGGATCAGCTATCACTACCTTAGGATTCATAACAGATATTGAGTTGGCCCTCCTTGTGTGTCCAAATCTAATAATAAATTAAGATGTGTCAATCATTGACCTACCTCATTTGTTTTCCCCGTGTCTATCAAGATAATTTACTGTGAAAGTGGGTGGTTACTCATCTTCTGATTGGTCTCATATGTTACTCAAGATAAGGTATGGTACCCGGTTTACCATACAAGCTAAGCCAATATTTTCCTATTGTGTAGAGTCATATGTCTCATCCCCTCTCCAAATCAATTGTTTAATCAAAGTGGAACAAGCTTTAGTTCCTAAAGAGCATCCTCTTCCACTTTCTATTCCTAATCTAGTACTTGATGAATGGGTAGAGAGGCACCATAAATTTGATCCATATGTTGAAGAACTGAAGCCTATGAAACTGGGCTTGGTACTTATTACATTATTGAAGAAGAAATTGTGTTGCCACACATGCTCAAGAAATAAAAAGTTGAACCTGGTCCATGGAAATTATACTTTGATGGATCCAGAAGTAGGAATGGTGTGGGAGCAGGATTTGTCCTCATTTATCGAAGAGTGAGAAATTATTATTTGCTCACAGTTACAATTAGTATGTTCTAAAAATGTGGCAAAGTATGAGGCGTTGGTGCATGGTCTGCTTATTTCTGAAAAGAAGAAGACTAAGGCACTACAGCTATTCGGGGACACAAAATTGGTTATCCACGGAGTTTACCAACAAGTGCTAGGAAAGAATAAATTTCTCAAAGCTTCTAGAAGCACAGATTTTGGGAGCTTGTTGAGAACTTTGATGCTCTAAATATACATGTGGCACCACAAAAAATGAATAAGGAAGCTGATCAAATGACTGCACTTGGTTTTTAGTTTTCTCCTATTGAGGACTTTGTCAAAGGAAACACTCAGCACATTAAGATGGTGATAAGACCATCCATTCTAGACAATAATACAAGCTGGAAAGTGTTTGAAAGTGATGCATAAATTATCTAGTTCATCCGAAATGAAGCTGAGTTCTCATCAAGCATGTAAGATGACTTGTATGAAAACTATGGCTACCAAATGATTCAACTAAAGTCAAATAAGTTTCCTAAAGGGTTGGTCACCTTGGAGAAAATGTTTATCCGTAATGATGAGTTCAAGGGTGAATAAAAGTATATACGCACCATGCAAAAAGACTTCTTCTTAGTCAATATTGCACATGGAAAGTATTTGTTTCTCAATAAGACTTGCACGCACAATGAAAAGAAGGCCTTCATCTCTCTCTATCAAAAATACAATGATATATTATCATGGGAGTATGAAGGTTTTTATCCAAGTGTTACTCAACACTAAATTAAACTTGATCCTGGTATCAATCTCACGAGAGAAGCAAAAAAATAGTCAATCCAAAGATAGAGCCCCTCATGAGAAAGGAATTATCCAAATTCATTGAGGAAAAATTATTTTTCCCATCAAATAATCTACTTGGGTCACAAATCTAGTTCCATTGCACAAGAAGAATGATGAAATTAGACTCTGTGTTGATTTCAGATATTTGAACAAAGAATCTCTAAAGGATCATTATTCTTTTCCTTCAATGGAGTAGATTCTACAAAATGTGGCTAGTGCGTAAATATTCTCAATGTTAGATGGGTATTCATGTTTCAATAAAATCCTAGTCAAGGAGGAGGATTAATTCAAAACAACATTTATAACCAAGTGAGGAACATATGCATATCAAAATATGCCCTTTGGTATGTCGAATGTAGGCACTACATTTAATCGTGCCATGGACATTTCCTTCAAAGGTTATATTAATGAGTTCATCTTGGTTTACCTTGATGATATTATAGTCTTCTCAAAGAAAAGTGCGGATCATATGGCACACCTGAGAAAGTATTTGAGAGATGAAAAATTTGGGGTATTCCTTAACCCTAAAAGTGCAATTTTATAGTGGCACGAACAAGCTCTTGGGCCATGAGGTTTCAAGGATGACATCACAATTGATCTTGAGCATGTTTCAGCCATCCTAGCTCTTTCCCTACTGCCACATAAAAATGCCTTGCAATCATTCCTCGGTAAGATCAATTTTGTTAGGTGCTACATTCCTAACTTTACAAGACTAGTTCAGACCATCACCCTCATGGTCAAGAAGGACATAGATTTCAGATAGAAAACAAAAGGAAGAGAGAGCTTCAAAATAATCAAGCAAGAAATTTCTTGTGTGTCAACGCTCATCAACCCAAATTACTTAAAGGATTTCACCCTTTATGCTTATGGTGCTGATGCAAGTGTTGTTGCTATCCTAACAAAAGAAAATGGAAAAGGATTTGATCACCAAAGGGCTTTCTTAAACCAAATGCTACAGGATTATGAATTAAAGTATAGTCACATAGAGAAGCATGTCTTCGCCATCATGCGTGCACTCAAGAAATTTAAAATTATGCTCTCCACAAATCATATCAAGGTGTTAGTCTAACACTATTATGTCAGAGAATTCATCATGGGAGCAAAAATCAGTGAAAAAAGATCATGGTGGGTGATAAAAATCATGGAATATTATGTGACTATCAAAGCCACAAAACTAGTAAGAGGTAGCACACTCTGTAAGTAGATTGCTGAGGATACACAGAATGAATCTGAGACTTCATTATTTTTGGATGAGGATCTCCCATGTAGAACTTGAGAAGAATGCAGACCCTCGTGTGCGCGACTAGATGAAGGACATGATCACATTCCTTTCCAAAGGTGCATACCCTCATGGCTTAAATAAGGCAAAGAGAAGAAATCTAAGGTTACAATATATCCCTTATGTTTTGATTGATGGAATTATCTTCAAGAAAAATATTGATGACATGTTGTTAAGATGTATCAATGACACGTAGAATGAATAGAAAAATTTCGTGATGGATTCTCCGGTGGACACGTTTTTTTGTAAGAACTACACAAATAAAGATCATAATGGCAGGAATCTTTTGGCCTACCATATTTTCAGACACACACAAGTGAGTCACAAAATGAAAAGAATGTAATTTTTTTACGGAAAGAAGAGATTGACAGTGCTTCCCGTCTGACCAATCCAAGCAGATCAGGCTTTTGCACAATGGGGTCTCGACTTCATAGGAATGATCAATCGACCTTGAAGTGCTAGACACAAGTGGGTTTCAAAACTACAAACTAATTCACCAGATGGATAAAAGCTGTCATGCAGTGCTCAAGGAATCAATTGAGTCAGTCATCCTTAAATTCCTCAAAGGTATAGTCATAAGGTTTTGTGTTCCTCAAACCATTATCTTTGATAATGAAAAAGCCTTCTTTGGGACTAGAATCACTGATTGAGATCTGAATTTGGGCATTTACTTGAAGAATTATTTTAACTATTACCCACAAGGAAATGGTCTCGGAGTCAACAAATAAGAACCTGTTCAGATTCATAAAACGAATAATGGAAATTAGCTTAAAATAGTGGCATACCAAGGTCTCGCATACACTATGGGTAGATAAAATCAAAATTAAAAAGGCAATAGGAACTTCACCTTACAAGCTTGTCTATGGCAAGGAGGATACCCTTCCTTTGATGCTAGAATTGAATTCATTAGCGCTTACCCAGTAGATGGAATTTGAAGCCGTAGACCGGGGAAATCAAATGACAGAGCTAGTCAATCTTGAAGAGTTAAGGAACTTTGCCATGATCACATTAGAACAACATCATTAAGCAACAAATAAATGGTTTGAAAGAAAGGCTAGGCCTCAAGATTTTAAAATTGGGTACTTAGTCTTAAAATTGGATCCTAAAAAAGGTAAACCAGGGCACCATTTAAAGTTTGATGCACTTTGGACTGGCTCATACATCATCAATTTGTGAAAAGAGGCTAACTCTTTCAAGTTAACTCATCTTGATGGAGGCCCGCTACAAATCCCTATAAATGGGATCTATCTCAAACTCTTCCACTAATTTTGATGCATCATTCTATATATATTAGAGTATTTTCAATTCCTCTAAGTGTGCTACAAACACATTGTTTGTTTGTATATAGTTATTTCTTCTCACGTGCTTCCTGTGCATACTCTTCTTTTGCTTCCAGGATGCCAACAATTTTCAGCAGTTTATAGGATTTAGAATAGAGTCAAGAAATTATATTTTAAGTGACAATAAGGGTAATTCTTCAAAGCTGCAGATCATAATTTCATGATTACATAATAGATTCCATGACCAATGGATGCTTCAGGCTACTGATCTCCTTCATCTAAAAGGCAGATGGTTGTAAAAGTCACAAAAACTATTATTCAAATAACTCTCCTAGTTATTTGGGTAACTTATATACACCTTCTAGCTCTGAATTCTCCATTATGAGGCTACATGTGCTCAAGTTCACTTGGCACATTCTATTTTTTTCATTTCTTGCGTGCGCTCCTCTTTTCTCATGTACCTTGTTTGTTTTTCCCTTCTTCCCTGTTCATTTTCCTCTTTGTTCCATCTTCTCTGTCTCGTGCCTCATTCTTCCATGTGCATTATCTTTGTGCCCTCCTTCAAGCCTTTCTATGTTATTTCATCCTTTAAAATGCTTGAGTGTTCCACATGCGACTAGTTAAAGCATGCCAACAGGTGTCGAATCCTGACAACTAGCAAATGAATGACATGTGGCAGAAATGACAAATCAAATGAAGGGTTAGCCAATTTATTCAGTTAATCTATATGCGTCACATGTCTTGCGTGCCCAGATGGCTCTAAAATCTTCTGACAACCATATATTTTTCTATAAAGCTTTGATCAGTATGTTCTAGTCTCAATCAATAGCTTCTGACATGGGCTACAATGCTAAACATTCAAATTCAAATTCTTGGTGGATCTGTACGTGAGAAATGAGGAAATATATTTTTGGGAATTAATGAGCATATCTAATTGATTTAACCACTCAATTTGATATGATCTTCCCTCCTTCCTTCTCCAACATGCCAAAAAGACTTGGGGAAATGTATTTGATATATTTATAAGTGGATTTACAAGCATTGAATGCTTCTTGTTGGTGGTTGTATTTCAAATTTAGGTTTCCCTCCTTCTCTTCTTCTTCTATGGATTCATATATAAATGTAAGAGCTAGGCTCATTATTAATGTTGGACATTTTGGATCCTTACGCATTTTTCCAAGGAATTTATATTTTCTATACTCTGAGTCATAGACCTCTAGATCTAGCTCTTGCATGTGGATATTAGCCTCTTTCACCACTGTAACAATTTCTGTGTATTTATGGAAGTAATAGAAACATCATTTTGTGACTATTCTCTATCCTAACATGTTTGCATTCCTTCTTCTTTCCTTTTATTTTGCATTGCGTGCTCGTTGTGCCATTCTATGTCCCTTGTAGCTCCTTATTTAGTTGTGTTCCATGAAACTGATATGGTAAATACATTTAAAGTTATGCTACACATTCCTATCCTGCTTTCATGCATTTCCCTTCATTTTTGCTTAGAATAAATAGTGTTCATGCTATCAAATTTTAGTGTAGTTTTAGTTTCATGTTATCCTTCTATCCCTGGTCCCTTGGCATTGTTAGTTTAGTTTTCCCTTTCAGCACTAGGAGTAGCAATAGTAGTAGAATTAGATAGAGGAACCAGAATTTTTTGAAGATCCATCTGAAGTGTGCAAGGTCCCACAACTTGGGGATGGTTCCATTATTTTCACAAATAACTCAGTTCTTCCAGATCCGAGACACGGGTGTAAGTTTGATGACCAACACATACTTTCTTGTGTTTGGTGGTTGTTTTTGCAATACTTTGCAAGATGTCCTCTCTCATGAAAATGATAACATTCAGCTCCATATCTTTGACCTAATTTTTTCTCCTTCTTGTCTTGACATTCTTCTTCCTTCTTTTCTTCACAATGTTCCTTTCCTTTTCCATCATCCTTCTTTTCAACCTTAGGACTAAAAAAACTAGCCCTATGTCCATAAGCACCACATTTGTAACAATTACCATGAAAAACACCATACCTATATGCATTTGCCTGTGTGATAGGTGATCTTCTAGGAGGTGGAAGCCTTGAACTCTCTCCCTTACTTGGCTTCTTGATTTTGTTTGATCCTTGACTTGATTCTTCTTCATTCTTCTTGGATGAATCCTCATTGAAGCCTAGGCATGTTCTATCACCATAAACCTTTTGTTTTTCCAACATCTTACTCATATTTTTTGAACTCTCTTGAAAGGATAATACCTTGCTTGTCATGGTGGATAACTCTTTCTTCAATTCCTCTTTTTCAGTCTCATGTTTGAGACACTCTTCTCTCTTGATATTCAACTCATCTTGGGCCTCCTCAAGTTGAGTATTTAAGACTTTGACTATTTCATCATGAGATCTAGACATCTTGTAAATATGGTCACCATGCTCACTACCCATTTCCTTATCATGAAGGTATTAATCTGAATTGTCTACAAATCTAAAAGTGCCATATTGTCACTAAAGATCTCCCTATAGCTTGCTAGACTAATTCCAAGGGATTGTTCTAGTAAAAATTATTGGAGGTGAAAAGGACTAATATGTGGGGGATGAATTAGTCCCCAATAAAAACTTTTTCTCACTTATGCTTAAAACCCTAATCACACATGCTCATATACAACACATTAAAGAAGACAAAATTTTCAACGAAGTAAAATCAATGAAAAGAACATAATATGATATTAAAACCACATATATTGATTAATCATATCATATCCACACATTTATATTGATGCTCAAATCCTATCACAAGAGTAGTGTCTTCAAAAAAAAATCACAAGATACAACAAAGTTCTCTTAATACAATCAATAATGTCTCAAGACCACATATGATGAAGTAAAACTATGAGAATGTCTTAAAATTCAATATCAGATCTGAAAAAAACCTTAAAAACCTGAAAATTACATCAACATGCTATGGAGATAGCATCCAAATACAAGCACCCAAATTTTCCCTCCTCCAACTCGCTCTCAAAGAAACAACACCAACTTTACACTTGCTCAAATTATCCTCATAAAAATAAACCAAAAATGTACTAGAATTATATTCTATGTGTTTTGGGCTAGGAAAAAGATATTTTCTTTGTAGAAAAGGGTTCTTCAAAATAAGATAAAAGGGGTTTCAAAAAACTAGAAACAATATGCCCATATCTTCACTTTTATAGCCTCTCCAAGGATCAAATTCAAACTCAAAAATTTTACCTCCTTTTTCTCAACCCATGCATCATATAAAAATTCTAAATTAAAATCATAATAGCCACAAGTGACCCAAGTAGGTTGGCCTAGCCTAAACCATCATTTTATGTGCCAAAAACGACTCAAAACCCCATGGGCACAAAGATAAAAATTACTTTACTTAAAAACCGTCCTTCATAATGACCCATAAATCACCACACATGTTTAAATTAACATTTAAACATCATACATGGTCACAATTAATATCAAACAATCAAATTATTTCGTTTAATGGCCCTAATGCTCTTTGTATTTCTCAAAACTGTTATTTTCTACACCCTTCAATTCCATGGAAACTTCATAATTCCACCCAATTGCTTCTCTACTGAAGAAAACCATGCCATGTGAAAAATAAATATAAATGGAAGAACTTGTAAAACACTTCTAAGGAAGTTATAAGTCACGAAACAGTCATCTCTTCAAACCACAACAACATTTTCCTTCACCAGATCAACTTGCCAAAACAATCAAGCTTTCTGAAGGTTAGCTCATAAAATAATTTATACATGTAGTAAATACCTAAAATATGATTAATTTAATTAAAAATTCACCCCTCTTCACATTATATGTGATAAGAAGAATTAATAAATCCATTTTAAGATTCAAAAAACTTCAAAATTGCACCAAAACAAATGTTGTCTTGAATAGCTAAAATTATTCTTGCTAAAATAATGACCTAGAAACCATGTAAAATGACATTATCAATAGAAATCCATATGTCAATGGAAATATATCTAAATCTAACTTCCAAAGCTACAACTTGAATCATTTCAAAACTCAATCTGTAGCTCAAGTTATGACCATTTTACTGAACCCTACTATTTGAGATCAACACTTATTTCAAGTTCCTTGAGCTATCCTTTCACATCACATTCCTCCAAAAAATATAGCCAATATCGGAATCCAATATTGCTGTTTTCAGATTCCAAAATGTTAATTATCGAATTATCTACACTCCAAAATCACACATATTGGATTCCAAAATCACACATATCGGATTCCAATATCGCATATATTGGAATCCAAAATCACCTATATTGGAATCCTAAATCACCTATATTGGAATTATATGTTCTACATAGTCCCATATATTAGAATCTGAAAATAAAAATATTGGAATCCATTATACGAGCTAGCATCTGCTAGGCAATATTTATGATTTGTTATGTATATAACATGTCTCTATTTTATAAGACCTAGTGGCCGCCAACCATTATTTATGCTATGTTATATGGTCTAGCTGATGCTAGGCATTATTTATGACATATTATGTATAGAACATGTTTATGATTCATACAGAATAAAAAAATATTGTCTTGTCCTTCAATGGTTGCAACAAAGGCCACAACATTGTGTTAAATTTGACACCCGTTTAGACATCTTTTATCATTTTTCTATAGGCTAACGGCCACTAGGCTAATGAATTTGAAGATATGTGAGACACTTTTAGGGTAATTTACCATGATGTTATTGAAACTCACTATAACTTGATAATGATTAAAGATATTTTGAAGAAACTAACGAGAGGTGCCGATCCGGACTATGAGAATATAATTAAATGTATGTATCTGCTGTATATTTCGGTATGTCTTAATTATATTTGTTGTTTATTTCGATACAACTTAATTTTAAAATCCAGTTCTTTTATTATGGCATCATTATTATTGGGGAACCATAATATAACTCATAGAATAGGTAAATATCCTTTCACATCACATTCCTCCAAGAATCATATATCTAAAACCTACACTTCTCACCATAGAGAGAAAATAAAATAATAATTGACTTTATAGTACTTGCTTTGCTTTTACATGATTTGATAAGAAGCATGTTAGAGACAAAATGAGTTTTGTCTACATTGAAGAAATATTGAACTAAATGTGAGATAAAATCTTTATGTTAAGTGGAAAAAGTAAAAGACTCCATAGAGAGAAGGAAATATGCCTAATTTTAAGTTTTCCTTGCTTCAATTTAATTTTTTTTCCTTGAAGTGGACCATTCCACTCAAAGAGTAAGATTTGTTTTTGACATTCAATAAAATAGGGTTGAGGGGACCCTACCCCATACATAACAAAGGTCACAAATAGAGAAAATATTCAATACCAAACCATACAAAAATATAGTCCGAACCAAAAATAATCAAAACTAACATCCAATACAGTAGAAAAATAGAAATAAAAACACATAACTAATAGAATAAAAACCAACCTAACAAAAACCACTACTTTTTCATTTTCTCCAAGTTGTCTACTAGAGTGGCCCATTCCTTATCCAGTGATTCAATTTTAGTGCCCATAGTGGTTACATCAGCTTCATATAATGCAATTTTCCTCTTCTTCCATGTCCCTTGATCTTCATATTTCATGTAGGCATTAGCCAGATTGTCTGTGAGTTTGAAGGTGTTGTAATGTGTAGTTGGTAGTGAGAATACTCCACTCATTAAAGTTATGAATCATAGCCTTAAGATGATCCACATTACTTGTTTAAATTCTTACACTTTTCTTGTATAACCTCCATACTTCCACCCTTTATGACTTGAGCCACATCCTCAACTTTCATCTTCATTGCATTCTAGTTGTTGAGGATAAACTGGATAGTGATTTTAGTAAGTTGAGTGTCACATTTCATGTTTTCAAGGTCTCGCAACCAATTTAGCAAGATCAACTCCCTCTTCCACACCACCTTTTCCAAGCACTTCCATTTGGGTCTTTTCTTAGGTGTCAAATGAAACCTACCTCCTCTGTTTACTCGGTTCCCCTTTTTTTGCCTTCTTAATAGACACCACCTTCACGTCATCTATGTTTAGCTATTGGAGGCCCCGCACTTCTCTAAATTCAACCACATTTTGATCATCCCCTTCACTCGACTCAAGGTATTTACTAGAATCATTCTCGAATCGTTTCATATTCCACAACATAATCTTCAAGGATTTTGATAGGACACTATCTCTATTAACCATTTTATCCATATCCAGGATTGATCTCTTCATAATGACCATAATAAAACCATGATGTAGGGGAATATTGATTCTTCCTTTTTTGTAGTGGTCCATGGTAGCACATAGAGAATGAAGTATATGGTATGGAAAACTAAAACTATGCCCATGTATAAGGAAATTGAGCATGGGAAGATGGTAAGCATAGATACATTTTTGGCATCCCTCAAGAGTGAAAAACTAGATTAGGTTAAGGGCCACTTTGTTGAATGGGGGAGGTAAGGAATTCCTAAGAAATCCCACAAAATGAGGGGTGAGTTTTTTCTTACCTTGCAGATATAACTTCATTTCATCTATTTGAATCCTTTTTGGGTTTGTAGACTTCACATCCTTCCATGGGCATGCTCATAACATAAGCCACCATGTTGATTGATAATTCAATATTTACTCCCGTAACACCACATTTCCCCCATCCATTTCCTAGTCGATGCCATGCCAATCCAAAATCCTTACTGAGATACTCGTTGCACCCCTCAAAAATATTTAAGAAAGGGGAGAATCCCATTCGGTTGAACACCTCCATAGCCTCATATTTAACATCATTGAGATCCCAAGGCTCAGTGTGAACCAAATCTTCCCCATATTCCTATTAATAGCCAGGATATCATGAAGAAAAAATCAATGTTCAATGCTACACAAACCCGACCACACAATTGTAATACCAAATACACCAAGTAGTAACATAAATCCTAGATTCCTAGAGAGGAGTAAATGTGCATTAACATCCCCTTAATAGTTATAAACCCTGGCAGTGCTAGCATTACATGAACATTAACCTCCCTTGATTGTTATAAACCATGGAAGGCTCACATTACAAGAAAATTAACATCCCCTAAACCTGGATTTCAATAGAGGAATAAACCCCGATTATGAGAACATTAATATCCCCTCAATAGTAATAAATGTGCGACATCATTCATCATTAACCCTCCACGTCACCTTCCACCATCTTTGCATACCTTGAAAGAAGGGACATGAAATCACTGTGGAAATTTTCCTCACACACTTGACACTTTAAATGACAATTAAAATTCTCCTACTCCCCTTATCAAGAGGATATCTTTTCGTAATTAAATATAGATATAAAATAAATTAAAACTCATTTTGTAAAGGTAGAATTATGGTAAATCATTTTAAGAATAATTTTAATTTTATTGTAATACTATTAGTCACACTGGAATCCCAAATCCATAGAATAATTCATTGTAAATTAAAAATGTTTTCACGATATCTATGAACACACTGATTGTTGAAGTGCTCTGACAATTTTTAAATTCTTTATATACCTTAAACTGATGTGAACATTTTTTTCAGTGGATAGTTTGAAGTCGAGAGGATAATATGACCTTAAAAAATCAAAGTAAGAGAGTTAATACTTAACGCTCGCTAGGTAATGCCAATGTAGCTTATCGAGGTAAATTAACATTAATCAAATAAGAATTCACTAGAAATAAAAATGTTATGTACACTTTTTTATATATTAAGATATCTATTATCATTTAAATCCTTTACTATATTATAAATTTCCTATAGATAATCACACATATTATACATATAAACATTATTAATATAGTTAGGAACATTATACAATAACTTGTTGTCAAATAAAATTAGGGACAAATTACATAATTTTCCTTTTTAGATAGTAAAATGCTTTTGACTAGAGCTATGAACCGAAGGGTTGATGGTTCCCCAACCTACAAGTATCTCGGCATTTTGATCGCTGAAAGGATACATACAAAAACTAAAAATGATTGCAAAAGATAACGAGGCAACATGTAAAATAAATAATCAGCCCGCAAAAAACATAGAGCCGTGAATACAAAAAAAAAAAGAGCACGAGTGATAGAAAGCCATGGTTCATTTTAAGATACCTCTTAGAAATTAGAGGTAGAAAATACCTAGCGAATATCCTTGGAACCGGTTTCACGAGAAGGTGAATTTTTTGGGGGTCTGACAGAAAAATTTTCACCTAATTTTTAAGTGGTGGGACAAGGCCAGACACGCGATAGAGATTTGCTTGATATGCGTCAATAAGGTAGTTGACATGTTTCAAAAACCTCATTGACACATGTTAACAACCTTGTTGACCCGTGTCACTAAGGTTTGTTGACACGTGTCAACCACCTTGTTGACGCATGTCGAAAAATATCTCACACACAATCGTAGCCTCCACCATTTGGTCGCACAATAAAAATCTCACAAAGACCTTCGGCGATGCGTGTCAACAAGGTGGTTGACGCGCATCAACAAACCCCATTGACATGCATCAACAAGGTTGTTGATGCGCGTCAATGAGGTTTGTTGACGTGCATCAACCACCTTGTTGACACGTGTTAGCAAATCTACGCGCGCGTCTGATCTCGCCATCTAGTCGTGTAACAAAAAAAAAATCTACGTATCAAAAAAATCTATCGCACGTATACTTCCTTCGTACTCCTGTCACGCGTAAAAAAACTCTCCTATCGCACGTCAACAAACTCTCCCTGTCATGCGTCAACAAACTCTTTTTCGCGCATCTGTAGCCTCCGCCCTCTTGTCGCATGTTTACTGTACTTGATAATACATATGCCCCCAGGTGGTATGAGTGAGCTAATAGTGTTCTACCTGGTGAATAATATAGGATTATATAGGGGATAGTTTCAAGGGTAGGTGAAGCCAACCCCTAAAAAAAATTAAACTGTAATTTTTAGGTGAACAGGTCACTGACCCATGCTAGAAAATTCGCCTTTTCAAATTTTTTAAAAATGGAATATTCACCATATTACAAATATTTGCCACTAAAATTATCCGTGGAGAAACCCTAGGGTTCCACCCAACCAAATGTTATAACCATCTAGAGAAAGGAAAAGGATGTGCATGCAATAGAATTCAAGTAGACCACGTGATCGGAAGGGGTGGGGTTGGTTTTGCGAGCACGACTAGGTCCAGGATGGAAACCTAGATATGTAGACACCCCTTCCGATAGACATATACTTTGAAAAGTGTCAGAAAATTTAATTAGGACCCGAATTTTCAATTCAAGGCATCACAAATCCTGCTGTCAACCCAATAAAGTGACATACAAGGATTTAGCTTTGTAAAGAGACAAGGAAGGCATACTTCTGCCAGAGCTTCACCGAAACCCACATGATGATCTGGGTAAATGAAATGGGATGTGACCACCATTACCACTGCTTTATCTGCAAACAACACAAAGAAATTGAACATGAAGATGCCCGAAATATCAGATTTTACATGAACTCTCCTAGTGATCTAGAGATAATCATCACCTAGGACATTCATAATAATGCTGATCATAAAAATTTTGGAGTCTATGTCTTTGAAGACATTGTGAAGATGAATATTAGACATATTAGAGATGAAATCCACTTCCCGCTTATTGCTGCGAAGAGGATGAATGGAACATAGGTAGATGTCATGAAAGGGAAGGGGAAAACAACAAAACGAAACATGAGAAAATGAGTGAGGACAGGTGAAAGCACAACTCAATAGTTAAATAGTCTCATGACTCGTGTGAGGAAGGTCGATGCAATAAAAATAAATGGCATCATCAACATTTTCACATGCATTGGTTAGATTTTTTTAATGAAAAGGCTCTTATATTATACAAAATTCAACATAATACAATATTCTCTCAACAAAATATGCGGGTGGTATGAGAGAAAGCCCCAAAGCCACATGCAAACTAGGCTAAGTCTAAGTCAAAAAAACAAAGCAAAAACTATAAGGGAGTCTGAGGAACACCAAAAACAAAGGATAGATTATGAATAAATACTACCACCGATTGATAAACACACATTATACAAATTCACATTACTAGATAAAGTCACTCACATTATATAGAAAGGTGTCACCAATTAAATCAACTGCACCACCCTCGGAGCTAGCTGAATGCATGAGGTGCATCCGCACTGATTTTGAATCATCAACTTTGGATCCTAGTGGGTGGAGGAACTACAAAAATATTTATTAAAAGAAGATACCCGTAAAGTACGCTGAGAGTTCTTGGTTGTAAACAATGTCGAGCTTACGCCTCCGCAGCAGCTTAGAGATGACAATTGTCAAGGTGCACTTTGGCCACTTTGTGGATGCATGTGGTAGTGGTGTGAACCACCTTCTGGCCATGCTCATTAAACTTGTATTCCATGATCTTCTTCACACCATTTTTATTTGGCCCAATGATATTTGGTAGTGGCTGATGAAAATCCAGTGTTCGTTATCCTCCTCTTTAAGCTCCCCCATAACACTCATCTAGAGGCCATCAATGTTTTTTTAATTCTTGCTACCGGCCGCTAGGATCTATTTGTTGCCTTGGAATAACATTTATAACTATTTTACTAGAAAATGCATCCATAGGTGCATGTGAAAGGCTGATAGGCATATAAAATATATTGTAAATACATGGAAGTTGAAAAATGTTGAGAAATAGATTGTGACATAGGCAGGTAGAATTACAAAACTACCAAAAGTGTCATACTTTCAAGTCTAGTATTTGATAGTATCAATCATCCACAATTAGGTTTAATATGTGACGAAAAAAATATAATATGTCCATCAACAAAAATACTTTCCTTAAGTGAAGTTGGTTGAATGCTTGAAAATGAGAATGCAATTTTTTCTATAAATAATTAAAAGTTTCTGTAATTTTTGTTGCCAAATTATGGAACTCAATTTGTTTTCTTATTTTCAAATTTGGGCATCAAAATAAACTGTATTTTATTTATATTTCAATTTTTATTGATGTCAAGAATCCCACAATATGCAATAATATATATAAAGTTTTGAAATTTAAATACTTGTTTAACCAATACTAAGATATATGTCTTAGAAGTTCTCCCACACTACATTACAAATGATGCAAGTATGGATTTTTGAGTCATTGTCTTGTTTTTTAATGGAAATATACGTTTAACTCTTGCAAATTTGGCGCCACCATCTCAGCCATTTTCCAAAACGTTTCCTCTAACCAATACTTAATAACAAATAAATCACAACACAATGAAGTTTATATATGTCCCACATTTCCCTTAAAGTTTTATCTGCTCTAATTCTAAATACACCAGTAGAAGAGTGCAAGTGTCAGGCCAGAAGTGGCACAATCACAAAATTCTTCTAGTTTGTTATCATTTTTACAAGTGTAGTAGTTTGCATTGGAAGCATTAGGCCCCTCTAGTTTTGACCCCAAACTCTATGTTGATTTGCATCTAAGCTACAATTTGTCTGTCACTAAACATGCCTTCCAAGACTTGCCTCGACCTCTACTGGAAAAAGTGTTCTCTGATTTTCTTAGAAAGTATTTTAGGGAGGCAAGAGATGATGTGGGAGTTTATTCTCTACCAATTTTTTTCACATAGCCGAATTTGTATGGGTGAAGTAGATTGTATGGCATCATGGAAGCTTATGTTAAAGAAGTGTTATACATACACTCTGCCGGAGGCCATCAATGTTTCTATTTTATACTTGTTAGCGGCCGTTAGGCTCTATTTGTTGCCTTGGAATAACGTTTATAACTGTTTTAAAATGTCATTAACATTTTGTTTTAAAATGTATAACCCATTTCCTATAAAGAGTGCAATATGTAACGCTTGTATTACTTTCCTTAATCAATCAAATTGTTGGTTATAGCAGTAAAACCCTACAAATAAAAATAAGAATACTTACGCTCGCGTAAAATTCTTGTCAAGGTTTTTGAGCTGATATTTTTTAGGGTTTGAGGGTTCGTATTCTCTCTCGCCACAAATATTGAGCAAATTAGGGTTACATTTCGGTCGAATCTTCCTATTTTATTTAGATTTAAGTGAATTTAACTAGAAAATTACTATTAAAAATAAAATTAAACAAACATGTTTGTTAAAGTGGATACCTATTGAATGTAATCAACAGAGGATAATCTTATTTGAGAGCGATGACATATGACATTGCAAAATATAATTTAAATGTCAAAAAGACATGTATATTACAAATTTACTTATCAATATATATATATATATATATATATATATATATATATATATATATATTAAATTTATAATAATTAAGAAAGTTAATAAATTAAATGTTATATTATATATTAAATATTTTTGAGATTCATGAAAAATACAATAGAAATAAAAATAGAAATTTTCAAATATAAAGAAAATAAACATAATCGAATCTTACTATCTTATTAATGATTATGAAATAGAAGAATCTATTAGTTTTGATTTTCAATTTTGTTTGATTTTTGTTTTACTTTTATTTGATTTTTGTTTAGCTTTTTCTATTGATTTTGATTTGTAGTTCTTTATTTTTTTATAATTATTTATTTCAATTTAATTTTAGAAAGTCATTTAAATTTATTGTTTCAATCTTGTGGATGTAAAATTTTACTCAATTTTACTTAATCTTAGGAGAACATTTTTCTTAGAAGAACAAAGATACCAACTCAAATCCTTTGTATCATCATTTACATTAAAGTCGATGGAAGACATAGAGCATTACAAAACTTCAACATCTTGTATTATCTTAAAGGGTAAAAAAGCAGAATACAAATCATATAGAAAAATACCATAGGAGTGGCCCATTCGACTCTGAGAATAAGATTATCAAACTATCATTAAGATTAACATATGAAGATCTAGTACAAAACCATTTTTTGATTTTAGGGAAGCCTACATGGATCTACAAATCAATAAACATAACATGTTTCTGTTTTATACAGTCTATCAACCGCTAGGATTATTTTTTGCTTGTGAATAAGGTTCCTATCAATTTCAAAATGTATTTAAGATTAAACCATGCATAACCAAGGAAAAAAATTTTTTTATTTCATAGAAGCCAACATCGACGTGTGAAACAAAAGTTTAAACTATGTAGATCTGGGAAAAATCGTTATTTTATTAGTCTATGATCCATGATTGTCTCTTCACCCAAGTCGAGAAAATGCTTTTCTTTCCAAAAAAAGAATTGAAAAAATGATTGTGCACTACAAATCTTTAAGAACCTTAAGGTGGTTACTTTATTCAATAAAAATACACAAAACATTGTTGGATTTGGAAGCAAAATGTATAATTCAAATGCCAATTGTGCGTTAAAATGTTTTCAATTATCTACACATGTTTCTGTGCTCTCCCACATGTTTAAAACATGTATATAATTTAGTATAGATTTTCAAATCAGTGTTATAGTTTCCATGAAATCTCCAATATGTTGGGGTTTTTAGAATAATTTCTTCTTTGACCTCGTACGACAAGAATCTCGCGCCATCAATCAAATGTATATTTTTTCACCATAGACAATACCATAAATTTCTACTATCTTCTCGCTTATTTTTGATTTAAAATTACATTCTTGGCATCCCCAAATGAACTGAAGTTGGTTTCTCGCATGAACTAAATTTTGTGATGAACATGTGTTTCACCGTTGTTGAATCCATAAATGAAGACCATAAGGTAGTGTAAAAATATTTTGATGTAGTACTTATTAGGTAACCACTAAAATCTTGTTGAAAGTATTTAGTATTCCCAGGATCTAAAATTTGGAACCAAATTACAAGGTATTTTATCGCCAATACCGAAATTGCAAACAAGAAACCTTCAACTCCTAAAACTAGTAATTTCGATGCTTCCCAATAGGATCTATAAAAACAACTTAGAATCAATGTAAGCTTCCAAAAGTGATTAAGAACAAGGCATCAAAGTATTTAATCATGTCCCAAAAAAAATTATAAAACAACTTATAAATCTATAATATCATCTCAATCACAAGTGAAGATGTAAATACCGCCTACTTTTAAATTTATAATCTCAACATATAAAATAAAGAGTGACCTTATGATGTATTTAATGAGTATAATTGTAAAAAACATTTTGAAATTTAATTAATATTTATATGTTTTCTATTTTCTACAATTTTCGATTCTCTCCACAACACTCAAACCCTAACACAATATGTCTATTATGTTTATGTATAAATCGGTCATCAACCACTTATCTTTGAAACAATTTTTTTCATTGTATTTCTTCCCCACCATTAAATTTTCTGGGAGGATTTCCCTTGGGCCCATTGTAATACACAATGTGTTTCTAAGGCTGAAACAATACCATCTCTACTCCAAATATTTTGGAGATATTTACTGCAATTTCATCTTCTACACAATAATGTTCTTTACCCAAAATAATAAATGGTTTGAAATCAAGCACGATTTTTTCAAATCCTTAATCAACTTTTCAACTTCGACGCAAGAGAGATAACTAGACCAAAATTCCATTACACATTTTTATCCCAGTATCTTTAAAAATTCGTTGATCCCACCTCACAAATTGAGAGTCTCTTTACTTGAACTTGATTGTCAAGTCTTTGTAGGGTTGATTTTTCTCATAGGGTAAACCCTCCAAATCTAAAATAATTAAATAATCCTCTTGGCCAATTGCATAGAAGTAATTTTTTCTCAATTTTCTGTAATTTTATATTAACTAATTCAAATAATCAAAATTTCAGTATGTTAATATTTACTGATTGAGAATATATCTTGATTCCCTCGCACTCCCCTTTACAGGTTCTTGAGATGCTCGTTCTATATGAAAAATGGTAATCAATTCAAAATAAATTTTTAGTTGATGTAAAAAAACACGTGAATAAATTGCTTTTATACAATATTGCATAGATGTAGTTATATATTAGTGACTAGGAGGCATAATCCAAAGAATGACTAGACTATGGTTGGGTTGATATTATATGATGGGCTTAACGACCACTAATAGCCAACTATACGTGATAATTTTTTTTTGATTGTCCACAAATAAATAAACCAATAAAACTAAAATTTACTCAATTCAAAATAAATCTAATAAAAATATGTATGTTAGTGGATCGCTAGGGGTAATACATATTACAAATAAAATACTTTGCCATAGGTTCCTTTACTTATGAGGGTCTTATAAATGGTTTATTTTATAATCGTATATGATTATCATACCATGTTCCATCTACGAGTTTGTGTGTGACATGCCAACAACCTCCCCATTTGGCATCAAATTTACAAAAAAATGAACTTATTATTAAAAATATGTAAACAATGGCAATCAAAACATCTTATAGCAATAAATTTATAAAACAAGTACTTCACAATCACCTTTTATAGATTCATAGGATGGATCATCAACAACATATGGGGTGACAGGTTGACTTGGTTGCGACATACTAAGATCAACATCATCTTCTCTATTTGTATGTGGAGAGGAAGATATAGTGTATTCCTCTATTGTTTGGTTGTTTACATAAATATTGTATGTATCAGTTTAAATGCATTAAACTAATAGAATTGTTTAAAGTGATCTCAATCAACATACCTTTTTTCAAATGACAATAGTAATGTTTTAAAAACATGTCTCGATTATGCGATTGAACAATAAAAACCGCAGATAGACCTGAGTCAACCAAAGCATGCGTTGTAACACTACTTTCGTACAACACTATAACTAGAGAATTATTGGAAGTGATTCAAGTGAACATATGAGACCATAAACAAAAGATATCTCATTAAAAAAAGGATGTGTCTTTCCTCGTAGACCAATTTCGCATGTAGTCACCATTTACTTCAGAAGTTGATCCATCTAATCCATGGCGATTTCAGATATATCCCCATCATATACATCAAAATTATGCACATAAACTTTATTTTGTACATAAGACACAAGCTCTTAAATTTTCCAATGCTGTCATAACATCTCTAACATCCTTCCATAACTGATTCCCCTTGGCTTTTAAATTTGGCATGTAATTTTTTATTGTTTCTCTTAATTCTTTTGAAGAAGCAATAGGTAAGAGCACACTAATCACACAATTTATCATACTAGATCCAAAAACCATAAGCAAGTCCATTATCACATCAGAATTGAGTACACTAGATGAATTATAGAAATCTACGATCACACATTCTACATTGAATGGATTAGTTGACGGAATATAACATATTGTTGATTGGAGCTAGAAGGGATATGCACATTGATAGGTAAAGTATTTAGTGTCTTCTATGCTTTCTAGAATATTTTGTTCCATTGAAATCATGTATTTTCTATAATTGTTTGAGTTACCGTTGGGAGAACCTCTTCCAATTCAGCATCAAATTTTATTTTTTAACCATTTGTTCACTTCCTTAAGAATCAAATTTGCTTTTTTCCTTTAGTTTCTTCTCCCAAGAGTAAACACAACTCACGGTAGTGAGATTCATGCATACCATATTTTTCAAAAATATTTTTTTCAATGCATTCTACCAATACATGATTACATGGATATTTACTTTTTACATATTTTAGAATTTTTTCCCTCATCCTTCTAGTTTTCTTTTACTCTTTGGAAGTAAGTATCTAAAGTCTCCGCTATGATGCATGCTTTAATAGAGTGAGTTAGCCATAATTTCCTTGCTTGCACATTATCTAGTAGAATTGATATCTCCTCATAGGTCATTCCTCTTATAGGCCTGAAGTAATTCACTGTGAACCTTGCCAATGAGTTTGGTTGAAAGCTAGGTTGCTTATCCTTAAGAGGAGAACAAGCTAGTCCACCAAATCTAAATAACTCAATGGTTATCAATTTTGTCCATATGTCCTCAGGTAAATATAGAAATATTATTTTTTCATGAAGGGTATCTACCTTAGACACTTTGAAAATAACAAGACATTGCATCTCAAAACACTGCATTGAAAGATGAAATAGTATATTTATTTTCTGCATATTACAAAATTAAATTTTAAGAAAAATTCACTAAAATTAAGTTTCGTTACCTTCAATTTTTTTGACTTTGAGTTTCCTACTCCGGGCCTTCGAGGACATCCTAGGGATCTCCAAATCATTCGAGCCTTGTAGATTACATAAATAAAATTGGTATCCATCAAATTTTTCTTTACATCATTTTGCTACTGGAAAATTTTAACAATATATTCGCAAGGAGCATGTGAAGACATAATGTGAGCCTTTCTAAACTACATCTTAGCATGTAATGACTTGTACTTGCTTTCAACCAATAAAATGTTTTGGGAAAAAATGGTATGTTGGCCGTCAGAATGTAGAACTCGTAGTTCCTCCCTCTTCAGTCATCTCGGATCGTCGAGTTACACAAGTTCCTTTTTAGAAGATAAAAAGGGAAGAAGGAGTGCATCCCTTAGTATAGGAATAACATTAACTAAAATTTAACAAACAAAAATTTCAACATATTCATCATGCACAACATGTAATTGGTATTTTGGAGGTGCCAAATGACACCTAGAAACTTTAATTGGAAAATCATCACCATTGAACAAAAACAATTTTGATTGTTCAACATTTGCGGTTTCGTTTGCTTAAATATACTGATCGCTTTCTTTAACAAAAAGATGATTTATTATTATTTTTAAGCCCTTTTAACTTTGACTTAGATGGACCTATCTCTAATTTAAACAAATATGATCTCCTCAGAGATTGTAAATATCTTTGCATTTTCTATGAAGAAAGAATTTTTTTATATTCAAATAATGACAAATAGAAGAGGTATCCTTGGTTCTATACAATTTTTTGAATACCAAATTAATGTTATTATGAAATTAAAGGGCATTTCCAAACCCATTTTTGTCTGACTACAAGAAATTCCCCAAATTCCAACCATATTTAAGATAAGAGCACACCTTATTTTTTCTAGGAGCCTTAATTTCTAGTTTCTTGAATAATGAAAGTTCCAACTCCATGTTAAGAATAAGGAACTTATTTAGTACGCCGCCAATGTGTTCAACCTGAATACACAATTTTTTCTCATCGAATCGTGAAGTTAATACCAGTTGAATTCTTTGACAACGTCCTCATTAACAAAAAATAACCACATATCACCATGGTAATTTTTTGGGGAATGCATATCTACAAAACAATCATCGTCTCTCTTTTTCTAACCCCCAATCCTTCAATCAAAGGAATTTACATGAAAAAGTGTGGCCAATGGAAGACATATTATCTGAAAAAGGAATTAAATAAATTAATATTTTGTAATTAATTAGAAAGGACAAATATTGTTTCTCAACAAAGGTCAATAGAAACAAAATGCCGTATCGTAATGTAATAATTTTCTTAGAGTAAAAAGTCAATACGAATAAATATTTATAGCATAATGATCACCAAGCATACTTAAACCCTCCTTTAGTTATAAAAATAACAAAACATTAGTAAATTTTTTTGTTATGCGTTGTACTAAGCAATTTAAACAATTAGTCGCTATTAAATTTGGTTTGTTTCAAGTAAATAATTTTTTTCTAAAAGTGAAGAATAACAATAGCTAGCATCTATATATTCCCATCATTGTAAAAAACATATTTGAGTTACACTACATCATTATGAAAACTTGGAATCCAACATGGGTGATAAGGGTTGAGAATTGATTAATTATTAATAACAAATCATACATGTCGTGATGTGTTTGGTTGTTGTAATTAGGTTCCTTTTATAGTTCTCATGTGATATATCATGTATATCACATAATTGAAATCGACTAGTATAAAGGAAAATGTCTAGCCACTAGGTTTAATTAGTAATCAAAAGTTTTGATTTCCCGGTATCAAGCCTTAATAGTTTATTATTTTAAAATTAGTGATCGAATAACAAACAAATCATGGAAAATCTAGCATCTGCTAGGATCCTTACAAAGGCTAATCTACCTAGCATGCATTAGACTTAAGATTACTCGTTTGAATAATTATATTGTATTCTATTGAATTTACATTTTGAATTTCATAAAACATTTTCTTCTCTTGGAGTATTTTTTGTCTTCTCTTGTCTTGGAACATCAAAGAAATGTAGTAAGCATCCCGGTGGTCACTAGTCTTGTAAAATTTAAATACAATAATCAAGCATAGTTAGTTTTCAATGAAGTCATTAGGAGCAATGCTTGTTTTATGTTTACCAATTATTAGTTCACGAGAAGGCTAGCGGTCACTAGCATCTACAATATCGGAAATCCTTTTAACGATGCAAAAAAATATCAACAATTTTTTTTTGTCAATGTTTGTAATTATTTTATATTATATGGAATACCCCTAGTAGAGCTGAGTTCTTCAAAGGTAAGCACCATTAGTTAAGTCATGTAAAAAGATAAACACATAGTTAGGCAAGTTTAGATCATACTAGAGGAAATGAGCCGCTTATTGTGAATCCTAATGTAAGAGGTTGTTAGAGCCACTTAACAATCATAAAAAAATAGCCTTTAATAGATCATGATTTTTTTAATATGTCGATTTTCTTTTACACATTTTAATTATGTGGAGAACATATTTTTAAGGGATTTAAAATAAGTACTTTTGAGTACAAAATAAATTAAGGAAACCCATTACTTGAGAATAAAATCACCTTTTATGGGTTGTCTATGTGGCACCATTTCATTGGATAATTTATTTATGAGACTTGATTTCTTCATTTCCAACATTTTATTTTGGCTTAGCAAATTGCATTCTTGGAGCATTAATCATGTCTACAGGGAAGCTAATAGTGTCGATGATCTCCTTGCCAATGCGACTATCAATGGGCCGACGTCGCATTGATATCAAATCAACTTGAAGATTGGTTTGGTCTGGTAGATATCATTTCACATGAAGGGAGGCACGGATTCAACTCTCAACATTAATAGAAACTCGTGTCTTCCCATATTTTAAATGGATGTTAGCTCCTTTCTTCCTCATTCTTCCTTTCCTCTTCTGTGTTGGCAATTATGGTTTTCCTTGGCTTCCCCTTCATCTCTCTACGTGGCGAGAGGCAAGAAATGGCCTATTCCTCAACCATTTCTCAAAGGCGCTTATAAGAAGTATTCCAATATGAATATGTTTGGGAGGGAGAAGTGATTGAAATTGTACTCATGAAGACTATCTACTGGAATCCCTAGGCGAGGCCCATTCCAATATTATTGCGGCCTTTATTTCAAATTGTATTCTTCTTCACTCGGTTTTAATGCGGATTAATGTACTAGAAAAGCACTTTATCTATCCAGTTCACAAAATTAGTTTGCATGAGAAATTAGCTGGTTGTCATATTCCTGACCCCCTTCTCTAGTTTGAGGATGCCGATGAATAGGCTATTGGTGCTGGGTGAGGGATTCATTGGTTGGGAGAGAAATACAGGGAATTACTTCTTCAAGTGCAGAGTCTGCATGTTCTCTATTGGAACTAAGGCTTAGATCCCGATAGATTTCCACCCTGACCTTCTTGAAGATCATTATCCTATTGATTCTATAATCGATCAGCTCAATGCTCTTTAGGATCGTGAAAAAGGATCCTTCCTCCTTTTACTTGGCAAGGTTCCATTGCGGGGTGGTGTCGGTTGGGCCATAAAAGATGCTTGGGGAGAAGAGGAGGAGGATGAGATTGGTGTTGCGGATGGACCTGCTCACGAGGATTCTCGTAAGTGATCATGTCTTAGCTTAGCTTTGGATAGGATTTTTGTTTCTTGATCTGTTTTGGATCTTTGGCCTTCTCTTTCTTGGTTTCCTTCTTACGTGTTGTTACGGTTTTGGAACTTGGGTTTCTGGTTTTGTTTGGTTTTTTTGTATGGGTGGGGTACCGTAACCCTCTAGTTAAAATTTCCAGTCAAAAGCGTTTAAAAATAATAAAAAAGTGTCAGAGAATAATAATAGAAGTACATATTGTAAAAATGAAGACGCATCTTGTTCATCTTGGCCCTACATATTTTAAGAAATTACCCGTTAAACATAATAGTCTGTAACAATTTACTAAACATCGAGGGAAAAGATGTACATGAACCTTTCTTAGGAATAAAGTATCGATGCCGTGAAGAGAAATGCTTGTTTTATGTTTACCAATTATTCATTAATGAGAAGGCTAGCAACCGCTAGCCTCTACAATATCAAGGAATCCATTTTAATGATGCAAAAAAAAATATCAACAATTTTGTCGTCATTGTTTGTAATTAATTTATATTAGATGGAATATCCTTGCAAAGCCAAGTCCTTGAAATGTAAGCACCATTAGTTAAGGCTAGTAATAAAGATAGACACACAATTAGGAAATTTTAGATCATAGTAGAGGAAATGAGCTAGTTATCATGAATCCTAATGTAAGAGGTTGCTAGAGCAACTTAACAATCATAAAAAAATTAAAAATACCTTTTAATAGATCATGATTTTTTTATATTCTATTTTTCTTTTACACTTTTTAATTACGCGGAGAACATATTTTTAAAGGATCTAAAATAAATACTTTGGAGTACAAAGAAATATAAGGAAACCCATTACTTGAGAATAAAATCACCTTTTATGGGTTGTCTATGTGGCACCAATTCACTGGATAATTTATTGATGAGACTTGATGTGACATCATTAAAACACATACCTTTTCAAGGAAAATCAATCTTGTGTGATTAAAATTCCCTTTGTATGCTCTCATTAACCCCAGATTGGATCTTAAATCTTATCTATTAAGATACCTACTAAACAAGAAGATTTCATGATAAAAGTTTCTATAAATATCTTGTTTGGCTGGACTCATCACCTTTTCCAATAAACATTGATATTAAAGCCACTTTGAAAACTTGTATTGATTTCAAGCATGTGATGACATGCATATTCACTCCATATATTTATCGTATCGTTCCCCTTATTTTAAAAATTTTTGGGTTCCCTTCACAAGATTTAATTTATTCTGTCATGGCTGGACCAATGTTGACTTTCATGTAATTTTCCACGGTTGTGAGTGAAATGTGATTTATACAAAAATTTTGCATCACCGTTTCAAATCCATTTTAGGATTGAATCATAGCAAGACCTAGTTGCAATTGAGGGGTTTTGGAGATTATTATCTTTCTTTAGAGGGACATCCGAGGGTAAATGCGGAATTTTCTTCGACGTTCGTTTTTCATCTTCTTATCATACACTCGACGAAGGATTGGGCTTTAGAGATGGGTCGTCATTGGATCAAGCCAATGTATAGGGTTGACATGGAAGCGGAAATGAAAAAAACCTTGAGTTCCTCGTGGCCCTTGCTTTCTGATGCTTACTATAAACATGAATGTTTGGTGCATGTAGACATTTTTAGAGATTTGTTTGAATGGCTTAATGTACTAAATCATTTCTTGTGTGAAGTGGACAAATTGGGTGAGACATCATCTACGAGAGGTAGGTCACTCCATTTTCTTGAACTAGATGCTATGTCTGCTCCACTACAATGAAACCGACACGTTTGGATGTTGTTCATAGGTAAGGTCATGAGGCATATGACTGGTTAAAGAGTTAGGCTATTCTTGAAAAATATCATATTTTTCCCGTAACCGCAAATGGAAACCATTTTCATGCATGTTGAGGTGGAGGTTACAAAAATGTCATCTGATTTAGATAAATAAGTGGTTATGATATCATTGTTTTGGTTGTTGTATAGCATTACCATTTCCATTTTTATCGAATCATACTATCTGGCTTACTGGTCTGTGGTTTTTTGTATTCCCAACCACTTCTTTTCTTTGCATTGGCCCTTGCATTTTGTTCACTAAAGTATTGTTGTATCATTCAGATTTTTAAACCAATCCTCTCATTGTATCTATAATGTAATGTAAAGGGACCCCAGTAACCCTCCTTTAATTATAAAATACAAGAAATCATTAGTATAATTTTATGCTATGTGTTGCACTAAACAATTTAAACAATTAATCACTATTAAATTTGGTTTGTTTCAAGTTATCAATTTGTTTGATTAGGGGATCATTTTCAAAAGTTCCCTAAACATCCCTAAATGGTGTTAGTGTAGAAGATCATCTTGAGAGCTTTCCAATGACTATGAGAACGTGACAAACGGACATCGGGAGCTCTAGATATGTTCGGTCAAAGTTCAGACAGCGGAAAGTCAAACTATGGTCAACTGGTCAATATTGGACCGAATCGCACTGTGACACATGGCTTGCCAACACTCGTCGAATTCACTCGATTTACCTATCGGGAGACGAAAAGTGGGCTATATGCTATTTACTGAGTTAATTATTTCCGTACCACATTACAGGGGTCGAAATTATATTTACTTGGTAAGTCCACTTTCCAAATGGCACGCATATATGCCAAACCACTATCTATATATTAATGTGTATACATTAGTATTAAATCCTACATAGCCGCCAACTTAACCATGTTATTGCTAAGCACATGGGAGGATGAAGCAGTTGTTTGGGAGGCAAAAGCCATATGTGGAAGCTTCCACGTGGAAGGAAGAAGGTGTGAAGCGGTTGTTGGGGGTGGTTATAATCCTAACGTGGTCTTTTGACCACTTCAATTGCATGGAGGAAGGCTATTTAAAGCCTTAGATATTACCCACCTACCTTAGCCGCTCAATGGGGATTTTAACCCATTTAAAAATACAGCCGCGCCAAACTTGGGATTTAATCCCATTAAACATGTAATCCGCCCAAATGGGAATATTTTATCCCAATTTCTATGCTACGGGCTATGGTATTTTTAGCCTAAGGATTATATGGAATGCATTATTTGAGGGCCCTAAAATTGTATAAATAGGGTACCTAGTTCATTGTAATGGACACACCGGTGCAACACAGAACTCAAGCTTATTATTTGTTAAGCTTGTTGTGGGGACACACAACCCGAGCTTATTATTTGTTAAGCTTATTTGTGGGATGTGTCAATAGGTATTGTCTATTGGCCTATTATTTTAGGCAATAGTAGATGAAATATTTGTGATTGGGAGTAAATTATAAACTACCCAATAGGCCCATTGAGCCACACCAATTACTTGCAAATCCTAGATTGTCGACCGGAGTGCTAGCTTTGCATTGTTTGTGTCGGGAAGGCTGATCGCAGCCAAAGGAGATTGTATGCCAGGAAGGTGGAATTCGGGTGCTATTTTTCACCCTTGTCGTCCGAAGAACTGGTGTACTGATAGGAAAGTAAAATTCCATTAGGTTTTCTTGTGAAAGTACTATTGTAACTTACAAGTTTTGACTAGTGGAACGGTTCGACCATGAACCCGAGAGATGTAGGCAATTGCCGAACTCCATAATCAATCTGTGTGCAATTGTCATTATTGTCTTGCATTATTTTAAATTGATTACTTAAAAGGAGAAAATCATCGGCAAATAATTAAAGCCTATAAGGGTCCGAGATCAGGTAGTAATAATCTGATTATTTTCGGATCAAGTTTGGTATCAGAGCTGGTAATCGACACCTGCAAACTTACTAATCTCTGAAGCAAGTTGGTATCGAGTAGGTTAATCAGTATAGGTTGCTTTGACAGGGATGGTATTGGCTTATACTTCTAAATTTCCAGATTGGTGGGATAGACTGAGAGACAGGTTTAACATACTCAGTAATTTTCTCGCATTTCTATTTGGATGAATCCATTGTATCTCATATGCAGATAAAAGATCGTTCAATGATCCATAAGGCATAAATTGAGATAAGCCGACACCGAGGATTCTACATCTGGTAAGAAATCTAAGGTGTAATAATATGTTGATATATTGCTCAACTATTGTTTTAGGCTATCGAGCATTATTTAATGCTCTTATAAAACTAGAAAACTAATGTGTAAGGTAGAATGTATTGGTAAGACCCCTTTGAGGGCAACATTTGTATACATCTAACCAGACATGGCACATTAGTTAAAGACCCAATTATGGGCAATGTTTGTACTTTGTTATACTTGCATTAGTAAGACCCCAGGGAAATTATTTTGGTGATTTTTCTAACACCATAAAATGCAGTATATTTTCCTTATTTAGTCATTGGTCTGGTAGGGAGGAGACAAATGAAGTCAATCCACATTGTGATGCAGTGGAGAAGACCAAGTACATAAGCCACCAAGTAGGAGAAATTTCACGACAGGTTTACCATGCAAAATTATTTTCCTATAGAATTGGTATTTTAAGCTTATTGTACAAGACTCCAAAAATGGAGCATTTTTACAACTAGTTTTACATGGTGTATTAGGATATAATTTCCTCACACTTGTATTTGAAATTTTTATAAAGACCCTATTAGGGGAACCTATCTCCTAATCAGCTTGTGAGTACCTATTACAGCTTGGATACAGGATTTAACTCATATAAAGCTTGGAGATTGATCTGTCATTTGTGCGGCAATAGAGTTCACAGAGATCAGCTCGGAACTTCATTCTGTAGAGGCATTGTGACCGTGCATCAGAATGGTAGCTAAATCACCGTTGGCATTGACTTCGGGTAGGAACTTCATTCTGTGTAGAGGCATTGCGACCGTGTATCAAAATGGTACCTGATATTAATATGTCAACAAGTAGAGCTCTCAAAGGATCAGCTCGGAATGTCATTCGGTGTCAAGGCATTGTGACCACACATACGAATGGTAGCTGATCAATAGACTTAGCATCATGCATTGGAGGCTCAAGGTCTTGAAAGAGGCTTAGCATCATGCATCGGAGGCGTTGAGGTCTACAAAGACTTAGCATCGTGCATCGGAGGCTCGAGGTCTTGAAAGAGGCTTAGCATCATGCATCGGAGGTGTTGAGGTCTGTAAAGGGACAAGGCATTGTCCATCATTGACATCGGATCAATCAAAGCTCTACGTAACATGGAGTTCCTTCAAACTGTTCGGTTCTCGCGAAATCAACTCGGAGCCGGAGTCGTGTTATAGAGTTAAAAAGATCCTTATTGTCGGATGTCAAGAAGCTTAGCAGAACGATGAAGGAGCATTGAGGTTTCATACGAAACTTAGCACCATCAAGCGGAGGCGTGGAGGTCTTCTTCGGATATCAGAATGGCGCAGTGGAAGCGTCGTGGGCCCATAACCCACAAGTCCTAGGATCGGAGCAGAGTTTTTCCAGATTCAGGACAGTATGGAAGCTTTTTGGGACAAAAAGCTTTTCTCAGTGGGGAGGTGTGATTAGGGATCATTTTCAAAAGTTCCCTAAACATCCCTAAATGGTTTTAGTGTAGAAGATCATCTTGAGAGATTTCCAACGACTGTGAGAACACGAAAAACGGACATCGGGAGCTCTAGATATGTTCGGTCAAAGTTCAGACAGCGGGAAAGTCAAACTATGGTCAACTGGTCAATATTGGACCAAATCGCACTGTGACACATGGCTTGCCACCACTCGTCGAATTCACTTGATTTGCCTATCGGGAGATGACAAGTGGGCTATATGCTATTTACCGAGTTAATTATTTCCATACCACATTATAGGGGTCAAAATTATATTTACTTGGTAAGTCCACTTTCCAAATGGCACGCATATATGCCAAACCACTATCTATATATTAATGTGTATACATTAGTATTAAATCTAATGTTGATACATTAGTATTAAACCCTACATAGCCACCAACTTAACCATGTTATTGCTAAGCACGTGGGAGGATGAAGCGGTTGTTTGGGAGGCAAAAGCCATATGTGGAAGCTTCCACGTGGAAGGAAGAAGGTGGGAAGCGGTTGTTGGGGGCGGTTATAAGCCTAACGTGGTCTTTTGACCACTTCAATTACGTGGAGGAAGGCTATTTAAAGCCTTAGATATTACCCACCTACCTTAGCCGCTCAATGGGGATTTTAACCCATTTAAAAATACAAATAAGCAAAACTTGGGATTTAATCCCATTAAACATGTAATCCGCCCAAATGGGAATATTTTATCCCAATTTCTATGCTATGGGCTATGGTATTTTTAGCCTAAGGATTATATGGAATGCATTATTTGAGGGCCCTAAAATTGTATAAATAGGGTACCTAGTTCATTGTAATGGACACACCGGTGTAACACAGAACTCAAGCTTATTATTTGTTAAGCTTGTTGTGGGGACACACAACCCGAGCTTATTATTTGTTAAGCTTATTTATGGGACGTGTCAACAGGTATTGTCTATTGGCCTATTATTTTAGGCAATAGTAGATGAAATATTTGTGATTGGGAGTAAATTATAAACTACCCAATAGGCCCATTGAGCCACACCAATTACTTGCAAATCCTGGATTGTCGACCGGAGTGCTAGCTTCACATTGATAGCGTCGGGAAGGCCGATCGAAGCCAAAGGAGATTGTATGCCAGGAAGGTGGAAGTCGGGTGCTATTTTTCACCCTTGTCGTCCGAAGGTCTGGTTATTCTTCTAAGCAAGTTTAAATAGTTTCCATTAGGTTTTCTTGTGAAAGTACTATTGTAACTTACAAGTTTTGACTAGTGGAACGGTTCGACCACGAACCCGGAGACGTAGGCAATTTCCGAACTCCGTAATCAATCTTTGTGCAATTGTCTTATTGTCTTGCATTAATTTTTAAATTGATTACTTAAAAGGAGAAAATCATCAACAAATAATTAAAGCCTATAAGGGTCCGAGATCAGGTAGTAATAATCTGATTATTTTCGAATCATTTTTGGTAGAAGTGAATAGTAGTGGCTCGCTAACATATATATATTCTAGGATATCATTCCATCAATGTAAAAAATCAATATTTATAGGTTTAGGTTTTAGTGGCCTTAATGTAAGACAAGAATTATCCTAATAACCACTAATCACAAGACTGTGTTATGCTACACCAATTCCATGAAATAATCTATGACCTTAGCGCCCACTATCCTTTGAATATCATGTGGTGGAATTCGAATAACATATTGAAATTAGTTGGATTTTGCAAACTTAACTTTGACGGGGCCTCTAGAGGTAACCTAGGTAAATCAGTGCAGGGTGTCTTGTGAGAAATGATAATGGGGATATAATTGTGGTGGGCTCCTTCCCACTCAGAGAGGGCACCTACAATTTAGCAGAAGCTCAAGCTCTTATGGAAGGAGTCAAATTAGTTGTTACCAGGGGATGTGATTCACTTCTAGTAGAAGGTGACTCGCAAATCATTGTTCATGCAATTGCTAAAGGATCAACCCATTCCTGGCATCTTAATTTTTACATTTCCAATATTCTATTTTGGTTAGGAAAATTAAAAATTTGGATTATTAATCATGCATTTAGAAAAGAAAATTGTGCCACAGATTTACGTGTTAATGCTTCCATTGATGAGTTTGAATCTTTGTCAAATTTCATATAACCTGAAATATTGGAACGATTACCTAATATCATTTCATAAAAGGGATACTTTGACTACATCAGCATAATTAATGGTTCCTCATGCATCTTTGGTTTTTAAACCTACCAACGGCTCTTTATTCTCTACCTCCCTTCTTTACTTGTCTGGTTTGATTATAATGGTGTTCTTGTGTTTTCTCATCCATCACCATTTATGGTGAGAAGTTGGAGATGGCCCTCACCTCAGCCATTTCTCATTGTTGTATCTCTAGTATCTCCTGAGATTCCTCAAGCTTGGAAGCTAAAGCCATTGAGAACATTCTAGGTGAGCCAACTCGAAAATTGTGGTTGTGTTTGTTTCCTTCTTCCTTCTCATCCATCTTGTTCCTATCGATGTTGGGCTCATTACCATTGACCTCATATACCTAGTTCATAGAGGAGGTTTACCTAAAGAACTGGTTTATTTTCAACTTCCCGATCCCTTATTATGGGTTGAGGAAGTGGATGAATTAGAAATCGGTGGAGGGAGGAGGATTCAATGGATTATATAGCAATATAGAGATTTGATCCATTATGTAAAAATGTGGATTCCATTCTTAGGTGTGACCGACTAGAACCTTGCCTTCTACCCCCATAGATATATTTGAAGCTGTTTCCCTCTACACTATACCATTGACAACCTCAATGAATCTGCGGTCACGCCGGGAAGATTTTATTCTCATGTTTGGAAAAGCTTCACGGCACGCCGGTGGCATCACAGGTGGAGCAACTTGTGTCGGGGTTAGAGATGGGAATATATCGGTGGTTTCGACCCACTATAGGAAAGTTACATTCACTTTCATTTGCTGATATTGACTTACTCCTTTGGATCTTTTTGTCATTTTAGATTTTGTTTTCTAGGCTCTTCCTTAGCTCTCCTAGATCCTTTTCTATTTTCGGAGGGTCCTCAGTTTTTGTACTTGAATCTTCTTTTATTTTGGTTTTCGTACTTTCTAATTTGTATTGTATGGGTGGCGTCTCTAACCCTCTAGTTCATACCTCCCATCAAAAGTGTTTAAAAATAAAAAAAATATTGAACTCAACGACTGTTAGGTAAAAACATTCTTTTAGGAATATGTGCAATCAAGAAAGTTTTGAAAATTTGTACAAAAACTAATCAGCAGAAGCTGAGCAAAAACAACATCAAAAACAGATAAAAACCCACTAAGAAACCAATTCGAGTAATGCACAACAAGAAGTTGTATGTTAATACCAAGAAAATAAGTGGTTGGGAATACAAAAAGTTACACAAAGGGAGTATGTGAAATCTAGAAAATCGTTAATATCTGTCCTGTCTTTGAATATTTTTTAGATGATTTAACGCTTTTGACAGGAGCTTAGAATCTAGGGATTGACAGATCCCACCCAATTACAAACATGAAAGATAATCAATAAACCACATGAACCAACAAAACAAAACCACAAAAACTAACTAGGTTATAAGCTGAGCAAACCCAACATCGATAGCAAACAAAATACCCAACTACTTCCAATAAGGGACAAGAACCAAAAATTACACATGAGAGGAGGAGATTCTTGGTCATGGAGGCATCCTCCAACTCACCGAGACATCAATGCGAGAAGTGTGCAACATGAATTTATATGTAATTCCCAATTTCCTTCGCATACATCTTGCTACATAAGCAAATTCCTAGACTATTGGAGCTGAAACCCTAGGAAAATCTATTTTCTCCACTTGACTACCTTCATCAAGCCCTTTAGAACAAGAAACATGAACGTCTAAAGAAAACCACATCAAAACCGTGTTCTTGGAAGAGATTTCAGCTATCACTCTCCTCGCTTCCTCCATGGCCAACCCTAAGCAAACAATTTTAGGCAATGGTTGAGTACTCCCAAAATCCTCCAATGCTTCAACAAAGTTAGCTCACCACCGGGGCTTAATGAAGTGGAGGGAAATATCTTTTAAAATTGAAATATAATTGGGTGGAGCATTTGAAGCACCTCGCTTTGTTTTGCTTGGTCTAAATGGATAAGTTTGACCCCTACCTCAAGGTGTCCCCATGGCCACTTATTCAAGGCATCGAATGAACTCAATGGGAATGGAACTTGGGTTGATGATTATAAAATAATTGTAAATTTTGGATGGTAAATGCTTCCATTATAACAAAGCTATGAATTGGAGTGGTAGAGGGGCACTTTCTCTAAGTGGGACATGTGGGTAGGCTTGGTTCCTTAATGTCTGCCAAGCGATCCACATTTGAAACTCCTGTTATGTTATGCTTTATCCATATGGAGAATTTTGACCCCTACCTCAATGGAAAAGGAACTTAGGTTGATGATTACAAACTACTTGTAACTTACCAATAGCTCAAGAACATGAGTTAATCCTATCTTCGAATATTTGTTGTCTATTTGTGTATTTGAATATTCATCGGTCATTACTAACTATCCTATATGAAAGACATTAAATATCCTAATGGGCTGCAAACCTCAAGCCTCTATGATGTTGCAACAACACTAATTTAAATAACATTTTGAACCCAAAGGCCACTAGGCTTAAAATTGAACACAACAACCGCTAGCCTTAAATTTTCATTTGGAATTCATGCAATAGACTTCGAGCATTCTATTGAGCTTAGTGGCTGATATGTTAAAATTTGCATTTGGAATCACGAGTACTCAGGAAAGAAATGTATTGAGAAACCACCCTTGCATTCACCAGTCGTTAACAATAGTCTTTTAAAATTGAAATATAATTATGGGGAGCATTTGAAGTGCCCCTCTATGTTATGATTGGTCCATGTGGAGAAGTTTGACCCCTACCTCAAGGTGTCCACATGGAATTTTACTGAAAGCATCTAATGAACTCAATGGGAATGGAACTTGGGTTGATGATTACAAACTACTTGTAAATTTTGGATGGTAAAATCTTCTATTATACCAAATCTTTGAATTGGAATGGTGGAGGAGCACTTTCTCTAATTGGGACATGGGGGTGGGCTTGGGTCCTTAATGTCCATTGAGTGATCTAAATTTGAAGCACCCCATTATGTTCCTCTTGGTCCATATGGAGAAGTTTGACCCCTACCTCAAGGTGTCCCCATGGCCACTTATTGAAAGAATCCAATGAACTCAATGGGAATGAAACTTTGGTTAATGATTACAAACTAATTGTAACTCACCAATATCCCAAGAACTTGAGTTCATCTTGTCTTCGAATATTTGTTGTCTAGTCATGTATTGAATATCCGTCAAGTCATTACTAATTTTACTATATGGAAGACAAAAAATATCCTAACTTCCACTAAAATAAAGCCTCTATGATGTTGTAATGCTCATTCAAATAACATTTTAAACCCAACAACCATTAGGGTTTGAAATTAAACACAATGATTGCTAGCCTTAAATTTTAGTTTGGAATTCTTGTGATAGAATTCAAGTTTTCTATTTAGCTCAATGACCGATATGCTTAAATTTTCATTTGGAATCATGAGTTCTTAGGAAATAAATGTAGTGAACAACCACCCTCGCATTCACTAGTCGTTAAAAATATTATTTTAAAATTGAAATATAATTGTGGGGATCATTCAAATCCCCTCATTATGTTCCCCTTGGTCCATATGGAGAAGTTTGACCCCTACCAAAAGTTGTCCACATGGCCTCTTATTGAAAGCATCTAATGAACTCAATGGGAATGGAACTTGGGTTTATGATTACAAACTACATGTAAATTTTAGATGGTAAAATATTTTATTATACCAAAGCTTTGAACTGGAGTGGTGGAGGAGAACTTTCTCTAAGTGGGACATGGGGGTGGGCTTGGGTCCTTAATATCCACCAAGCGATCCACATTCAAAGTTCCCCGCTATGTTCTCGCTTGGTCCATATGGAGAAGTTTTACCCCTACCTCAAGGTGTCCCCATGGCCACTTATTGAAAGCATCCAATGAACTCAATGGGAATGGAACTTAGGTTGATGATTACAAACTACTTGTAACTCACCAATAGCCCAAGAACTTGAGTTCATCCTATCTTTGAATATTTTTGTCTATTTGTGTATTGAATATCCGTCAAGTCATTACTAATTGTCCTATATGGAAGAAAATAACTATCCTAGTGGCCGTTAAACTCAAGCCTATGTGATGTTGCAATGCTGATTCAAATAACATTTTGAACCCAACGACTACTAGGCTTGAAATTGAGCACAACGGCCACTAGCCTTAAATTTTTGTTTGAAATTCATGTGATAGACTTTGAACATTCTATTGAGCTCAACAACCGATACACTTAAATTTTATTTTGGAATAATGAGTGCTCAGGAAATAAATGTAGTGAGAAACCATCCTCATATTCATTAGTTGTTAAAAATTGTCTTTTAAAATTGAAATATAATTATGAGGAGGATTCGAAGCTCCTCGCTATGTTCCTCTTAGTCCATATGAAGAAGTTTGACCCCTACCTCAGGGTGTCCACATGGTATGTTATTGAAAGCATCTAATAGCCCAGAACTTGAGTTTATCTTGTATTTGAATATTTGTTGTCAAGTCATGTATTTAAATATCTATCATGTCGTTACTAATTTTCCTGTATGTAAGAAAATAACTATCCTAGCGGCCACAAACCTCGAAGCTTCGTGATGTTGCAACAATGCTAATTAAAATAACATTTTGAACCTAGTTGTCTACTAGGCTTAAAATTGAATACAATGACCGCTAGCCTTAAATTTTTCATTTAGAACTCATGAGATAGACTTTGAGCATTCTATTGAGCTCAGCAGCTCACAAGATTAATTTTTTGTTTGGAATCACGAGTACTCAGGAAATAAAGTTAGTGATAAACCACCCTAGCGTTTGCCATTCATTAAAAATAGTCTTTTAAAATTGAAATATAATTGCGGGAGCATTCAAAGTGCCCCACTATGTTCCAAGTATAAATTTTGGATGGTAAACACTTTTATTATACTAGAGCTATGAACTAGAGTCGTGTATTTGGCTATCCATCAAGTCATTACTTATTGTCTTGTATGTAAGACAACAAATATCCTAGCGACCACTAACCTCAAGCATCTGTGATATTGCAATCATATTGAACCCAAGGGCTGCTAGGCTTATATTTTCGTTTGGCATTCATATGATAGACTAAAAATAGACTATTGACCTCAGTGGCTGCTAGGCCTAAATTTTTGTTTCCAATCATGATTATTCAGAAATAAATGTAGTGAGAAACCACCCTAGTGGTTTCAAATCATTAAAAAAGTCTTTTAAAATTGAAATATAATTTCGGGGAGCATAGTTAGATTTTCAATCGAGTCATTATACATTATCCTGAATGTAAGACAACAAATATCCTAGCGGCCACTAGGAATATCATGTAATAAACTATGAATATCATGTTGTACTTAGAGTCCACCTAGCTAAACAATTGGTGTTGGAGTTTAGTTCAGTTTTGAGTTTTTAGTCTAGTCGTTAATCAATATCTTGAATGCAAAGACAAGAATTACCATTGTGGCCGCTAATCCTAAGTATTTATTATGTTACACAGAAAATAAACATCCACCCTAGCGGTCACTAGTCTTAGAAGGTAGAAATGTAACATCCAAATATAATAAAGGAGCTAGTTAATTTTTTAGTCGGGTTGTTACGGATTGTCCTTTATGCGAAGGCAACATTATCCTAGCAAAATTTAATCTCATGTTTTTGTTATGTTGCACCAATGCTATTTACTAATATTTAAATTTAGAAGACACTAGGATTCGAATATCATGGCGATCCCGATAAATTAGTACTCAACTCTAAATATAATATTGGTTCTTAGCTCAGTTTTGAGATGAGTCATTGTAGTTATATCGTATGTTAGTCAAACAGAAACTTAGTGGCCTCTAGTCTCTATTCTTGTTTGAAAAATGTATTCAGGAAACTCTTTAATATTTTATGCATTGTGTTATATCGTAATAGCAAGGTAATGTCATAAACTTCTAGCTTAGAGGCCTCTAGTCTTGGAATATGTTAATTTAGAATTTAAAAATTGTTACTTTATATTGGCTCATTTATCAAGTAAGTCGTTACTAACTATAAGTGAAATATATGTTTGTAAATAGAATGGTTAACATTTATATTTAATAATGTTTACGAGAACATATAATGTGCTTACCTTTTACAAAACATAAAAATTGTAAAGACAATGCATTTAATTATTTCTACGTGGAGAAACTAATATAAAAAACTATGTATAACAACACAAAAATCAAGAGAGAATTGAATATTGAAGAATTAGTCACGACTATTTATTTCATATTAAAAAAACATTAAAGGAAGTCAAAATGATTACCTAAACTCTACAAAATCAAACCATTACAATTTATAAAAAAAGAATATGTGATTTGTGTTTTGCATGCTAGAGATAGATGCCAACACTTATGGGAAAAATTAAATGGATGAAGAAGAATGCAAAATAAAAAAAAAAACTAGAGAGATAGATAGAAGGGATGAAAAGGGAACCCGTTTAACAAACACAAATACTTGAGCTACGATTGAACATAAAAAATGGGTTTTCGAAAGGAATAAATATTTTAAAAGGGATTACAAAATCTTCGGTCATGGGCGAGAAAAAAATGTGGTTTTAGAGAGAGCAACGCGTTTGACAAGAAGATGGAACAAAACTGCAAAGGCGCTAAAGGGAAAGGTAGGGACGGATTGCGGTGTAAAACACAAGAACTAGATGAATACAGAGCTACTACAAGTGCCCGCCATCAACTATGGTACACGTCAAGAACATAGATTATTTTGATAAATACATTTTTAGTTGTATCTGATATTTTGACATAATTGATAATGTCTGTTAAAGCTTCGTATTCTCTCTAAAACACAATATCAGTGAGATTCTATCTGCAACATGTTTTTCTTGTCTCTTTTGATTCCCGTCCCTTTGATGGCCTCCTTATCTTTACTTGCACCCATGATCTATCCTCTATCACTATTTTCTATCTTGTTTGTACACCCCAAATGTGATTATGATTTCTCCCTCAACTTACCGTTTATTTTATTTTTTCCAAATCGAGCACTCGCACGAGAAATTAGTGCTTGCATGTGTCGTATTTTTATTTCAAGAGATCCTTTTCTATGCTTACAAAATAAAACAAAATCCTTATACATATTTCTCCTATTTATTTAGTTTTCTCAAATGCATCCAACGGAAAAAAATTTAAAACTGAAAAAAGTGCAAATAGGAAATTTCAAAATTTGAATTCGCTTTCGAAAGTGAAAGTGCAGGATTTTGATATTTCAAATATTTTCATTCAATGTGGGGATTCCACATATCGTACCTTGAATTAACCTATCATTAATATTTGCATTTAATTTGGGGCATATGGTAGGATATGGGGAAATCAAATTCATTAATTTTACCTACTTTAGGAATAAGTGGGACAACGACAACAGTTTCTTTGTGATCACTCAGGAAAACCACAAATATTAATTTAAACATAATAAAAAACCATTTAGAAAATAGAAGTGAGCATTAGGAAACAAAAAAATTATATTTTAATAGAGTGATATACGCCTCGTTAATTATTAATTTTTATCGAGTGCGATTTCAATATTTTTCAAATATAATGTGCATTAATTCAGGGGATAGCTTGGGATTCAGGGAAATCAAATTTAATAATACTACCTAGTTTAGAAACAAGTGGGACATCGATTTTTATATGTGGACTTGCGGAAAAACAACAATTGTTAATTTCAGTGTAATAAAAAACCACTTAGAAAACAAAAGTGAACATTAGGAAATAAAAAATTTAAATTTTAAGAGAGTGATATTTGATCGAGAGAAAATACGGTATTTTATAAATATATTGCACATTAACTCGGGGAATAGCATGGGATATGGGGAAATAAAATTTATTAATATTGCCTACTTTAGATACTACTGGGACAACGTAAAAAATTTCTTTGTGAACTCGTGGTAAAATGACATATATTAATTTAAGCATAATAAAAAACCATTTAGAAAATAGAACTGAATGTTACGAAGTAAAAGAATTAGATTTTAGGAGAGTGATATGCACCTTGTTTATTATTATTTTTTAACGAGTGTGAATTCAATATTTTTTAGCCATCATCCGGGTTAATTAAAAAAATCCAATCAAATGTGGCATCTTGCAAGTTTGAACTAGTTAATTACACAATTATATAATTGACAAATTTATTAAGAAATTTTTAATTAGCGATAAAATTAACAAATATTTTTATTGATAAAAATTCACATTATTAAGTTGTAACTGTAATCCATTAAAATGTTGCCACATGGCATGAAATTTCTAATATATCTCGTGATCAATGATATTTTGGAGTTATTAATGCTTTACTCTAGAAAAACTAAAACATAATTTTATGCTTCACTAGAATTTGAGAGTACCTTATAGATAGGAAAGAAAATAGTGACCACTAAGCTCCATTAGAATGATATTTTTGCAACACCAAATTAAAAAAAATAAATATTTACATTTTGTACTGAATCAAGATATTCTCTTCAGCATGTGTTAATGAAAAAATATGTATGTCGTATGTTGTCCATTTTTTTGGTGAGTAAAATCCTGCAATGGCTCGCTAGCCTCTACAAATCCTATGTTTCATTTATAAGGAATGTAAATAACTATCATTACAATTTTTTATCACTAGTATTTTTATTAACAATAATCTTATCTTATTGACAATACATTCCTTCCACAACCAAGTGTGGCACTACATACCATTGAAGGATTTATCAACTTCTATATTAATCATAAGTTCTTTTGTGTCTAACACATAATTTATATCAGTTCGTATCTAGAAAAATAAGTAGTGACCGCTGAGATTTGTTATTTTAACAATATAAATCAAACAGTGGGTGTGAAAGAAAATGCTTAACAACCACTAAGCTTCAATACTTACCAAAAGGAATGATTATGTGGAAAATAGGATAAACAATTTCTTAATAACATAGATGCTTTATGAAAAAATCATATTAATAGATATTAGCGGTCGCTAGAAATTTTCCATAGTACATTTTGTTGGAAGATAAGTTAAATAGGGACAATTTTTATTGTCGAAAGCTTTAGTGGACTTTGCATAGTTTTAAAGAAAGATGATAACTAAATTTTTTTCAGGGTGCTCATATAACACCATAGGGATTGCTAAGCACACACCTTTACATCTTTTATTTTTAACACATTAGTGTAAATAGATGAAAAAGATTAACGACGATAAGATCCACTACTTGTCGGAAGGAGCATAATAGGGCCACTAGACTCAACTAATTTTAAATTTTAAATATAGAGATCAAACAATCATTTGTATTAAGGCAAATGCTTATCGACCGCTAAGCTCGATTTCTTTTTAGAAGGAATTATATGCCAACAACTAGGCTAAAAATATTATTTTGAACATGGCAGTCTAATAATAGATCATAGTAATAGATATTATTTGGTGCTACACATTTTTGTGAAAATTTTAGATGTACAATATTTTAGATATAAAAATTATTTACTATCAAAAGCTACAGAGGTCTTTTGAGAAAGTAATAAATTAATGCGACCTCAAGTGTTAACTATTTATTAATTTAAAAATATAGATAAAAACATTTCATATAAAAGAAATGCTTAGTGACCGCTAAGCTTGTATACTTACAGATCATAATGCTTTAAGCTTATTGTTTATTGTTAAATGAGAAAGGAATAAATTAGTGGTCTCTAGGGTAAACTGTTTTTTAACTAAGAAAATAGAAATAAAAAAGTTTGTATTCTAAAAAATGCTTAGTGACCATCTAAGATACAATACTTAAAAACATAGCACTCATATAACAAATCATATGAATGGATGAAATGGCATCGCAATGAATTTTTCATGTCGGTTCATATCAAAGAAAATGCATAGCGAACCACTAATCGATATTACTTACTAAAAGGAGTGGCTTGGCACTCACTAGGCTCTACTGTTTCTATTTTTAAAAATATTGAGCTAGTAAAATTCACTAATTGTCTTTGCGACAAAGATAAGAGTTAGCACATAATAATAGAAGTACATATTTTAATTGTGAAGAAGTATCTTGATCATTTTGGCCCTCCACATTTCTAGAAACAATCATTAAACAAAATAGTCCTAAACATTTTACTAAAAATTTAAGGCAAAGATGAACATGGGTCTTGCTCAAGAATGATTGATCCGAGTCTCGTAAAGAGAAATGCATGTTTTATGTTTTTCAATTATTCATTGATGAGAAGGCTATCAGCCGCTATCCTATATATTGTCGATGAATCTATTTCAACCATGCAAAAAAACAATCTCAACAGTTTAAAGTCATTATTTGTAATTATATTATATTCGATGGACTATCCTTGGCAAAGCCAAGTCCTTGAATACAAACCTTCATGAAGGATGACTAACGACTAGAATTTTTACAACCGATAAGTGCCATTAGTTAGTGAAAGGGAAGGCTTTGCTATTGCTATGATTGACAATTTCTTGTAATTAACATAGCCATGTAGTATGCCCAATATTTCTGATATAGTATGAAATGACAAAATTCTATTGCATTGATCAAATATTTCTGATATAGTATGCCCAATGGTGAGTTTGATAAAATAAAAAAACTTTTGTAGGCCTAGGAAAATAAAAAATCTAGGTCTATGTGCTATATGAGCATGTCAGACTCTCTCCAATCCTCGAAGCTAGTTTGGAAAGATAGCCTAAAAAAAAGGGTGAAATTCTTCCATTTTCTAATCGCATAATTAATAACATGACTAACGACAAGAATTTTTTTTGGATTGTGTTTGTTGGATTGATAGAAGTTGATAATGTTGATTGATGTAAGAGGAGTGTGGTTGTGTAGATATGTAGTAAATTTCGAGAAGTCATTTCGCAAATGCGGAAGGTGTTATTACAACAAATGTTGAAGAGGGTATTGAGAAAAGAATGTTAGTGGAAAGCATGTTGTGTATAATTTATGTAGAAGAAATTGTCTATAACCAACCCTGTCAATAAAATATTGTATCGTTCAATTTTTTTCCAATTTAGTGGTTCGTATTGCCCAACTATATGATTTGTATCATGAAACAAGATGCAGTATGGAAGTTTTAGACTATTTTCATTAAATTTTAAGTAATGAGTTTTTTTTGTTCAAGACCACACCATATTTGTTATTTCAAAGGAAAGCAACAGAAGGGAATTGTCTATCCTTGAGACTTGTTTGGCTCTTGATGGCATGATCAAGATCTGTGTCTTGCTGATCAATAATTCATAGTTGAAGCTTAATTTTTTTGATTTTGTGTCGTGTGATGTTTTGTAATTGGATGTACTCCTAGGATTTTTTTCTACCTAGTTTGAACTTGTGGATTTGGGGTGTACTTCCATATCACCGCATTCAACCTCTCGAATCCCCTAAACCAGATTTCTATTCTGAGCTTTAACTTGACAAATAGTATCCTCCAAAGCTTCAATTTTACTTGCAAGAAAATTAAACACAAGTGTTTCCTTCCAACAACCCATTACTAGGATTACCCTCTTCATTATTCCTAGCAAGAGTTTGTAAATCGTCACAACATCCACCTCCTTCTTGGCTCTCTCTTTCATTTTATTAAGCCTAATCCTATCAGCTAAAGAAATGTGATCTTCCTAGTCTTCCCCAAACCTAATGTTGATCCCCCTAGTTTGTGGAATCAACTTACCCGTATTAAAAAGCAAAAGGATTAACCCCTGGTGAAGAAGAACCTCTATTTTTTCCTCCTTAAAAATCTTAACAGAAAGTTGAAGAGAATTAAACAAGTAGAAAGGAATACTCATCTTCCTTCCTCTATGAAAATGATTAAGAAGCATTAAATGTTGAGAGTGCAGTTTTGGTACTTTCCATCCAAAGTGTAATATACTTCATTATGTAGAAACAAAATTCAACCCATCTCCTCGACAAATATTTACAGGCTATACCATCCTCCATAAAACAAATTTTCTCATCATTTTCAAGAAAAATATGGACTTCCTCTTGGAGCCGAGTCCTATCCTTAAACACCTTACAACCACTACAATCCATATTAGTAACACTTCCAATCAACTCCTCGAAACCAAAAAACTAACACCCCACATAGTGACAACCCCATTATCCCAAACCATTGCAAATTCCTTTAAAATATTTTCATCATACCCTCATAAACTCTGCATAAAATGAGTAATTCCTCCTTCCTTAAAAATATCCCAAAGAAAAGTATCTCTTTCCAAACCTACCAATGATGATGGCTCAACCCTAACCCTAGCTCCACCCATCTCAAAGACACAAAAATGAAAGATGAACCAGTCTTCAATGATCCTACATAAAAATCTGAAACAAGCCTTTAAATTAATAAACCATGCCAATGTGTACCCTGAAATGATAGCCACAATAAATCTCACACACTGGAAAATTATATCAAGGATAGCTCGTATCCTTTTCTCATGCTTGAATATGCTTTTCTGCATTCAACACAACTTTAGTACTATCAGGTAAATCCACCTCACTCTGCCACCACATTTTATTATGAACCCGAACACCAATATTTTCTAACATGTCAACACACATATTAGCTTCATGGAAAACATGATTAAATTGAATATTATCAAATTTTACCAACATAGTCTTAACATCTCTAATAATTGAATCAATATTAATATGATGCTTTGATAGACCCTTCATAACATTAACAATGTATAACAAATCTCCCTCCACTTGAATATTTTTTATTTGCAAAGACTTCACCCATTGTAAACCAATTAAAAGTGCATAAGCCTCAACATAGTTATTAGATTTATTGCCAATTGGCTCAGCATAAGCCATAACAAGGGAACCCACCTCATCTCTAATAATACCACCAACAACAACTAACCTAGAACTACCTTTTGCAGCTCCATCAAAATTCGCCATCCACTTGTTCAAAGGTTTAACCCATTTTGCACTTTTCCTAGCCATAGCCTTCCACAAAGAAATTTTTTGTACACACTTAGTGATACCTAAATCTTGAATAATATCCTTCTCATGATTAGGATAACCACCTTTCTCTTTAATCTTCACTATAGAAAGATTATTTACCAAATCCCCTAAAATACCACTCCCCACCTGTGTAGAGATTTTCTATTTTTCTCTAAAAATTATACCATTTCTTTCAAGCCATATCCCCCATAAGAAATGAGGAAAAAAAAAGCTCCAAGCCTTTGAAAGGCTTAATGATTCAAAAGGACTTATCCATTGTACATACCAGTTAGCAAAAGTCTCCGGAAAAACCCAAGAGATCTGGAAAACTCTCATAACATGAATTATAACTCTTCGAGAAAAGGGGCATTGAAGAAAAAGGTGTTGAATAGATTCACTAGCTTCTTTACAAAGAATACACCGATTAGGGATCATCATTCCTTTTCTATTGACTTGAATAGTAATGAATTGATTATTTGAGGTGACTCTCATATTATTGCCAACGCTGCCATAAAAAAACTTGTGTTAATAAAATTCCTTTTTATGCTTTCATTAATTACATATTAGACCTTAAATATTATATATTGGGAGGGTACTAAAAGGTATATTTTATAGAAAATTGCGTGATAAGATTGGAAATAAATATGTTGATCGCCGGACTCATCACCTTTTCCAATAAAATTTGATAACAAGCTTGTATTAATTACAAGCATGCGATGGCATAATCACTCCATATATTTACCGATCCACTCTTCCTTATTTTCACACCTTTTGTGTTTATTTCACTGGCTTTCATTCATCTGTCATGGCCTTTCCAATGTTGGATTTCATGTAATTTTCTATGTTGGTGCGTGAAATGGCATTTTATACCAAAATTTCATGTCGCCGTTTGAAATCCATTTTCGAATTGAAACAGAGCAAGACCTGGTTACTATTGAGGGAGTTCTTGGAGATGATTATATCTCTCTAGAGGGATGTTTGAGGGTAAATGTGGAAGTTTCTTCAACATTTGTTTGTCATCTTCTTATTATACACACGACGAAGGATTGAGATTTGGATATGTGCCGTCACTAGATTAAGATAGTGTATAGGGTTGACATGGAAGTGGAAATGGAAAAAACAATGAGTGCATCATGGCCCTTACTATCTGAGGCTCGTTATAAAGAGGAAGGTTTTTGGGCGTGGCCATTTTTTTAGAGTTGTATAAATGGTTTGACGTCTTAATGCGATTTGTGTCTAATGACTCCAAATGGGGCGAGACACCAATGGAAAGAGATAGTTGCATCCCCTTGACTAACCTAGATGATATGTTTACTCTGCTATAAGAGAAATTGACATGTTCAGATCTTCTTCACCAAGAAGATCGCGAGGCATCAATCAAGTAAAAGAGTTAGAATGTTGTTGGAAAAGAGCATCTTTTCTATAATCGCCTACAAAAACCATTTTTATCCCCGTTAAAGTGGAGGTCTCATTTGATTCAAATAAATAAGTGCTTCTAAAATATGTCAGGATGTAAATTTGTTTTGGTTGTTATATAGCCTTTCCAGTTGCATTGTTACCAAATCATCCTATCTATCTTACTGGTCTGGGGTTTTTTTGTATTCCCAACCACTTGTGTTTTTAGCATAGGCCCTTAAGCATTTTTTCACCAAATATTTCTGCATCATTTAGGTTTTTAGACTGATCCTCTCATTGTATTTGTAATGTAAAGGGAAAGGAACCTTTCAACCCTCCTACAATTATAAAAATCAAGAAATCATTAATAAATGTTTTTGTTGTGCATTGCACTATGCAATTTCAACAATTAATCACTTTAAATTTGGTTTTTTTGAAGATGTCAATTCGTTGCTAGAAGTGAAGAATAATGGCCACTAGCATCAATATATTATAGAATATATTTTCAAATCGTCATGTAAAAAACAATCATGACACTTTAGGATAGAGGAGCTAATAATGGATTGATGGCTATCTTCCCATCACTTTAAAAAGAAATTGAGTTACACTACATCATTGTGGAAACCTGAAGTTATTCAAATGAATAAATTTAATTCTCTTTCCCTAATAATAGAGGATACTGTAAATGGCTCTATTTCTGTTATAGAAACCTCTCCTACAACAATTTGTCTAGGTAAATTCTTGTCATTTAAAACTTTTCATGTTTTCCTCCATGTAGTAATAGATATAAACACAATTTTTCTCTAAATACCAATTCAGTTTTGTTTCATATGGTTTTGGATATCACTAATTAACTCGATGCAAGAAATAGTAGTTTCCTTTAAAATAGATCGGGTTCTGAGACATTCTTCTATTGTTATAAATTTTTTGGCAAACTTGGATATGTATGATGCTTTGTCTAGAAACATTGTGGTCCAATTCAATGAACAACATCCATCTCAAAACCGATAATTGTTTGTATCTGTAGGGTTAATTACCACTATTGTGCATAATTATAGCTCTGTCAGACGTTCAAATCATCTAAATGATTTCACAAATAACTTTTTGACTCGAATGAGACTTGGACAGTGTTGTGATGGGAAAAGAAAGCATCCCCTAGAGTCCTCACTTTCCCGGGGTCTTCTTTTCTCAATGGCTGAGCCAATTTTCAAGTAAACAATGACCAATTTTACCTGTTACAAACCATATTTTTTCCATAATAATTCAAACCACTCCAAACCCTTATAAAATATAAAAGTGTGCCCGAATTTCTTTTAGAAGGGGAAATATTGGGTTTTGGGCAATTTGTTCCTTTTCCACTTGTCGAGTAGGATTGTATTCATGTTTTGTGCAAATAAAATTGTCCACAAAAGGCAATGACTCCTCATATAAGATCTACAACTGTATATGTATGAATTTGTAACAAATTTGAAATGTATAGATAGAGCATTTCAATGTAAAGATGATGACAGATCAATTTTGTTATTTCTTGAATAAAAAATACAATTTGTGGCACAATGAGGATTTTGATTAATGTAAACTATATGATATTGGTTCAGTGTATCTCTGAGGGCATAAGATGGCATTTCTCACAAAAATTTTACTTGCATTGTGTCAAGGATTATTTCATTTTCTTGCGCACGGAAGTGACTCATTGTTTATATAGAGAATGGAACAATTTACAAGCATAAATTCTACTATCTTTCATAGTAATAGAATTTGTGATATACATAAAATCCCAACTTTGTTGTTTGCTTTTAATGATTACTTGGAGATATAGTTTATAATAATAAACACTAGTGAACTTGTACAATCTAAAAAAATACTTGAGTTGTTACAAAGTATATTTCGGGGTGAGAATGTAATTTTATTATGAGTTCCACCAGAATTCAAAATAACACTACTAACATTTAAGGCTAGTGTCAAATTTAAGGATGTGTGCATAACTAACAATGAAAGTTCATGCCTCACAATTTCAAAGTTTGAGACTTGCGTTCTGAAAGTGTGAGTGCGAGGATTCACACTTTCATTGTGTGTATGAAAGTGTAGAGATCACACTTTCAGAGTGTGGTAATCACACATTAAAAGTGCGAGGCTCGAATTCGTTAGAGTGTAAGAATATCACTTCAAAAGTGTCATGCTCAAAATTTTCATAGTATGGGCTTCACACTTAGAAAATGTGGGGCTCTCAAAATTTCAAGAGCGTGGGGCTCGCACTTTGAATCTACGAGGATTTTGGACTTTAAATGTGTGATGTTTGCACTTTCATAGTGGGAGAATCAAACTTGAGTACAAAGGGATTATGAATCATAATAGTTACCAACAACTAATCTTACATCGATGCTTTTTCACTTATCATTTGATATGACTTATAAGAGTTAGTGACCGCTCATCAGTAGATCGAGGCTCATGAATTATAAGATTTAGCATCCACTCACCTTAGATTGAGGATCATTAATTATAATAGTTAGTGACTCATCACCTTAATACAATGGGCTCAAAAATAATAGTTAGTGTCCACTCATGAATTTCACCGTGCTCATGCCTTATAATAGTTAGCAGTTCCTAGCCTTACATACTCTCAACATTGAAAATATAAAAAATGGTGAAATTGGAATCCAATAGTAGCAAATTGGAATCCAATAATAGCAATATTCGAATCTAATAATAGTGATATTAGAATCCAAAAATAGAGAAATTGGAACTAAAATAATTCCAGTAATGACAATATTGGAATCTAATATTGCCACTGATGGAATCTAATATAGGAAAAATTGGAATCCAATATAGAAAAAAATGGAATCCAATATACACAAAAATTGAAATGGATTTCTTCTAATACTTAAAATACTGGAGTCTCAATTCACTGGAATATGTCCCAATTTAGTGAAATAAGTGTTGATCCCAAAATTGCCCTTTGACCAATCAACCTGCTTTGACCTCAAAACACCATGAACCTGTATGAACATGTCCTAAAACATTTATGGACATCAATAAAAACTCCTAATCATCAGGAAAAATAAATTTTTCATACTACCCTTTGGACCATCTTGTCCTAAAACCTTCTTATCTAGAAACTACTATTTTTAGGTGGAGCCCACATATCACCACGACCTCAACCATACATTTCTGGAAATAATAAGGATTCCTCTACAACATCCAACAATAAATTTTTATTAAACAATAAAAACCGGGTCACCATACTTCACTTTCTCTCAACTACTCCTAAGCAAGGGTTTTACACCTCTTTACCTTCATAATCTTCGTTCATAAATACTTGACTATAAAAAAATTTGATTATTTTTATGAAACCTTATTAAATCAATTTAGAAGAATCCTTGAAAGATACAAGGTCCCATGAAAATCACAATATTTACAACGAGCATCTGAAGTTTAACTGAAATGGAATTTAACTTGATTTTCAACATGTCTTACAAAATCAATCATATTTGACAAAATACAAATCATGGGCACCTAAATTTTTTCTCAAAGCACCATGACTCATCCCTATAACATATAAAATCATCATAATTTTAATTCCATATCTCAATCTCTCCAATCACTAAGACTTACCTATGTTTGCATGTTAGATCCTCACTAGTAGAAGCTAGGGTCAACTAAATAATGTAATAACTGAACAATAAACCTCTAAAAATGACCCAAACATACCTTATATGCCATGATACACCCAAATTCATGCTTCTATTATCTCAAATGGCTCCAATCCACATTTTCAAACCTCCAAGCAATAACACTGCTCCTAATGAGCACCTAAAACCAAATGAAACACATGTACCTGTACCATGCCACTACTATGAGTGCTCCAAAATCTCAAAACATGTTATATATCATGCCAGAATACTTCCCAAGAATCCAAGAAGCTCATATTTCCAAGCTATACCTTCTAGGCACATTTATAGGCTTGTTAGAGAAAACACACTTCACTGAATCCCACTATAGCAAATGATATACATCTAAAGTAGTATGTTAGCATCATGTACAACATCATGAAATAATCATAACACATTCAATTTTTCATTAATGTGGTTTTTCATTAATGGAAAAACCTATTAGAACTAGGCCAACATTCCTAAAGTTTTAAAGTTAAAATCCATCTACGGCTTCTTTTGCACTCCCTCTTATCTTATTCTTATCCTCTTTTCTTCTTATTCTAGAGAGATTTACCATTGGTACATGGGTACCTTATTAGGAATTGGTTTGTAGGACCCATTTGATTCATTTTATTAGATTCTTAGATATTTTTTCCATCTCTTTTTGTGGATGTTATTCCCACTAGATTTTCCTCCATTGCTTGAGATCCTTGTTGTTCATGGGTGCCTCATCAATATATTTTTTCGGGAACTATTTCTCATTTTTGACTTGTTGCCTAATCCTAAGTTATGATGAAGGGGGGTTTGGCATGTGCATTTTCCACATCATGTGGTGAGTCATCTCAGTTAGGTGAGTTCATAGGTCTTAGGTGTCATAAGGGTTATGAAAAATTCCATTGGTTCATATGTGTTAATGTACATTAGTGTGTTACATGTGAGTTACTTTCTATATAACTACCATATAACACACTGATTTACATTGACACATATGATGCATCATAATTTTTCATAACCCTTATAACACCTAAGAACTATGACCTCACCTAACTAAGATGACTCACCATGTGATGTGGGAAATGCACATGCAAACACCCCCCTTCATGGTAACTTAGGATGAGGTGGTAAGTTAGAAATGAGAAATGGGTTCTGATAACAAATCCTAATGAGGCACCCATGGAAAAAAAGGATCTTAAGAAATGGAGGAAAACCATTTGGGAAAAGCATCCACAATAATAGATGGAAAAAAATCTCTAACAATCTAAGAAATATGCCTCCTATGGGTCTCTATAATGAGGGCTCGAAAATGTACCCACGTAAAAATAGGTAATATCTCCGGAAGAAGAAGAAGATAGGATAAGAAGGAGACAAGAGGGACTGCCTAAGAATCCATAGATGGATCTAAACTTAGAAACTCTTAGAAGTATCACAATGTAAATTGGAGAGTAGCACAAATCTTACCAACATGCTCGATCTCGTGACAAAAAAATCAAAAACACGATAACAAAAGGATCATGCAGATAATGTGAACATCAACCAATTTTCATTTCGGTAGCGTGATGAGCTTCCATGGGGAGTAAGAATAAAACATGAACATGCATATAAAGAATTGAAGGTTCACATCTCAATCAATTATCTCATGTCTCTCTCATAGATCTAAAAAATAGAAAGAGGTACAAACAGAGGAGATGTGTAACCCCAAAGTGAAAGTAATCATACCTCCTCAAGTGGATAAGGGGAGTTACATTCCTAGAATGGAATGTAACTCCTATATGACCCATCGATGCACACTAACCCATATGATGTAGAATAATATGTCATAACCCCTACGAAACTTAAGACCTATGACCTCATTTAAGTAAGATGACTTAACACGCGATGTGGAAAAAATACACACTAAACTTCAAACAAAAAAAAAACACTTTCAATTTCTCATATGCATGTTAAAACTTAGCATGGGAACTTAAGATGTTAGGGAGATATGAGGAAGGTTATGAGATAATACCTCTAGGCATTATTTATGGGTTTGATGTCCTATCCTTTTTGAATAATTGTTAACACAAAAATTGGTCTAAAATGCTCCTAAAACCCTAATAAAGACTCAATATGAAATATTTTTTTCAAAACATCTTGAAATTGATTCAAACCTCTAAATAAGGTACTAGAACATGTAGTCAATTATCCTATGTACATGTAGGTGGTGGTGGTATTCCGGATGAGAGAGAAAATGTGTAGGTACAGGTTTGTTTACTCAAGAAGTTGTTGTAGTTCTTAAGAATTGCATTGGCCAAGATGAACAAATGGATAAAATAGGGTTTTAGAGATCCATTCTTCATGTCTATGGTGGTTTTTATATAGATTTAAGTTTATGATGTTAGGAATATATTATTAGTGTTCACAAGACTAATATTTGGTTTATTGTTATGATTGTTATTATCTTAGTTTATATGTGAAGTTGTTAATAAAAACTCATGTATATTGGAAAATGTTCAAAATATTTGTGGGATGGGTAGTTGAGGTTGTTTCCTAGATTCTAAGGATGCATAAGCCTATATATATGGAGATATGTATGTTGTGTCACTACTCGTAATGAATTGAATGCAATATCATTACTCTGTGAATTTTTATTATGTAAATCAGGTCTCAAGCTCTCATTTGATATCGAGCGATGTCAATTAATACACGAGATTTTGTAAAGGAATCCTTATGATTTTTGAGAACAATATTCAAAATATTTAAGTTTTATTTTCATATGGTATATTCATTAGATCTGTGGCCGTGGGTTGGAGAGAAAATTTAGAGCGGTTTTCCATCCAACAGACCGTGGTGCTTTGGATGCCTTTCCTGATAAATGCATGGTACTTATTCATAGTTCTCAAATTCTATGCCAAATTACATTGTGTGTCATGAGAGTATTGCATTTTCGATGTAACACTTAGCTTTGGCATGCGTAAGAGAAAATTTCCATAAATTGATCTGAAAAATCTAAGAAACAAAGAGATAGATCAAGTGATAACACTCAGGAAAGCATTTTATCAGCTTACATATTTGCCCTTTCTTTAGTTTTATTTGTGTTATAAGGTGTTTTGAATCAGCTCACACGCGTTGTCACATTTATGTGCATACGATTTAGATTTTGTGTGCCTTCAAGTTATTTATCACTATAAACGTCAAGATAATGAGGTGGATGAAAATTAATCAGGCGGTTATATTGAATTAGGAGAAATATTTATTTGGTCCTCCTCCCACATTTGAGTTTTTAATCCTTATAACGTACCATTTTTTTAATGCACGCTGAGTTGTCTTCCACATGTAATATTCCCACGTTCTAGTTCTACATTTCGGCTTTGAACTAGTCAATGGAAAAAGATCCTGCAAAGAACATATTATTCTATATTTTCCATAGTAATAGGTGATTAGTCTTATGGTTTATAGGATTATATATATATTTATTCCTTCATATCTTGTTCTGGTCAATAGTTTAGATTTTATTTATTTATTGTGGTTTAGGTAGTATTAATCATTGATTCATTCTCTTACATAAGTACAAACGTATTATGTTAAGGCGTTTATGCTTAAGTTGTATATCCAAGCCTTATTTGTATGTTTGAGATAGTGAGTTCTTTAAATTGTCCATATTTTATATAGTTTGTTAGTCTGGTTTCATAAGTCTTTGTTAAAACAAAATTATTATGTCAATGTAATTAAAGTGTCATAAAAGTGTGTCTACAATCACAATGTCATATGTTGAGTCAATTCTAATATACATTTTGTGTCATGTCTATCTTATAAAAGAGTCATCATCAAATTTGAGTTTTTGAAGTGTCTCGTGTCAAAGTAGCCTAAATAAATAAATTGCCTCATGGAAACATTTTCTGTGGAATCGACATTTGATTGAGGAACGTAAACTCGAGATCAATGATGAAATCATACTGATCTAGCATCATAAAACCAGGTGTCCGAGGAAACAGAGGATGAAGGGCCATCATTGCATCTTGTCACTCACTAATGATGAGGTCGCATACAACATTGGTGGCACCTTTTATTATTTTAGTTGTTTACTTTGAGTAGCATGTGTAGAAATAAAGCATGGTTTTCATTCCCGCTAAAGTTTGAAATGTAGGGGATTTACATTTTGAATCATGTGAACAATTGTATAGAGGGCAATTGAACTAGAGTGATCCTTTGATTGTTGATAGTTTTTGACTGTCATACTTCTAACATCAATCAGTCGGTGTAAGAGCGTTCACTGGAAGTGAAAGAAGGAATTTTTGAGTTCACACATATAGGTAAATCAGTAGAAGTGTGATCATTCGGTATGGTATTCATTGTGGTGAAGTGGATTGGTCATGTGCAAAGATGATCTACACAAACCTAGATCCAAGCCATCGTATACAAACCTAAAAGTATGCGGAGGAATACGATTCTGTTTCCAATTCTTGAGATGTGTTTCTCCCCATGTTCCCACTAAGGGGGAGAATTGTAGGAATATATTATTAGTTCTCATATTATTAATATTTGATTTATTGTTATGTTTTTTATTATCTTAGTTTATATGTGAAGTTGTTAATAAATAACTCATGTATATAGGAAATTGTGATATATTTATGGGACAGGGTAGTTGAGGTTATTTCCTAGATTCTAGGGATGTATAAGCCTATATATATGGAGATATGTATGTTGTGTTTGTACCTGGAATGAATTGAATGCAATATCATTATTCATGAATTTTATTTTGTAAATATGGTCTCAAGATCTCACAACGTACATATCCCCATTTGAGAGAGAAAATGTGTAGGTACATGTTTGTTTACTCAAGAAGTTGTTATAGCTCTTAAGAATTACATTGGACAAGATGAAAAAATGGATGAAATAGGGTGTTAGAGACCCATTATTCATGTATATGGTGGGTTTTAAGATGGCTTTCAGTTTCTAAGTTGTCCTCTGAGGTCAATTTCTCATGACTTGTTTTTGAGGTGATTTGACATTGTGTTCTTAAGGAGCTTTCATGACATGAATACAAGGTATAGAGAAAATAAAGCATGAAGTAGGTTATAAGAGCTTAAAGAAAAGTATTTGAAAGGTTTTTGGTTTTTAAGATGATCATGTGAGCCAAAGATGATCATGTTGTTGTGTTATGCAATAAAACCTAATGTAAGTAGTTATTCATGAGATTTAAAGGTAAAAATGGCCTAATTGTGTTATGGAAGTCCAAAATAATATTAAGTTTTAATTATTACATGTTTTTAGATGATATAAGAACTATTGTATGAATGACCTCAATGGTTTTAGGTGTGCATGACCGACCTAGTTGAATATGTTATTAATTTGTGTGTGTGTGTGTGTGTGTGTGTGTGTGTGTGTGTGTGTGTGTGTGTGTGTGTGTGTGTGTGCACGCGTGCGTGCGTGCGTGCGCAAGGTAGTTTAACGCATATTAGAGAAGAGCGTGTGCATGAAAAAAATAGTGAATATTGGAGGAGTAGAAGGTCTTATAGACCATATGAAGATGGGTTATTTTGAATACCATGAAGGTGGTTAACTTATAAAATACATATCGTGCATGCCTATATCAAGATGAAGATGATTGATGAGCGAAGAAGCCTATCATGCAGTTTGAAGAGTGATCAAGAGCAGAAGGGCATAGAGATGGTCACCATTTGTTGATTCAGCAATCGAGAGTTAAGAAGGTGAAAAAGTTATAGAGGTTAATGAGTTGGTGCTTCCTTGCAAGTCAGGTGCTTTCTAAAACATTGTTAAGTAGATGAACTATTTGGGGTTGGTGTTTCATGTTGATTGGGTGCTCAATTGAATTTTAAATTTTGTAATATTTTATATGATAGTAGTTAATTTTCATAATTTCTTTTTTTTTTAATTCCCTTTGAGGGTTTCCAATGTATATATGTGTGTTGTCTCTTGTTTTATGTTCTTGTGAATGGATTTTCAAGTATTATATGATTATTATGGCTAATATGTGTTCAATGGTAAGACATAATTTTAAGAAAGTTGTTAAGGTCATTGATTTAGCCTCCTTAGTGAATTATGCTTCGAACACTTTGATAATACAAAACCATTCAAATATTTACAAAAATACAAAATCAAGACCAATGCATTTTACTTGATTTGTTAGCACTTCACATTATACATTTTGCTTATTACTTTGGTTTGATAGTTAACATGCTTTACTAATTTACACACATGTGTTCACTTGGTATATTAAGTTGGATGGAAGATACACAAATTGGTTCATGCTTATATGGGCCCACATGTATCCTTATATTCGCATTAGTTAGGGGAAATTGCTTCACATCATATAGGTTCTATTTTACTATTATAAATTGTTTGTAGTTCCCTATTTATGATCAATTACATATATTGTGTAATTAATAATTTTCTAAGAAAAAGACTAACACATGTGTCTTGTGGAATATTGACATCTTTTATTTTCATATGTCTTACCTATGTTTATTACTACATCATAACATCATATTTTGACATATAGGCACACACACACACACACACACATCTATACATATATACATATATACATCTACATATACATATATACATATATACATATATACATATATACATGTATATATAGATGTATATATGTATATATGTATAGATATGTGTGTGTGTGTGTGTGTAAGTGGTTGATTGTTCTCCTTATATGTGGTCTATATGACTTTATTGTCTTGTGACATCGTGGGTGTCCAATATTTATGGCATCATACCTATCTTGTTTGTAATTTCTTTCTCTTATTTGCAGACCTATAAGCCTAAATTGTATTGCGAAAGCATGTGTGTCCCATGTGTGGGGGCATACAATGTATTTTGTGTACTCTTGGATGAAATATTTTTCTCATAGACTACATTAATGTTGTTTGAGTTTTTCTACATGAGTTTTTGTACTAGTTTCTTTCATTACTACTATCATTCCTTGAAATCAAAATTTATTTTTTTACATGTCACGGTATCCACCATACAAAAACACCTTTCCTCCGGTAGGAATTGATAAAGCTAAATATGAAAAATATGAGCCTAGTCTGAATGTAAGATTGCAGTAAATAAATGAATAATTAAGTACAAAAATAAATACCCAAGCAACTAAAAATTAATAATGAAACCCTAATGTGCAAAGAGAGGGTGAGAAGCCATAGCTGATTCACATTGAAGTTTATACTATACCCACGCTTTGATCGTCTCGAATAGAAAGGAAGAAGCATCACACAGAAGCCCTAGAAAATGTAGATATGGAGATATAAACTAGATTGGGGTGTGTGGAGAGGGACAAGGGCACTTGTGGGTGCCCTAGACTTGTTTCTGGGCACATGGGTATGCATAAATTCTCAAAAATCCTCTTAGATACGCCCAGGATGATTGCCTTTGGTCGCTCTGTTGTCACACTAAGATCACCGAGTTTCCTAGAAACCTACGATCAAATATAGACTTACAAGACCCTCAAATACACATCGAATCCCAAAAAAGAAAGATGCAAAATGATGGGTTAGATTGTCCTCAGTTATCACAATGGTGAACTTATGACTGAGGGTTGCACTAAATCTCAGACCCAATATAGTTATGTGTGTGGTCACGTGTAATTATGCCCAAGGTTTTTCTTGTGTGTGTCTCAGTTGTATAGCGAGAAATTAGCTATATGTATAATGTAGTAAATGTGTGCATGTAATAGAATGAAATTACCTCCTATGAAGTGTGATGTAGAAAACTAGCCCTTGTGTCTATTGTGATGGAGCTAGATGGATGCAAACGGAGCTCTTAGATGCCTTGATGGATACAAAATTAGGTAGTGATAGATAATTCTTATTTCTTGGTCCTTTATTATGATCACATAACTTCATATTTATATGATTCCCTTACTTGAATTTAATAATTAACCCCGAAAAGGCTGACTACCAAAAGGATAAGATGCTCCAACGACTAGAAAGGACCCAAAAACTTAGAGTAAAGTATAAAGGGGACATAAGCACCCAGATGGGATGAAGGCACTGACATTGGTGTTTTAGCTTGGCGCTAGTGTCTCTGGATGAAAAAAATCCTATGAGTGAAAAGACAAACTAAACAATTAAGGGTGTAAGACTAAAAGTAACAATAGAAAGCAAAGAAAGGTGGCCAAAGACATGGTTTATTTAGTAGTTTTATTACTTAGGAATCATATGAATAGTAGTATGCAACCATGACTAAAAATTACCTAAAGTGTTGGATTATGTGTCTACATTTTCCCCACTTTATGTTGGTGAGAGAAATTCTAAGTAACATTAAGTAGATAGAGATGCGTACTTGATAACCATTTAGATCAATGATGAAAAGTGTGTTGAGGGACTAGACAAAGTGTGGGATGATAAACATGTGACATGTGTATGGTAAGGATGAGGAAGTGTAAAAAGTGATGATGAAAAAGAACCTAGGGCGGAAACACATGTGTAGATGTTATGATGTACCTATTGTTGATGTCGATGTGTGTGAAATTGATGTTAATTGCGACTTTCCATATTGTTGTACTTGCAAAAGAGAAGATGAAAAGTAGTCAAATACACATGTATATGATCAAACTATGGAAAAAGTGTGTAAGGAAAGTATGTAAAATGTTGAAAATGAAAAAAGGAACATGTGCACTTGATATGTGATGAGGAAAGGGTGTAGAAAGGATCCTATAGATGATGTCAACGTGTGATTTTTTTAGGTGATCTCACGCCAGTGAAATGGAAAAAGTGTAGGGAGAACTTTCTTGTGTCATCCTCCAACCCTTAAATGCTTCCCGCTATGTATAATACCACAGTAGATGGTGTGTATAAATGCATGTGCTAAGTACTATCTTCCCTATAAAATCCACTATGTATGGATTTTTGTAGACTATGCTAAACCGCCAATTTCTATGTAACTACCCCTTGATCTCATGTATCCAAGAAAATTTGTTGTATTGCCCCTAGTTTTAGGAATCCAAGAAAGGCCAAAGTCAGCTAAGGAACCAAGTCTAATTATGAGAATTGTTTGAAACATAAACATGGGTTGTACCATTACCATGTTGTGTATAACGTTGTATGGGGTGAATGATTCACCCAAATGATGCCCCCTCATTTGGGGTGCATATGATGTCGTTGAAGGAGTGCACAACCAAAAGGAGGACTGACCATTGTGCTTAACTATGGCCTATAGGGGAATGTAATGTTCTTGGTAGAAACCAAGGAACACACAAAAAAGCTGGATAGAAAATAAATTTTTAGTACAAGAAAATAAAAACACTCATGTAAAACACAAAATGCAAGCTACACAAAAATATATAAGATAAGAAGAAAGTAGAAGACAATGTAGACCAAAAATGTGGGTTTCAAACATGGGACATCACTCACAATATCACAAGACAATCAAGGTCGTAGTGGCCACAAGCAATCAGAGAACAAGCAAGACATATGGAAAATCCTGCAAACAATGACAAGTAGATGAAAACTAACTATGGAATAGAAAACCATGGAAGCAAAGAAAGTCCTACAAAATAAATCAGGCACATGAAGCACCCGTTAGCATGTTAAAAAGATAAAAAGTATGTCAAGGTGTGTATAATCTGATAAAGTAATGTGCTATGAAACAAAATGAAACAATAACACCTATGGTGTACGAAAGTGGATGCCTCAGGAGACGCTATGGGAATGGTAATAGGTATTATGCCAAGCATCCATGTTGTGTGTAATGGATCTGTGAAATCCATGATCACAACTAGAAAGCAAGTGAACACACATGTGTTTATGTAAAGATAATGACATATAAGATATCTATCTAGTATGTGTAATAAAGTGAATATGTAAAAGCATAAGTAAGAAAGAGTAAATGAAACCAATATATGCAGATGCTAAGGATGATATAGAATGAAATGAAATATAAATGATAGGAGTAGTGTGTTCCCAAGTGGGTTTGTATGTATGTAATGAGGTTCATTTGTTTATGCCCGCTCGAGTCAAGAATGAACCATAAACGAGAGTTCGTCATTGGGGGAATGGTTTGAGAGATGTATTGTTGTGTGTTAGAAATTCTTAGTGAATTAAGCATAGAGGGTTGATTTTAGAATGATGTATAGATGATATTGAATGAAACATAATCACGAGTGTTACAAAATTAGGTGATAGAATGTGTGATAATTTATCCTAAAGCATATATCACTAGATTGGTGAGTAAGATGCTAGTAAGCATGATGATGTAGCACATGGCATATATCACAAGATATATGAATAGGATGCTAGAAAATGTGATGATGTAGCACAAAGCACATATCACCAAATGTATGAAGAAGGAACTAGCTAGGAATTTTACATGGTATGATAACAAGATTGATTGATTGATTAAACATATGATTTGATGAGTTCCATTTGATATGAATACCCTCCGTGCTTAGGTATGGACCATGGGACTAGAGTGTGTCATTAGGTAATGACCATTTCTAGCATGTATAAATATGTATATATGAGAAGTTAGTTATGTAATAGGGTGAATATACGCCATGTGTCAATTTCGTGGGGGATTAATAAGTGTAATTCCTCCTAAGTGTGTAATATTGAAAGATCTATCCAATAAAACTAGAGGATAAAGGTCCTCTAATTGATGCTTGTGGTGATGAAAGCGTGTGGCCATGCTCTAAGAGTGGAGGTATATGAGACGTTGTGTAATTAAGTGAAGTATATATGCATGCAATGAATGAGTATATGGTGGTCACCTTGCTGTAACAAAATGTGTAGGTGATGGAAAGCTATGCGAAGCAGAACAAAGTGGTGATGGACACCTAGGTGGAATGAAACGGGGTGGTGAAGGGAGTCTAGATGTAGGAACTCTCCTAGAAATGGACCTAGAATGATGTAATAAGATAACAGAGCGATAGGATTGCATAGGTTGAGTTTGAGCAAGTGATCTAGGATAATAATATGCTTTAGGTTCTAGATGTCTTATCATACTAGATAGACTAGGTGATGTATTGACAACCATGAGAGGATATGGAGAACATGCACTTGATGGAGGCACCCCATTGATATAGATTACTTTATTATTGTGAATAAAATTTGGACACAAGTGATTCATAGAGATTATAGACTTGGACCTACAAATCCAATTTAGGCCCAAGTTAATGTCACACCCATCAGTTGTTTTTCCGACAAGGAAGGGTACCAACATAGTGAGAGAACCAACTTAAATGTGGAGCTTGAAAACACCATAGGAATTGTTCATCGTATGAAATTTCAAAGTGGATAGCCAATATCCATAAGAACTGGAATAGAACATGCATTGATGGGCCATCATGAATCAACCTTGGTGTTATTGATAGGGATAGATCTGATAGAGACACTAATGTGTAAGTGATTAGAATAAAATGTTGCATGATAATTGTGATCAGAGAAATAAATTAGTGGATGATATATTTTTTATTAGAAACTAAGAAATAAAGAGCCTCCGATGCATGAGGAGTCAACCACTTTCTTGTCACGTTTGGGAAGAAAATTATTGAATATTTTGAGCTTATGATTTTCAATAATAGGTGCAAAATCTATAGGTTCATGAAGCTCAGGCTTTTATTATTTTCAATCAGGTCTTGAATGATGTTACGAATCTTGAAACAATGATCCGTAGAATTCCCTATGCATTGGTGATGGTCACAATGGAATTTTTCATCATAGTTATGACCTTTTGAATGAGATGGGTCTACTTTGAGTGGAGGAGGAAGTGTGTGATTAAATAAAATATGATTTATGTGGGGGTATATAATCTAATCTAGAAGGACATAAACAATATAAATAAATGTGATAAAGTAATATATAAATTACTAAAAATAATAAAATAGAAACCTAATATGCAAGAAAAAGGTGAGGAAAGAACTTAGTTGATTACAAATTTTTGTTATAGAGTGTCGTAGAGATGATAGGAGAAAATAGAGGTAGGAGAGAATGATAAGAGGTCCCATAAATATTGGATAGGGAGGATCTGAATGGATTGGGGTGCCTCGACAAGGACTAGGAACCCACGGTGCTCGGTATGCATTCTAGGTGCCTTGGTCTAAAAAAAAATCTGAAACTAGTTTTTATAGGATTGAAAGGTGGTCCAAAACCCTTGATGTGTCACATCATTTTCCCGCACTATATGTCGCCAATAATCCAAGTTTATGTTGAGACCTACAAGAAGACAACATGGAGTATCAAAACCCCAAAAATTAAGATGCGTAATGAATGGGTCGGATGACCTCACTACCACAACAAAGGGGCTTATTAATTTGAGTGCTACACTATATTTCAAACCCAAATGTAATTTTTATGAGTTTGTGCATGTTGTACCCTAGGTGCTCTTGTGCTAGTCACACTATGTAAAATAATGAGTAATAACTAAATGTAGAAAATGTAATATGATGTGTGCATGGAATATAATAAAATCCTCCCCTATAAAGTGTGTGATGTAGACTCCTAGCTTGTGCCTTAATGATGAAGCTATGTGGATGCAAAATGTAATATATGGATACAAATCTAAATGAGTGATAGTAGTAGATGATGCTAGGCTCGTCATTACGGTTTCATAACTTTATACTTATAGGGTTCTCTTGATCTAATTTCATAATTAACCTTGACATGGCCTACAAGGAAAAATATAAGGATGAAAAATGGCTAGAAAGAGCCCAAAAAGTGGTGGGAAAGTAGAATAAGGATCAGAATGCCTTAGGTGGGATCAGGGCGAGTTATGAGCATCCCAAGATAGGCTTGGGTGCCCGAGTTAACTCTAAAATGACTGCAAATGCCAAAAATACTTGGCATGTGGATAAAAATGTGTGGAGTGATGAAATAAAAGTAAAATAAGATGGCCAAAAGGTGGCTTTAATTAGTACTTTCTTCACTCAAGAACCTTTCTAAATGTTGGTGCAAACACGTTCAAACTTTTCTTTGTGAACTAGATATTTTGCACCTTAAATAAGCTCATGTGAGAGCATAGGTTATAATTATTTTTAAAATTAGTTTATGGGATATTGTTTCTTCCCATAACTTCTTGGAGTTGTTTGAGTTGTTGCCTCCACTCCTTGATTTATGGAATTTTGATTATCTCCTTGTTTTAGTGTTTCCTCCCTATTTTTTGGTTGAGGATTAGCTTTGTAAACACTATATAATTGTGTGTTCACGGATGTGAAATACACAAGCTTGAATAATATTTCATTTTTTTCTCTGCAACTTGCCTCCTTGTGAAACTATGTGATTGGATTTGTTGCTAAGATCTTGTGTTGCTCCCCTTCATGGTATCAAAGATTTTGGTTGCTACATAAATAATTGTCCCAGTTCTATGCAATTGTGTTTTCGAGTTTTTCCATTATTGCTTTCTTGTTGGAATTGATTTTCATTGCTACTACTTGTGGAGTTTCTTTGGCCTTGTGCGACATACTTGTTGTGCCTACTCTGCTAGGTTATGAATCGCTACACTTTGGTGATCGAGGAATTTCCTCTTAGCCGTGCTATTTTATTTATGGCTCGAGTGGATCTGTCCGAGATGTGCGTGGAACTATCCCATCCTAGTAAATTTTGTTTCTCCTACTTGGCCTCTTTATATCTTTATCGGAGTTCACTTGGTTTGGGAGCAGCTACATGTTTTTTTCATTAGCATTAGGCAATTCTTTTGCTGCATTATTTTTGGATCAGTTTTGAAATCAACTATTAGTCATTTCAATTTCTTGGCCATCAAAACCACCTTTAAAACTACCTATGTACAACACTCTCTAAGCTTTCCACCCGGAGGTTATATTCATTGTGAAAAATTGTTGGTTTTGGCTTTAAAATATGCTTTTAAGTATTTAAATAGTAGTATTGTTATTTATATACTTGATCAAAATTAGTAGCACATTGGAAGTAGGATATTTTGCTAAAACTTTCAAATCAGTTCACGAGGTCAAAGGTTCAAGTCACAATTTGGTAACTCTTTACCCGAGTTGGATTAATATTTTTGGAGGGCTATTTATAAATGGAAGGCATAGTTAGAATATACATCCTCTCCCATTCCAACAAGTGGTCACACGACCACCTTGGCCTCTATTTGTTCCGATTTTTTCATCAATGGGTCTTTTTAAATTGAGTTTGGCCTATTTTATGGGAACTTGGAATCTTAATAACTTTCTCATGGTAACTCGAAATTGAGTGCCATTTTTGTTTGTAAAAGTGCATGTTTATTGAACCCTGTTCTATTGATTCTATTTTTATTACCATCCGAAAAGTACCATTTTCGGGAGGCAAAATTGTTCATTTTTCACCATGTCAAGAAGTGTGCCTTCTTCATCTGTGCCCACAAACATCATGGATCTACGCCTATTTGAACCATTAAATTCTTCCAAATATCATGTTTGGAAGCCAAAAATGGAACAACTGCTCAAATCCCGTGGTCTGTGGTGCATTTTTCAAGATTTAGTGCCATTGTTTACTAGTGAAAAAGATAAGTATGGTTACACATGCAAGCAAGATGAGGCTCTGGGACTCATTTTGCTCAATGTTGTGGACAACCTTTAGTTTCATATTTCAGCTACCAAATCTCCTAAAGAGGTATGGGAGATTTTTTAATTTTTTTGGTAAAATTAATGAGTTCAAGTTACTACAATTGGAAATGGAGTTTACAACTCTGTCACCTTCTGATTTTCCTCTCATAGAAGATTTCTTGACTAAATTCAAAGAAATCAGAAGTAAATTAAATGATGGTGGTAAAGAAAAAAAGGATCTTGAATGCATTTTGTTGATTCTATCAAAATTGAAAGGTCCATTTTCTGTGTTCACTTCTACTTTATTTTCAACTATGGATGCTCTAGGGGATGAGTTTAAAATGCCAACATTTGAGGTGTTTTGTGAGAGGTTATCTCATGAACAAACTAAATTAATGGAACTTGATTTCTTACCAACCTCAAAGCAAGAACTTTTAGTAAATTATCCTAAGGGTAAATGGAAACCTAAGTTGAATCCAAGACCTAACATTTCGTAATCTCCTAAACCCTCTTCTACTACCACCGATAAAATTTCTGAAGTCCCTAAACCTTCTAACCCCGGGAAAGGGAAAAATACTATTAAAAGAAATGTGTATGATCCTTATACTTTTTGTAACAAAAAAGCCATCTAGAATCATGATGTTTTGTGAGAATTGAAGCACTTGAGAAGATGATGAAACAACATTAGATTTGTGTTCCCGCACCTTCAACCTCTTTCAACTATGGTAAATGGAAATTACTTTCATCTTGGGCCTTCACTCCATTGGATGATAGATGGGTTTTGATTCATGTGCCACACATCACATCACACATTCGGAGAATTTACTTAGTTCATTTTCTCCTTATAATGTTTTGAAAGAGGGATTCATGAGAACTGATGTCGAAAAAAATGCACCACAACAAAGTTGCACTCCGATGGTAACATCAAGCTCCAATGCAATAAGCAAGATTCGAACAATGGAAAGAATATGCAAATAAGAAAACAAGTCTACTCATCCTCATAGATCGAAAAAAGAAGTACAAATAGGGGTGTTGTGTAACCCCATGCCTAAACAAGGAAAGAACATCAATGACGCCACTGATGCATATGACATGACTGATGCATATGATGTCACTAAAGGAGGAGTTACAATTCTAAATAAGGAATGTAACTCCTATGATGCATTGACGCAAATGACAATGAAAATTCTATGAAAGAATCGACACTTGTCGTTTGACTTCCTAAGACCTATGAGTCTCGTAAGGTGAGATGACTCACCAGTGATGTGGAAGATGACTAGGCATGTCACACACACCAACACCCCCTTCATTAAAGCCAAGGAAGAGGTCATGGTGAGACAGAACAGAAAAGAAGACTCCCATAGATAACTAAGAAAGATGTGTCAATGGGGCATGACAACTAAAGGCCCGATAAGGTGCCCATATACAAACAACATCTTTTTGGAAAGAAGAAGATGAGAAGGAGGACTATATAGCCCAAGAAGATGGGCAACTGCAGTGACTCACCCGAAGAAGAGATCGCAAGTGAAGAAATTTCACCTCGGTGAAGGGCGTGGTGAATATGTCCGTGCAACTTGATCAACTATCTAAACATATTGTATGCCAATGATGTTTTCATGTATCGGCTCTCGTATGAAAAGAATGTGAATATCAATGTGCTTCATCCGTTGATGCTGAAATTGTTTTTTTACAAATTGAAATAGTGCTCATGTTGTTAGAGTAGATAATGGTAGGCTGCCAATAGTGGATGTCAAACTCTATCGAGAAACCTTATAACCAAACAACTTCTGTGGCAGCATTAAATACTCTTATGTAATTTGCTTTTGTCGATGATATGGCAATGACATTCTACTTCTTGCTGGACCAACTGATCGGACCTGAACCAAGAGTGAAATTGTAGCCTGAGGTAGAATTTTGATGATCTAGATCACCGGCCCAATCTGAGTCTGTTAATCCAACCAAGTCAATCTTAGTCCCCCCTAAGTAACGAATACCATCTGTGTGAGTGCCATGAATAGAGTGAAGGATCTTCTTTTTTACTTTTAAATGTAGCTCATGAGACTCTTGCATAAATCTTGACACGATCCCTACATCATATGAAAGATCCAGCTGAGTGTGAGTAAGGTAGATCAAACTCCCCACCAACTGTTGATAAAGGGTATCATCAACCAAGAGGGAAGAGAAATCAGAAACCAACTTGACCCCGAAAACAAAAGGAGTAGGTGAAGACTTGTAATTAGACATGTGCAACCAAGAAAGAAATCAAAAGAGTACTTAGGCTACGAGACCATAATTCCTGAGTCAAATTGTGAAATATGGATCCTAAGAAAGTAATGAAGCAAGCCTAAGTTAGACATGGAGAACTTGTTGGCCAAGGAGATCTTCATAGAATCAATGATAGAGGAAGAGCTACCCGTGATCAACAAGTCATTGACATAGAGAAATAGAATAAGCATGGAGTCATCTTGTTGCGAATATACACATTTGGGTCAAAGTGACACCGAGAGAACCACGATGCAAGTAAAAAAGAGTCCATCTTGGCATATCAAGCTCTAGGGGCTTGTTTAAGTCCATAGAGAGACTTGTTTAACTTGCAAATGAGGGATGGATCATGGACATAACCCGGAGGTTGTTCCATATAGATTTCTTCCTCTAGGTCCCCATGAAAGAAGGCACTCTTAACGTCCATCTAGTGGAATTCCCATATGTTAGCAGCATTGATGGCAAGGGTCAATCAAATGGAAGTCATCTTTACAACCATACCAATGGTTTCCGAGTAATCAACCCCAGCTACATGGGAGAAACCCTTAGCTACAAGTCAGGCTTTATACTTATCGACTTCTCCGTTGCCTCCATAATTTGTTTGATATATCCACCTACACCAAATGAATTTTCTTCCTTTAGGAAGAGGGGTAATATTCCAAGTGTCATTCTTTATGAGTGAGGAATACTCCTCATCCATAGCAGAATCCCACTCAAGAATCCCAGAAGCTTCCTGGAAAGATGGTGGATCAGAAGCAGAGGTGAAGAAGGAGTGGGGTCCAACAAAACTTGAGCACGTACATCTCTCATCTAAAGGATCTCCAACTAAATCTCCAGCACTCTATAAAGTTTTCCTGGCCCAAAGAGGTCTCGAAGGTTCAAGCTTAGAGTCAGAATATTCTTCACTCAAGTGAGAAGGGACATAGTCATCATCATCACTACTGTCAGAATCAAAAGAATTAGAAGTTTGAGGATCGGGAGGAGTAGGGAGAGGAGGAACTCACTCAACAACATCATCATCTGATGAGTCAGAATCTGAATCAGTGGGAAAAAGAACCTCAGTGGAAGTAAAATTCAAGGATGACTCATCAAACTTTAGACTCCTCTCAATATAGAGCTCATGGGTTGTAGGGTTTAATAATCGATATCCCTTCACACCATCAGGATACCCAAAAAGATACAAGGTTTGGATTATGGATCCAATGCCTTGCGTTTCTTCTTGGGAATCCAAGCCATAGCCTTGGATCCGAAGACTTGAAAGTGCTCAACATTAGGCTTGTTTCTAAACCAGGCTTCAAAGGGTGTCATCCCTCTTACTGCCTTGTGTGGAACATGATTCTAAATGTAACAAGCACAATTCACTGCTTCAGCCCAATACTGTGGAGGAAGGGACTTCAAGTGAACCATACAAGTAGCCATCTCCTTTAGAGTTCAGTTCTTTCTTTCTGCAACTCCATTTTGGGAAGGGCTATAAGCAAATGTATGCAAAAGCAATCCCCTCAGAAGTGTAGAAATCCTCAAACCTATTTCTCACATACTTGCCTCCATTTTCGTTTGAAGAACCTTGATAGACCATTCCGATTGTTTCTCAAAGAAGAACCTTAAAATTTTGAAAATTCTCAAAGACTTCAGACTTAAGTTTAAGAAAATATACCCAAGTATAATGCAAAAAGTCATCAATGAAGGTTAGTATATATAGAGCTCTAGTGAAAGAAGGAGATGGAAAAGGGTCGAAACATCACTATGAACAAGATCCAAGGGATGAATATCTCTCAGAGAATTTTCCCTTATCAAAGTTTTTTTAGGGTGCTTTCTAAGGTTGCAGTAACACTCACAAAGAACTTTAGAAAAATTAACTCAGGGTAACATGTTGACCATTTCGTTTTAGCTCACTTGTTCAAGGTAACAATAATTTAGATGCCCAAAATGCTCATGCAATAGCTTGCTAAGCTCATTTACATGAGTGAGTAAGACATTGGGCATCAAATCAGAAGAGAAGTGGGAAAAGGTATACAACCGTGAATGGTGATCCACCTTTCCCTTAGCCACAAAAGCGCTTAGAGTTAAGCTCATGAATGATCTCCAAGTCAGGACCACATTCCACTCATGTTCCTTCACCAAATTGGGTGATTTGGTAAACTGATATGATATTGTTAGAGAGATTGGGAACACTCAACACTTGGTTAAATGTTCCACCTTCTATCTCTACCGATCCACTACCGGAAACTGACACATGATTGTCATCACCTAACGTCATTTGGGACATGCCACATGCTTCAATGCTAAAGAAAAAAACCTTTGAAGAAGCCATGTGGTGCGAGGCACTGGAATAGATAATCCAAGTTAATGATGGAGATGATCTAGCCATGAGGGCCTTCCCTTTGTTATTTTCATTTTTAGACTCCTTTGCTTTAGAAGACTCACCCTTCTAAGCATTTTGTTTAATAGATTCAGAACACATTTTTTATTCTTCTCAAGCAACTGGAATAAGTGATCAATTTGTTTCCAAAAACAATGATGCTTGTCGTGGCCAAAATTATGACAATGAGTATTTATACTTTTCCTTCTTTGCCTTAGGATCAGAAGTCAAAGTTTTAGTGTTGGGCTTAGCTGGGGGTTGGTTGGTCTTGGTTTCTTTCTTAGGTTGGTCCTTTGTTTCTTTCATCTTTTCATTTTTCTTGCCCTTATTCGACACAAGGGCATGTGACTTGTATTTTAGAGTCCCCATTTGAATGAGTTTGTCTTGTTCTCGAATGAGTTGGGACAAAAAACTATCAAAGGAGAACATTTTCCAAGCACTACCCAAGGTAGATTTTGTGGCATGGAAAGTTAAAATGAAGACAGAGTATTCAGGACCTAACTTAGAAAGAATTGACAAGATCAATTGAGAGTATTTCTTTTCCACTTTACATTCCTTTAGAAGCAGTCTAGTGTGGAAAAAATTTGAGAAGAAGGCATGTAGGTTTTTAAAGTCACTAGGATTTAACCCTAGTAGTTTGTTCTCCAACTCATGTGCTCTCATGTCATCTTTCTTCCCAAACATATGATCGAGCATTTTCCACACTTCATCAGGTGTTAATGAAGTTTCGATGTGGAAGAGCAAGTTGGGAGAGACGGACATACATAGAAGACCTAAGGCTTCATCACAACAAATGAACCACTTAGATTTTTCAAGTTCATCATCGTGTTCGGTCTCTAATCCCATGGTGACACATTATAACCCTTTACTTCACAAAACCAATATAATTTTAGATTTCCATTTGAAGAAATTAAAAGGTGTGAGCACCAGTACTTTAGAGATATCCATAATGAAGAGATAGAACCAACGAAGGAAGAATGAAGGAGAGAGATAAGAAACAACCACTCCAGGATAATATTACACCCCCAAGTTCGTCACTTTATAGTTTAGTGCATTGATTACAATTAGATGTGATTATGTGCCGAAAACTAGTTTGTAGCTCACCTCGCAATCATCGTAATATCGCAAGAGTGGAGAAAACAATCAAGGTTTGTTGGGTGCAACAGCTTTGACATGGTAAGCAAGCACAAGAATGAGTAAAAACAAGGGGAAGATAAATCCTTGTGAGAAATAGCATCTCACATTGCATGAAAGAATCCCTTTGCTGTAAGACTGTGGTGGATGCACTCACAAGTCCACAAGCAATAAAAGGGATAGAAAAAGCTCAAGATGATTCGAAATGAGCTAAATTAAGCAATACAAAGACACCCCCCAAAATGTGGCACTTTATAAAATAGTGCATTTATAAAACTGATAATCCCATCATCTAGAGTGTGAAAAACATGCAACTTTGACTACGTATGCTCAAAACCGAGCAACAAAAGTTATAGCAAAAAAACAATTCCCACAACTGATGGAAAAATGCTAATAAGCCTGCAAATGGATTAAAAAAGTTCCCTAAATGCATGCAAAGGGTGTCGTATGTATTCTCGTTGGAAATGGCATCAAATTTTAGGTAGGGTTTGCTTTAATTGTAAGGGGGGATCAGCCTCCTACCAAGCCTAGACCTCACCCTCCGTCTTTGACACTCGAAGAAAGGATAATAAAACAAGCAAAAAATATACCCAAAAAATATTACAATGCCAAGATTAGTGTTATTCACCTAACCTAGGCTTATGATACTAACCAATGCTGAGTTGATTTAAGTGCTAATGCACCGAGTTATAAGGCAGGTCGAGCTAGGTCAACGTTGACCGAGTTGAGTTGTTTTTGCAAATTCTGCGAGTCAAAGTGGCAGGTGAACGTTGAGTGGTGCACGGAGGTGAAACCATGTGTCAAGGTTTACAATATGGGTGTCAAAAGAAGCTAATGCAAATCTGCTTCCATTGAGTTTAATGTTGTAATGATCCGCCGTGCAGAGCCTATATGCCTAGAGATCCCAACACAAGTTCGTGTAACATCTTAAGCAGAGGAGTTGGTAAATTCCAAACACATAGCAGGCAGACCAGAGGTGAGAAAAGAAGACACAAGCACGAACAAGAGTTAGCGGAGCCAAGGATCAATGAGCCTGCAACGTGAGTTGAGGATGGCCACACCAAAGGTGGAACATGGACCAGAGGTTCTAGAGGCCAAGAGCTGCATACAAGTGGAGGGAAGAAGAACCACGAACTAGGCACTTTTAACCAGGTCTCAACGCAGGTGGATAGGTTGAAGCTTCCAATGCATGGTAGACTCCAGCAACATGAAACCAAAATGGAAAAATCAACAGTAGTAAAGCAAACAAGTTGAATAACAACCCAAACCAATGACCTCGAGCACAATGCAGGACGTGAAGCGAGTTGGTAATCGATGTAAGAGACCCGAGTCGGCGAGATAAAAGGGAATGCAGTGAGCATGAAAGAGGACAATACTATGAGCTACATTCCAACTCGGTTCTAGGATCCAACACAACACTTCTCAAATACCAAGAAATGACACTTCTTTTATCCTGTAGGAGCTGAATCTGAACACAACCATAACCAACAAGTAACACACAAACAACCCAAAAACAACAGCCACTAGAATCTAGAAATATGCAAGTAGAGCACATGCAAAAGTGAGAGCTTACAGGAACTTACTACTCAGAGGAACAAAAATGAACAAAGGTATAACACTCCAAAATTGCAACTACTGCAACCTCAATGTGAGGTGAGCAATACAATTCCAAAGTAATAATAATAAAAATTGCACAAGGAAATAAGAAGAAACCAAAAGTAATAAGCAACTGATAAATGAAGAGTGCACATTTTACCGAAACCAACTCTGATACCATGAAAGAGGGATTCACAAGAACGGATGTTGAAAACAATGCGCCACAATGAAGTTGCACTCTCCGATGGTAACGCCAAGCTCTAACGTAATGAGAAAGATTCGAATAATGGAAAGAATATGCAAATAAGAAAACATGTCTTCTCATCCTCATAGATCAAAAAAGGAAGTACAAATAGGGGTGTTATGTAACCCCCATGCCTAAAAAGGAAAGAACATCAATGACACCACTGACGCAAATGATGTGACCGATGCATATGATGCCACTAAAGGAGGATTTACAATTCCAAATAAGAAATGTAACTCCTATGACACACTGATGTAAATGACAATGAAAGAATTTGACACTTGTCATTTAACTTCCTAATACCTATGACTCTCGCAAGGTGAGATGACTCACCAGGTGATGTGGATGATGACTAGGCATGTCACACACACCAACGCATTTCTCATATTATGTTTGGGAAACTCTACTTCGTTAAAAGTCATGGGTACAGGATTGTTAACATGCCAAATGGTTAAATTCACGATTTTCTTCATATTCCCTACATTTCTAACAATTTGTTGTCCATTTTCAAATCTGCAATGCAGGAAATGGAAAGACTATTGAATTCTCACCTCATAAAGTTGTAATCGAAGAATTAAATGATCCTAATGATATTATAGCTAATGGTGTTGTGCATCTAGATTCCGTCAGATCTCTTTTAAAACTTTGAGACTTATACATGATCTTCTCTTATTGCTCACTCAGATTCTGTGAGAAAGTTTTGGCATGAGAGATTCAACCATCTAAATTATAGGTATCCGTAATAACTATTTTCTCAGAACATGGTAAGTGTACTTCCTAAAGTTTCTTATAACGATGGTGTTTTTCCACGTTGTATGTTAGGTAAACAGAATTAGGATCCATGTCCCAAAGGATTGGCTAAGAGATATAAGTCTCTTCTCAAGTTGGTACACAATGATTTGATGACTTTTCCTTCTCGTTCTTTTTCTAGTTGCAAATATGTATTGAATTTTACTTGAAAATTTCATGAGGAAAACATGGGTGTATTGTCTTCAAGATAAGAGTGATGTTTTCAATGGTTTTAAAGAATTTAAGGCACTCGTTAGAAAAGAATCATCTCATTCCATCAAAATGCTTCACACCGATAATGGGGGAGTATATTGATAATGAATTGATAGAGTTTTGTACGACCATGTAATTCTACATCAATATACAATGCCTTACACTCAACAAAATGGTGTTGCGGAACGGAAAAATAGGACACTCAAGGAGATGGCCAATGACATGATTTAGTCAAAGAACCTCGTACTTGAGTTTTGGTCTGAAGCCATGAATTGCATCAACTACATTCAAAATCAGATTCCCCACAAATAAGTTCAAGGGATTACACTTGAGGAAGCATGGTTTAGAGAGAAGGCTCTTGTTTCTAATTTTCGAGTCTTTGGACATCCTATTTGGGTTCATGTTCCTAATGAAAGAAGGAAGTCAATGGAACCAAAGGGTAAGGAACTCATCTTTTTGGCCACTTTGAACACGTGAAGGCATACCACCTTCTGGATCCTTCTAATCTAGAAGTTAATTTTTGAAGGGATGTTCGTGTTGATGAGATGGATTTTGTTGAGACTCCTGATGAAGATCAACATCTATCTCCAATACCTCCATCACCTAACATGGATGACATGATTATTAATGATTCTTCTAATAATGCTTCTGAAGAAGAGGATGCTCCTCCATCTCCTCCTTCCTCCTTCTATGGCATAATGAAATCCAAAATGGATTCAATCTACTCTGCAGAAACTAGTAACTTGGTAGGAGATCCGAGTGATCCTCGACACAAAATATTAGAGACTTCAGAAATATTTCTTATTGTCAAACTCATTCTATGCCTTCATGAATGAATCTTGTAAGTGAAGATATATCCTATGATGATCCCGTTGATTTTTCTAAAGCTTGTGGAAAATTTTAATGGGATGAAGCTATTAAAGAAGAATACTCCTCTTTGATGAAAAATAATACATAAGAATTGGTTCCTCTTACTAAGGCAAGGAAAGAGGTAAAGTTTAAATGGTTCTTTAAGACTAAGTATGCAATTGATGGATCTCAGAAAAGTATAAGGTTCATCTTGTTGCTAAGGGGTTTTCTCAAGTCAAAGGGGTGGATTACTCGAGACTATTTCTCCCGTAGAAAATATGAATTCAGTTCACCTTTTCTTTCCTTGCTACTTCTCATAAGTGGTCAGTTTATCGATGTACGTGAAGAGTTACTTTTTTCATGGTGATATCCATTAAGAAATTTATATGGAGCAACCCCTTGGTTTTGTGCAGGATTATACACTGGTTTGTAGACTTCATCGATCTATGTATGGTCTCAAACAAGATCCTAGGGCTTGTATAAGAAAATCAATGATTTTTCGTTGTCTACTAATTTTCATCGATGTGAAACTTATCATACTATATATGTTATAAAAATTGATGATAGATTGTTGATATTGGTTTTTTAATGTTGATGATATCATCCTCACTAGAATCTCAACTTCTATGATTTAGGAAATTAAAAAAAAATTAAGTGCAAACTTCGACATGAAAAATTTGAGATTGTTGCACTATTTCCTTGGTCTTTAGGTTTATCAGTCTTATGAAGGAATCTCTATTAGACAAAGGAAGTATGCTTCTGATTAGTTGAAGAAGTTCCACATGGCTGATTTTATTCCATATCCCACTCCATTTTAGTCGAATAAGTTCCACATGGCTGATTGGCTGATGCCTCTTTGTATAGACAATTGGTTGGGAGTCATTTGTATATGACACATACCCGTCCCAATATCGCCTTTGTTGTTAATATGGTGTCTTTTTTTTTCACGAGCCTCATTAAACTCATTGGAAATCAACAAAGTGTATTTTACGATACATCCAAAGGACTTTAAATTTTGGCATCCATTATACACCATAGGGATCTTGTGATTTGAAGGCTATAAAGATTCAGATTGGGGAGGTTATTGTGATACACAGTAGTCTACTTCTAGTTTTTTTCACATTAGCTTCGCTCCAAAGAGCATGGGCATGTAAAAGAAAATTGTAGTTGCTTTTTTCCACTGAAGCAAATTATAGAGCTACGGTCAAAGCAGGTCAGGAAGTTCTTTGGATCCATCAGATACTTGATGAATTTGGTTTGTCATAGAGATCAACTTATTTCATATGGTGTGATAATTAGTGTACTATTTAGATTGCATGTAATCCTATTAAACATGAGCGTACCAAACACATTGAAATTCATATGCACTTCATTAGGAAATTGATTTAGGATGATGTTGTTGACATGAAGTTTGTATCTACATTTCATCAAATAGTGGATATCTTCACTAAACCCCTTGCTTCTCCTTCATATATTCTTCTATGAGAAAAGCTTGGAGTTAAGGAAGTTATACTTTGGGAGAATTCAGCATGAAGTATCTAATTTCCTTCTTCTTTTCTCTTGGTTGTACCGGGTGACTTATTTGGCATAATTCTTAGGACCCTTTCTTATTTTTCTTCTCCCTTGCATTCACTTATGGGAGGGTGTTGGTGTAAATGCATTCACACTTGCCTTTGTGAACTAGACAATTTACACCTTAAATAAGATCATGTGAGATGATAGGTTATATTTTTTTAATTAGCTTATGGGATATTGTTTCTTCCCGTAACTTCTTAGAGTTGTTTGAGTTGTTGCATCCACTCTTTGATTTATGGAGTTGTGATTATCTCATTGTTTTAGTGTTTCCTCCTATTTTTGGTTGAGGATTAGCTTTGTAAACACTATATTATTTTTATTCACAAATGTAAAATACACAAGCTTGAATAATATTTCTTTTTGTTTTCTCTGCAACTTTCCTCCTTGTGAAACTATGTGATTTGATTTATTGCTAAGATCTTAGGTTGCTAGATACTTCACTAAATAGTAGTATGAGATTGAGATAAATAAATTTATAAAGAGCATGATTTTGTGACTACATTTTTCCCCCACTTTATGTTGGTGAGCTGAAATCTCGGTAACATAAAGTAGATAGAAATGCATACCTGATGTCCATGAAGAGTGTAGTATAAACATGTCGAAGGACTAGACAAAATTGTGGAATGACAAAAAAAGATGGAGGAGCATGGAATCTAAAGATGAAAAATACGTAAATAAAAAGTGATGAGAGTGAACCTAGGGTGAAACGCAAGTGTATTTTTTATAGTGTAGAGTGTACTGTATGGTTAGTCAAGCATGTGCTGTTGTAGAATGTTGTTGTTGTTATTGTTTCTTCCCCAATTTAAATACTTGTTTCTCATACAGTTGCAAATGCAAGGAGAAAACAATCAAGTAGTCGACTATGTATGTATGTAAAAATTTTATGTGAGATAAGTATGTATATGTGTTGGTGAGAAATATTTTTTTGTGGACCATCAATTTATTGCCAATGCTCTAGGAATATAAGTCCCTCTACTTAACTGGTGCAGCTCCCGTATACACATGTGCATGAAAAGGTGGATTTATGTGGTGGCCTTTTGACTAGGGATCCAATAGAGACACACCACTGACCATATGGAAAAGCTTGCAAATACCTCTAAGAGAAGAATTTTCTAGGAGAGCGGAAAGGGAGTGAGAATATTAGATAAGAGAAACTAATGTTGTAAGTAGGAAATCAGAGACTTGCATTACAATAGTTGGAAATTACATCACATGCGTTGAAATTAAGAGGAAAAAATACTACAAACAACAACAAGACGAGGTAAGATTGAGAACTCAAAGTTTCTAAAATATTCTCATAAAAAAGGATACAAACTCCTTCTTCTTGTATTGGTGTTCAAATAGAAATTGTACATAGTGAAGGAAATAGAGGAAATTTGAGAATGAGGGGAATGAAATAATTTGGATATCTCCTTTGTTCTCTCAAGGTAGAATGCACTCTTAAGATTACAAAATTAATGACCAACCCTTTGAGATGGGAATGAATTTGAAATTTATAGAGTAAACTTGAATCCTCATATTCTTCGTGACCCTCCATACACCTTATTTATAACTTTAGACTACTCATATTCCTACAAAATATTCAAGTCCCTATTATAAAATCAAGGTGACTTAATTTACATTATGTTTCTAAAGTCACTTTTAGGTGACTTAAAGGCATATAAAAAAGTGCAAACCCCAAAAAGAATTAGAACATTTCAAGGGAGAGAAATTTGGGGGAGAGGGAAGAGAGAGAAAAGAAGAAGATGTTTCCCCTGATGAAGTATGATGATCCTCGTTGATGGAAAGGTCTTATGTGACAAATTTCTGAATGTCCCATTATGCCAAAACTACTCTTTGAGTGTGACTTACTATTCTTAGTAAATGCCCGGATGGGAGACTTACTATTTTTCATAAGAGATGATTCTTGCTTCTTCTTGATCATCTTGATGTGATGAAAATATTCATTCAATCCTACGCACATTGCCTTTGCTTTGACAACTTCTTGGGGTGCCTTACTAATTTTAGCAAGCACCCATATAAGGGACTGACTATTTTTAGTAAGTGGTAATTTTAATTGTTTTCTACCCAGACAATCCTTCCGGCTTCTTGAGATCTTTAGTGCACACTGCCTTTTCCATAAATGCTTTTGATGAAGACTTACGAAAAATAACAAGCATGTGTAGGAAATATTACTATTTTTGGAAAGTGGATTTCTGGTGCTTAGTTTATGATGGAGTATATTTTTTTACATTTTCCTCATCGTCTTAGTCACATCCTCTGAATTTCACTTGATTTCACCCGATAGAATGATTGGAGATAAGTTTTGAAATTTTAACCTGGTATTTACTTTTGGAACGGAGCTGCCATGGTGGCCATTAATGGATTTCAAAATTTTCAGGTCTAGTTTTTGTCTCTGTTTATGATGAAAACAACTCCATTGTGATATGTTTTGCATTTGGAGCTCATGTGCAAGTTTTTAGCTCTTTTCCATTTCCTAATGATGGCAAATATGATGAATGTGAGCCAATGCATGAAGTGAGGATTTTTTCGAAAAAATGATTCTCAACACCCTTTGACCACCCATTTGTTGCATCTTGATAGCCTTGAAAAATGTGGCATTAAATATAAAATATGGCATCTTGATCTGACTTGTATTTTTCAAGATATGAGGATTTTCGATTGGGTGACTTCATGGTTGTCGCTAAAAATCCTCATTTACTCCTCGTTCTTCATTTCTTCAACCTTTTTGATAAATAATTTGGCTAAGAAATGTGTATTTTCATGAATTGGAGGTTTTTTTGATCATGGTAGAGCTGGTTTGAAGCAACAATGCTAGACCGGGTATCTGGACAATCATGAACAAAGCCATGATAAGGTATGAAGCTATGAAGGAGCAATGAGGGGAATTAATGGCTAAGTGTTGGATTTAAATTTTTCAAAAAATGCACAAAAGGTGTTGGGTACATTTTTATGTCCCTGACATCCCTCACCTCAAAGGGACGTGAGGGACATAAATTTCCATGGTGGTCAAGGTGATGCCACGTGGCAAAGATCCGATAATAGGATTGAAGGCTTTGCAAACTCCTAAAGGCTAGAAATTTGCTCTTAAAGAGGTCACATGAGTGACTAGGAGTATCATTAGGGGATGGGCACATTTTTCCATGTTTTTTGTCCCTTACCTTAAAGGGACGCGAGGGACATCAATTTTCATGGTGGTCAAGATGATGACACATGGTAATGATCAATGGTGAAGGTCAGTGAGCTCCTGTAAGCAACTCGATGCTAAACCGGTGATCCCGGAAGTCATATATGTGTTTAGAGGGATTCAATGGGGCTAGGAGATTTTTTCCAACCTTTATATCCCTGACCTTAAGGTACATCAGGAACACAAAATCCCGTCATGCCCCTGGAGCTGAAAATTTTACTAACTCCAAAACCTTCAGACAACTTACGACGACAATATCTTGAGTTTCAAATGGTCTTTTTCATGAAATTTTATATGATCTTGACTATAAATATACTTTTGAATCCAATTTTTAGTTCTTCATTTATTGATTCATCCATTAGTTCCATGAAAAATCTGATTTTGTTTTTGTACTCCACTTGTGCTTAAGAAAATATGCCCGCAAACCTAATGTGCCCAAGTGATGTGAAAAATATGATTTCACCATCTTGCAGGCTTGGAATTATCTTTTATGAGATGATTTTTTTCTCCTAACTCCATTTGTAGCTCTCGAATCACCTTTCAAATCTCAAAGAGTTGTTTTGGCCTATGCACTGACTAGGCATGTGAACCCTAATTCTAGTGAAACTACCCCAACTTCTCCGAGACCTTCCATAATCTTCCTTAATCATCTCCATTATGTCCTAAGACATTTGAATCACCTCCACATATTCTTATCCTGTTATGATCAACTCCATGGGGTTTCTCCACCTATGAAGGCTAATGATAGTCCTTCACACAACCGCATGTAGCTTACAAATGAACTCCTAAAATAACCTAGGGGAATGAATGGAAATTCCAAAATCACCTGAGGATGATACAAAATTAGTTGGGAGGTCATTTTGACTAGATGGATGGACTTGGGGTGTCTTGAAATGATGGGACTAGAAAACATTAATACTAAGGTATAGTTGTCATACTTGGAAATTGTTAATGTAAAGTACGCAAATGTAAAATATGAAGAAATGAAAAATTGTAAATGGAACATGTGCACCGATCCATGTCGAGAGGAAGAGTCTAGAAGGATATCCTGTATACAATTTTTAGGGTGATCTAATGCTACCCTCGCTAAAGAAGTATAGGAGGAAATGCTCTGTGTCCTCTAATCTATAACTAATTATGTTGAAATATTTATGAAGAGATATTTATACTATCTCTTTTTGTGGGTGATCCAAAATAACTCACCGATTTAGTGTAGAGAGGTACACCCATTGTAACCCCTAATCCTATAACTACTTCTCAGAAATGCTAAGGACATCATGTCCTATAAAAGTCATTATGTATGGGGTTTGTAGAATAGTCTAAACCCACTCATTGTATGTAAAACCACAATGCCAAGGGTAAAAATTACACTATATTGAACTGATGTAATTGAGTATTGTTAGTATGTAAACCCAAAATAATGCCCCCCTTTTTGGGGGCACATGTGACGTTGCTGATAGGAGAATGTAGACCCAAAAGAGGACCAACCACATGTACTATGTAACTATTCCCTATAGGGGGAAAAGGGAGGTGCTTCGCAGAAACCAAGGTGAATTCAAACAACGATGGCTAGCCAAAGAAAAGTGTAAAGGAAAAATGCACGTATATAGAAAACATATGTAAGTGACACAAATAATGTAGTTATGTGATTATGCAAGAATACAAAGTAAATCGCATAAAGCATGTTACAAACATGGGACATCACTCACAATGTTACAAGACACACAAGGCCATCATGACCACAAAAATAAAGTGTGTACACAAAGCATAGAGAAAATCCCTCGACAATATAAAACAATATTAGATAAGGAAAAACAAAAACAAGGAGTCATGGAAACATAGAATTCTCACGCAAAACAAGTGTTGCACATGGAACGCCTGTTAGAAATTTAAAGAAATACCTAATATGTAAAAATCATGTATGATAAAGTAATGTAATATGCTAAGTACAAAATTAAACAATAACACTGAATGAGACGCATTTGGATGCCCCCAATGACTAGTATAGTAGGGGTAGAAGGTGAGCATCCATGCCGTGTGTAGAATTCTTGTATTTGCAATCACACTAGAAAAAAGCATGAATGTAAATGTGTGAATGGTATAGATAATGGCATATAATAATTTAATCTAACATGTGTAATAAAGTGAACATGTAAAACACTAGCAATAAAGAATAAATGCCCTCAAGAAAATGCAATATGTGGTAGATGGATGGAATGGAATGCAAGATGGAATGATAGGAGCTTCGTAAACCCCAAGTGGATGGAAGTGTTTGCAATGAGTTTCATTTTGTTTTCCCCCTCAGTAGTCAAGAATGAACTATAAAAAAGAGTGCATCATTGGGAAATGGTCGAGTAGTGCTTGTTGTGTCTAGCACGCTCTTATGAGTGTGTATTTAGTGGTGATGAAGTGCGACATATAGAAAGGATGAGTGTGAACCCTATAGATGAAATGTATATTAAAATTTGATGAATGGATGAGAAATGATTTATCCTAAGTGTATATAACTATTTGAAGAATGGAAAAGTGATGATTTATCCCTAAGCATATATCGCTATAAGATGAAAGGAATAAGTGATGGTTTATCCCTAAGCGTATATCACAATATAATGATTGGTAAGGAGTGGTGATGTAACAAAAGTTGTATACCACCACAAGATGATATAATGGTAGTGGTGATGTAGTCTAAAGCATATATCACTACTTGATAAAAAAACTAAGTGATGATTTATCCTAAAGCGTATGTCACTAGGCTAGGAATGTCACATGATGAAATGTCACATGTTGAGTATAAGGTCAATTTTATTTTTAAACCCTTGGTAGTCAGGTATGGACCAAGGAACTAAAGTGTGTCATAGGGTGGTGAATGCAGCGCATAGAAAATAAACGACCATGTGGTGAGTAGGGGTTGTAAATGTGGAGTGTGTAAAATGCGATGCTAAAGGTAAATAATATGTAATGCATAATATGCGATGTAACATGTGTAGTAATGGAGATTGTAAAGATGAAATGTAAAGCTCTACTCATATGTAATGTAACCTAGAATAGTATGTATAATGTTTATGAGGAAGGTATGAACAACGTATGATTGGAATATGTATGTAGATAGCCTAAGATTTCATGTAATGTGTAGAATGATTAGGATATATAATACATGGAATGACCTAGGTATGATGCAATATGCATGTAGAATAACAATGAGAATGTAAAAAGGTTTACTATGTATTGGTGTATAAGGTATGATGTGTGATGAAATGCCATTTATAATGTCTATAGTAAGATAAAGGTGTGGGATTTAGTGTAATGGTAATTCCTCAACAAATCAAGTGTGAAACAAAGCACAAGAGTGCATCATCGGGTAATGACAATACGAAACACATAATGAACATGCAAAGATGATAGGGGTATAAATGCTATAATAAGTGATGGGGGTATGTTAGGTGTTATTCCCCCAAAGTATATAGCTAATGAGTAAACTAACCAATGATAGTGAAGGACAAAGGTCTTCCTCCCGATATCTATAGGGATGAAAGATTAGGGCCATGTTATAATAGTGGTAGTATAGTAGACAAATTTTGTGTCTATGGATGAAGTCTATACGCATGTGATGGATGAATATACAATGAATATTGAGGCGTAGTAAAATGTGTCGGAAATGGAGATCTACATGACACAAAATGTGAAGGTGATGAGAAACCATGTGTAATATATTGAGGTGATGATCAACGTCTAGATGCGCTATCTTGTCCCAGAATATGCCTATGTTGATGTATAGGACTAGGAAAATGATTTAGTCATTTAGATGATACTCGAGTAAATGAACTAGGAGTAAAATGTGCTTTGAGCAACATGTAACGAGACATGTTAGAAAATGTGGATGACACTTGAGAAACTGTATGAGGAGATAATGATAATGGAGGACATGGAGGAACACTCATTAATAGAAATGAATTTGGATTTGTGAATGAATTTAAGTCACAAGTGATTCACATATATGATATATTGAGAGTGAAAAATCCAATTAAGAGCTAGAATCAAATCACAATCCTTAATTGTTTTTCTAACAAGGAAAGGGAAAAACATAGTAAGAGGAGCGACGATGACCTCGTATTTTGACAACACAAAAGGGTTTACGTAAAGGGTATTCGATTTGTGATGGAGGATAACTGATAACATTAAGGAAGGCCATAAAACCTACAGTAATGGGCCATGATGGTTCAATCTTAGTATTGTTGATGGAATTCAAGTCTGTAGATGCATGGATGTGTATATGATTAGATGTAAATGTAGCGTGATAATAAACATTGCTAAAATAAATGACTGGTGGCAAAACTTCAGTGCTAGCAACGAAGAAATAGAGAGCTCCTGAGTTAGGAGGTGATACCGCATGATAGGCATGATTAGCAAAAGAGTATGTGGTCTTTTTGTCACATTGTTGAGAGTCATTATTAAAGAGTTTGAGTTTAACCTTTTCGTTGCTTAGGGACGAGCTAGTAGATTCTGGGAATTCAAATTTATTGTTATCAATAAAATCTTGGATAATTGTTCGGTTTTTTAGGCATCTATTTGTATAATTTCCCACACATCAATGATAACTACAATGGAAATTTTCATTGTAGTTCCTACCTTTGGGTCATGATGGGTCTAACCCGAGTGGTGGAGGAAGGGCCATAAGGTTGTTGTCGAGAAGTTTCTTTAATATAAGACATGGAGCCATTGGAATATTGCTAGAAGTGCATCTAGATGGTTGGGACCAAACTTATTTAGAGGAGTAACAACATTAACAATGATTTTAGTGTGATTTTACTTAGATGTAGATGGTTTTAATGGTAATTTACTTTAAAAATGAGTGGAGGGAAAAAATAGTTCATGATACTTGAGCATACCTATGGATAAAAGTTTAGACTCATGAAGCTTAAGAGTATGAAAAAGTTGATCAAATGAAGGAGAGGTCTTAAAGAGAATGCTCTCTTGGAGAGGTGGTAAAAGACTCTAGATAAACAAGTCCTGAAGCTTAGACTCCACAAGAAAATTTTAAATTTTAGTGAGATTTTTATTATACCTTAAAAATAGTTAGCTAAGTATTCATTGAATCCTGTTTAATTTGTGTTAGATGAGCATAAAAATCATAGAGAAGACATTGATGTAGAAATGTGTAAGAAATGCATTAAATAAATTCCTAAATCAAATAACTAAGTGAATAGGTAATTCATAGAACCAACGCATTGCATAATCATGGAGACTACAAAAATAATTTAGCTAAAAAAATATTATCATTGGAAAAATCTAGACAAACTACATGAAAGGATCTAAGATGATCCTATGGGTCACCTTTCCCATTGAAAATGCATAATGAATTTAGATCAAAAAAGAGTATCAAAACCCTAAAAAAAGATGCGTAATGAATGGGTTGGACTGATCTAAGTTGTTAGAGTAGTGGGCTTACTAATCTGAGCATTACACTACATTTCGTACCAAAATGTAGTTCTAGTGAGTGTGTGCATGTCATGCCCTAGGTTCTCTTGTGTTAACTACATTATGTGAAATAACAAGCAATACCTAAATGTAGAAAATGTAATAGCATGTTTGCATGGAATAGAATACAATCCTCCCCCTATGAAGTGTGTGATTCATACTCCCTAACTTATACCTTGATGAAGGAGCTATGTGGATGTAAATGTAATGTTAGGGAATAAGAGATAAAATATGCGGAATAATCCCTCACGTAATCGCAATAGTAGAAACTAATATGCAGAAATTATTACGAGATCTGAAATAAAATTGCAGAACAAAATAACACAACATAAAGAGACAAGATTTAACGTGGTTCACCCAATTTGGCTACGTCCACCAAGAATCACTTGCTTAGATTTTATTACAATCCACCGCTCTCTCAATACAATACCTGATTCGCTTGGAGCTATGCTCAACAAACTCTACAGAATTCACACCCGAATTCAAAACACATCTGCAATACATTTGCTTGTACATCTATCATATGCATAAGACCATATAAATAGACAACTAATTAAGCAGTTTGATACAAAACCGTGGGTATCAAAACCAAGGGAAAAAAACCGTGGGTATCAAAACAATGGGCAAAAGACCGAAAAAAAAAAAAACCATGGGCCCAAAAACAGCCCATAACGGTTACCCATTACCCATGGGTTAATGAACCACCCATGAAATTTGCTTGGGCTTCGCCCGAACCCCTTCATCGGGGCTTCAACCCCGAACCCCCGACCCGCTTATCGGTGAGCAGGACCGCCATAAAAATACCCGAGTGTAACACATGGAAGGTGTACCATACTCTAACATGAAAATAGGCTCCACAAACATAACAATCTCCCACTGGAGACTAGTTTCCACCGAGCAAGCTTCTCAACCCTTCACTATCATCCGTGAAGGCCAACCAAAGCTAAACATAGCTTTAGTTTATCCTCAGACCACCTTGGTCATCATGTCTCGTAGGATTCTCGACTGTATGAATCTTCTCCAACTTCAACTTATCTTCCTCCAAAGCTATCCCGATGAAGTGATATCTCAACCGTATATGCTTCATCCCGGAGTGGAAAGCTTTGAGTTCTTAGCTAGGTGTATAGCACTCGACTATCACTATGCAGCTTACATTCCTCCCGCTTATGCCCCAACTCCTCAAGCAATTGTCAGTAACCAAATCATCTCTTTGCTTGCCTCCTGTGGCAAGAACATACTCACCTCCGTGGTCGACAAAGCCACCAGCTTCTCGTAGTCGTGAAATCCACTCACCGCTGTCCCACCTACAAAGTAAAATATAACTCTGTCAGTGCTCCTCCCACTGTCTACATCTCCAACCATGTCTCGAATCTACATAACCACGTAAAGTGGTGTCTCGATCCATCAGAGCACAAAACGTCCCCATGGTCCTCTCAAATACCGAAGGATCCACTTTACCGCTTGCCAATGCTCTTTACCTCGGATCACTCATAAATCTACTCACAGCCTCCCACCGCATGGGCAATATCGTGCCTAGTGCACACCATAAAGATACATCAAACTCGCCAACCGCCGATGAGTAAGGTACCTTGACATCTCGTTTCTTTCCCCGCTCCGTCTTGGGACACTGCTCCTTTGATAACTTGAAATGGCCTCGCCAAAGGAGTCCCAACCGTTTAGCATCCTGCATGTTAAACCTGTCCAATACCTTCTTAATGTACTCTTCCTGAGATAAAGTCAACTTCCGTTCCTTCCTATCCCGAGTTATCCTCATACCAAGGATTTGTCTGGCTGCCCCCAAATCCTTCATATCAAAGGATTCACTTAGCTGTTTCTTGAGTACTTTTATTTCCTGCATGTTTTTACCTGCAACCAACATGTCATCAACATACAAACATAGGATAATATAACTTCCATCCTCAAATTTCTTTGTATACACGCAATGGTCAGAATGACATCTAATATAACCTTGCTCCATCATGAAGCTATCAAACTTCTTATACCATTGACGTGGAGCTTGTTTCAAGCCATACAAGCTCTTCTTCAGTTTACACACCATCTCCTCTTTACCTTTGACCTCATAGCCCTCTGGTTGCTGCATATATAGCTCCTCCTCCAAATCACCATGGAGAAATGCAGTCTTTACATCTAACTATTCTAAGTGCAAGTCTTCTGCTGCCACTATTCCAAGAATAGTTCTAATAGAAGTCATTTTTACTACAGGAGAAAAAATCTCATCAAAATCTATACCTTGTTTCTGTGCAAACCCCTTGACCACCAACCGGGCCTTATATCTTTCTTTCCTCCTTCTTCATCTTTAACTCGTACACCCACTTGTTCTCGCAATGCTCTTTTGCCTTCCTAGGTAGCTTCACCAAATCCCAAGTCCGGGTCTCCATAAGAGACTTATGCTCCTCATCCATGGCTTGCTCCCACTTCTTACTCGGCATCTACCTACATTGCTTCATCAAAGCTCTCCGGCTCCACTATCAAAGTGAGTAATAAATAATAAAGAGAAGGAGAAAACCGTTCAGGTTCTTTTCTTACCCTAGAAGACCTCCTCACTGTAGGAGTTTGGGGTTCCTGTTGAATAGGTTCCTGAACTGATTCATGGGTCACTTTCCCATCCGGAAGATCCTCTACCACTGCATATTCTTTCTTGGATTCTTCCTTGTTTTCCTGCAACTGTTGCTTATACATGACTTTCTCATTAAAGACCACATCCCTAGACCGAATGATTTTCTTGTCCTTAATACTCCAACATTTAAACCCAAAGTCATCACCACCATAACCAATGAAAGTACATTTTTCTGATTTAGCCTCTAGCTTGGTCCTATCATCCTTGTCTATATGAACAAACACTTCACATCCAAAGACTCTAAGAAATGAATAATCAACTTTCTTACCATACCATGCCTCCTCAGGTATGCCTCCATCCAAGGCACTTGAGGGTCCTCTGTTTATCAAGTACACAGCTGTGCTCACCGCTTCTGCCCAAAAAGAAAGAGGCAGTCCTGCATGTAATCTCATGCTCCTAAGACGCTCCATTATTGTTCTGTTCATCCTTTCGATACCCCATTCTCGCCGCGGAGTTCCCGAACCGCCTTTTTGCCTCGTGATTCCATTCTTAGAACAAGAATCATTAAATTCATTGCTGCAATACTCCTCCATTATCTGACCTGAGACATTTTAGCTTAAGACCTGTTTCATTCTCTACCAAGGCTTTCCATTTAACAAAAGTGTCAAATACATCAGATTTGTGTCTAATACAATAAACCCAAACTTTCCTTGTTGCATCATCAATAAAAGTAACATAATAACTTGAACCCCCAAGAGATGATACCTGAGCCGGCCCCCACACATCAGAATGTACCAGCTCTAACTTACTCTCTTTCTTCGTAGGTCCAACCTTGAGAAACCTTACTCGCTTCTGTTTCCCATATATGCAGTTTTCACAGAAATCCAAACCTGTTTCTGTATATCCAGGCAAATTCTTCTTTATGATGTTCATGCCCTTATGGCTCATATGACCGAGCCTATAGTGCCATAATGTTGTATCTGCATCTGAAGCCACAAGATTACAATCATTAGTACTATCAGTGGTTAAATACAAGGTTCCAACCTTCTTACCTCTTGCCACCACAAGAGCACCCTTGGTAACCTTCCAAGAGTCTCATCAGAAATATCACAAGACAACCATCACTTCCCAACCGCCCGCCGATATCAAATTTCTCCTTAATGTAGGCACATGTCCGACATCCTTCAATAGCCATGTATTCCCATTCTCGCATCTTAACCTCGAATGTAACCTTTTCCAACTATGCCGCAAGGCTCATCATCACCAAGAAAACATGCCCAAAATCCCTCAACATAATCAACAAAATAATGCCTATGTGGAGAGCATGAAAAGAAGCCCCCGAATCTAAAACCCAAGATTCAAGAATATTATGCAAAGAAAGAATCAAAGCATCCCGACATACATTACCCGATGCCACATTTGCCTCCTTGTTTTCTTCCCGTTGTTTCTTCTTATCCCGAAGCTCCCAACAAATTCTTCTTTACATGCCTGTGCTTTCCACAATTCCAAAGATACACAATCTTGTTCTTGGATTTTGACCTTGCCCGATCTTTTGATTTTCCACGGTTTCTCTATTCTTCTCTCCTCTCTAGTTTCCACTGCACAAAGCATTCCCTCAAGTAGAAGATTCCCTGAGCTTTTCTTCACATTTCCTCACTTAGAATCACCCCTACAACATCCTCAAACTTCAACTTTGAGTTAGCTGGAACCGAGTTACTTACCGCCATTACTAGGCTATTCCAACTCTCAGGTAAAGAGCACAGAATTAATAAAGCCCTAACTTCTTCATCAAATTCTATTAGAACCGAAGCTAGCATATTCACAACCGTATTGAAATCATTTAAATGATCTGCTACTGAACTATTCTCAGACATCTTCATATTAAACAACTTTTTCATTAAAAATATCTTATTAGAGGCAGAGGGTTTTTCATACAACTTCCCTAATGCATCCATTAGATCTTTTGTAGTCTTTTCCTTTGAAACATTAAATAATACCGAAGATGCAAGACACAGCCGGATCGTTCCAAGTGCCTTCCGATCCAACAAATCCCATTCCGCATCTGTCATACTCGAGGGTTTGTTCACCTTCTCAGACAACGGAGTATAAAGATCCTTTTGATAAAGGTAATCTTCCATCTGCATCTTCCAAAGACTAAAATTCTGCCCGTTGAATTTATCAACCCTAGATCTTCCTTCATCTGCCATAGCTCCCACTCAAGCTAAAAACTTTCCCTGTGATTCAACACTTCAAAGAAACCAAACCAGCTCGATACCAATTGTTAGGAAATAAGAGATAAAATATGCGGAATAATCCTCACAAATCGCAATAAGAGAAACTAATATGCAGAAATTATTACAGATCTCAAATAAAATTGTAGAATAAAATAACACAACACAAAGAGACAGTATTTAACGTGGTTCACCCAATTTGGGCTACGTCCACCAAGAATCACTTGCTTAGATTTTATTACAAGCCACCGCTCTCTCAATACAATACCTAGATCCGTTTGGAGCTATGCTCAACAAACTCTACAGAATTCACACCCGAATTCAAAACACATCTGCAATACATTTGCTTGTACATCTATCATATGCATAAGACCATATAAATAGACAATTGCTTAAGCAGTTTGATACAAAACCGTGGGTATCAAAACCAAGGGCAAAAACCGTGGGTATCAAAACAATGGGCAAAAGACCGAAAAAACCATGGGCCCAAAAACAGCCCATAACGGTTACCCATTACCCATGGGTTAATGAACCACCCATGAAAATTTGCTTCGGGGGCTTCGCCCCCGAACCCCCTTTCATCGGGGGGGCTTCAACCCCGAACCCCCCTGACCCGCTCACCGGCGAGCGGGACCGCCGTAAAAATACCCGAGTGTAACACATGGAAGGTGTACCATACTCTAACATGAAAATAGGCTCCACAAACATAACATGTAATATATGGATACAACTCTAGATGATTGATAATACTAGATAATGCTAAGTACCTAATTATGGTCTCATAACTTTATATTTATAGGGTTATCTTGATTAAATTTCATAATTTATCCTTTCATGGCCAAATAGGAAAAAGATAAGGATGAAAAATGGCTAAAAAGATCCCAAAAAGTGGTGGGAAAGTAGAAAAAGGATCAGGGTGCCCCGAGTGGAACCTGGGCACCCATGCCCCCTAGTATAGGTCCCGGTGCCTTAGTTAAGGCTAAAATAATGGGAAAATACAAAAGAAGACTAGGCATGCATATAAAAATATGTGGCAATGATGAAATAAAAGAAAAATAAGATGACCAAAAGGTGGGGTTAATTAATAATTATTTATGTCTTCACTCAAGAACCTTATAAATAGTAGTATGAGTCCTGGGATAAATACATGTCTAAAGTTCATGATTTTGTTACTACAATATAATGAGATTAATTTTGAAAATTTTTGGAAGAAAAATATGTGGAGGAATAGTTAAGTTCGTGTTTGTATGTCGAGGTGGTTATGATTGAAGCTCTTTGGTGGTGGATACTTTGTGTTGATATTGATTTTTAAATCGGTTTGTTTGGGTGCGAGATGGTTTGAATGTTGTCTTACTTGTAAAACATGTAGAAGATGATGCTTGGTTTTTTCTATTTAAGATTTCCTATATATAATAGTTTAGTTTCATGAAGATTGAGAGTACGGCATAATTGATTGAATGGAGGAAATTTCTTAAAGAGAATACTCTCTTGAAATGGTGGTAATAGACTTTGAATGAATAAGTCTTGAAGCTCAGAATTTGTAAGAACATTTGACATCTTGGTTAAGTTGTTTTTGTATCACAAAAATTAATATTCTAAGTGTTTATTAAATCTTTGTTTAAGTTGCGTGAGTTAAGCATAAGATATCTTAGAGCTGATGTTCATAGAGAAATGAGTGAGAAAATCATCGCAGGATACATGAAATATGTTACCGAGTGGACATGTAGGTTATAGGAAAAACACATCACATAATCATGTAAATATCAGGGAAAAATAGTTTCTCATATGGTATGGTCATATCTCCATAATCAAGGCATGCCACATGGAAAAATTAGATATGCTCTTTTGGGTCACCATGGCATTAAAGATGGGTAGTCCTGGGGAGATGAACTTAGGTGGTTACGATATGTGGAAATGGTAGGTGTGAATAGAGTGTGCACAATCAAAGTGGAATCAAAATATGTTGATACATGAGAGGTAATGAGTTGGAGCTAGCAAATTTTCATCTACAGATCTTGATATAAAGAAGTTAAATTCGAAGTATTTTAAGATGAGCCAAGATTTGCATTGGGAGTGTTAGGGTGAATGATTGGAGTGGTAGTGGTAGGAACAAAAGATGAAATATAAAAGGGTTGAGTTAAGGCCATGGGAGCCAAGGAGTAAGAAACAAGAGGTTTCAAAGAATCACTTGTGTTGTTAGCAATAATCAAAGAATGTAGAATATGTAGAAGATGATAAGGATTGCTTCACAAAGCTTGTCAAAAATTAGTGAACGTGTCTAATTGTTCTTGGTCAACATTGGTATCTTCATCATATGATTTTTCACTATTAGATGCTTCTATTTCACTAAGAGGAACATTACGAGAGTTATCCAATGGATTTTTTGGTCATGGTGATTGATGTGAAGATATTAGGAGTTGATTTTGAAATTATATGAGCAGATGCAAAAATATCATAATATTGAAAAGACCCAAAATGACCACAACAAGTGATAGGCATAAGAAGGAGAAAAGCCATAAAGAAAATGTGGATTTGAAGATTGGGTTCACCAAAATTATTAAGCTAAATTTGAATTATATGAGTATAATATGAATTCAATATTACAATAAATAAATGAATAATTAAGTATTGTGATAAATATCGAAACAACTAAGAAAAGAATAATAAAACCCTAATGTGTAAAGAGAGGGTGAGAAGCCCTAGCTAATTCATAGTGAAGTCAGGACTAGACCTAATATCTAACTCGGCTGAACAAAAGGAATAAGCCTCACACATAAGACTTGTAAAATGCATATATGGAGAAATAGGTAGGACTGGGGCACTGGAGAGGGACAAAGGGCGCCCTAGAATTGTTTCTAGGTGCCTAGGTCTACAAAAATTCTTACAAAATATCCTCCAATGTGTCCAAATATGTTTTCCTTTAGTCTCCTTTTATCACTTCAAGGTCATACAAGGATTTCTGAGGTCACTTGAAACATAGAATTAAATATAGACTTGCAAAACCCTAAAATAGACATCAAATCCCAAAAGTAAAAGATGCGGAATTAGGGTTTAGACTGTCACCAACTATCACATTGGTGAAATTATGATCGAGCACCGCACTACATCTCACACCAATGTTGTTATGTGTGTGTATGCATAATTGTTCCCTAGGTTTCTCTTGTGCTTGTCGCACTTGGATAGTGAGCAAGTAACTACATGTAGAATGTATTGAATGTGTACATGGAATAGAATAAACTTCCCTCTTATTAAGTGTGTTGTAGAAAACCATCCCTTGTGTCCCTTATGATAGAGCTAAAAGGATGTAACCTTAGGTGGTGACAGATAGTACTTAATGATGTGTCCTTTATTATGATCACATAAATTTATACATATATGAATCCCTTACTTAAATTTCATAATTAACCCTAAAAAAGAAGACTAGTAAAAGGATAAGATGGTTAAATGGATTGAAAGGGCCAAAAATGTGAGAGTAAATTAAAAAGGGGACATGAGTGCTGAAAGGGGACGAGGGTGTGTGGCACTTGCATCCTTGCTAGATGCTAGTGTCCGAGATGATAAATGACGAAGAGTTAAAAGGTAGACTGAGAACGTAAGGGTTCAAGACTGAAAGTAAAAATAACAAGCAAAGAAAGGTGGACAAAAACATGGGTAAATTAGGACTTTTCTTACTTAGGAATTATATGAATAGTAGTATGGAGCAAGAGCTAGATAATTACCCAAATTACGTGATTGTGGCTCTATAGGCATATGTTCTCCAATGTGGACAGATCTTTTGCAATCTATATAATTTTTTAGACATCTCCATTAATAGTTCAAACTATTTATTCTCCTATATATGCTCAAAAATGGTATTTACACATGCATCAAAAGAGAGGGCATGTATCTGGGTTTACTTTAAACTTTCAGTACACAGAAAATTCATGGGGCATATGTAGGTACAAAAAGTTTATAGGCACCTAGAAATATAATTACAAATTTTTTTTTGTGTAAAATCAACACACCTTAAAAACCATTAAATTTGGGCAAGACCATATGGTATGGTCTTGATAGCCATAAATTTTTGACTAGGGGAAAGTTCAACAAAATATTTTAGAATTTTCATATTTCTACTTGTATAAACAAGTTTTCTGCAAGTTTTCATAGTTTAAACTAGTACAATGGGCATGACAATCATTCATTCCTTCTTTACTCCTAAACATAGTTTTGATATCAATTTCAAGAATCCTTAAGGAAAGTATCTCCTTCCTTGTTCAGGATTATAAGCACATTTTCAACCTATTTCATTTTTTTTTGCAATACATACTCACTATTCGGCATATTGAAAGAGTTTTGGTGGCACCTTTTTTTGTAATGTATTTCCTTATTTACAAAATTAGGTCTACATCCATCTACAATGGTATGATCCCATGGGTTAAGGAATGCAACAAAGAAACTAATATATTCATGGGAATCATTTTCTATCGTATTATACCTTAAGGGGAAGATAACAGAGTTTTTGAATAACTTTGATATATCGATTTATTCCTTTTTAGGAGTGCATTTTTACATCTTTCATTTTTATTCTCTAGAAAATTTTTGTTTTGGGTTTCATGGACCTAATATCTCAAGTTCTCCTCACAATTGATTAGGTACTGATCACCCCAATCCTTCATTTAATTTCAGCAAATAAAAATCTCCAAGACTAACTAAAGCACACGTAAACAAGTGTATTCTTTTGTTAGTTACATATTTAACTTTTCTTATATATATATATATATATATATATATATATATATATATATATATATATATATATATATATATATATATATATATATATATACAAATATTTTTTACAAGTTCTATTTGAGTTACACTCAATTATCTATGATGGACATTGAATACACTACGTGTTGTATGCTTCATCATGGAACATGTCAATACCAAAAACAACAACGCAACTGCAAAAATAAACTTTCAAGAAAAAATAAAGTGTGTTTACACACTCGGGTGAAATTTCCTTTAAGCATGTAATCTTTCTTATCATACTTAAAGGGGAAAATTAAGACACTCAAATTTGGAAATTTTAACTTTGGAAACCATTAATTTTATCATGTAATCTTTCTATGATAAACACCTCAATTCCTACTTAACATTTTATAATTTCTAATTAATATTTTTTAATCCTTGCACATTATAAAGTAGTCAAAATATGATAATTAAATGCATAAAATCTACATATAAACTTTATATTTTTAGCTCGAAATATCATTCAACATGTTCCCTTGTCTTGTCCAATAATGTATACTTTTGATCTATTACCATACCATGTACTCCCGACCTCTTCTTATGGTTTTGGAATGATATGCTTCCAATTTGAAATATTTCATTGTGTCTTATAATTTCAAATTTAAATATTACTTTCACATACATGAAAATAAATAAAGTGTAATATATAAAATATCACTTTTTTCAATATAGATACTCTTTCTTTCATACAAAATCAATAAAAACTTACATATTATAATAATACAATTTATAACTCACATTTACAATTTAAAGTTTCAAAATGTACTCAAATATTTATGCCAAATGTGTTTTCATTTTCCCTTGTTTAATAATCCAAGTGTTAACTTGATGTCTCTAAGGAAATGAAGAGGGTAACCTCCCATAATATTCCATGGGTACACCCCAAGACCCCTTCAAGCCAATATACTCGCAACTCTAGTGATGCAAGTATAAAATAAGAAACTAAGTGTGGCCAAGGAAACCTACCAATAAGGTAAAGGGAAGAATAAGGAACTTTGACACCAAATTTATTATAGGAAATAATCAACACCTACCTAATGACAATAAAAATTATATCAAAAAAACATACACAAAAATGATATAGAAAGAGGAAGTATAAAATAAATACCAACACTCATTCTATTACCATAAGGAGGAGTAATCACTATAATGCAAAGGGTGAAGGAAGAAATCAAACCAACCCCAAAGTATCAATTATTTCATAACCAAAAAGAGATGAGGGAGAGAGGTGAACTTATCCCTAACTAGAATAATTTTAACAAACCACGGATAAGGGGTGAAGAAATATGATTATTTGGAAGCAGAGACACCAATATGAAATCACCCATGGTTGGTTCATACCCAATTTAAAAAACCAAAAACATACCCCCAATATCCACAATGGATACACTTTTTGGGAAAAAAGCTTGCACAAAATTCAATTATTAATTATATACAAATTAAAAACTATGTGATTAGAATAATAAGGTTGAGAGAGTGCATACCACCATATCATTTCTTTAATCATGTTGTTTCGATAAATAAATTTTTTCTATATTGATTGGTAATAGTTGGATATGTTTAATTTATAGGTCTTGCATGGAGATATGATTTGGTGATTGAGTTATATTGATTTGGTAGAATGGGTTATATGGTCGACAATGTATTTGAGTACGCTGATATTATTTTGTATTCAAGATAGTCATATTGATTACCATACTCGTCAACAGAATTTTTAAGTCATAATATTTTTGGAGGTACTTGATATGGTTTCCAATGGTTGAGAACCAAAGGGTTGGTTATGAATTGCAAAGAGTGGGGTAAAATATGGAAATAATTTCATGGAGGATCTTAGAGAAAGCTTACTATATTTAAATAGGATATTATCAATCGAGATTGCAATGCAAAAGGCATTTGGAAATTTAAACCATCCCATTGATTAGTTCATTACAAAATGTTTAAATTCATATCCTTGTTATAATTCAAAAATGTAGAATGAGATGAACTTATTACTTGTAAATGCATCATGTCCCAAGCTTTTGGAACTCAAGTAAAAATATGAGATATGTTTAGTAGGAACTCTCTTGATTATTGTAAGATACTCCATGATAAATAGGTGATCAATATTATTCAAGAATTCCCTCTCGACATATCAAAAAATTCATCCCACGTGGTTATAGATTCGGAAAAGATACTTACATATAATGCAAGGGATTTTACTTTCAAATAAGTAAAAATATTCTCATTTCAACATCAACTTGGGTTATGTGGTGAACACGAAGAGATGGATTATTTTTTTGAGGTGATTAGTGGGGTTGACATGTTTCGCAACTATGAGATAGCGTATGTTTTTAGAGAAACGTCTGAAGTCATTCCACACATTAATGTTTAAAGGGATTCCATCATAGAAGGATGTAAAGGAAAATTTCCTGGTGAGCCATGGGTTTGAGGGGTTGAAGGTTCTTTTGCATATTTTAAAATGGGATTTTTAGTGGATGATTTCATCTAGTTATATGGGTGTGAGGATTATTTTCGAGCCTTGATAGATATCTTCTCTTATATTTTATATGTGATAAAGATAAAAATAAACAAATTATTCATTAGAAGCGTAAATTCTTGTTGCGATTCTTATCATGTTCTAAGAAAAATAGATTTCACAAATCAAATCTTATATATTCACGATGTGTTCAAAAAATATGTTTATTAACTAATAAGTTCTAATAAAAAAATCTTAGTTGCATCTTACATAAACATCTTGGAGAACACTTCAGAAACTTCACAAGTCAAAGATAAAATGGAAGGTTCCATTGGGTGTCCCATAAACTATTGGAAGAGAATTATGTCCCATTTTGCCAAAATCTGCTCTTTGAGTGCAACTTACTATTTTTAGTAAATTCCTAGATGGGAGACGTACTATTTTTCATAAGAGATGATTCTTGCTTCTTCTTGATCATCTTGATGTGCTGAAAATATTAATTCAATCCTACGCACACTACCTTTTCTTTGACCACTTCTTGGGGTGCCTTACTATTTTGAGGAAGCACCCATATAAGGGACATACTATTTTTAGTAATTGGTCATTTTAATTGTTTTCTACTCTAGATAATCCTTCGGCTTCTTGGAGATATTTAGTGCACACTTCCTTTTCCATAACCACTTTTGATGAAGACTTACCAAAAATAACAAGCATGTGTAGGAAATATTACTAGTTTTGGAAAGTGGATTTGGGTGCTCGGTTTATGATGAAGTATGATTTTTTATATTTTCCTAATTGTCGTGGTCACATCCTCCGAATTTCACTTGATTTCGCTTTCTAGAATGATTGGAGATAATTTTTGAAATTTTACCTTGGCATTTATTTCTGGCATGGAGCTGCCATGGTTGCTTTATTAATGGATTTCAAAATTTACAGTCTAGTTTTTGTCTTCGTTTGGGGTGAAAACAAATCCATTGCGATAGGTTTTTCATTTGGAGCTCGTGTGCAATTTTTTAACTCGTTTCCATTTCTAGAATGATGGCAAATATGATGAATGTGAGCCAAAGTACATGAAGTGAGGATGTTTTTGAAAAAAATGATTCTCAACACCATTTGACCTCCCATTTATTGTATCTTTATTACCTTGAAAAATGTGGTAGTATACAAAATATGGCATCTCTATCTCGACTTATATTTTTCAAGATATGAGGATTTTCTAATTGGGTGACTTCATGGTTATCTGGCTAAAAATCCTCATTTTCTCCTCATTATTCATTTCTTCAACCTTTTTTATAAATACTTCTGCTAAGACGTGTATTTTAATGAATTGGAGGATTTTTTGACCATGGCAGAGCTGGTTTGAAGCAACAATGCTAGACCGGGTGTCTGGACAATCATGAACAAAGCCATGACAAGGTATGAAGCTATGAAGGAGAAATGAGGGGAATTAACGACTAAGTACTGGATTTAAATTTTTCAAAAAATGCAATAAAGCGGATGGGAAAATTTTTATGTCACTAACATCCCTCACCTCAAAGGGAGGTGAGGGAGATAAATTTCCATGGTGGTCAAGGTGATGCCACATGGCGAATATCCGACAATAGGGATTGAAGGGTTTACAAACACCTGAGGGCTGGAAATTCACTCTTGAAGAGGTCACATGAGTGACTAGGAGTCTCCTTAGGGGATGGGCACATTTTTCCATGTTTTTTTCCCTCACCTCAAAGGGACATGAGGGACATCAATTTCCATGGTGGTCAAGGTGATGACACATGGCAATGATCAATGGTGAAGGTTGTGATCTGGTGTAAACACCGGGGGCTAACTCGGTGATCTTGGAAGCCATATATGGGTTTAGAGGGATTCTAATGGGGATAGGTGAATTTTTACAACCTTTATATCCCGACCTTGAGGGACATCAAGAACACAAAATCCCGGCATGCCCCTCGGAGCTGAAAATTTTACTAACTCCAAAACGTTGAGGACAACTTACGACGACAATATCTTGGGTTCTAGATGGTATTTTTAATGAAATTTTATATGATCTTGACTATAAATGTCCTTTTGAATCCAATTTTTAGTTCCTAATGTATTGATTCATCCATTGGTTCCATGAAAAATCTGATTTTGTTTTTTGTACTCCACTTATGCTTAAGAAAATATGCCCGCAAACCTAATGTGCCCAAGTGATGTGAAAAATATGATTTCACAATCTTGCGGGGCTTGCAATTATCTTTTATGAGATGATTTTTTTCTCCTAACTCCATTTGTATCTCTTAGAATCACCTTTCGAATCTCAAAGCAGTTGTTTTGGCATGTGCACTGACTAGGCATTTGAACCCTAATTCTAGTGAAACTACCCCAACTTCTCCGAGACCTTCCATAATCTTCCTAAATCATCTCCATTATGTCCTAAGACCTTTGAATCACCTCCACATATTCTTATCCTGTTATGATCCACTCCATGGGGTTGCTCCAAACCTAGGAAGGCTAATGATAGCCCTTCACACAACTTCATGTAGCTTACAAATTAACTCCTAAAATAACCTAGGGGAATGAATGGAAATTCCAAAATCACTTAGAGGATGATACAAAATTAGTCGGGAGGTCATTTTGAGTAGTTGGATGGACTTGGGGTGTCTTGAAATGATGGGACTAGGAAAAATTAATACTTGGGTATAGTTGTCATACTCGGAAATTGTTAATGTAAAGTATGGAAATGTAAAATTGTAAATGGAACATGTGCACCTAATCCATGTCGAGAGGAAGAGTGTAGAAGGATATCCCGTGTTGTGATTCTTTTGGGCGATCTCACGCTACCCCAAGCTAAAGAAGTATAGGGAGGAAATACTTTGTGTCCCCCAATCAGTAACTAATTATGTTGAAATATTTATGAAGAGATCTTTATACTATCCTTTTTTTGGGCGATCCAAAATGACTCACTAAATTAATGTAGAGAGGTACACCCATTGTTGTTAGAGTAGATATTTACCTTAGCTCATGTTCACCTAGGTACTTTATTTACCTTTATTGTATTTATCCTCACACACTTATGTGTGTGGATATTTATTTTATCTTATTTACATATTAGGAGATATTATCTAGTTGTTAGGTATAGTTCTTTCCTTGATCTATGGTATTGACTAGATCCTTGATGTCTAGTTCTCTCCTAAATCTATGGTCTTGACTAGTTCTTTGATGACTAGTTATTTCCTTGATTTATGGCTTGATCTACGACCTTGACTGACTCTTAGATTGTTATTCCTTTCCTATTTAAGCAAGGTCCATTCTCAATGTATTGCATTGAGTTCCATAATAATATATGATATTGGTTCTCATTTTTTTGCAAAGTTTTTATGTAAAGTTATTCTGGTGAATTGCTTTCATCTTATTGATCGTCGTGTTTGATTAGCATCTGTGTTCTTAGCTTGGTATGATATGGTTATCATTCCTTTCATGGTATCAAAGCAGGAGATTGCTATTGACATCTGTCTGTAAGTTTTATTTTGTAAATAAATTATTTGTGTATTCATATATTTGGGATTTGGTCATATTTTGTTGTATTGTGTATTTTTATGCAAAACAGAGGCTTCCATTGGATCTGGAAGGTGTGAAAACCCTAAGATCGACCGCCATAGGTTGATCCTTAGCCCTTGGTCATATGGTATGGTCATATGAGGGCTTAAAGCTTGTGATTCCTACTAGTACGTGCTTAACTCTAGGCCCCTTTAATTTTATTTGTGTGGTGAAGGAAACAACAATTTATTTATTTTCACCGGCAACAAAATAAATAACAGACCAAAATATTAAAATGATTATATCTTTTGATAGGTAACTTGGTTTTGAGTGCCATTTTTTTGCAAAAGTGCTTGTTTTTCATGCTCTTTCCATTAGAGTTATTTATTTTCAGACTTGCACTATAATTATAAAGTGCCAAATATGGAGGAGTGTTATAATTAATTGTGGATGTAATTTCGGCTGAGCCCGATGTCCTAAATTTTTGGGAGTTGCAGTTTGTACCTATCATGGATTCTAAGAATGATATGATTTTCTCTGAAGTATGTGGACTTCAAGAGGATATTGTAAAATTTGTGGAAGAAAATAGATCTCTCAAGAAGTGAAATTATCTTCTACAATCACTCATTCACGATAAGGATACAATAATACACTCCCTACAGAACAAACTTTCTAGCCTACAACATCACCATCATATTGTGGACAACCATATCCATGCTCCTAGTCCACTTGCAGTTGTTGCTCTTATACCCACTGACATTGATCTACTAGTATTTGAGCCTAAACCTAATTTTGATGCTTCTAAACCTGTGAGGCTTGTTACTACATGCTCTTCCACATCTATGCATATTACAGTACCACATGTTGTGTATCCTACTTTTGCTCAGCTGCATGGATTTTTTAAGAAGCATACCACTGTATTCAGTTCTCGCATGCTCCGTTCTATGGGTCTCACTAGCGAGATTCATTGACAGACATTCACAGGGTATTATTTCCTCTATTCCACATGTGAAGTGGAATTCTTGTAATGACATTGGTTTTCAAGCGAGATACTTCATTAGGATCACACATTGATAGAGCTCCTTTTGTTGTTCGCTTGACTCTTTCTCGAGGATCCCGAGAAAAACATGAGTACTACATCTTCACTCGGCTTGAGAAACTTGAGATTTCAGTTGTCGGACATGATCAACTTGACAAATATTCTAATGTTCTTTTACATGCATTCATTTTGTATTTTACACCAAGTCACATGTAGACATCTTCTTCATTCATCCGTGTTGATTTGGGGTGGATATCCGATCACTCGTGGAGGCGACATAGGCATTCATTGAGAGGATTCTAAAGGCATGGCTCCTCAACCATTCAGCCTCTTGCTCCACTTTCTATAACATCTACATTGTGATGCTTCTTGTTTTGAGCATTTTTCTTTAGCAGTGTAGTGTATCTCTCTTATTTGTTAAGAGATTTTGTATCTATATTTTCAACACTTTTGGCATGTTGAAAGTCTCTCTTATGGGGAAGCTATTCGGTGGAGACCAAGTGTTAGTTTTTAGTGTCTCGAGTAGTTGTTTTGATAACTCATACAGATTTGTAGCGTCACTCCACCCATTCAACATTATGGGAGGGTGTGGTGTTGATCCTGCGCTTTGGGTTTCAATTCCTTGCCTTGTTACCTTGGCTTTTCTTAGATTGTGACACTCTGGAGTTTGTGTCCTTGCCTTGTTGCTTTGGTTATTGTTCTTGGATCGTGGCACACCTATTTGAAGCAGTTGATCAAATTATGTTTGGTGTTTTTTTACACTTTCGATATCACTTTGTTGACAGTCTTCTTGTATGGAGCTATTCTGGTGGAGCCCAATGTCAATTGTTTTTGAGTTTGAGAAGTGGATTTAGACCATAGTGCACACAAAAATTCTTCAAAATTGTACGAGTTTTTTTGAGCCAAGCTTCTTGGGATGCCTTGGAGTGGATCTTTACTCTCTTTACTTTGTTGTTACTAGTTTTGGGTACCTTGCGGTGTCCCTTTTTTCCTGTTATTGTACATGAGTACCTCATCAGGCCTAGTTGTCGGGGGCTCATACTGTGGACATGCCACTTTTATTTTTTCCCCTAGTTTCACTTGAGGGGGGGTGTTAGAGTAGGTATTTACCTTAGCTCATGTTCACCTAGGTACTTTATTTACCTTTATTGTATTTATCCTCACCCACTTATGTGTGTGGATATTTCTTTTATCTTATTTAGATATTAGGAGATATTATCTAGTTGTTAGGTATAGTTCTTTCCTTGATCTATGGTATTGACTAGTTCTTTCCTTGATCTATGGTATTGACTAGATCCTTGATGTCTAGTTCTCTCCTAAATCTATGGTCTTGACTAGTTCTTTGATGACTAGTTATTTCCTTGATTTATGGCTTGATCTACGACCTTGACTAATTCTTAGATTGTTATTTCTTGCCTATTTAAGCAAGGTCCATTCTCAATGTATTGCATTGAGTTCCATAATAATATATGATATTGTTTCTCATTTGTTTGCAAAGGTTTTATGTAAAGTTATTCTGGTGAATTACTTTCATCTTATTGATCGTGGTGTTTGATTAGCATCTGTGTTCTTGGCTTGGTATGATCTGGTTATCGTTCCTTCAATGTAACCCTCAATCTTGTAACTGCTTCCTAGAAATGTTAAGGACACCATGTCCTATAAAAGTCGTTGTGTATGGGGTTTGTAGACTAGTCTAAACCCACTCATTGTATGTAAACCCACAATGCCAAGGGTGGAAATTACACTCGTATTGAACTGATGTAATTGTGTATTGTTAGTATGTAAACCCAAAGTGATGCCCCCTTTTTGGGGGCACATGTGATGTTGCTGATAGGAGAATGTAGACCCAAAAGAGGACCAACCACATGTAACTATGTAACTCTTCCTTATAGGGGGAAAGGGGAGGCACTTCAAAAAACCAAGGTGAATTAAAAAAATGATGGCTAGCCAAAGAAAAGTGTAAAGGAAACAATGCACGTATATAGAAAACATGTGTAAGTGACACAAATAATGTAGTTATGTGAATACACAAGAATACAAAGTAAGCCCCATAAAGCGGGTTGCAAACATGGGACATCACCACCATGTTGCAAGACATGCACAACCATCATGACCACAAAAAAAGAAAGTGTGTACACAAAGCATAGAGAAAATCCCACAAAAATATAAAACAATATTAGGTAAGGAAAAAAAAAAACAAGGAGTCATGGAAACATAAAATTAAGAAAAATAAGTATTGCACATGGAACACCTTTTGGAAATTTAAAGAAATAACTAATATGTACAAATCATGTATGATAAAGTAATATAAGATGCTAAGTACAAAATTAAACAATAACACCTAAATGAGATGCATGTGGATGCCCCTAATGACTAGTATAGTAAGAGTAGAAGGTGAGCATCCATGCCATGTGTAGAAGTCTTGTATTTGCAATCACACTAGAAAAAAGCATTAATTTACATGTGTGGATGATATAGATAATGACATATAATCAATCAATCTAACATGTGTAATAAAGTGAACATGTAAAACACTAGCAATAAAGAATAAATGCCACTGAAAACAATGCAATATGCGGTGGATAGATGGAATGGAATGCAAGATGGAATGATAGGAGCTATGTGAGCCCCAAGTGGATGGAAGTGTTTGCAATGAGTTTCATTTTGTTTTCCCCCTTAGTAGTTAAGAATGAACTATAAACGAGAGCGCATCATCGGGAAATGGTTGAGTAGTGCTTGTTGTGTCTAGCACGCTCTTATGAGTGTGTATTTAGTGGTGATGAAGTGCGACATATAGAAAGGATGAGTGTGAACCCTATAGATGAAATGTATATTAAAATTTGGTGAATGGATGAGAAATGATTTATCCTAAACATATATCACTATGTGAAGAGTGGACAAGAGATGATTTAGCCCTAAGTGTATATCGCTATAAGATGAAAGGAATAAGTAATGATTTATCCCTAAGCGTATATCGCTATATAATGATTAGTAAGGAATGGTGATGTAACCAAAGGTGTATACCATTACAAGATGATATAATGGCAAGTGGTGATCTAGTCTAAAACATATATCATTACTCGATAAAAAAACTAAGTGATGATTTATCCTAAAGCGTATGTCACTAGCCTAGGAATTTTGCATGATGAAATGTCAAATGTTGAGTATAAGGTCGAATTTATTTTTAAACCCTTGGTAGTCGAGTATGGACCAAGGATCTAAATTGTGTCATAGGGTGGTCAGTTCAACACTTAGAGAAAAAATGACCATGTGGTGAGTAGGGGTTGTAAATGTGGAGTGTGTAAAATGTGATGCTAAAGGTAAATAATACGAATGTATAATATGCGATGTAACATGTGTAGTAATGGAGATTGTAAAGATGATATGTAAACCTATACTCACGTGAAATGTAGCCTAGCGTAGTATGTATAATTTTACGAGGAAGGTATACACAATGTATGAATGGAATATGTATGTAGATAGCCTAATAATGCATGTAATGTGTAGAATTATTAGGATAAATAATACATGGAATGACCTGTATGATGCAAGATGCATGTAGAATAACAAGATAATGTAAAAATGTTTACTAGGTATTGGTGTATAAGGCATGATGTGTGATGAAATGCCATTCATAATGTGTATAATACAAAGTGTGTGGGGTTTAGTGTAATGGTAATTCCTCAACAAATCAAGTGTGAACCAAAGCACAAGAGTGAATCGTTGGGTAACGATGATGCTAAAACACATAATGAACATGCAAAGATGATAGTGGTATACATTCTATAATAAGTGATGGGGGTATGTTAGGTGTTATGCCCCCAAAGTATATAGATAATGAGTAAACTAACAAATGATAGTGAAGGAGGAAGGTCCTCCTCCCGATATCTATAGGGATGAAAGATTAGGGCCATGTTCTAATAGTGGTGGTATAGTATACAATGTTTGTGTCCATGGATGAAGTCTATGTGCATGTGATGGATGAATAAATAGTGTATATTGAGGTGTAGTAAAATGTGTCGGAAATGGAGATGTACATGACATTAAACGTGAAGGTGATGAGAAACCATGTGTAATATATTGAGGGGATGATCATTGTCTAGATATAGTTACTATCCTAGGAATATTCCTATGCCGATGTATAGGACTAGCAAAATGATTTAGTCATGTAGACGATACTCGAGTAGGTGAACTAGGAGTAAAATGCACTTTGAGCAACATAGAATGAGACGTGTTAGAAGATGTGGATGACACACAAGAAACTGTATGAGGAGATGATGATAGTGGAGGAGATGGAGGAACACTGTTAATAGAAATGACTTGCGATTTGTGAATGAATTTAAGTCGCAAGTGATTCATATATATGATATATTGAGAGCGACGAATCCAATTAAGGGCTATAATCAGATCACAATAACAGAATGTAAAAATGTTTAATATGTATTAGTGTATAAGGCATGATGTTTGATGAAATGCCATTTATAATGTATATAGTGCAATGTGTGGGGTTTAGGTAATTGTAATTCCTCAACAATCAAGCGTGAACCAAAGCACAAGAGTGCATCGCGGTAAGGACAATGCTAAAACACATAATTAACATGAAAAGATGATAGGGGTATAAATTCTATAATAAGTTATGGGGGTATGTTAGGTGTTATTCCCCCAAAGTATATAGCTAATGAGTAAACTAACCAATGATAGGGAAGGAGGAAGGTCCTCCTCCCGATATCTATAGGGATGAAAGAGTACGGCCATGTTCTAATTATGGTGGTATAGTAGACAAATGTTGTGTTCATGGATGAAGTCTATGTGCATGTGATGGATAAATAAATAGTGAATATTAAGGCGTCGTAAAATGTGTCGGAAATGGAGATCTACATGACACACAACGTGAAGGTGATGAGAAACAATGTGCAATATATTGATGCGATGATCAACGTCTAGATGCGATTATTATCCTAGGAATATGCCTATGCCGATGTATAGGACTAGAAAAATGATTTAGTCATGTAGGCGATACTCGAGCGGGTGAACTAGGAGTAAAATATGCTTTGAGCAACATAGAATAAGACATGTTAGAAGAGGTGGATGACACACGAGAAACTCAGTATGAGGAGATAATGATAGTGGAGTAGATGAAGGAACACTCATTAATAGAAATGACTTGGGATTTATGAATAAATTTAAGTCATGCAAGTGACTCACATATATGATATATTGAAATCGATTTAATCCAAATAAGGGCTAGAATCGATCACAATCCTTAACCGTGTTTCTAACAAGGAAAGGGAAAAACATAGTAAGAGAACTAATAAAGTGACATGTATTTTGACAACATAAAATGGTTTATAGAAAGGGTATTTGATTTGCGATGGAGGATAACTGATAGCATTAAGAAAGGCCATAAAACCTATAGTAATGGGCCATGATTGTTCAATCTTAGTATTGTTGATGGAATTCAAACCAATAGATGCATGTATGTGTAGATGATTAGATGTAAATGTAGCGTGATAATAAACATTGCTAAAATAAATGACTGGTGGCGAAAATTCAGTGCTAGCAACGAAAAATAGAGAGCTCCCGAGTCGGGAGGTGATACCGCATGATAGGCATGATTAGCGAAGAGTCTCATGGGTCTTTTTTGTCACGTTGTTGAGAGTCATTATTAAATATTTTGAGTTTAACCTTTTCGTTGTTTAGGGAAGAGCTAGTAGATTTTGGAAATTCAAATTTATTGTTATGAATTACATCTTGGATAATTGATCGAGTTTTTAGGAATCTATTTGTATAATTTACCACACATCAATGATAATTACAATGGAAATTATCATTATAGTTCCTACCTTTGGGTCATGATGGGTCTAACTCGAGTGGTCGAGGAAGGGTAATAAGGTTGTTGTTGAGAATTTTCTTTAATATAAGATGTGGAGCCATTGGAATATTGCTAGAAGTGCATCTAGATGGTTAGGACCAAACTTATTTAGAGGGAGTAACAACATTATCAATGATTTTAGTGTCATTTGACTTATATGTAGATGGTTTTAATGGTACTTTAATTTTTAAATGAGTGGAGGGAAAAAATAGTTTAGACTCATGAAGCTTAAGAGTATGAAAAAGATGATCAAGTGAAGGAGAGGTCGTAAAGATAATGCTCTCTTGGAGAGGTGGAAAAAGACTCGGATAAACAGTCCTGAAACTTAGACTCCACAAGAAAATTTTAAATTTTAGTGAGATTTTTATTATACCTTAAAACATAGTTAGCTAAGTGTTCATTAAATCCCTATTTAATTTGCATGAGATGAGCATAAAAATCTTAGATAATATATTGTTGGAGAAATGTGTGTAAGAAATGCATTGAATAAATGCGTAAATGAAGTAACTCGAGTGAGCAGGTAATTCATAGAACCAACACATTGCATAATCATGGAGACTATGAAAAAATAATTTAGCTAAAAAAATATTATCGTTGGAAAAATATAGACAAACTACATGAAAGGCTCTAAGATGCTCCTATGGGTCACCTTACCCATTCAAAATGCATAATGAATTTAGATTAAAAAAGAGTATCAAATCCTTAAAAAAAAGATGTAGAATGAATGGGTTGGACTGATCTCAATTCTTAGAGCAGTGGGCTTACTAATTTGAGTGTTGCACTACATTTCAAACCGAAATGTAGTTCTAGTGAGTGTGTGCATGTCATGCCCTAGGTTCTCTTGTGTTATTTGCATTATGTGAAATAACAAGAAATACCTAAATGTAGAAAATGTAATAGCATGTGTGCATGGAATATAATAAAACCCTCCCCCTATGAAGTGTGTGGTGCATACTCCATAACTTGTACCTTGATAATGGAGCTATGTGGATGCAAATGCAATATATGGATACAACTCTAGATGATTGATAATACTAGATGATGCTAGGTAACTCATTATCATCTCATAACTTTATATTTCTAGGGTTATCTTGATAAAATTTCGTAATTAATCCTGACATGGCCAATTTGGAAAAATATAAGGATGAAAAATGGCTATAAAGAGCCCAAAAAGTGGGGAGGAAGTAGAAAAAGGATCAAGGCGGCCTAAGTGGAACCGGGGTGCCAATGTCCCCCCTTGTATAGGCCTTGGTGCCCTAGTTAAAGCTAAAATAATGGGAAAATAAAAAAAGCAGACTAGGCATGGAGATAAAAATATTTGGGAATGATGAAATAAAAGTAAAATAATATGACCAAAAGGTGGGGTTAATTAGTTCTTTCTTCACTCAAGAAGCTTATAAATAGTAGTATGAATTTGGGATAAATACATGTCTAAAGTTTATGATTTTGTGACTACAAGTATGATGAGATTACTTTGAAAATTTTGTGGAATCGAGAATATGTGGAGGAATAGTTAAGTTCATGTTTGTATGTCGAGGTGGTTGTGATTGAATCTCTTTGGTGGTGGATACTATGTTGATAGTGATTTTTACATCAGTTTGTTTGGGTGCAAATGGTTTGAATGTTGTCTTACTTGTAAAACATGTAGAAGATGATGCTTGGTTTTTTCTATTTAAGCTTTCCTATAGATAATAGTTTAGCTTCATGAAGATTGAGAGTATGGCATAATTGATCAAGTGAAGGAAATTTATTAAAGAGAATACTCTCCTTGAGTGGTGGTAATATACTTTGAATGAATAATTCTTAAAGCTTTGAATTTGTTAGAGCATTTGACATCTTTGTTAAGTTCTTTTTTTATCACAAAAATTAATATTCTAAGTGTTCATTAGATCCTTGTTTAAGTTGCGTGAGTTAAGAATAAGAGATCTTAGATTCGATGTTCATAGAGAAATGAGTGAGAAAAACATTAGCAGGATACATGAAATATGTTACCGAGTGGACATATAGGTTATAGAATAAACACATAACATAATCATGTAAATATTGAGGAAAAATAGTTTCTAATATGGTATGGTCATCTACATAATCTAGGTATGCCACATGAAAAAATCAGATATGCTCTTTTGGGTCACCGTGGCCTTAAAGATGGGTAGTCCTGGGGAGATGACCTTAGGTGGTTACGGATATGTGGAAATGGCGGCTGCGAATAGATTGTGCATAATCAAAGTGGAATCAAAAGATGGTGATACATGAGAGGTAGCGAGTTGGAGCTAGCAAATTTTCATCTACAGATCCCGACATAAAGAAGTTAAATTAGGAGTATTTGAAGAAGATCCAGGATGTGCATTGGGAGTGTTAGGGTGAATGATAGGAGCGGTAGTGGTAGGAATGGGAGCCGAAATATAAAGGGGTTTAGTTAAGGCCATGGGAGTTGAGGAGTGAGCAACAAGTGGTTTCAAAGCATCACGTGTGTTGTTAGCAACAATAAAAGAATGCGAGAATATGTAGAAGATGACGAGGATTGCTTCACAAAGCTTGTCAAAAATGAGTGAACATGTCTAATTGTTCTTGGCCAACATTGGTATCTTCATCATATGATTTTTCAGTATTGCATGCTTCTATTTCACTAAGGGGAACATTTCTAGAGTTATCCAATGGTTTTTTTGGTCATGGTGATTGATGTGCGGTTATTAGACATTGATTTGGAAATTATACGAAAGCAGATGCAAAAATATCATACTATTGAAAAGACCCAAAGTGACCACAATAAGTGATATGCATAAGAAGGAGAAAAGCCATAGAGAAAAGGTGGATTCAAAGCTTGGGTTCACCAAAATGATTAAACTAAATATGAATTATGTGAGCCTAATCTGGATGCAATATTACAAGAAATAAATGAATAATTAAGTATTGTGATAAATACCAAAACAACTAAGAAAAGAATAATAAAACCCAAATGTGTAAAGAGAGGGTGAGAAGCCTTAGCTAATTAATAGTGAAGTTTTGACTAGACCAAATATCTAACTCGGCTTAACAGAAAGGAATAAGGCTCACACGAATCCCTATAAAATTCATATATGGAGAAATAGGTAGGACTGGGGCACTTGGAGAGGGACAAGGGGCACCCTAGAATTGTTTCTAGGTTCCTAGGTCTACTGAAATGCTTACAAAGAATCCTCCAAGGTGTCCAAATATGTTCTCCTTTAGTCTCCTTTTATCACTCGAGGTCATATAAGGATCTCCGAGGTCGGTTGAAACCTAGAATGAAATATAAACTTGCAAAACCCCAAATAGACATAAAATCCCAAAAGTTAAAGATGCGGAATGAGGGTTTAGACTATTGCAGGTTGTCACATTGGTGAAATTATGACCGAGCACTTTGCACTACATCTCACACCCAATGTAGTTATGTGTGTGTATACATAATTGTTCCCTATGTTTCTCTTGTGCGTGTCGCACTTGGATAGTGAGAAAGTAAGTACATGTAGAATGTATTTAATGTGTACATGGAATAGAATAAAATTCCCTCCTATTAAGTGTTTTGTAGAAAACCATCCCTTGTGTCCCTTATGACGGAGTTAGATGGATGTAAATTAATATCTTAGATGCCTTAATGGATGTAACCTTAGGTGGTGATAGATAGTGCTTAATGCTTGGTCCTTTATTATGATCACATAAATTTATACATATATGAATCCCTTACTTGAATTTCATAACTAACCCCGAAAAGAAGACTAGAAAAAGGATAAGATGGTTAAATGGATTGAGAGGACCAAAAATGTGAGAGTAAAGTACAAAGGGGACATGAGTGCTGAAAGAGGATGAGGGTGCATGGTGCTTGCATCTTGGCTAGGCACTACTATCTGAGATGATAAATGACAAAGAGTAAAAAGGTAGATTAAGAACGTAAGGGTTCAAGACTGAAAGTAAAATTAACAAGAAAAGAAAGGTGGCAAAAACATGGGTAAATTAGGACTTTTATTACTTAGGAATTATATGAAGAGTAGTATGGAGCAAGAGCTAGATAATTACCCAAAGTATATGATTGTGTCTCTACAGCATATGTTCTCCAATGTGGACACATCTTTCGCAATCTATATAATTTTTAGACATCTCCTTTAATAATTCACACTATTTATTTTCCTATATATGATCAAACATGGTGTTTAGATATGCATCAAAAGAGAGGGCATCTGTATGGGTTTATTGTAAACTTTGAGTACGAATAGAGAAAATTCAAGGGGCATATGTAGGTACAAAAAGTTTATAGGCACCTAGAAATATAATTACAAACAAAATTTGTGCAAAATCAACACATCTTAAAAACCATTAAATTTGGTCAAGACCATATGTTATGGTCATGATAGCCATACTTTTTTCACTGGGGAAAGTTCAACAAAGTATTTCAAAATTTTCATATTTCTACTTTTATAAACAAGTTTTCTCGCATGTTTTCATAGTTTAAACTAGTACGGTGGGCATGCCAATAATTCATACCTTCTTCAATGCTAAACACAGTTTTGATATCAATTTCAAGAATCCTTAAGGCAAGTGTCTCCTTCCTTGTTCATGTTTAATGGCACATTTTCAACCTATCTCATTTTTTTTGCAATACATACTCAACTATTCGGCATATTGGAAGAGTTTTGGTGGCACCTTTTTTTGTAATGTATTTCCTTATTTACAAAATCAGGTCTACATCCATCTACAATGGTATGATCCCATGGGTTAAGGAATGCAACAAAGAAACTAATATATTCATGGGAATTATTTTCTATCCTATTATACTTTAAGGGGAAGATAAAAGAGTTTTTGAATAACTTTGATATATGGATTTATTCTTTTTAGGAGTGCATTTTTACATCTTTCATCTTTATTCTCTAGAACATTTTTGTTTTGGGTTTCATGTACCTAATATCTCAGGCTCTCCTCACAACTAATTAGGTAATGATCACCCCCAATCCTTCATTGAATTTCAAAAATAAAAATCTCCAAGCCTAACTAAAGCACATGTAAACAAGTGTATTCTTTTCTTGGTTACATATTTAACATTTCTTATATATATATGCAAATATTTTTTTACAAGTTTTATTAGAGTTACACTCAATTATCTATCATAGACATTGAATACAATATGTGTTGCATGCTTCATCATGGAACATGTCAATACCAAAAACAACAACGCAACTACAAAAATAAACTTTGCATAAAAATTAAAGTGTGTTTACACACTCAAGTGAAATTTCCTTTAAGCATGTAATATTTCTTATCATAATTAAGGGGGAAATTAAGACACTCAAATTTGGCAATTTAAACTGTGGATACAACTATTTTTATTATGTAATCTTTTTATGATAAACACCTCAAATTTGGAAATTTTAACTATGGAAACAATTAATTTTACTATGTAATCTTTCTATGATAAACACCTCTATTCATACTTAACATTTTCTAATTTCTATTTAATATTTTTTTATCCTTGCACATTATCATGTAGTCAAAATATGATAATGAAATGCATAAAATCTACATATAAATATTATATTTTTAAATCGAAATATCATTCAACATGTTCCCTCCTCTTGTCCAATAATGTATACTTTTGATCTAGTACCATACCATGTAGTCTCGACCTCTTCCTATGGTTTTAGAATGATATGTCTTCCAATTTGAAATATTTCATTGTGTCTTATAATTTCAAATTTAAATATTCCTTTCACATACATGAAAATAAATAAAGTGTAATATATAAAATATCACTTTTTTCAATATAGATACTCTTTATTTCATAAAAATCAATAAAAACTTATATATTATAATAATACAATTTATAACTCACATTTACAATTTAAAGTTTCAAAATGTACTCAAATATTTATGCCAAATGTGTTTTCATTTTCCCTTGTTTAATACTCTAAGTTTTAACTTGATGTGTCTAAGGAAATGAAGACGGTAACCTCCCATAATATTCCATGGGTACACCCCAAGACCCCTTCAAGCCAATATACTCGCAACTCTAGCGATGCAAGTTTAAAATAAGAAACTAAGTGTGGCCAAGGAATCCTACCAATAAGATAAAGGGATGAACAAGGAAATTTGACGCAAAATTTATTATAGGAAATAATCAACACCTACCTAATGACAATAAAAATTATATCAAAAAATCATACACCAAAATGATATAGAAAGAGGAAGTATAAAATAAATACCAACACTCATTCTATTATCGAAGGAGGAGTAATCACTATAATGCAAAGGGTGAAGGAAGAAATCCAACCAACCCCAAAGTATCAATTATTTCATAACCAAAAAGAGATGAGGGAGAGAGGTCAACTTATCCCTAACTATAATAATTTTAACAAACCACGAGATAAGGGGTGAGGAAATATGATTATTTGGAAGCAAACACCAATATGAAATCACCCATGGTTGTTTTATACTCACTTTAAGAAACCAAAAAACATACCCCAATATCCACAATGTATACACTTTTTGGGAAAAAATCTTGCACAAAATTCAATTATTAATTATATACAAATTAAAAACTATGTGATTAGAATAACAAGGTTGAGAGAGTGCATACCACCATATCATTTCTTTAATCATGTTGTTTCGATAAATAAATTTTTTCTATATTGATTGGTAATAGTTGGATATGTTTAATTTATAGGTCTTGCATGGAGATATGATTTGGTGATTGAGTTATATTGATTTGGTAGAATGGGTTATATGGTCATCAATGTATTCGAGTACGCTGATAATATTTTGTATTCAAGATAGTCATGTTGATTACCATACCAGTCAAAATAATTTTTATGTCATAATAGTTTTTGGAGGTACTTGATATGGTTTCCAATGGTTGAGAACCAAAGGGTTGGTTATGAATTGCAAGAGTGGGGTAAAATATGGAAATAATTTCATGGAGGATCTTAGAGAAAGCTTACTATATTTAAATAGGATATTATCATCTAAGATTGGAATACGCAAAAGGCATTTGGAAATTTAAACCCTCCCATTGATTAGTTCATTAGAAAATGTTTAAATTCATAGCCTTGTGATAATTCAAAAATGTAGAATGAGATGAATTTATTACCTATAAATGTATCATGTCCAGGGTTCATTTTAAGAGACCTCCTAGAAATCGGAGGTGGAGAATACAAAATATCCGGAACCGGTTTCACGGAAGGCGAATTTTTCAGGGGTTATATGAAAAAATTTCGCTGATTATCAAGCAACCTTTATGATATGAAGAGCTGCGAGACGCGCTTGCGGGAGATTTTGTTTGTCGCTTGTCAGTAAATGCGTAATGTCGGCGTCAATAGACCTTAGTGTCGCACGTCAATAGACCTTAGTGACGCGCGTCGATATGGACCTATTGACGCGCGTCACTGAATCTTTGTCCGGCGACACCACCTCGATGGCGCTGTCGTCAATAGGTCTATCGAGCGTCACTAAGGTCTATCGACGTGCGACTTTACTAAGGTCTATTGACGCGACATTGCATTTACTTGACGCGCGGCAAAAAAATCTCCCGTCGCGTCCTCGCAGCCTCCGACCTCTCGCTTTCTCATCAAAAAATCTTTGTCGCGCATCAACAAACTCTTTGTAAAATGCGTCCGGTATGCGCGTCAATATCTGCTTGTACCTCCTTGCCGCGCGTCAATAGGCCTTAGTGACACGCGTCAATAGGCCTTAGTGACACGCGTCAAATCGCACCTTAGTGACGCGCGGCGTCACTAAGGCCTATTGACGCCCAGCGACATTAAGGCCTTGACGCCAGCGACATGATATTTGTCGTCGCGCGTCAATAGACCTTAGTGACGCGCGGTCACTAAGGCCTATCGACGCACATCAACAGCGGGCCTTAGTACGCGCTGTTAGGCCTTAATGTCGCGCGCGTCAATAGGCCTTAATGACGCGCGACAGCAAATATCATGTCGTGCGTCTGCAACCTCTGCCCTCTTCTTGCTCATCGAAAAAACTCCATGTCGCTCATCAAAAAAATCTTTGTCATGCGTCTACTATGCGTCAATATCTACAGTATCTCCTTGTCTGCAAACCCTCCTTGTCGCGCATCAATAACTTACCCCCTTGTCGCGCGTCTATAATATGGGATATATCATATTGTTGAAAAATGTGAAGTAGAAGTGTTCTACCCGCGAATAATATAGGTTTATATAGGGGATATTTTTCAAGGGTAGGCGGCCGAAATTCCTAAAAAAAATTAAAGTGTAATTTTAGGCGAATGCAGTCAGCGGCCGCCAAAAAATTCGCCTTTTCAAAATTTTCAAAAATGGAATATTCGCCATATTACGAATATTCGCCACTAAAATTATCCCCGATCATGTCCCAAGCTTTTTTGAACCTGAAGTAAAAATATGAGATCTGTTTGTTAGAACTCTCTTGATTATTGTAAGATACTCTATGACAAATAGGTGATCAATATTATTCAAGAATTCCCTCTCGACATATCAAAAAATTCATCCCACATGGTTATAGAGTTGGAAAAGATACTTACATACCATGCAAGGGATTTTACTTTCAAAGAAGTAAAAATATTCTCATATCAACATCAACTTGCGTTATGTGGTCAACACGGAAGAGATGGATTATTTGTTTGAGGTTATTAGTGGGGTTGGCATGTTTCTCAACTATGAGATAGAGTATGTTTTTAGAGAAACATGTGGAAGTCATTCCACACGTTAATGTCTAAAGGGATTCCATCATAGAAGGATGCAAAGGAAAATTTCCCTTGATGAGCCATCGGTTTGAGGGGTTGAAGGTTCTTTTGTATATAATAAAGTTCGATTTTGGTGGATGATTTCATCTAGTTCTATGGGTGGGAGGATTATTTTCAATCCTTGATAGATATCTTATCCTATATTTTATATGTGATAAAGATAAAAAATAAACAAATTATTCATTAGAAGAAGTAATTCTTGTTGTGATTCTTATCATGTTCTAAGAAAACCTAGATTTTACAAATCAGATATAATATATTCACGTGGTCTTTAAGGAAATATGTTGATGAAATAATAAGTTCTCATAAAAAAATCTTAGTTGCATCTTACAAAAACATCCCGAGAACACGTCAAAACTTCACAAGTCAAAGAGAAAATGAAAGTTTCCATTGGGTGCACCATAAACTATTGGAAGAGAATTATGTCCCATTGTGCCAAAACTGATCTTTGAGTGTGACTTACTATTTTTAGTAAATTCCTAGTTGGGAGACGTACTATTTTTCACAAGAGATGATTATTCCTTCTTCTTTATCATCTTGATGTGATGAAAATCTTCATTCAATCCTATGCACAATGCCTTTTCTTTGACCACTTCTTGGGGTGCCTTACTATTTTGAGCAAGCACCCATATAAGGGACTTACTATTTTTAGTAAGTGGTCATTTTAATTGTTTTCTACTCCAGATAATCCTTCTGGCTTCTTTGAGATCTTCAATGCACACTGCCTTTTCCATAACCGCTTTTGATGAAGACTTACCAAAAATAACAAGCATGTGTAGGAAATATTACTATTTTTGGAAAGTGGATTTCTAGTGCCTAGGTTTATGATGGAGTATACGTTTTTATATTTTCCTCATTGTCGTGATCACATCCTCCGAATTTCACTTGATTACGCTTTCTTTAGAATGATTGGAGATAAATTTTGAAAATTTACCCAGTATTTATTTCTGCATGGAGCTACCATGGTTGCTATTATTGGATTTTAAAATTTGCGGTGTCTGGTTTTTGTCTCCATTTGTGAGGAAAACAACTCCATTGTGATAGGTTTTTCATTTGGAGCTCATGTGCAATTTTTAGCTCGTTTATATTTCGGAATGACGGCAAATATGATGAATGTGATCCAAAGTGCATGAAGTGAGGATTTTTTTGAAAAAATGATTCTCAACACCCTTTGACCTCCCATTTATTTCATATTTATTGCCTTGAAAAATTTGGCAAAAGATAAAAAATATGGCATCTTGATATGACTTATTTTTTTCAAGATATGAGGATTTTCTCGATTAGGTGAATTCATGGTTATTTGGCTAAAAATCCTCATTTTCTCCTCGTTATTCATTTCTTCAACCTTTTTGATAAATAATTCCACTAATACATGTGTATTTTCATGAATTGGAGGATTTTTTGACCATGGCAGAGTTGGTTTGAAGCAACAATGCTAGACCGGTTGTCCTGGAAAATCATGAACAAAGCCATGACAAAGTATGAAGCTTTGAAGGAGAAATGACGGAAATAATGGCTAAATACTTGGATTTAAATTTTTCAAAAATTTAAATAAAGGGGATGGGCACATTTTTATGTCCCTGACATCCCTCACCTCAAAGGTATGTGAGGGACATAAATTTCCATAGTGTTCAAGGCGATGCCACGTGGTGAAGATCCGACAATAGGAATTGAAGGCTTTGTAAACACCCGAGGGCTGGAAATTCACTCTTGAAGAGGTCACATGAGTGACTAGGAGTCTCAGTAGTGGATGGATGCATTTTTCTGTGTTTTTATCCCTTACCTCAAAGGGGCACGACGGACATAAATTTCCATGGTGGTCAAGGTGATGACACATGGCAATGATCAACGATGAAGGTTGTGAGCTCCTGTAAGCACACAGGGGCTAAACTCAGCGATCTTGGAAGTCATATATGGGTTTAGAGGGATTAAATGGGGAAAGGATAATCTTTCCAACCTTTATATCCCTAACCTTGAGGGACATACCAACACAAAATTCTGTCATGCCCCCGGAGCCGAAAAATTTGACAAACTCGAAAACCTTGAGGACAACTTACGACAACAATATCTTGAGTTCCAGATGGTATTTTCTCATGAAATTTTATATGATATTGACTATAAGTTTTTTTTTAATCCAATTTTCAGTTACTCATCTATTGATTCATCCATTGGTTCCATGAAAAATCTGATTTTGTTTTTTCTACTCCACTTGTGCTTAAGAAAATATGCTTACAGAACCTAATGTGCCAAAGTGATGTGAAAATATGATTTTACCATCTTGTAGGCTTGGAATTATCTTTTTGAGATGTTTTTTTCTCCTAACTCTATTTGTAGCTCTCGAATCCCCTTTGAAGCTCAACAATTGTTTTGGCCTATGCATTAACTAGGCATGTGAACCCTAATTTTGGTGAAACTACCCCAACTTCTTCGACACCTTCCATAATCTTCCTAAATCATCTCCATTATGTCTTAAGACCTTTGGATCACCTCCACATATTCTTAGGCTGTTATGATCCGCTCTATGGGATTTCTCCAGCCCTAGGAAGGCCAATGATAGCCATTCACACAACTACATGTAGCTTGCAAATGAACTCCTTAAATAACCTAGGGGAATGAATGGAAATTTCAAAATCACGTAGGGGATGATACGAGAATTATTTGGGAGGTCATTTTGACTAGCTGGATGCACTTGGGGTATCTTGAAATGATGGGACTAGAAAACATTAATACTTTTGAGGGTATAGTTGTCATACTTGGAAATTGTTAATGTAAAGTACGCAAATGTAAAATACGAAGAAATGAAAAATTGTAAATGGAACACTGATCAATGTCGAGAGGAAGAGTGTAGAAGGATATCTTGTGCTATGATTTCTTTGGGTGATCTCACGCTACCCTGGCTAAAGAAGTATAGGGAGGAAATGCTCTATGTCCTCCAATCTGTAACTAATTCCATTGAAATATTTATGAAGAGATCTTTATGCTATCCTTTTTTTTGGCGATCCAAAATGACTCACTAAATTAGTGTAGAGAGGTACACCCATTGTAACCCCCAATCCTGTAACTACTTCCCAAAAATGCTAAGGACACCATGTCCTATAAAATTCATTGTGTATGGGGTTTGTAGACTATTCTAAAACCACTCATTGTATGTAAACCCACAATGCCAAGGGTGGAAATTAAACTGTATTGAACCGATGTAATTGTGTATTGTTAGTAGGTAAACCCAAAGTGATGCCCCCTTTTTGGGGGAACATGTGACGTTGCTGATAGGAGAATGTAGACCCAAAAGAGGACCAACCACATGCACTATGTAACTCTTCCCTATAGTGGGAAAGGGAGATGCTTCGAGAAACAAAGGTGAATTCAAACAAAGATGGTTAGCCAAAGAAAAGTGTAAAGGAAACAATGCATGCATATAGAAAACATGTGTAAGTGACACAAATAATGTAGTTATGTGAATACACAAGAATACAAAGTAAGCTACATTAAGTGGGTTGCAAACATGGGAAATCAGTCATGATGTTGCAAGACACGCAAGGCCATCATGACCATAAAAAAAAGAAAGCTGTACACAAAGCATAGAGAAAATCCCACGAAAATATAAAACAATATTAGATAAGGAAAAACAAAAAAGGAGTCATGGAAACATAGAATTCTGAAAAAAAGTGTTGCACATGGAATGCCTATTAGCAATTTAAAGAAATAACTAATATGTAAAAATCATGTAAACAATAACACCCGAATGAGATACATGTGGATGCCCCCACGACTAGTATAGTAAGGGTAGAAGGTGAGCATCCATGCCATGTATAGAAGTCTTGTATTTGTAATCACACTAGACAAAAGCATTAATGTACATGTTTGGATGGTATAGATAATGACATATAATAAATCAATCTAACATGTCTAATAAAGTGAACATGTAAAACACTAGCAATAAAGAATAAATGCCCCGAAGACAATGCAATATGCGGTGGATGGATGGAATGGAATGCAAGATGGAATGATAGGAGCTGCGTAAACCCCAAGTGGATGGAAGTGTTTGTAATGAGTTTCATTTTTTTATCCCCTCGGTAGTTAAGAATGAACTATAAACGAGAGCGCATCATCGGGAAATGGTTGAGTAGTGCTTGTTGTGTCAGCACGCTCTTATGAGTGTGTATTTAGTGGTGATGAAGTGCGACATATACAAAGGATGAGTGTGAACCCTATAGATGAAATGTATATTAAAATTTTGTGAATGGATGAGAAATGATTTATCCTAAGCATATATCACTATGTGAAGAGTGGACAAGAGATGATTTAGCCCTAAGCGTATATCGCTATAAGATGAAAGGAATAAGTAATGATTTATCCCTAAGCATATATCACTATATAATGATTGGTAAGGAGTGGTGATGTAAGCAAAGGTGTATACCATTACAAGATGATATAATGGTAGTTGTGATCTAGCCTAAAGCATATATCATTACTCGATAAAAAAAAATTGATGATTTATCCTAAAGCATATGTCACTAGCCAAGGAATTTCACATGATAAAATGTCACATGTTGAGTATAAGGTCCATTTTATTTGTAAACCCTTGGTAGTCGAGTATGGACCGAGGAACTAAATTATGTCATAGGGTGGTGAGTGCGGTGCGTAGAGAAAAAAAATGACCATGTGGTGAGTAGGGGTTGTAAATGTGGAGTGTGTAAAATGTGATGCTAAAGGTAAATAATATGTAATGTATAATATGCAATGTAACATGTGTAGTAATGGAGAATGTAAAGATGAAATGTAAAGTTATACTCATATGTAATGTAACCTAGCGTAGTATGTATAATGTGTATGAGGAAGGTATGCGCAATGTATAATTAGAATATGTATGTAGATAGCCTAATAATGCATGCAATGTGTAGAATGATTAGGATAAATAATACATGGAATGACCTAGGTATGATGCAAGATGCATGTAGAATAACAATAGAATGTAAAAAATGTTTACTATGTATTGGTGTATAATGCATGAAGTGTGATGAAATGCCATTTATAATATCTATAGTACATTGTGTGGGGTTTAGTGTAATGGTAATTCCTCAATAGTCAAATGTGAACCAAAGCACAAGAGTGCATCGTTGGGTAACGACGATGCTAAAACACATAATGAACATGCGAAGATGATAGGGGTATGTTAGGTGTTATGCCCCAAAGTATATAGATAATGAGTAAACTAACCAATGATAGTGAAGGAGGAACTTCCTCCTCCCGATATCTATAGGGATGAAATAGTAGGGCCATGTTCTAATAGTGGTGGTATACTAGACAATTTTTGTGTCCATGGATGAAGTCTATGCACATGTGATGGATGAATAAACATTGAATATTGAGGTGTAGTAAAATGTGTCGAAAATGGAGATCTACATGACACAAAACGTGAAGGTGATGAGAAACCATGTGCAATATATTGAGGCAATGATCATTGTCTAGATACGCTTACTATCCTAGGAATATGCCTATGCCGATGTATAGGACTAGAAAAATGATTTAGTCATGTAGATGATACTCGAGTAGGTGAACTAGGAGTAAAATACGCTTAGAGAAACATAGAATGAGACATGTTAGAAGATGTGGATGACACACGAGAAATTGTATGAGGAGATAACGATAGTGGAGGAGATGGAGGAACACCGTTAATAGAAATGACTTGGGATTTGTGAATGAATTTAAGTCGCAAGTGATTCACATATATAATATATTGAGAGCGATGAATCCAATTAAGGGCTAGAATCAGATCACAATCCTAAACTATGTTTCTAATAAGGAAAGAGAAAAAATAGTAAGAGGACCGTCGGTGACATGTATTTTGACAAAACAAAATGGTTTATAGAAAGGGTATTTGATTTGCGATGGAGGATAACAGAGATAGCATTAAGGAAGGCCATAAAACCTACAGTAATATGCCATGATGGTTCAATATTATTATTTTTGATGGAGTTTAAGCCAGTAGATGCATGCATGTGTAGATGATTAGATGTAAAGGTAGCGTGATAATAAACATTGCTAAAATAAATGATTGGTGGCAAAACTTTAGTGCTAGTAATGAAGATATAGAGAGCTCCCGAGTCGGGAGGTGATACCGCATGATAGGCATGATTAGTAGAAGAGTTTGTGGTCTTTTTGTCATGTTGTTGTGATTCAATATTAAAGAATTTGAGTTTAACCTTTTTGTTGCTTAGGCGAGAGCTAGTAGATTTTGGGAATTCAAATTTATTTTTATCAATTACATCTTGGATAATTGTTCAGTTTTTAGGAATCTATTTGTATAATTTCCCACACATCAATGATAATTACAATGGAAATTTTCATTGTAGTTCCTACCTTTGGGTCATGATGGGTCTAACTCGAGTGGTGAAGGAAGGGTAATAAGGTTGTTGTCGAGAAGTTTCTTTAATATAAGATGTGGAGCCATTGGAAGATTGCTAGAAGTGCATCTAGATGGTTGGGACCAAACTTATTTAGAGGGAGTAACAACATTAACAATTATTTTAGTGTCATTTGACTTATATGTAGATGGTTTTAATGGTACTTTACTTTAAAAATGAGTTGAGGGAAAAATAGTTCATGATACTTGAGCATACCTATGGATAAAAGTTTAGACTCATAACGCTTAAGAGTATGAAAAAGATGATCAAATGAAGGAGAGGTCATAAAGAGAATGCTCTCTTGGAGAGGTGGAAAATGACTCTGGATAAAACGGTTCTGAAACTTAGACTCCACAACAAAATTTTAAATTTTAGTGAGATTTTTACTATACCTTAAAACATAGTTAGCTAAGTGTTCATTGAATCCCTGTTTAATTTGCACGAGATGAGCATAAAAATCTTAGATAATATATTGATGGATAAATGTGTAAGAAATGCATCGAATAAATATGTAAATGAAGTAATTGAGTGAACAATTAATTCGTAGAACCAACGCATTGCATAATCATGGAGACTATGAAAAAGAATTTAGCTAAAAAAATATGATCGTTAGAAGAATCTAGACAAACTACATGAAACGCTCTAAGATGCTCCTATGGGTCACCTTTCCCATTGAAAATGCATAATGAATTTAGATAAAAAAGAGTATCAAAACCCTAAAAAAAGATGCGTAATGAATGGGTTGGACTGATCTCAGTTGTTATCGTAGTGAGGTTATTAATCTGAACACTGCACTACATTTCAAACCCAAATGTAGTTCTAGTGAGTGTGTGCATGTCATGCCCTAGGTTCTCTTGTGTTATTTGTATTATGTGAAATAACAAGCAATACCTAAATGTAGAAAATGTAATAGCATGTGTGCTTGGAATAGAATACAATCCTCCCGCTATGAAGTGTGTGATACATACTCCATAACTTGTACCTTGATAATGGAGCTATGTGGATACAAATGCAATATATGGATACAACTCTAGAGTATTGATAATAATAGATGATGCTAGGTACCTTACTATGGTCTCATAACTTTATATTTATAGGGTTATCTTGATAAAATTTCATAATTAATCCCGACATGGCCAACTACGAAAAATATAAGGATGAAAAATGGCTAGAAAGAGCCCAAAAAGTGGGGGAGTAGAAAAGGATCAAGGTGGCCTAAGTGGAACCGGGTGCCCATGCCCCCCCTTGTATAGCCGTGGTGCCCTAGTTAAGGATAAAATAACGGGAAATTAAAAAAGCAAACTAGGCATGCGGATAAAAATATGTGGGAATGATGAAATAAAAGTAAAATAATATGACCAAAAGGTGGGGTTAATTAGTTCTTTCTTCACTCAAGAAGCTTATAAATAGTAGTATGAGTCCTGGATAAATACATGTCTAAAGTTTATGATTTTGTGACTATAGTATGATGAGATTACTTTTGACAATTTGTGGAATCGAGAATATGTGGAGGAATAGTTAAGTTCATGTTTATATGTCAAGGTGGTTGTGATTGAAGCTCTTTGGTGGTGGATACTATGTTGATAGTGATTTTTACATCGGTTTGTTTGGGTGCGTATGGTTTGAATGTTGTCTTACTTGTAAAACATGTACAAGATGATGCTTGGTTGTTTCTATTTAATCTTTCCTATAGATAATAGTTTAGTTTCATGAAGATTGAGAGTATGGCATAATTTATCGAGTGAAGGAAATTTTGTAAAGAGAATACTCTCCTAGCAGTGGTGGTAATAGACTTTGAATGAATAATTCTTGAAGCTTTGAATCTGTAAGAACATTTGACATCTTGGTTAATTTTTTTATCACAAAAATAATATTCTAAGTGTTCGTTAGATCCTTGTTTAAGTTACGTGAGTTAAGCATAAGAGATCTTAGAGTCAATGTTAATAGAGAAATGAGTGAGAAAATCATCAACAAGATACATGAAATATGTTCTTGAGTGGACATGTAGGTTATAAAATAAACACATCACATAATCATGCAAATATCAGGGAAAAATAGTTTATAATAAGGTATGGTCATCTCGCATAATCGAGTCATGCCACATGAAAAACTCGGATATGTTCTTTTGGGTCACCGTGGCCTTAAAGATGGGTAGTCTAGGGAGATGAACTTAGGTGGTTACAAATATGTGGAAATGGCCGGTGTGAATAGATTGTGCAAAATCAAAGTGGAATCAAAAGATGGTGATACATGAGAGGTAAAGAGTTAGAGTGTAAATTTTCATCTACGATCTTGATATAAAGAAGTTAAATTGGAAGTATTTGAAGAAGAGCCAAGATTTTCATTGGGAGTGCTAGGGTGAATGATGGGAGTGGTAGTGGTAGGAATGGGAGCTGAAATATAAAGGGGTTGAGTGAAGGCCATGGGAGCTAAGGAGTGAGCAAAAAGAGGTTTGAAGCATCACGTGTGTTGTTAGCAACAATAAAAGAATGTAGAATATGTAGAAGATGACGAGGATTGCTTCACAAATCTTGTCAAAAATAAGTGAACATGTCTAATTGTTCTGGTCAACATTGTATCTTCATCATATGATTTTCAATATTACATGCTTCTATTTCACTAAGGGGAACATTGCTAGAGTTATGTAATGGTTTTGGTCGTGGTGATTGATGTGGGGATATTAGGTATTGATTTGGAAATTATACGAGCGGATGGAAAAATATCATACTATTGAAAAGACCCAAAATGACCACAACAAGTGATAGGCATACGAAGGAGAAAATCCATAGAAAAAGGTGGATTCAAAGATTGGGTTCACCAAAATGATTAAACTAAATATGAAATATATGAGCCTCATCTGAATGCAAAATTACAATAAATAAATGAATAATTAAGTATTGTTATAAATATCGAAACAACTAAGAAAATAATAATAAAACCCTAATGTCTAAAGAGAGGGTGAGAAGCCTTAGATAATTCATAGTTAAGTCTAGACTAGACCAAATATCTAACTGTCTAAAAAGAAAAGAATAAGCCTCACACATAAGCCCTATAAAATGTAGATATGGAGAAATAGGTAGGACTCGGGCACTGGAGAGGGACGAGGGTGCCCTAGAATTATTTCTGTGCCCTGGATCTATAGAAATGCTTGTAAAACATCCTCCAAGATGTCCAAATATGTTCGCATTTAGTCTCCTTTTATCACTCCGAGGTCATACGAGGATCTCTCGAGGTCACTTGAAACCTAGAATGAAATATAGACTTGCAAAACCCTCAAATAGACATCAAATCCCAAAAGTTAAAGATGTAGAATGAGGGTTTAGACTGTCGCTATTGTCACATTGGTGAAATTATGACTGAGCACTACACTACATCTCACACCCAATGTAGTTATGTGTGTGTATGTATAATTTTTCCCTAGGTTTCTCTTGTGCGTGTCACACTTGGATAGTGAGCAAGTAACTACATGAAGAATGTATTGAATGTGTACATGGAATAGAATAAACTTCCCTCCTATGAAGTGTGTTGTAGAAAACCATCCCTTGTGTCCCTTATGATGGAGCTAGATGGATGAAAATGAATCTCTTAGATGCCTCAATGGATGCAACCTTAGGTGGTGATAGATAGTGCTTAATGCTTGGTCCTTTATTATGATCACATAAATTTATACATATATGAATCCCTTACTTGAATTTCATAATTAAACCTGAAAAGAAGACTAGCAAAAGGATAAGATGGTTAATTGGATTGAAAGGACCAAAAATGTGAGAGTAAAGTACAAAGGGGACATGAGTGCTGAAAGGGGATGAGGGTGCGTGGTGATTGCGTCTGGCGGCGGTAGCGCTAGTGTCCGAGATGATAAATGACAAAGAGTAAAAAGGTAGATTGAGAACGTAAGGGTTCAAGACTAAAAGTAAAAATAACAAGCAAAGAAAGGTGGACAAAAAAATGGGTAAATTAGGACTTTTCTTACTTAGGAATTATATGAATAGTAGTATGGAGCAAGAGCTAGATAATTACCCAAAGTACGTGATTGTGGCTCTATAGGCATATGTTCTTCAATGTGGACACATATTTAGCAATCTATATAATTTTTAGACATCTCCTTTAATAGTTCACACTATTTATTTTCCTATATATGCTCAAACATGGTGTTTGGACATGCATCAAAAGATAGGCCATGTATCTAGGTTTATTTTAAACCTTCGGTAGGCATAGAGAAATTCAAGGGGCATATGTAGGTACAAAAATTTAACAGGCACCTAGAAATATAATTACACACAAAATTTGTGCAAAATCAACACATCTTAAAAACCATTAAATTTGGTCAAGACCATATGGTATGGTCCCGATAGCCATACATTTGTGACATGGGGAAAGTTCAACAAAATATTTGAAATTTTCATATTTCTACTTGTATAAACAAGTTTTCTGCAAGTTTTCATATTTTAAACTAGTACGGGGGGATGATAATCATTCATTCCTTCTTTACTCCTAAACATAGTTTTGATATCAATTTCAAGAATCCTTAAGGCAAGTATCTCCTTCCTTGTTTAGGATTATTAGCATATTGGAAGAGTTTTGGTGGCACCTTTTTTTGTAATGTATTTCCTTATTTACAAAATCAGGTCTACATCCATCTACAATGGTATGATCCCATGGGTTAAGGAATGCAACAAAGCAACTAATATATTCATGGGAATTATTTTCTATCCTATTATACTTTAAGGGGAAGATAATAGAGTTTTTGAATAACTTTGATATATGGATTTATTCCTATTTAGGAGTGCATTTTTACATCTTTCATCTTTATTCTCTAGAACATTTTTGTTTTGGGTTTCATGGACCTAATATCTCAGGTTCTCCTCACAAATGATTAGGTAATGATCACCCCAAATCCTTCATTGAATTTCAAAAATAAAAAATCTCCAAGCCTAACTAAAGCACACGTAAACAAGTGTATTTTTTTCTTGGTTACATATTTAACATTTCTTATATATATATATATATATATATATGCAAATATTTTTTTACAAGTTTTATTTGAGTTACACTCAATTATCTATCATGGACATTGAATACACTATGTGTTTCATTCTTCATCATGGAACATATCAATACCAAAAACAACAACAGCGCAACTACAAAAATAAACTTTACATAAAAATTAAAGTGTGTTTACACACTCAGTGAAATTTCCTTTAAGCATGTAATCTTTCTTATCATACTTAAGGGGGAAATTAAGACACTCAAATTTGGCAATTTAAACTGTGGATACAACTATTTTTATTATGTAATCTTTTTATGATAAACACCTCAATTCATACTTAACATTTTCTAATTTCTATTTAATATTTTTTTATATACTTGCACATTATCATGTAGTCAAAATCTGATAATGAAATGCATAAAATCTACATATAAATATTATATTTTTAGATCGAAATATCATTCAACATGTTCCCTCCTCTTGTCTAAGAATGTATACTTTTGATCTAGTACCATACCACATGTAGTCTTGACCTCTTCCTATGGGTTTAAAATGATATGTCTTCCAATTTGAAATATTTCATTGTGTCTTATAATTTCAAATTTAAATATTCCTTTCACATACATGAAAATAAATAAAGTGTAATATATAAAATATCACTCTTTTCAATATAAATACTCTTTCTTTCATAAAAATCAATAAAAACTTACATATTATAATAATACAAATTATAACTCACATTTACAATTTAAAGTTCCAAAATGTACTCAAATCTTTATGCCAAATGTGTTTTAATTTTCCCTTGTTTAATACTCCAAGTACTAACTTGATGTGTCTAAGGAAATGAAGAGGGTGACCTCAGATAATATTCCATGGGTACACCCCAAGACCCCTTTAGCGATGCAAGTATAAAATAAGAAACGACGTGTGGCCAAATAAACCTACTAATAAGGTACAGGGATGAAAAAGGAACTTCGACACAAAATTTAGCATAGGAAATAATCAACACCTACCTAATGACAATAAAAATTATATCAAAAAAGCATACACTAAAATGATATAGAAAGAGAAAGTATAAAATAAATACCAACACTCATTCTATTACCATAAGGAGGAGTAATCACTATAATGCAAAGGGTGAAGGAAGAAATCCAACCAACCCCAAAGTATCAATTATTTCATAACCAAAAAAAGATGAGGGAGAGAGGTCAACTTATCCCTAACTAGAATAATTTTAACAAACCACAATTAAGGGGTGAGGAAATATTATTATTTGGAAGCAAACACCAATATGAAATCACCCATGGTTGGTTCATACTCACTTGAAAAAACCACAAAACATACCCCAATATCCACAATGCATACACTTTTTGGGAAAAAACTTTGCACAAAATTCAATTCTTAATTATATACAAATTAAAAACTAAGTGATTAGAATAACAAGGTTGAGAGAGAGCATAACACCATATCATTTCTTTAATCATGTTGTTTCGATAAGGAAAATTTTTCTATATGGATTGTTAATAGTTGGATATGTTTAATTTATAGGTCTTTCATGGAGATATGATTTGGTGATTGAGTTATATTGATTTGGTAGAATGGGTTATATGGTTGTCAATGTATTTGAGTACATTGATATTATTTTGTATTCAAGATAGTCATGTTGATTACCATACTCCTTAAAATAATTTTTATGTCATAATAGTTTTGGAGGTACTCGATATGGTTTCCAATGGTTGAGAACGAAAGGGTTGGTTATGAATTGCAAGAGTGGGGTAAAATATGGAAATAATTTCATGGAGGATCTTAGAGCAAGCTTACTATATTTAAATAGGATATTATCAGCTAATATTGCAATGCAAAAGGCATTTGGAAATTTAAACCCTCCCATTGATTAGTTCATTACAAAATGTTTAAACTCATAGCATTGTGATAATTCAAAAATGTAGAATGAGATGAATTTATTACCTGTAAATGCATCATGTCCCAAGATTTTTGAACTTGAAGTAAAAATATGAGATCTGTTTGTTAGGAACTCTCTTTATTATTGTAAGATACTCCATAATAAATAGGTGATCAATATTATTTAAGAATTCCCTCTCGACATATCACAAAATTCATCCAATGTGGTTATAGAGTCAGTAAAGATACTTATATACCATGCAAGGGATTTTACTTTCATAGAAGTAAAAATATTCTCATTTCAACATCAACTTGGGTTATTTGGTGAACATAGAAGACATGGATTATTTGTTTGAGGTGATCGATGGAGTTGGCATGTTTCTCAACTATGAGATAGAGTTTTTAGAGAAACATCTGGTAAGTCATTCCACACATTAATGTCTAAAGGGATTCCATCATAGAAGGATGCAAAAGAAAATTTCCTTGGGTGAGCCATGGGTTTGAGGGGTTGAAGGTTATTTTGCATATTTTAAAATGGGATTTTTGTGGATGATTTCATCTATTTCTATGTGTGAGGATTATTGTCAAGCCTTGATAGATATCTTCTCCTATATTTTATATGTGATAAAGATAAAAAGTCAACAAATTATTCATTAGAAGTAGTAATTCTTTTGTGATTCTTATCATGTTCTAAGAAAAACTAGATTTTAAAATCAGATTGTATAGATTCACGAGGTGTTTAAAAAATATGTTGATGAACTAATAAGTTCTAATTAAAAATCTTAGTTGCATCTTACAAAAACATCCTAGAGAACACTTCGAAACTTCACAAGTCAAAGATAAAATGGAAGGTTCCATTGGGTGTGCCATAAAATATTGGAAGAGAATTATGTGCACTCTTTTAATTTATGTAATTATTGAAGTTTATAAAGGTTTATACAAAAAAAATGGTAGTATATCTCAGTTTTGGAACCTTAACCCTTGAGATAGAACTCGAGAATAAGTCTAGTTAATTTTCTAAACAACTCTAGATTGACGAATACTCAAATATAAATAAAATATTTACAAAGTGAAGGGAAAATATATGATGAAATTTGAAAATAATGTTGATGCACTAGAGTATGAAGGAATGAATTTCCCGAGACTAAGGAAAAGAGGGAAAAGACACTAAAAAGGGTAATATATGAGCCATAATTCACCCTAAATTAACTTAATAGGTAACCCTCTGTATAGACGACACAATGTATTGAAGATATGAAAATATAGTTCATATGAATCCCGTGTTGTTCATTATGTGTTTGTGTTGTCATTTACGTAAAATCTATTTATGGAAAATGGTGTCATGAGGTCATGTGAGTCTCCATGAGGTGTCAATTAAATGTCAAGCATGAAGGCTGATTATAAGTGTTAATTCTTGTGATTTTTAGGAGGACATAGTGCATGGTCATGTGAGATAAGTCATGATTTGAGTCCTCCACATTGATTCTTGTAGTGTTATGAGGTCAAAAAGGCTGGTGTGATGTGTCATGGGTGTACATAAGGTCAACATGGTCAGGTCATTCTAGGCCTATGCCTAGCCCTGCAGTAAAGAAGAATGAAATATAGGTATGAGATTTTGACCCAATAAGTCATGATGGAAAATTTTGGAAGTGTACCTAAGGTGTATGGTTAGTTTTATGTCAGTTCTAAGAGGTTCGGTGGTGTTTCAGGGTTCTTGGGAAGCAAACAAGTGAGAAACAGGTAGTTTGACATAGGTAAGTCTTAATGGTTAGATATTTTCAAGAATATTTGATATCTATGGTGAATATGGAAATCTATAGGATGTTTCATGATGCTACATGAATTTTTTTAGGTCATTATGACATAGGATTCACAAGATATGCAAGTTTTGGCAAAACCGGGTAAGTCAAAGTGTGGTTTTATATCAAAAGTGGACCTTTAGATGCTCATTCTAAATTGTATGATTTGCATGGGGACCTAAGATATTTGGAATATATTCTAAGGTTAGTTATGAATTTTTCAAAAAAATAATATGGTTTTTTTATCGTCACATTTTAATGAATGATCGTTTGGAATGTAAAGTGGTTTGAAACCCTAGCTAAACCCTAGCTAGGAGTGACTTGGAGAAGATTGCTTGTACCAACCAAGTGTTTATTGATTTTACAAAATTTATGATTATTTGTTGTTAGGAATCTTTCATCTTTCCATATAGGTATATTAGACCATGTGACCATATGTGGGCCTTACTTGAAAATGTTTTTTTCTCAAGAGTTCCACTTAAGGATAATTTTTCCAGAGAAGATGCTACATAAATTGAATTTTTTTATCCCTAATTTGTTATAGGTTTCCATGAAGGTTTCAAGTCATGGTTGAGCTGAAAAATGTAAAATTATTCCCTATTTATGAAGACTAGTTTTTGAGCAATTTAAAGAAGTCTATGGTAATATTGATATTAGGGAGCTACATGAAGATTTAGGACTCCATTAAAGTATTTTTGGGAAGATGGTTCATAGAAATTTGCATTGGTATATAGAAATTGGTATTTTTATATGGTATACAAAAGTTATGACTCATTCTTTTAGGTTCAAGATTGAAGAATTTATTTTCTATCGGGTGCTAAGTGGCTCAATGAGGTAAAGTGATGATTATAAGTTGTTATTACTTCATGAACATTTATGAAGTTCTTAGGAATCATGTATAAGGTTGTTCCATAGTTTTCTTGAGTGTGGAAGTGTGTTTTGATATAATGGTGTTAGGAAATTAGTGTTCAAAGTGTGAACATATGGTTTGAATATTAGTATTATTTAATATTTAAATAATATGTGAGTGTGCACAATTAGTTGTCATGCACAACTCATAGAGATAGGAATGTGTGAGAATATCTTTTCATTAAGAGTAAAACTAGGGAATAAAGGAGATATATGGGGATAAAATTATAGGATTTGACTCCATGATTTTAGGAGCAATCAATTGTATAAAATGCCCTCTCATATTCAATAGAAATTGCTCCATTCTACTTTTATTTTCTCTGTTATTTTTGTACTTTCCATTTCATGAGTTAATTTGATTTATTGTTGTTGAATTTATTTATGCAAATCTAGAGATTTAGCATCATCTAGTATTAGAGAAGGAAAGGAAAAGCTATGAGAGTGATTGCAGGAAAAAACCACAACCTCTAGGATGCAGATCTAAGAGTTTTGAAGCTTCCATTGTCATTTTTGGATTTCGATCTTCCAAAAATGACTGGTAAATCATGTTTTTCTCAAAAAAACCAGATTTGAAATTTTGTGAGTTGTTTTGAGTTTTTATTTGTATTATGAGAAAATATTGTCAAAAATTATAGAAACCCGGTTTGTATTTTAAGAGAAATTGTGGAAACAATTATGGCATTTTCGATTATTCTGTAAAAATAAGAGTGAGTGATTTCCAACAATAAAAATTTGATATGATTTATTATTTTGGTATAATATAAATTTGATTATTATTATAAGGGTGTATTATATCGTTAAACTGACACCCAATATAATTATAAAATTAGCCTCAAAGAAAAATTTGACTCGAGTTAGCAACATCACTCGATGGAGGAAGAAGGAAACAGAGGAAGGAGGTTAATTAGATACCTCTTGCTTGCCAAGTAAGCAAAGGGGCCACAAAATGAATTTGAAGCATTTATTTTAAGTTGTGTTCAAAGATGTTTAATTTTAGCATGTGTGGTAGTAAATAAATAATAGATGGATAATTCTTGTTCATAGTAAGAAACCTATTCTCCTATATTTTGTTCTCTTTTGTAAATTGTGGATGAGGAAACATGTACACTGCTATGGAGTGGTTGGTGGTCCACTAGAAAACCAATTTGAGAGTTTGTGAATCTCTTAAAAATCACATACATAGTGGTTAATGGTTCCACTAGAAAACATGTTGGAGTCAATGGTACTATTTGAAAACCATTAGATTGTAGAGCACAAGTAGATACTAGACAGAACTCACCCATGTTCACACTATGTTAGGAAATAAGTGTTTATAGTGTGGACATATGGTTTGAATATTAGCATTATTTAATATTTAAATAGTATGTGAGTGTGCACAATTAGTTGTCATGCACAACTCATAGAGATAGGAATGTGTGATAATATCTTGGGATTGGGAGTAAGATTAGGGAATAAAGGAGAGATATGAGGATAAAATGATAAGACTTAACTCCATGATTTTAGGAGAAAGAAACTGTATAAAATGACCTCTCATATTCAATACAAATTGCTCCATTATACTTTCATTTTATCTGTATTTTCTATACATTCCATTTCATGAGTTAATTTGAATTATTGTTGTTGCATTAATTTTGGAAAAATCTAGAGATTTAGTATCGATGGAGCAAGTTGAGCTCATGGTTAGTTCTCGAGTTCAATAAGGCATTAAAAAGACATTTGCAAAGATGAGCATGGTTGCAGGATTTCCAAATATAGTTGGAAAGAGTTCTAATATGTTATCAAAAGAGAATTTAGTGATATTTACAATTATATATCGCTTGTGCCTTGGTGATTTTATATGATAGATATTTTAGGTCATTTTGTGAAGAAGAAGGTATGCCTGATTTCAGGACATGTTTTCTCGGGTTCAAAGATTGAGTTGAATAGATAATGAAATGGATTATTTTAAACTTGATATCACCTGAAAATTGAATAGGGTTTAATTTTGTTCTGTTGAAGGAATTTTTAAGTCTTGAGAGTGGAAGAAAGAGTGGAAACTAGTTGTGTTTTGAAAATTGGGTTATAGGTAGCATGTTTTAGAGAAAAGGAAAGTAGTTGTTATTTGAACACATGGATGTTTAAAGATGTATAATATGAATAGAATTGATGTAAAGGTTATGAAGTTTCCATAGCATGGTCACATGCTATATTTGAGTTGATATTGGGTGGTCTTGACACCCAAAGGTGAAGACATGGTGCTGGACATAACTATTTAGTGAAGGATATGATCGTTTTGATCAATGCTTTATAAAATATTTGATTTTTACAAGTAAATTTGGAACCATGGATGATGATTATATGTTATATTACACATTTTCAGTGAATTAAGAAGCTTTAATAAGGATGGTTTTGGTGTTATTGAATTTTTCTCATATTAGTGATCGGGTTTTGAGGCATTTTTGTTCTTGTATGGTGGTTTTGGGCATGCCCAACCTATATGGTCCATATGTGACCATTGTAATGAATGTATTTGAATTTAATTATTTTTATTAGTTAATTAAGTCATGAATGATTGATCTCCCATGAGTTAGAGAGAAGGAAAGATGATAAAAGTGATGTTTTGGGTGCTTTTGTGCACTAGTTGAGCCAATAGAGAAAATGTGATCTAGGTGAGGGATTGAAAGTGGATCAAATACATGATTTGAAATATCATTAATGTGTTATGGGTTTAACAATGATTAAGAGAATGTGTGTAATATTTTAGAACCAAGAAAAGTTGACAAAAAAAAGAAAGAGCGAGAGTTAGAGGAATGGTGGTTAAAAGAAAGAGTTGTGAGCTGAATTAGAGATCTCCATCGGTTACGCGAAAAAAAATTAGAGGTCATAATCTTAAGGTTCTGAGTTGGTACTTAGTCATATTCGAGGGTGGTAGCCTCTTTATGGAGTGGGTGTTTGACTAAATTAGGGGTTGGTGCTCTACTAAACTAGCGCTTAGTGCTCCTTGTAAAGTTGGTGCTTCACTAAATTACTTTGTTATGTGTAATATCGAGAAAAGTTTCGGTGGGGTTTCTTCCTCATGAGGGTTTCCCACATAAAAATGGTGGTCTTGTGTTGTGTACTTTGTTTCATGTTTTTGTGATTGATATTGCATAAAATGTCCAACTTTTTGTATGTTTCGTACCTTTATAAACATGAGTTTTTAGTTTCATTGATTTTCTAAAGGTAATACGCACAAAACCGTATGCATTCATGAAATTCCACAAACTAACGAAATGTTGTGATTAGAGTGTAGAATACATGTATATTTCTTACTTTTATTTTTTGGCAAAAATATGGTATTTTTATTAATTTTATTCATACATTGTTTCTTATGTTATAAAAGAGGAATGACTTATCCCTCGGTGGTGTTTTTAAATGAAAATTTATTTTTTCACCATGAAATTTTAGATATATGTTTAAAATTTGACTTTTGAGGTCCGGTCAATTTTTTTGATTTAATTTTTATAATTAATTATTTAGTAAAAATATTTTCAAATAAATGGCGTACATATGTCTATGCCGAAATAAATTTTAAGATTTATATCAAAATTGATTTTTTTTTTCACAGGTAAGAAGAAGACTTCAACAAATAGTAAAAACAAAATTCAAAGTTTTTTGATATATTTTACTACTTTTCAAATTTGGTTGATTGTGTACTATTGATTGTCCTAAAATACCATATGTTAGCAAAAAATAAAAAATAAATAGTAAAACATTTTTTTATAAAATGAAAATTATATTTTAGAAAGCTAATAAAAACCTAAATTTTGTAATTTTACTAGTTCGTTAACCCTAATTACGTGGCACCTAAGTGATAGATTTTGGCTTACAATCATCCTCCAAATGGATTTGGTGCCAAAATGTGCCACATAGGTGCCACATAAGTGCCAACTAGGAGGTTCTCGCAAACCGCGTTCATGCAAATGGGGGTTCACGTGAACACCCCTTTGCGCAAACTCCTTCAACCACTGCATGCCACCAAAGTGCTGCCCACATGCTTCCCTTCTAAATTTGGTGTTTTGCAATATGTTTTTTTAAAACTATAGTTTTAAAATAACATTATTCAATTTTTATGTTTTAAATTTAGTTTTTACAAATTTAATTTTTAAAACTAGAGTTTTAAAGCAAGTGTAGTTTTTTTAAATTGTTTTTGACCAAAAATATATAATATGTTATTATATATATATATATATATATATTTATATATAATATAAAAAATTGAAGTTCAAGCATATAGTTATTTTATTTAAAAATATATTACAAAACTAAATAATTTTATATTAAATTTAAAGTGTATTAAAATTAGAAAAGTTGTTTTAAAGTTATAAAAAATTGAAATTAAAAATAACCTAATTTCTATTGAGATTTATATATAATAAGATTTGCATGTGTATAGTTTTCTATTGAGTTTACTCTTAGAAATTCAGATCTACCTCAATTTATGCATGCAAATGAAAATTATTGAAGTGGAGGAATAATGGGAAATCCAAAGAATGAGAAATGAAATTATGCTGAGGAAGTGAAAGCAGAGAATAATGCTAGAAGACCAAATTTGTAGGAATTCACAAACAAAGAGAGAAAAGGCACAAGTGAAAGACAAGGCTGTAAATATTGGTACATACATAGAAACCCTTGATAGATTGTAATATTATTTTTCATTCTAGGGTAAAACTATGATAATCCATTTTTATATTGGGTATAGGTAAGGGTTTTGATAGGATCTCATAACCTAAAACAATAGAAAAAATATGTGAAAATAAAAGGCTCTAACAAAAACAACGTAAGAACCAACCTTACCGAAAAAGGATCCACACAGAAAAATCATTCAACAAAACACTAATTGTTGAAATATAAACAAAACATCAACTAATCTCCCTAAATATAAAACATGGTAAAAAATATTACAACCACTCAATAGTATAATTTGGATCTTGATCTAGCCATCTACTTTGTTTTTGTATTGCTTACTACTCTAGCACACATGGTTGTATTGGTCTCTTAGTTAAATCTAGGGTTTCTATTTAACATCAACTTCCATTCTTCAACATCCTCTCTCACCTCTTAGAGAGGCTCTATTTCAGTACCCACCAACACCTTTCTAACTTAATCCTCATAATTGGGTCATTCCAAAAAAACAAGAACCTTTGTATTCCTCCCATCTATATCTCTATAGTTAACCCCGACATTTTGTTTCTTTATTCTAGATTTTACCTTCTTGTATCCTTCAAAATTTGGCATTTTTCACCCATCATGCTTATGTGTTCCATTCAAAATAATTTTCTATCTCTGGATATAGGCATTAACCCAATTCCTCTTTATTAAGGGTAGCCTCAAAATTCTAGCTCACCATCATAAGATGCCCCCAAATGGGTCATATTCCTTATTTACTTATTGTTGATCTAGCTTTAATATATGTTTTCCCATTTTTAGGTATACTTATATTGCTTTCTTCTTTCTAACATCACATTTTCCCGCTCATCATTTCTCTCTTTCATCAACCAAAAGGTTGTCTTTGTCTAGATACAAACATGATCCTCTCAACATACCTTTATTTCTTAGCACTCTTGCTTTATCCACATAGTTTATGATTGTGACATGAATATGCATATCCCTTCCCCCATCTCTCATCTTACTAATTCTACTTGCTTGCTTGATTTTCCCTTTCCATTGTAGCCTTCTCCCTAATATTTTAGCCCTTTGATAATTATATTTTATAATTATCATGTCATTCTCTCTCTTAGACTATCATTTGACTCTTGACTCACCTCTCTATCAACTCCTGATGCTTTCAATGGTTATTTTATCACTTGTGTGCATGTCTTAGCCTCTTCTAACTTACTTTGTAGCTCATTTTCTCTCTCGTCTATGTTATGAAGTGTTTCTCGTACTTATTTTAGAAGGTAGGACCTATTGGTCTCTAATCCCCATTTGTAGTGGTTGATTCCCTAGTGAGAGAGATTCCTCCATAATGCCCCTATTAGTTCTGGTAACCATTATACTTTGCTTTGAACCCTTACTCATGGCCCTTACATAAAAGAGTAGATAACTAGCCTAACCTTGCCTTTGTTTTAGAGTGAAGATGTTAATAATCCTTCAAACTACCAAACTATCATGATCAATCACCTCTTCAAAAATATTTTTGGGAGCATGATAGAACACAATATTAGCAATTAGGCTTAGTAAAGTCTTCATGGAGATAAAACACCTTCCAAAACACTATGTAGTAAAGAACCACATTTTTTCCCCTTGATTCCCTCTTCCAAACATCCCATTATATCATAGATCATTTTGTGAGAATGATTAAGTATGATGCATAGCACAAGAGATCCTAGTCGAATGAAATATTAGGCTTGTACCATGCCATCTTTCATAAATTAGATAGCTCTAGCACCATATATATATATATATATGAAATGAAAAAAATTGAAAGATCAAATGATGAAGAACCAATATCTACTATAAGGAAATTTTGATCTCCCAAATCAAATATTAGTTGACAATTACTTCACAAATATTTACATGAAATCTAGTTACCACCATATCCTAATCCATCCTAAATAAATTATGGATAAATATTACAAGACACAAGAATGATCGTACAAATGAGTTAGTTATGAATTTCTACTTGACCAATAAACCGATCAAATTTATGTATATGATGGATAACTACTTCGTCCATTCCTAAAATCTTTAAATCATTTTCTAATTGGTTGAAATCCTCATCTTTAGTAAGGATTGATATTAACATGTTAATAACATCCTATGCATCTTATAACCTTTGAAAAAATAATATTTATACGATTTTATTTTTGTAAATGCTTATTTGGAGTAACAAAGATTCATTACACATGCTACATCAACATTAAAATTATAGCTATACATGCATATTAAAAATATAATAGTGATTTAGTATTTGATTACTCCATGCTACCTTAAATAGTTTCTTAATTGTCTTAAACAATGTATGTAAATTTAGATAATATTTTCATCATTGATTTATTATATATGTCCTATCCCGTCAACTACATAATGCACATAAAATCCAAGGTTGATTGGACCAATGCATGGTAAAATTATTTTGAGTTAGTAAGATTGTTCCTCTACATATTATTTTCTATCACAATGCATGAAATTTCCTAAACCTTTTGAGATTCACACTAAGGCATCCAAACATGCATTTGGTATCTAGTAGTCATGCAACAAGGAAATTAAGTTGATTACTAAGTTTAGATATGTTCGATGACATGGTGAAAATTTAATCCACATAATAAATGTGTTTTTAGTATTTTGTAAGAAATTGAAAATAAAAGGAAAGTGGGAAAAGGGGAAAGTAGGTTTTGGACAGAAGTAATCAATAATAGATCATTATGGACCACACTCAAACACTTAGTTGAAAAGGTCTTGAGTACAAATGAAAAAGTATATTGTTGTTTAGTAGATCTCTAGAAGGACCTCATGTAATGGTATCTAAATACAACTAGCTTGGTCGACTTAATATTTTTGTTTACTAAAAAGTAAGTTATTTATCAACATAAAATCTTTTAATATATTCATGTTCCTAAATAAGCTCTTATAATATTAAATAATTCATGAATGGTGTAATCACATGTGTATGTTTATGGAAACAGATCATGATGCATAATAATATGCTGAAGTGATAAATTTTTTATGGAACTACTTCCCAAGAAAAATGTGAAACACTTGGTGAAGATGGATTTCCAAATATTAAAAGAACTATCCCAACAAGAACCACTATCACAAATTAAAACAACAAAAAGTGTAGATATAATATATGGTGAATTTGACTACAGTTGCTAGAGCACATTTGTTGGTTACATTCTTAAATCATGTTGATATGAAGGAAACATTGGAATTGTTGGGTGATAATTTTGGATGGAAAAATTCAAAACGTATGGAATAAGAATTTGTTGGGAATGTTTCTAAAGGAATAAGTTCTTTAGGTACAAAAACTAGGTCTGATGATAAGAGTATTTCTCATAGAGCAATATTAAATTTAGTTGTAAGTGAAGATACAAAAAAGAATCATCATGTTATTGTCATTTCCAAGGAATTGGGTGTATCTAGAAAGATAGTTAGTAGGTATGCAAAGAGGAATTAGAATTTGCATGACTCTACTATGGAAGGAAATTGGGAACTAATGTGTAGAAATCCATGTTACGATAAAATAGAGGATAATATTCTTAACATAGTTTCTAATTTTTTGATTGAGAGGACTCGTCCTTCTCTAAATGTGAGGGATGTTTTAAAACACATGATAGTTTGTAATAACTATGATGAACATATAAGACATTGGCTCGAAATTACTCAACATGAGATGTACATAAATTTTAGAGAAGGAAATCCATATGTCAAGATTGGACAATGGATGTTTGAAAATTTGAAGCCTTGGTATGTGCGAGATGATAAAGTCCTTGACAAATGTTGTTAGCACTATCATGGTGAGTTTGATTATCACTATCAGGTAAAAAAATAAAATTATATTACATATATATTGAGGTGTGCTTTCATTTATATCTATATATTATAAATTTCATTAAATTTTGTTTTTTGAGATGTGATTTAAAATTAATGTATTTCAAAATCTATGTTTTTTCAGGTGTATAGAAAGTTATGGGAAGCATAAAATGGTCCTGAAAATTCCCCCCTACATGTGTCAGTGAATTCATAGCTTCTATTATTTGCACAATATCCGATGATAATGTCGACGATCGTATGAATTACATCAAAGGTGTATGTGACAAGTGTGGGGACTTGAAATTATTGCCGAGTAAAAAAATTTAAATTGGGAACATTTAAAATGGTGGCTTAAGAGGTGATTAATAAACATACATACATATATATATATATATATATATATACATATATATATACTTATATATATATATACATATATACATATATATATATATATATATATATATACACACATATATATATACATATATATATATATGTATCTATATATATGTGTGTGTGTGTGTTTTAAATTTGGATGTACATATTTTATTCTGATTTGTATGTTTACTGCAAATGAATATGACAATTTTTGCATTATGTGTTGATTTTGTACATTGAAATACATAAAATATTTAACATGGATTGGAAAAGATGCAACCAAGCTGGATTTGGTAGAAGATTAAGTCCCCATTACTACATTCATAAAAAGTTTCTCAAGTTTAATTAGTCCATACTTGAACATTCTCACTATGCAAATTGGTTGGTTACACAAATCAATACTAATAGAGACAAATTCCCTATTGGTTCAATATTTTCCATGGTTGATTTTGCTGTGAATTGTTCATTTTGTCATCAAAAATAAATTCAAACACAATATTATCATATTGACTAGGTTACCATCATGGTTCAAGTATTTTATAGGCATGCACAATTGGATTTGGATGGGGTTGAAATTACATATGTGAAACAAGTGATCAAAAGGAGTATCACTTAGATATAAGTGATGACAAGGATTTGCTATCCCAATTTTGACTCCTTAGAGAAATTGGTCAAACATGCCCCACATAGAAAATCAAAAGGGTGTTTCACCCGGTGGGCTCATGATCGATTCCAAATATAAGGAGGCCGGTGGTGTAAAAGATTCTAGAGGCTCGAGTGTAGAAGACGGGAAAGACTCAAAGTTTTAGGACTTCACATATGATTCAACTTGGACCTAAATAAACTAAGTATGGAAGGAATAAGTGGAAACCTCCACATGTTTCAACGGCGCACCTTCAAGAAGGTCAAAGCCAAAGTCCCCCAATGAGCACTGAGCATCCACGTGTCCCGAGGTTTGAAAGGGAAATACAATCGGTAATTGAAAAGTCCAAGCTTGGAACAGGCCGAAAAAAGCCACCACGTGTCATCTTGATGCAACACCAAATTTGGGTCCAAAGATTGGTCCTGAAATGAGTGCCAAGCCTCCATGTTTCTAAGGTCCAAAAAAATGGATAGAGTTGGCAATTTAAATTGACTAAGTATAAGAGTGTAGGCGGAAGCCTCCACATGTCTCATCGGCACATCTTCAAAGGTAAATCTAAAGAGCAGGTTCCCAAACATGCATATACTCTCCACGTGTCTTGGGTCTAATAGAAGTCAAATGGATTGAGGCTCGAATCGGATAAGTATAGAGAACAAGTGGACGACGTTATGTGTTGCATCGGTCTGCAAATTCAAATGCGTGACCCAAAGCAAAGACTTAAACAAGCACCCGGTCTTCCACATAGTCAAGATCTAAAGGGAGGTCTCATCGGTCGTAAAAATTCCACAGCCCCACAGAGGGTGCCACGTGCCTCAATGGTGTAAATTCAAAGGGCATGGCCCAAAGAAGGACCCTAAACTAGCACCAACTTGCTACGAGGTCGAGCTCGAAAGTTGAATCGCCCCAAATTAGTTTAAGTATAGACGAGCCAGGTGAAAAGATCCACATGTCATCTCGATGCAATTTCAAAAGAAGAATTGAGAGTGAGTTCCCAAATGAGCGCGGAGTTCGCCATGTGGTTAGAGTAAAATAATGGGGCGAGTAGGCCCAAATGGACTAAGTATAGAAGGATCAGGCGGAGGCCTCCACGTGTCTCATAAGCACAAATTCAAAAGCAAAATCTAGAAGCGGTCTCCCAATACGTGTTGAGCCTCCACATGTCCAAGGTCAGACATATGGCCATGCAAAACAAAAGGGAGTTAGCCAAAAACATAAAGAAATAGAGAAAATCCGTGGAAGGAGCCACGTGTCTCTTGACCTTCAAAGAAAAAATCCAAAAAGTGGTTCCCAAATGTGCACCAGCTCTACACATGTTAGGCCTAAATTAAAAGTGGAGTCATTGGGGGCATGGAAGATTTCTTTCCAAAAGTGATTTTCGAACTTCTAGGGCTGTGGAGGAAATGTTTCCTAAGTGGAAAATGCAAGCCGTTGGGCAGGATGATTTCTTTTGCTAAGTGGGTGCATGGAGCCGTGGAGAAAATTTTACCAAAAAGTGAATTTTGGGCTTACGGGGGCTGCGAGATTTTTTGAACTTTTGCAATTTTTGTGCAAAAGGCACAAGTGAGTTTTGGGCCCACTGACATGTTTTGTAAAACTACTTTTCACCATTTTTGTGCGGATTCAATTCAAATATTCAAATGGGCATATCTTTTGATCCAATTGCTTGAAATTCAACAAATTTGAGTACTTGTTGGAAATATCTCGACCTCATCTAGACCATGGAAGCTTAAAATTTTGATTTTGGCAAGGTTAGGTGTGTAAAAACAAGAAAATGTCTTTCATGCCATTAATGTATGATCTCGATCGCTTCAACAACTAGATCAGATTTGATTCTATCCGTTGTTCTTCCTTCTTCACATGCCAAATAGACATGGGGAACAAGAATCGACATATTGTAGGTGGATTTATAGGTGGCATTGATGATTGGTGGTTGATCTTTTAGAGTAGAGTCGAGTTTTCTTCTCTCTTTTCACCTCGATGTTCTATTTATTATAAATAATTCTCATTTGAGAAGGGGAGACATTGTGGGTGTGGGGAAACTCTGTAAAATTTGTTTCCCAACTTCATTTGAGCTGTAAGCCTTCTCCAATTCCTGGGAAGCATGTTTTATGCTTAGAAGTATCCATGTAATGGTCTGTGCACCTCATAGAGCAATAAAATTTTGTTTTTCTAGTGTTCTTCAACCCTTTCTCATGTTTTGTTGTTTCTTTGTGCCTCTCCATTCCATGTTTATTTCATGTGCATGCATTTCATGGTTACAGGTGTAAGATGTCATGCTTCATGGAGTTTCAATGGCGGAATTGGATCTCGAGTCCATGTAACTTCAATCGACCTCCCTCATTTCCTTTTTCCACTATTTCATCCTCCCTCAACAAAGTATCTTGCTACTTCCTTTTAAGCGTATCACCTCTTAGTGTACGATTTCTCTCTCTCTCTCTCTCTCTCTCTCTCTCTCTCTCTCTCCTCCTTGGAAAGGTTAGATTAGGATTAGATAGGATGTTCCTACACTAGAGTAGCTTGTGAAAATTAGATTAGGAAGCAGGAACCAGCCTTCTCTGTAGGTCCATCTCAAGTCCGCAAGTCTCACAACTTGAGAGATGGTCCAATGTTGTGTAATCACACTGAATGCCCCATTTCAAACTCAGGACATTCGGGGTGTTGTGATTTTGCACTAACAATTTTGGCACACTGTTAGTACATGAAAAAAGTTAGAGTTCCATCTTTAAGAGGTGTCTCAATACCAACAATAAATCTTAAGCCACCATGTGACCACACAATAGTTTTGGCATGCCCAGATTAGACACTGAGGTTTAATTTTTCATCTTTAAGAGGTGTCTCATTATGAAACAACAAATCTTAAGCCACCATGCGACCACTACCAATTTTGGCATGCACAGGTGGGAAAAGTTTGAAGCACCTTACCACTTCATCTTAGCAGGTTGGTGTGTTCCTGTTAAGATTCAACCTTTTGAGGCACATGCAACCACATCTGGTGACTCCATCTAGTTAACAACCCAATCTATGAAGTTTTAAACCTTCTTCCCATCCATTTTCATCCATTTTTTCTTTTCATATCTTCCATTTTCTTCCATTCATGAAGTTATGTAGTCATGAATTCTTTCCCACCATGGAATTCTCATTTGTAGTAGAAGGATTGTTTCCCTCCATCTCCACAGTTTCAAAGTCCTTCAAATCAGTTTTATAAGCCCCATTATCCCGAAAATTTATACAACCCACTTTTTTCTAACGAAAATGTTTATGAAGAATAGGCTTATGCAGATGATGGTGGAAAATCTTTGGCCGAAGCTGATTTCAAGAAGTAGGTACAAAATATGGAGATGGACATGATGTAACTCAGAGTCAAGTGCTCCATAATAGTAGCTAATTTTTGGCTATAAGGTCCCTTGTCCATGGGTCGGCCCTATACCAGGCTGGTTTAGCACCTAGCAGAAGCTGCACTTCATCACCAAGATGTTGCCCTAGATTACAGAGTGGGCGGGGAAAATGGGGGCTAAAATATCTAGCGTGCCTTCTATCCCTTTTGCATCCATCCTCCCATTTTCTTCCAAGTCCCCTCTTCCTAGTTGTACCATAAATGAACAAACCCTACCAATGCACCTTCCTTAGCTAACATCATCATGTTCAAGTCTTGCAGGATATTTGAAGAACCACGTGACTCATACGAGTCTGACTAGGAAGAGGAAATAATATGGGCGCCTGTTCCAAAGAAAAATCAGTTAGCTCTAGAGGGTGCAGTTCTAGAGGAGAACCATAGAATTACAGAGGCTCCAAATGTAGAGTAAACCACAAAAGAACATTCAGTTCTTCCTCCCACTTCATCCCCTTCAAGATCTAATGTTGAAGAAGAATTTCAGATTTTAAACTTCATGTTTGAGAAAACGGGGAACCATGGTGAGAAAGTTTCAAATCTGAATAACACCATGGAGGAGGTCAAGCACATGTATGAGGAGAAGAAGGAGGAATACTATCTCTTGGTGCTCAAATCAGTCTCGCCCCGTTTGTCATTTAATTTCCTCAGTTTGTGGCCTCTGTCATGTTTTTTGTCTCCCCGTGTTGGTGCTTGAAGACTCTGTCCTCCATTTGGTTGCCATGATCAGTCCCTTCCATTAGTCGAGGATCACTTAAAGGTCCAGAATTTGTTTTTCGTTTCTCTGTCCATCTGAGGGAGTCTGTAAATTGGGCATAAAACTCAAGTTGCTCCTTTCTTTCTATTTTCTGCAGTCATGTATTGTTTTCCCTATCATTTTTGTCCCAAATACCTGAGGAAACGTGATTGGATATAGCTCGGAGGATCATGTTTGAACCTTATAACATTTCCAAATTCTCTGTCCTTGAAGAAAAATTCATCTCCGGGCTCAAATGGTGGTTTTCCTACATTTTTATGGTTTGATGGGTGTGTTTTCTGTCAAATTTACATCTCTGCATCAGTGGAAACATGGCCCTTTTTGGTTGGATGTGGCTTAGTGAGGCACTCTAAAAACTCTAAGGCTCACTTCACCCAAAACTTGTCCATGTGGAGGAACGAAACTCGTTTGAAAATTTACCTTTTGGTTTGGCCTTGGAGTTATGCGGGGGGACACGTGGAGGATTTTGTTGCTTTTCCTGGACTTAGAATTTTTTTCATTCAACTGGTACAATTTTTTGTAGGCCATGGAAACATGGTGGGATGACGCTCATTTGAGGATCTGCCTCGGGCTTCCACCTTAACAATTGTGATAGGGGGACAGGTGGAGGCTTCCATCGGCTCTGCTTTGTACATAAACTTTTCAAAGAAATTTTCTGAATCCTGGGACACATGGTGAGCTTGAGCTCATTCAAGATCTCGATCTTGGGCACCATCTTGAAGTTGCACCATAAAGACACGTGGAGGTTTCTACCGGGCCTTCCCTTCCTTAGAATTTTCAAGAAACTTCCTAAAGGGCTTGGGACATGTGGAGGGACCACACATGTTTGGGGACCAGCCCTGTGTTTTATTTTGAAGAAGTGCCAGGAGGAAACTTGGAGGCTTCCACTCACTCTACCTTTTTCTTAGACTATTCAACAAATGTACCAAGGAGACCGACTCGAGATCTTAGACACATGACACCTTCCATTGAACCTTCAACCTTTTAACAGAATCTTCCGGACTAAGACACTTGTTGAGCTCATGCTTGTTTGGGGTTTATACTTTTGGGGACCATCTCAAAATGTGCCATTGAGATACGTGGAGGCTCCCATTGGCTCCTTTTTTCACCGAGAATTTTCAAAGGCCAAAAGGCATTTTTCTTAGGCCCAGGGTACGTGGAAGGATCATGCTTGTTTGAGACTTGACTTTGTGCTTCTCCTTTGCAGTTGCGCTAAGGAAACATGTAGATGGCTACGATATAAAGTGGAAAAGGGGTAAGATATACGATTGTTGTGCATTTCTCCTGTTTTTCCACCATTTTTCTCCAAGACTCTTGGAGATGTAAATACGCACTGTTTTTCATCGTTCTTTGATGAAATTATTTGTCGTCTCTGTCGATAAGGTGCCATTGAATGGATTTGAAACTTAAATTATGAGTCCAAGGATTGTTGAGGTCGATATTTTGAAGAGAGAATTACTCAGGCACTCGAAAAAATAGGAATTACAAGAGGAGATGGATGTGGGGTAGAATTGTAGAGGAAAAGGAGGGAAAAAGGATGAAATGATGAAAGTGTAGGTGTAAAAGGTAAAAAGGCGTTGCCTCGAGAGTAAAAGGGATGACCTGTCAATTCCAGCTATGCAAAGGCTCCAAAAAATGATTAAAAGGGATTTCTCGCATGAAAAAATCAGAATGATTAAAGGGACTCTTGAAAATTTGTCACATGGCATCCTAGTCATTAGTCGAGGGCCCAAGAAACATGATCAGTTCACAATTAGTCCACACCGGCAGATTTCAGATCTAAAATTTTTAAACGTCGCTTCTCAAACAAATTGGAAACAAGAAAAGGTCCCTCAAATATTCTTCTCTTTTCGGAGGAAAATTGAGTGGGTAAAAATGTATAAATGTAATGAGAATACTCTTGCAAATGGTCAGAGTTTGAATTCTTGAGTAAAAATTTGAGAAAGCAATCTTCCGAGAGACCAAAGCCGAGATAGCTTGTTATTTTCTGTCATGTCAAGTTGGTTGCGAGATGTATAGCCATTGAAAAGCACTTGAGATTACTCTGGAAGATTTCCTTGCTAATGAATCTAAGTAATTTTGGAATTAATTTATGTCTAATCTATAGCGAGTTTGTGTCTTATTTGTTTTAGAATGTCTAAATATTTTCTTTCATTCATATTGCAATCTTACAATGAAATTTTTGTGAAATCACATAGGATCTCGTCCCTATGATAGTTTAATTGTATTTTCAATTTCATATCAAGAAGATCCTTCATCTTGGATGAGATAAACAAATTTAAAATCAATTAACTATCGTTTGTTGATAAAGATTGTTTGTAAGTCTTCGAGTGTACCTTAGGCATGATTAATCAGAAACTTTAGTGTTTAATTTAGTCTTTCAATTCGATCCTTCATGTTGGAGTCTCAAAGATTATGTGAAAACGTGCTGATTTGGGCCTCCATTAAAGCACACCTTCTGGTTGAAGGAACATCTTGACTGTTCTGAAATTTTTTGTTGTGAAGTTGTTTATTGTTGTGTAGTCCCTTCGAAGATCATGTATAATCTACTTTATCCTACTTCATCTCCCACCAAAATCATTTAAAAACAATTGATCCACCCTGAACTACCCCTATTTTCCTCGTGTATCAAAAAAGGAACAAAATCTACTTGCAAAATATAGAACGATCGGGATTTCTTAATGTCTTCAATAACCTTAGCCTTGTATTGAAAATATCTCCATTGTTTAGAAGTGACAACTCTTAAGAGTTAAATCATTGAGCATTGACCATATTTTCCCAATATTCCCTTCATAGAATTTGTGCAAAGGAAGGATATCTCCATCTCCTTCATCAAACAGAGGTTAAACTAATGGTCCTCTCATCCTAGTCGAATAGGCACGGCCTAAAGCGGAGGACACGTCAAATCCTCTTAAAGGTGCTATCCATCTCTCCAAAAATCTAAGTAAGAAAGGGTCAGTTAGATCTCATCCCTGGCTACAAAATGACACACGCTATGATCTATCTACCTATAAGCTCCTTGTCGAATCTGTGTTGCTGATCGGCTTGAAAATGAGAATGAACTTGGATACCAACACTCTTCACACCATTGTCGGGGAGCTGATTTGCATTGTTGGGAATTGATTAACATTGCCAAGGATGATTTTTGATTTGTTTCCAGTTCATATCCATTTAGCTCGTCAATAACACACTCATGGCCCCATTACCAGGGGACTCTTTGAAGTATTTGAACAAAGGTGTACGCGTACAGACCCTGGTAATAATTTTTACAGATTTTAAAGTGCAAATACATTGCTGAAACATCATTATTTGTTCAGATCTATAAAAATTATTCGAGTTGTGAGTTCTAAGTGCAATATTTCCAGCTTATACAGTTATTGCACTAAGATTTGTATCATCATTGATAAATTTGGGTAAAAGAAGAGCATATCTAGTAAGCTTTGTATGAATCGGTATTGATAGATATTTGATAGGTCTTTCATAGTGCATTTGCACAAACTAAGGTGAAAATACTTCGTGGTGACTCTGCTTTATTTAAATTCTTTATATATACCAGTGTCTTAACATATATCAAGTATGATTTGTCATTAATATCTTCAACGCTGGAAGGAAGGAGATATTCTTCGCTTAGGACCCTAGTATAAGGTTGTTTCAAGTCTTTAGGAAAGTCAAATTCAGAAGACAAAAGAATTTGAAAGGTCTTTGGAGATTAAGCATCAAGAAAAGAGATCTCCATTGGTGAAACTGGTCACCTATGATTAAATATTACAGTACTTCCTCAAGTGCTTATGAATCATGTATCCTCTTTGTTGAATTAAATTCTCCATCCGGGAGAGGGTCCATCATCTGTATTTGAAACATTTTCTTCTTGATCTTCCCTCGTATTTTCAAAATCTAATAGAGTTTTCCAAGAGACAAAACCTTTAGAGGGAATTCATTATGAAAATTGCATCCTGTGCCACATAGATCCCGTACTCCTCATCACTCTATTTCTCTTGTAAGATCACCTCCTCAGTTGATATGGTTCATCCTCCACCTAGACCTCCATTTGTCATTAATACTTTTGGTCCCATCGGTTTTAGAGGTATGGATAGCTATCCAAATGTTGTACCATAGGATGAAAGAAACAAATTACCTAATTTTCAAGGAAAAAATGCAATAACTGGTGATCAACACTTGAAACTCTTTCTCAATATGATGGAGGATTTTGAAATAGATTTTTAAGATGTATACATTAAATTATTTAATCATACTCTAGAAGAAGATGCAAGGGAATGGTATAAATCTCTGCCAGATAATTCCATTGACTCTTAGACAGAGATGAAAAATTATTTTAGAATGCATTATGGTGATAAAATAGACCCTAGGTTTCTTTTATCAGAATTTGAAAATATAGAAAAGAATCATAATGAATGAGTGCATGATTTTAATACAAGATTTAACAAAACATTGAGAAGACTACCTATTAATTTGAGGCCATGTGATGAATCATGTATGATAAAGTATTCGATGTATTTGATAAGAAAGCTACTTACTATTTGAGGAATAAGAACCACGGGACTTTGAGGCAAGACTTTATCATGGCTCTGCAAATTGAGAACAACATTAAAGCGGTTGGAAAACTTCCTAAGAGGGAGGGTGTTAAACCGAACAACCAAGAGAAGCCTCAATCAAGTAAAACTGTCGATCTTGAGGAAGTTGTAAAGAATTTGGCGGGGGGATGTCAAAGAAATCTCATACAAATTAGCCTGGGAAGAGAAAGGAATTGGGAAGAGTTCACGAGTCAACATAGGTAATAAGGACAAGACAAATTTGTAAATCATCTAAGAAATGATCAAAGATATGATGACAAAGGTAAAGGACCCATGGGAGCTAGACAACTCCAGGCTAGGGAAAATTGAGTAGTGCCTGATCCTCTAAATGCCAGAGTTGTTGTTGGTGAAGGTCATGAAATTAAGTGGTGTGATAATTGTTTCTTTCCAGATTCTCCATGTGAAGTAGATTTTTAAGTTGAAGAAGCTAATGATGATGATAACACTGTGCATGATGGTTTCTTCTATGAGTTCACAGTAGGAAGTAACCTTGAAGATAAATCCAAAAAGTGGGTTCCCAAATGTGTGTAGACTCTCCACGTGTTTTGGGTCAAAAAAATTTAAATGGATCGAGGCCCGAATTGCCTAAGTATAGAGAACCGAAAGACGATGCCATGTGTCACATCAGCAGAAATTCAAAGGTGTGATCCAAAGAGAAGACTCAAAAAGTGCTAGTACACTACATACTTAGGGTCTAAAGAGAGGTCTAGTTGGCTATTGAAAATTCATAGAACCACGGATGGCACCACATGCCTCAACGACGTAAATTCAAAGGGCATAGCCCAAAGAAGGACCCCAAACTAGCACCAAACCACCACGTGGTCAGAGCTCGAAAGTTGAACCGACCCCAAATCGGTTAAGTATAGACGGGCCGGCAGAAGGAGCCACATGTTATCTCTCCGCAATTTCAAAATAAGAATCAAGAGTGGGTTCCATAATGAGCACGGATTCACCACGTGGTCAGAGTAAAAGAATGGGGCAGAATAGGCCCAAATCGACTAAGTATAGAAGGATTAGCGGAGGCCTCCACGTGTCTCATCGGTGTAACTTTAAAAGTAAAATTTGGAAGGAGTCTCCTAATATGCGCCGATCCTTCACATGTCCAAGGTCAAAAATATGGCCCCGCCAAACAAAAGGGACTTAGCCAACACATAAAGAAATAGATCAAAGCCACGAAAGGAGCCATGTGTCTCTTCAAGTAACTTCAAAGGCAAAATCCAAAAGTGGTTCCCAAACATTCACCACTCTACATTTGTCAGCCTTAATTAAAAGTGGAGTGCAGCAGGGGCGTGGAGGAATTTTTTCCAAAAGTGATTTTTAGACTTTTGGGGCCATGGAGGAAATTTTTCCCAAGTGGAAAATGTGGGTTGATGGGCCCGGGATGATTTATTTTGCTAAACGGGTCTGCGGGGCCATAGAGAAAATTTTGCCAAAAGTGAATTTCGGGCTTGCGGGGCTACAGGATTTTTTGCACTTTTGTAATTTTTGTGCAAAAGGTGCAAAGTGAGTTTTAGGCCCGCGGACCCGTTTTGCAAAACTGGTTTTTTTCCATTTTTGAATCAATATTCAAATAGGCATATCTTTCAATCCAATGCTCGAAATTCAACAAATTTTGTACCGTTGGAAAGATCCCAACCTCGTTTATGCCATGGAAACCTGAAAATTTAATTTTAGAAAGGCTAGGTGGATAAAAAACAAGAAAACATATTTCATGCCATTAATGTATGATCTGATCACTTCAACAACTATATTAGATTTGATTTGATCCATCTTATTCCTGGGAAAATTTTAGTGGCAAATATTCGTAATATGGTGAATATTCCATTTTTGAAAATTTTGAAAAGGCAAATTTTTTTGCACGGTCGATGACTGTTCGCTAAAAATTTCACTTTAATTTTTTTTAGGGTTAAACCTTTACCCTTGAAAAATATTCCCTATATAAACCTAGATTATTCGCGGGTAGAACACTTCTACTTCACATTTTTCAACAATATGATATATCTCGTATTATAGACGCGCGACAAGGGTAAGTTATTGACGCGTGACAGGAGGGCTTTGCAGAGACAAGGAGATATCTGCAGAGATATTGACGCATAGTAGACGCATGACAAAGAGTTTGTTGACGAGTGACATGGAGATTTTTTCGATGCACAAGAAGAGGGCAGAGGCTGCAGACGCTGTGACAGGATATTTGCTGTCGCGTGTCAAAAAAATGCAATGACGTGCATCACTAGACCTTAGTGACGCGCGTCAACAACCATGTTGACGCGTGTCAAAGAGGTCTAGTGACGCGCGTCACTAGACCTCTTTGACGTGCGTCACTGAGGGTGTTGTCTGACCTTGACGAATAGTTGACGTGTGACAAGGAGGTACAACAGATATTGATGCATAGTAGACGCATGACAAAGATTTTTTTGACGCGCGACACGGAGATTTTTTGATGAGAAAGCAGAGGGTGGAGGCTACAGACGTGCGACGGGAGATTTTGCTTTCAGCGTCGCCAAAAATGCAATGACGCCGGACAACACCCTCAGTGACGCGTCACTAGACCTCTTTGACGCGTCAACAAGGTTGTTGACACGCGTCACTGAGGTCTAGTGACGCACGTCATTGCATTTTTGACGTGCGACAATGAAATCTCCGTCGCGCATTTGCGACTTCTCTGTCAGTAAGCACTTGATAATCGTGTGAAATTTTTCATACAATCCCCAAAAATTTACCTTCTGCGAAAACCGGTTCCTGGGATATTCACCGTATTCTCCACCTCCGATTTCCAAGAGATATCTTAAAATGAGCCCTGGTTATTCCTTATTCAACATGCCAAATAGACATGGGGAACCAAAATTGACAGATTGTAGGTGGATTTGTAGGGGCATTGATGGTTGGTGGTTGAGCTTTCAAAGCAGAGTCTAAGTTTTCTTCTTTCTCTCTTGCCTCAACGTTCTATATATTGTAAACACTTCTCATTTGAGAAGGGGAGACATTTTGGGTGTAGGGAAACTCTGTAAAATTTGTTTCCTAACTCCATTTGAGCTGCAAAGCCCTCTCCTATACCTAGAAACTAGGTTTTATGTTTCGAGCATCCATGTAATGGTCCATGCAACTCATAGAGAAATAAAATCATGTTTTGTGGCGTTCTTCAACCATTTCTCATGTTTTGTTGTTTCTCTGTGCCTCTCCATTATGTGTTTACTTCTTGTGCATGTATTTCAAGGTTGCACGTGTAAAATTCGTGCTTCATGGAGTTTTGATGGTGGAATTGGATCTAGGTCTATGTCACCTCTACCTGACCTCCCTCATCTCCTTTTCCCCCTATTTCATCCTTCCTCAACATAGTATCTTGCCACTTCCTTTTCTAGTGTATCACAGCTTAGTGTAGGCTCTCTGTCTCTCTGTCTCTCTCTCTCCTGTCTCCTTAGAAAGGTTAGGTAAGGATAAGATATGTTCTTCTTGCACCGGAGTAGCTTGTGGTAGGTATATAAAGAAGTAGGAACCCTCCTTCTCTGGAGGTCCATCTCAAGTCTGCAAGTCCCACAACTTGAGAGATGGTCCAATGTTGTGTAATCACACCGAATGCCCCATTTCAAACTCGTGCCATTTGGGGTGCTGTGATTTTGCACTAATAGGAACATGACACCCATTTTCTGCAACAATGTTTTGGTTTAATCTTTTAATATCTTCATCAGCGAGGAGTACAAATAGATCAACATTTTGTTTAGTCAGATGGTTACGCATCACAATTCAAATCCTCTCACCCTTTCTTTGCACTCTTTCTCTATCATCATCATCACAAAATACCTCATTTATGGAGTTTTTTTAGAGTGGTCATGGGAAGGGAGAACATAATGGTGTGGGTGCATGCATCAAACATGCTCTAAAGAAACAAATATTTGATTATGAGGAAGATCGATTAATTAATGCCCACATAGTTGTTGAATGGTGTAAGAATCATTTTACGGTTCGGCTTGAACCTCATAGGATTTAACCTCACAAGCTTCAACATCATAGGCTTTAACCTCACAGGATTCAATCCCATAGGATTCAACCCCACGTAAAGTGTTTCGGGAGATAAAAGGTATGCACATTTAACACATATATGTATCTTGATGTGATTTATTAAATACAAGTTACCAAATTTAAAAAAATATTCTTAATTTTGATATTTGTTTTAAACTTTATTCATTTTGAGGATGATTAATTAAAGGTATTGATCAAAGGAAAAATTATGTATGTGAAATGATTCTTGATTTTATGTGTTTGCACTTTTTGATGACTATGGATAGTAATAACTGGACAATCTTTACAAGAGATTATTCTTGATTTTGTTATGAATGCATGAACAAATCATATTCAAAGTGCAATAGTCAAAAACATGGGTATGTAGGTGAGTGGAATAAAGTTTCTTTAGTTGTGGATGACACATATAGATTAGATCATAATGATAGTTTTTAAGATATGCCATTAATTTGCACTAATTATGACCACATATCTGAATTTGGTTAAACAAGGTATGTTTTATTTAAAAGAATTGTATAATTTTATCATTGAATTTATATGTATAATTTATAGTATATGGATCATTGAATATTTATTTGCATTTTTTTGTAGGTGATGTATTTGCAATCATTGTTGAAGAAGACAATATTGAGAAAGTGGAGTACTACTTGTTGCGTTGCATAGAAGAGAGAACAAATCTAACATGTGAAATAACAAGTGAGGAGACAACATTTTATACTGGCTTGGTTATAGTGTAGGGAACATATTTACAACAAGTGAAAGCCCTCCAAAATTGGATTCAATTTGTTGATTATAAACTAGAAAAAAATTGTATCATTACACCCATCACATAATTGCTACAAGGTTACAATTGCATCAGGTGAAGACTAAAAATGGTCAACGCAAAAAATGAAGACTAGATGTAGAATACCATGAAAAACATTTACAGGTCATTGAACAATGAGCTGAGCCACTTGGTATTATATAAAAGGACCTAGAATATTATATATTGATGTTTTCCAAGAATAGAATATTTTATTTGTCATTTGGCATACATATTTGACACATTTCTTTCTATGATATTAAGGATGGGTTCATTAATGATGTAATATTGTACCCTAGTATCTCCAATAACATCCTTTCCATATATATATCGATGTTTTTATCATATATGATTCAAATGAAGAATATATAAATGTTTTTATAATATATGATTCAAATCATAATATAAATCTTTCATCATATATGATTCAAATCATAATTTTCAACATTAGATGTTACACATGACCTACTTATTTTGATCAAGATAAAATTTCATGATATTCACTAATGTTATCTCATGCATTAACAATCAACCATCACTTAAACAACACTACCCAATATATATTGAATACATTCTTAAATCAATATTTATAAATTCCTTTCTTCCCATCTCCAAATAAAGTCAAATTTACAATTAAATTAAAATAGTAAATCATGGAAATGTATTGCATTACATTTACTTCCTTTTCCACCATTTCACACACCTACAACAACATGAGTCTGCACAAAGTTGGCATGGATTCACCCTTTTCCCTACTAGTTACGCACAATTTCTTATTGCCTTTATATTTCCCAAGTTTTAGAGAGAGGATAGATAGAGAGAGGGAATCTTTTATTTTCAAAATATTTTAAGTTTGTATATAGTATCAGAAAGATAGTTTAATCCTAACAACACTTTCCTAGAACAATGAATATCAAATTTGGAAATATTTATCTAGAGTCAAATTTTGAGTTATAAGACTTAGTAGTGATATGAATAAAAACAACTAAGGTGGATAGGAAATGGCCTTTGAAAAGATTTGACAAGTGCATAAGTAAAGAAGTAGTTACTATGCCATGGAATGGTTAATGTAACATAAAGTATTACTAAATTACCTAAGCATCAAATGATTCAATATAGAATTTTAAAGAAGTTTACATTATATCACAAAAATGAAGGGTATTTAATATCTTATCTATCATTATACCTATTATGATTTCATCAAGAGAAAAAAATGAAAGATAAGGGGGTGTCTTATATTCACATCCATAATTGTAAATATACACCAACTCATAAAAATATAAAATTATGTTACCTTACATATAAATATATGAAATTCATGTCGAATGAATATATATAAAAATGTAAAAAAACCACATGTAAAATGAACACACACACACACACACACACACACACACACACACACACACACACACACACACACACACACACACACACACACACACACACACACACACGCACGCACGCACGCACGCACGCACGCACACGCACGCACGCGCACGCACGCACGCACGCACGCACGCACGCACGCACGCACGCACGCACGCACGCACGCACGCACGCACGCATGCATACATGCACACACGCACACATGCACGCACACACACACACGCACGCGCACACACACACACACACACACACACACACACACACACACACACACTTGTCTAAGACATATATCAAAATATAATAATCATGTCTAGAATGAGTATGAGTATATATACATGTCTAAAATATCTAAAATCATGTCTAAAATGTCTAAAATCTCTAAAATATCACTAAAGTATCCTCCGTGTAGTAGGGCAAGTGCCAAACCCCTCACTAGGCTCTGTTACACCCTACATGTTAAAAAAAAAATATATACATGTCAGAAACTATATATAACATACCATATATTAAAATTTATAAGAAAAATTCTACAACAATTTCTTGATTAATTAAATACATCATATAATAGATATGTACAATTGATTACCTTATATCTGTCCCTGGGTAGGATGTTACGAGTATCTACACTATGTGTAGATTTTTGTCCCGTATATCCTTGTGAAACAAAATAAATTAAATGTAAGAAGTTGGTAAATAAGTTAATTGAATAACCCATTAATTTATAGCATTTCAATTTAGATTAAATATTAATTATATTAAAACACATGTATATATACCTCTATGGAATGAGTCTCCAAATCTATGGGATTACCACCCACAACCTCAACACTCAACAAAAAATATGTCACCAAGTGAGCCAAGCTGACTGAGGTCCGAACATCAATATCCATGTTGAGCTCGGTCCAAGAGTTGTGTGTATGTCATGTGGGTAAATGGCATGGGATATGAAGAACCACACACTTTGGAGCAGAAACCTAAACACACACGTAAATATTCAATTTAAATATTAATAAATTGTAAATTAATGATGAAATAAAATAAATTTTAATTATATTAAGGTTTAATTTTTACAAACAAAAAGAGAAATGTGCTGAACATCAGGTTTTATAATCCCAGTGATAGGAGGTTTGACTGTAGCAGCAAAGGCGTAGTACCCTTACTAGAAGATACACTTTCACTTTGCTCTATAAAATCTAAAACCCCAACAAAGGATTGCTGCAATGACTTGCAATGACCTCATATGCACGTAAAAATTGGCAACCATGATGCGTCCTATTTGACATGTCTAAATGGGATTTGTAATCGCTGCCAATGTCATCTATGGAAATCAAAGATGCACGATTATAGAACTCACTTTGTGTGCATCACTTGCTCCGATACTAACACCTCTAATGCTAGTAATGTGTCTCTAAAGGTATTGAATCACATGATCAAAATGTATCAATTAGGTCTCGTGAGCAATGCCCACAAAACCATCTATAAGCGAGGCTTAGGTGCAATCCATAACGATCCGTGCTGCGCGATATCCTAAAAGCTTGATAAGAATGGTTGTGGCCTTGGTACAATCTTTCACTCATCAACAACCTGTAGGAGCTCCCTACTTTCTATATTCCTCCATGTGACATGGCTACACCCTACCCAAAATAACTAGGGATGTTTTAATAGTTCACCTTTAGGTTTAGGTGAACCTCAACATGTATCATCATTATGAATTATAATGGTAATTGGTCATTATTAGTAAATTGGCCTTGAGAGGCCATAAATCTAGGATAAATCAAAGGTACACGTAGGGGACATGAACATTTGTTTACATAATATGCCCTTACTTTCAGTTTGTCTGCATAAAAACTCCAACAAGACCTCCTAACAACTTCCTTATCAGAAATTCGTAACGTAATCTCATTATATCCTACATCTCTTGAGACACTTGATTTTAATGAATCCATAAATTTTTTTATTGAATCAAAATCAAATGGGTTGTATGTTTTCAAACTTGTCTCTATTCTATGAAGATCAACCAATATTTTTCACAATGGGATTTATACTTCCCAACTATAGTTGGATTCTTGAGAATAGATTACAATTTTGCAATCTCTAAATCGGTCCTCTCAAACAAATTAGGAGTGGAAGAAGCCATGACTGTAAAAAAATAGAAGTAAAATTCAATTAATAGTACTTTTAATGAAAAAATTCTCCTAAGATATTATCCTATTTTAATGAAAATAGAAATATGATTTTCAAGATTGAATGCAAATAATTTAGAAAATAAGAAATTGCATATATCTTATTGTCATTTGTAATAAAAAACTCACTAACATAGAATTACCATTCAAAAATGGAATAATGTAAAATCTAAGTTATTCCATTATAAATAGATCACATAGTAAATCAACCTCAAATGGCATAGTTCAAGACAAATTACATGAAAGAGATACATCACAAAAATACATTTTATAAGTCACTACTAAATTCATTGCTAAAGTCAGTGCTAAGGGAACAAATTTATTACCATGCATCAAAAATCAATGAAAGATCATGTTAGGAGATAAGATGAAGTTTTTCAACATGACTAGAAGTACAAACACTTATAAAATGTTTTCTCTATTTATGTAAAATTATCCTAAAATAATTAAAATAAACAAGTGCATTTGTTTTGTGAAATCTAAACCAAATTCATATTCTTGAAAGAACTCTAGAATTAATATATCATTCTTGATAAATTCCATGATAATAGGTTCATCCTTATTTTCTACATAGATTGGGATCACTATGCTTAGTGTTATTTTTATCAAAGGATCCAACCTTATGGATATGATAAACTTGATTTCTAGAAATTCTACATCAAGCCAAAATGTGAACAAAAGGAAACCATTGAATCTTCTAGTTGATTTTTCTCCCTAGGAATGACATCAATGGAGATGAAATGGCAAGGTTGACATGAGGTGACAAGATTTGGGCATGCACCAAAATATGTCAATCAATGTTGTGGGGATTTGAGGCTCTATGCATGGCACAAAGTATGTATGGTTTTGTGAGTAAGCATGAGAAGGACCAAAAGACATTTGTGTGCAAAATTTCTATGTAAAATTATGAACATACACAATTAGGTGATAAGACTTGGCACACTATGAAAGGCATGCAAAAAGTAAACTCAAGTGAAGAGGTTTGTTAGTTTCCTTGCACAACATTATGAGAAGCTGAAAAATGTTGTGAGGTAACTTGCATGACATTGAAAAAGATGAAAACATTGATTTGGTGCAAGACTGAGGAGCTATGAGTGATACAATTTTGTTAAGGAAAGCTCTATGCATAGTGTGAGATGTCACTAGGTGTAATTCAAGCATGAGACTTAACACACTCTTAAGGTAACATAAAATTGAACTCAAGTTGAGAGGTGTGGTAGTTACATTGTACAAAATTTCAAGAAGTTGTAAATGTTGTGAGACAATGCAAGACATTGCAAAATTTGCAAATGTTGATTTGATGCAATACTATGTGAATTGTGAGTGATGCAAGGTTATTAATGAAATCTTTTCATAGGCGCGCGATATCAATATAATCTCGAAGGCTTAAGAGTATATACAAAAACATAAATGTGTGGTGGTGTGTAAATGTTCCACAATATTTATGCACACTTTGTAAGATGCTCATTGCAAATGAACTCCAAGTGAGTAGTGTTTTCATGTTGGAATCCCTCTACTTATGAATTTGGTCCTTCTATATCTCATAAAGAGACACAATAGTAGAAAACCTTTTTACAACTACAAATGAATTTTGAGAATGACATGCTCCCTTCTGAAAACTTCCACAATTTCAACTGGAGTTCCAAAACTTGCAAACTAAATGGCAGATATGTTTTGTCCTGCACCACATATGACATGGAATTTTGGTGGGCATAATTTTTTCCCTATCATACTTTGAGGATGTGAGTTAGACACACAAGTAACAATAATGTTTACAACTCTTTTTCCAATTGAAACACCTGAAATGTTGCCTCCTATTTCCTCTAAAAGTACAGATTTTGTTACTGCCGTTGCTTCCAGGATCGTGGAACATGGTACCTGAAAACATGAAATGCTTTGTCCATCATCTCCAATTCTACACTAAGCATTGTTTAGAGCTCTTAAAATCAAACCTTATGACAAATATCCTGAAACTTTGAACAGTCAATCATCTATAAACCAACATGAAGTAGTAAGCCCCTAGTCAAGACAAAAAAATATGAATCCCTCACCAGTGCTGGGCAAAATTGTTGCAATCTGTGGTACATTTCAATGGATAAAAATGTCCTCGATAATCACAGTCATGTGAGAAATTAGCATGTGGTAGAAGTGAATGCCAATATCGTCCAAGGCTCTGTCCATTTACCCAAGCTTCACCTTTTCCCATGGTGGTGAAATCCAATCCTACTGGTTCGTGGCCATCTGGTGCATCAAATATTTCCTATACATACAATTCATTTTAATGTATCCTTGTAATATTTGGTAGTTGGTTTCTTAATTAAATTTTCAATGGAAAATGAACACTTTGTTCAACTATAATAGGTAGGACTGCTCTGCTAGGTTCCTAAAACTAGTAATTGCCAACTTAATAAGTTCATTGCAAGAACACAACATACTCATGATGCATAATGAACACCAAATTTGTGAATCTTGGTCATGATACAAGAGATTTAAGTAAAGGGGTAATTATAGTAGATGGGGATTGAAGTCAAATTTGTAACCAATTTTTAAAAAAATTAGTTAAAATTTCTTCTTAGTTGTAGGATTGAACTCTTATGTGACTTCAAACTGTTGTGGGTATATATATTAACTTGAATCAAGATTGTTTTATTCCTTGTAGCAGTCAGTAGTTGGTTGCTTAATTGCATTTCTTTCAATGGAAAATGAACACTCTATTTAACTATAATAGGTAGGATTGCTCTGCTAGGGTTTCTAAAACTAGCAATTTCCACTTAATAAGCACATTATAAGAAAAAAACATACTCGTGATGCATAATGAACACCAAATTTGTATAGTCTTGTCATGATACTGTTAGGAATTAATATTTAGCTATTGTGAACATTAATAATGTTTGTAGAATTATACTATCTAGATGATAATATAAGATTGTAATAGTTAAGTATTTGTGAGATAATAATAATATAATGTGTAAGTTTAAATAATGGTAAACCAACTCACATAGATAAGTTTTTGAGGATATTGTGGGATGGGGTGTTGAGATATTCTGGGAGAAGTTGAGGATTCTATGGGATTCAAGATTAAGGTTGACTCCATGTTTTAAGGAGCTGCTCAACCTATATAATTGTATATTCTCCCATTGTAAATAATCCCGAATGATTTCTAAAATCAATATAATAATATTCAGTGTTTTATTATTGTGTTAGATTATTTGTAATAATTTGGAAAAAAATTATTAGATACAAGAGATTTAATTAAATGGTTAACTACTACATAGGCTATTTTTTAAAGAACAAGCTAGGTTTCAATTATTTTAAGCCCAAAAACATGGGATATTCTATTTTCACCAAAAAAAATCTTATTCCATACCCGTGTGTAAGCTAGTCATCAATGGGGTCATGTAGTTCACTGATGGGTTAGATCTGGGCTCACTAGGCTCACGGTTCGATCTTCTCTGTGGATTCTTCATGTTAAAGATGTGGATGAAGGAAAAGTAAATTCATCCACGCCACCTCTAATATATAAACAATTGGGTTCATGCAAACTACCTTCATGTGAAGGGGTTTTGTGTGATCACCCCTTCATGCAAACCCAATTTAATGCCATATGTGGAAAAATCATACCCTATGTGGAAATTCACATGAATGTTGTATGCGTGAAAGGGGTGTTTGCATGAACCCCCCTAATTTTCCACCCCACAAAATTCCCCACTCATGTTTTTGAGACAATAAGTGGGACATAACACCATGCATTGACCCATATCTTAATAAGCACACATGGTTATGAATGATGTATGAAAAATCTAATGTATGAATGAATGGTTTGATTGATGAAGTAAATATAATTTTAGGATTTATTAATCCCCCTCCTAGTCCTTTTTTATTGCATAAATTTATATTACAAATGGGTCCTTTCAAAGCAAGTTTAAGAAATTTGAAGGAGATCCTTTAAAGCATAAGCAATGAGTAAGTCGTCAGATGTTGAAGTAACGTTAAGGAAGAGGAATGAATTATCTCAAGTAGTGATTGATTTATTATAAGTTTAAATCAAGGATATGGATATAGAGCATGATCAATCCATCAAGGGTTTGAAATCTCAAGTGGAAAGTTTTTCTAAATCCCTAAAGGAGAAAGAAGACACTTGTTCCAAGTATGAAGAAAAATTGAAATCCCTAGAATCATATTTGGAGAATGCATCTAGTAGGTTGAAGATGTATGAGAGACTTGAGAAGAGCTCTAAAGATCTTGATGGGATTTTAGAAGGCCAAAGGGTGGCTAGTGACAAAATAGGCCTAGGGTTTGAAGGAAAACATGTGAAGAGTGATGGTGATGTTGGTCCAAGTACTAAATCTGATATGAAGGTGACCAAGAAGGCTAATTTGAGAAGGTCTAACCTAGTTAGACAACCTAATGCTATGAGGTATGTTGACAGGTTCTTCATCACGTTTTGAGTAAGCCGTGGACTTTGGAGAAAGCCGCCAAAGTCTAGAAGAATCCAAAAATACTAGAGAAATTTGTAGATACATGAATAGAGCTGCCAAAGACTAAGGAAAATCATGATAAAAGGAGGAAAGCTGTGGTAAATAGGATAAAAATGTGATACATCTGAAGGAAGTTGCGAGAATCTTACACAATCACGAAATAAAGACAAGACCAAACAAAATGAGATAGAAGCTAATAGAGGCATGATCAAAAGGAACGAGTCTTGGGATATTTTGTATGAAGTATATTGATTGAAATTAATCCATTGTATAGGGGGAATCATAATAAATATATGATTGAATTCCATATGAAAAATATATGAATAAAAAGATATATAAGATAAAATAGAGAAGATCCGTACATTTAATTGAGAGCAATGTAATTATTATTGAGATATAAATAAAGATTGATGTATGGGGCTAAATCTATTTTCTATTCTTACATTCTTTTTGTTCATAATCTATAATAGTTTACTTTTCTGTGTACATCATTAAAAAATGGTTGAACTTCTTAAGCCTCACAGTGATATCAAGTTTTAATGTCTTTTGTTGTCGATCCTAGGTTCCTTTCATTAAGCGGATGTCGAAAAATATCACCACCATGATATTGGAAATCATCATTGACAAAAATTGAGGATTGGTGGGAAAATCAAATCAACATATTTGTTAAAGGAGAAGTAAAGAGACTCAAAGCATCATATAAATAAACTGACGCAAAAGTATTCGGATAATACAGAGAAGAATTTTGGTCTCAACATTCATATTGGAACATGCTAAAAGAACATAGTGGTCACAATTAAACCTAAGGAAACCATTTGAGTGGACTCAAGAAAAGTTAAATATTCTCATAAATCTTGATGAGCCTTGGACTAGAGAAATTGATTATTGGTATGAAGCTACATTAGATTCATACAAAATAACTTTGGCCATACAGGGTTGGACCAGCTTTGAATACAAGAAAGGTGAGGAGTTAAGTTGAGAAAGAGTCTGATTTCTTAAATTAGTTCCATTTTTAATTATGGTTGTGATTGGAGAAAAATTAATAATTAGAAGCGTGGAAAATTTCCTTTAGGGGACATGCACTATAGGATGGCGTACGTGAAGGGGAGGATCCAAGAGACATAACTTATCAAAATTAATGGGGTGATGGTTGGGATAGTAGAAATAGGATGACATGAAGAAAATAAAATTTAGAAAAATTACATAGTTGGAAAAGATAGGATTAATATGATTAAGGAGAGTTAGTATTTTAACAAAAATAACTAAAATGAGGAGGATGGAAGAGAGAGCAAGGATAGCTGCGTAGAAAAGGAGTTAGAGAAGAAGATAGAGAAACAAAGGTTAATAATGGAGGAAAGAGTGAATAAATTAAGTGAGATAAAATAAAAATTTAATAAAAATCATATACTAGAAAAGAAAAAACACCCATTTCGAGTGGAGGCCAAAAATTAGCTAACTCGGAAATGGAGGTAGACACACAAATTCTTGCTATAATTCCTGCACTAAGTGGAGACCAATAATTTTTTGTTAAACCACGGTTCTTTGTGGCACAAAATATTTTAAGTAGTCATATACAACAAGCATTATAAAAGAAGTCGATATTAGTATGATATTTACAAAAAATAGTATGAGGATTAAAACTAGGACTTAGAGAAATAGTCGGAGACAACAAGATGGGAAGAGAGGAGAGAAGAAACTCCATTACTAATTAAGGAGAAAGTGGAAGAGGAAGAAGAAGGTAATGAGATGGCGAGTTAGTTGAATAATCTGAGGAGAAAATAAAAATAATAGAGGATAAAGATGAAGAAAAAGATAAGTCCAAAGAACAAGAGAAAGAGGAGAAAACAAAAAATAAGAAGAGAGGAAGTGATGAAGGATTAGAGGATGATTATCGATTAATAAATAGTAAAGGAAGGAAGTTATTTATGGAAAAGGATAATTATGAAACGTTTCCAGCTAAGGATGCGTCCCCCAACCACCACACAAGCCCAAAGAAGATGACCCCCAAAACGGTCGCCATTCTAAGTGTCACTTCAAACACCAATTTGAAATATAGAAAAGGGAGAAAGTTTGATAAAAATATATCATCAATTGCTAAAAGAAACTAAGAAGTGATAAGAAGTTATAAGAGAAATTAGAGAATTTTTATGAGATTTATATTTTGACATTGAATTATTTAGAGAAAAAGTAAGGAAGAGTAAATTGGAAAAAATTAATAACCAATCAAAAAAGTAAAACCAGTTAAGCATCAAGTAATTTTTCATCCCCGCTAACATTCTCAACAAGTCGAAAGATGGCCTAGAAGATTAAGTTACGTATTTAACAAATATACTAGTGATGGTGTGGAACATTTATTTATATTGGGTTCATAATGGAAGAGTAACAACATCACAAAAAACACCATGAAATTATATGATTTCATAAGCACTATGAGAGATGATGCATTACGATGGTATATGAAGACAAACACATAACAAAATAAGGATTGGGATAACATTAAACAAGAGTTTAGGATGGATTTTCATTATCCTGAAGCACCATCAGAAGGAGTGAGTAAAATGAGAGACCTTGTTTAGGAGAGAATGAAACAGTTAAGGAATTCAACCATAGATTCAAAAATGTAACTAGGAAGTTAGAGGAACCTCTCATAGACAAACAACATATTGAATGGTTCACTTGGGAATCCTCCCTTATATCAGAGCAACACTTGGATGGAAAACCCTTTTAAAACAATCGTAGAGGTGATAGAGATGGCCATTAGATTGGAGGCCCAACCATGGCATAGAGAAGGAGAGACATCATTAAAAATAGAATTAGAGAGAGTACAATTGGAGCTAGCCAAGCTAAAACTCCAACAAGAAATCCAGAGAAATGAAGATCTTAAAAACAATTCACCACCAAGAAGTAACACAAGGCCTATGATTTGGTGTATAGTGTGTTCGAAAAAGGTCACAATAAGAAATACTTCCCTTTCTTTGAAAATGTGAAGAGAGGCATGGCCATTAGATAATACTCATCACAAAAACCCTCTTCTAGTACTATACCCTTAGTAGAAATAACATGGTGTGAAATTTGTTGGTTATGGGACCAACACACTTAGGATATATGTCCTTTACTATTGGTAGCTCCACCTACTAATAAGTTAATGTACTACAGAATTTTGGATCCTACAATCATTATCACCATACATGCCCCTCTATAGAATAACTTGAAGACCTATTGGAATATAATACCCATAGAGTCATGGAAAAAGATAGAACAAAACAAATACCCCTCCCCCACCTTCACAACAAATGCCTATAGTTAACCCACCACCTTCGTAACCGGTAATAAATACCCCTTAATATCCAAACTAGCAAGTTGTACAACCTCAATTCGGAAGTGTCTATTAGAGGAATAACTATAATCCTAATTATCAAGGATATAACAATGGAGGATACCAAGAAGGTTACAAAGGAGGTTACAAAGAGGTTATAGAGGAGGATATAGGGGTGGATATGATAACTATCAAGGAGGAAGAGGATACCAAGGATAGCATGTATACCAAGGAAGAGATAATCAAAGAGGTGGCTATCAAGTTATAAAACCCATGAATTGCTACAAATGTGGAAAATATGGAAATTTAGCTGGGAATTATATAGAGCATGAACCTTGTGGTTCCAAATCATGAAAGAGGACATGATTATTTTAGATGTCCCAAAGCAACTCAGTTCTATAGAAATGGAGGCACAAAAACAGAAGCATTAGGAAGAGATTCTCAAAATAATGTCCAACATATAACAAAGATACCATGGGATGATGAGGAGATAGAAAAAGACAAGGAAAGAGAATCTAGATCAAGGAACATAATATAAAATGAGAACATGAAGGAATAAAATAAAGAAAGATATCTTAGGAGGAAAGTATATTAACCAATAAAGAGTGTTGAAGAACCAAAATATAGAGTTGTAGTTATAACTAGAAGTACAACAAGAAAGGAGTCTCGCACTGCAAAGAAGAAGATAATAAGGATTCCTCATGAGGAAATTTCTTCTAGTAGTGAAGAATGGGATTTTAAGGAGATTAGGTCGGACCTTCATGAGAAAGAAGTGGAGAAAAGTAGAGAAGTAGTAAAGAAGGCATAAACCCAAGAAGAAACAGAAAAGAACTGTTTTATGGAAGAGGAAATCACTTCTCTTAAGGAGATAACCAGACTAACAATCAAACACGATCTTGCAAATAAGTTGAAACAATTTAGTAAGTATTGGAATAAGGATGATAATAACTTTCATGTTCTAAGAATTGAAGTACGACATCACAAGAAAAAGAGAAATTTCTTCACACAATGAACATGGCATAAATCCACCATATAATTGGATGTCAAGATATTCGACACTTCTTTTACCAATGTGCTTCTTGATCTTGGTGCGGATGTGAATATGATGTCAAATACTACTTGGGAGAGACTAGGTAGGCCTTGGAAACCAAAAGAAATTTTATTGGATTAGCAGATGGTTCATCGAAACAAACCTTAGGAGCACTAAATAATGTTGAAGTTAATTTTATGGGAATCAAAAAGCTAGTTAACTTTGAGGTTGTTGAAAATATAGCTCTAAAACCATCATACAATGCTATTCTAGCTCTAGAGTGGTTAATTAATTGTAATGGCACATTAAATTCTAAAGAGGAGGAATTAACGTTATAGGTAGACATAATTTTTTTACATGTACCACTATATGCAGGGATGAGTGTTGCATGGGCTAAAGGGGTGTGGCATGATACTTAAGGAGAAAATTTTGATGATATACAAGGATTATATGATTTCAATAAATTTTCCAATATTGAGAAAGATTTTGAACCAAATTCAGATGGAGAAATTTAAGTCAAAACTGAATCTACATATGAAAGTTCAGATAATGTTTTTGAAGCATCGATACATGGCTTCCTTGAATCTAGAACAAGGAAACTAGAAAATACAAGAATAATATTGTCTTATGTAATTACATTGGATGATGATGAATTTCATATAACGGATGACATTTTTGGTCCACATGAGACCAATTTGAGGAAGAAGTTGGATATCGATTACACAAAAGAAGAGATATAAACTTGACAATTAAAATATCTATAGATTAAGCATGAGCATCCCATTAGACATTACAAAAATATTCAAGGTTTAGCAACTTAAAGGGTTATCTAAATCAAATGGAGTGATTATTTCCAAATGAAAAATCCATAATGGAATCTTTATATGACATCCTCGACAATTAATGTTGTGAGATGGTAGGCAACTCACAAACCTATGACACAATGTCTTGATACATGAAATGTACAAAAGCAAAAATGTCTATTTAGGCTTGTAGACATCAAAAATCTACACTCCCTTATTTTTATCCAGATCATTACTAAAACACATGAAACTCCATTTTTAATATTTCATATCCACATATGAAAAATCATTATTTTTAAATAATAATACCTAACCTAATCATTTTCCTAAATCCCCTAAATCTATTTATTCCCAAAAATCCATTTTACTATCCCTAACATGACACATCTATCATAACCACCTATACACCTATTAAAATCATTTACACACTCATCAAAATCATCTACACATTTATCCTAAATCATACCTAAATTAGTATGATCTAACCTATTCTATCACCTTCCAAAATAAACAAAACACATCTCTAAACAACCCAACAAACTCATCCCTCAAAAATATGAACAAAAATCTCAAATTAGCAAACTGTTCCAAAATTTACTAAAAAACTCAAAATCTGAAATCACCGTGATTTGGTAAATCATTAGAATTACTTAAGCCCATTTTGTAGTCTCTTTTCAAGATCATCTGCTGACATTCTTGAGCCTGAGTTTCTATTGGAGTTTATCAACATCATTCTGCATCAACGTGAACATGTTATCATCCAACACTCTTTCTCATGATCATCAAACATCTTGGAGTTCATTTTGGAGCATGCACATCATCCAACTACAAACTACATCAACTCCTTACATCCTTCTCAATCAAGGTCAGATATCGTTTTATAATTATTTTTTTGACATTTAAGTGTTTCTGTTTGATCATTTGTTACTTTACAATAGCCTCTCAAAACCACAATCACAAATCAATTAGTTAAATCCTTTTTTTATCATTCTTTTATCATTACCTTTAGAATTGCTAGTGATTACTAAAATCATCTGATTCTGCCTATTTTGTTTTCCTACAGCATTTATCAAACTCATGCTCAATAATTCATATTATATCCCTTTTTGTTGCTAACATTTTATCAAGAATGGCTTCTATTAGATGGCAATAAGTGGACCAAGCCATGAAATAAAAGCATCAAATCTCTGCCTATTATTCATCACCCATTGCATTGGAGAAATACAACATTCTACATGACCTCGAGTTGTGTGCCATCCATTTACCCCTTTGGATAGTTTACAAAACATCTTTGAATCTACTCAATGAATCCACGAAGCTACAGATGAATTTTGGGAAGCCTACTTTGAGGTTCTATGTATCTAGCTGATTTAGCCTTGGTTTTCAATATCAATATGAAGCTGAATTAGAAGAATTGAGCTTGAGACTGAATCTGAAAATCAAATTGATTCTAAGCACTTTAATTTTGATTTTGAATATCATAACGACATGGAAGAGGAAGAGCCAGAATACATTTCAGAATTCTTTAAGGAAGAGTATATTGGAGATGAGAGTTTATATTTCTCTGAGAGAAGAGGATCCGAGTTCCACTGAGAAGAGAGTTCTCCTTCCTCTGAGAACTCAGATACTGATTTGGATTCTAATTTCTAAGCATAGTTCTTATCCATCATTTTTTATCATTTATCTACTTTATATTTGTAATAACAAAACATTTTTCAAAACATTTATTATTACCATTTATCATATGTCATCTACCCACTTGATTGTAAAAGTGGATTGACACCCTTATCAGAAGTCATTTGATTTCTATGGACTTCCTTTTTGCTAGAAATATGCCTAATATTTTATTAATCCTATTTTGTTTAGTGGTTGTGATTTGCAGGTATTCTCGTAGAAAGGATCTTGCATTATTTTGTATACGAAGCAAAACAATCAAACACCATTCATCCACATCCATGGGTATCTCTAAACCCTACCATACTGAGGTTAGGTAAGTTTTATTCTCTTGCTTATTAGGTTAAGTTGAAGAGGTAAGATTTATTCATAACATCTTGGCATGCACGATGTGGGACCTAGTCCTTCTTATATCATTATCAATTTTATTAAAATTAGCATCTTTTTTTTTTTTGGTTTTGGTTCTCTCTTATGATTGGGTAATCACCAATGATTTAGACAATTTCCAATGATTTCTCTCTGTTTTTTTTTTATTAGTTTTCATAGTGCTTTCTTTATTTTTTTTTTTGTTTTTTTTCTATTTTCTACTAACCTAATTTTGTAGTTGTTGTTTCTATATTATTTTGGGTTTTTTTTTCTTTTGCTAAAATAACTAAAAATACATAGGAAGATTTTTCACGGTGAGTCCTAAATCCACTTTCTTTTTGTTTCTAGTATTGCATTTTGCTTGATTGTCTTCATTAAAAACAATATTTTGATTTGGGTTTTAAAACAAACCATTCATCCTTCTTGTTTCACATAGTATTAATTAGGAAGGTAATTATTGCATTCACTTTCCTTTCCCCACACACAACTAAACCACTTAAACATAAAACACATTTAAAACAATTCCCACCTAGGTGGATACCTACTTGGATTTGATCACCAAGAGGAGAAGTGACTTGGTGTTCTAGCCGAGTATAATCATCTATCTATCGGTATATATCAGCTAAGAACCTAACACTTATCGTTGTGGGACCGTGAAGTGAGGGGGTAGGCCCCAATACCACGCCCATATCGGCATATAACAATAAAGAGTTGGGCCTCATGTACCTTCGAGTATATCGAGGAATCCTTCCCTTAAACACACTTGAAACCAGCCATAGCTTGCCATTTCCTAGGACCTTTGTTAACCATTTTACACATTTCACTTTTTTTAATTAAATTAAGAAAATCTAAAAAATCATCTTGCTTGTTTTTTTATTGTTTTTGTAACCAACTCATTTAGTTTATTTTTAGGTGAGTGTTTGTTTGTTCATTATGGTACAAACTAGACAACAAGCCCACAATCAAACCTCTAAAAACATGTCTCAACCATTATCCACACCCTTGCAACAATAAATCTTGACTATCTACTCCATTTTCTACACCTCTACACCTTTATCCACTATTGTATCTATACCATTATTTACCATGCCATTACAACAACAAAAAATCCATTTCATCAACCAATTACATCCACTCCTCTATCTGATGCTCAACAAACCTGGAATGAAATAGAGGAGGAATATAATGAAGAAATGAGACAATGTCTTACATTCTTCACGTCATATTCATAGTCAAATTTTCCATACATCTGAACAAGAAGAAACTAAACAACCATACTCCCCTAGCTCACAATTAGAATCTTCTGAACCCACTTTCTTTGAAAGAGGAGACCCTATTTTCAAAGAAATGTTGGATTCAAACCCATTTCTCTTAACAACAAATGCTAGGGTGTATCTAACCCAAACTAGGGGTTATTCAAATCTTCATAATTCACACTCGAACCATCTTCAAACATTCTTGGATCCTTTATCTAGTTCTTCACAACAATTTAAACCAACTTCAAACATTTTTTATCCAATTCTTCACATCCCATTGATTTAAACCAACAATCTAATCAACCACCACCTTATGTCCCTGATCCTTCATCTAGGGTTTCACATCTTATTGATCCAAACTACCAACCTGTCATTCAAAAATACATTCATATCCACCTTTAAGTCAACCTGAAACATTAGAAGTTGCATCTTCCATTCCTATTCTTAGTCTTCATATGGTTTCCTCTCAAGACACAACTACCCAAAAACATACATCCTCACCTGAGCCTTCTATTGGTTCAACACCTCCATAAAACAATACTAGTGCTTCATTATCTACTCCTCCAGCATCCTCAGTTACCCAGAACCTCCAATAGTTTTGTTTCCATTTCTACTATTATATCTCAACTAGTTAGCAATATTCAGAATATCACTATGTCCATTCCAACATCTATTCCCTTGATCAATACTAGTGCTATCACCACCACTCACCCTATTTCACAATACATACCACAACCATCACAACCATTAATCTCCATACCACAATCTGACCTTCTCAAAACATTCCACAACAAGCACCATCTTTTGTTGCCTCTTTATGCCCTTTCAACAACCACCTCCTTATTCACAACTATTTACTACTACATCTATCCCACACCCTTACCAATATATACAACCTTCACAACCTTTAACTTCTCAACAATACATCCCTCAAAAATATTCCACAACAAAATATTCCTTCCCAACAATACATTCCTCAACAAAACATCCCACAAAAAACATTCCACTTACTTATAACATTCCTCAACAAAACGTTCCACAAAAAAACATCCCTTCACAACAGAGCATTCCTTCTCAAGAAAGTGTTCCATAAGATATCCTTCACAAAGTTCCTTCTCAATAGTATGTTTCTCAATTCAAAAAAATTCCACTCACTTATAACATCCCACAAAAAAATATCCCACAAAAATATACCGCAACAAAATGTTCCTTACCAGCAAAATGTTCCTCAATAGAACATTCCTTACTAAAGAGAAAATCCCTCAACAATACCAGATGTACTCATAACCTAGCTAGTTTGCATTTCAACCTAGCTCATCCTCACAAAACCAACACAAACTGACCCCCTTCAAGCTCTCATGAATCATATATCCAGTCTAGAGGTTGCCTCATCTACACCTAAAAATGTGCTCTCATACGATCAAATCTATAATGAAACCTATCCACCCCTCAGTCCCATACAAAGCATATCCACCTCATTGGGAACTTCAAAATTTATTAAATTCTATAGCAAGGAAGATCCTCAATAACATATTTGTTTTTTCACCATGCCTTTTATCTAATAGCCCATGATCAAGACCTCATGTTGAGGACTTTTCCCATGTCCTCGCCGCTAGTCCTGTGTTGGACTGGTATACAATAACATTCCACAATATTCCCTTTTCTCCTTCACATAACTCACAATTATTCTTAGAACACTTTTCTATAAACATATCCCATAAAGTCACTATCAATGACCTTTATGCTATCAAATAGTTTGAGGATGAATCCATTGCTGATTTTTTTCCTTCTCAGAGGGGTACAATCAATCAATTATCCTTTTCATTACCACAAGCTGAATTGATTGAATTTTTTGTCGATCATGTGCCAAACATATTTCATCAACATTAAAAATTCAATCATTCTAGACCTTTGAAAAGCTTTTACCATGGCCCGTAAATTGGAACTATGAGCTCTAGAAGATGGTCGTGTTAAACTTCATCCTAAGAAACCATGAACTAAGTTTCCATCTAAGTCATCCTCTAGTCCCAAAAATCCAAATCAGTTTAATGTCATAGTAGTCAAATCGCTCCCAGGAAAATCCCACTACCAACGTTCTCTGTCCACAACGTAATTACACACCAATAGGAGAAACTTATAGCACAATATTTGATAAATTACTCATTGTAAAATATGATAACTCTCCCACCTATTTGACCCATCGATACATTTGTATCTAAACCCTCTTGGTATCGAGATAATGACTATTGTAAATACCATAGGGTCAAAGGACATGACATTGAAAGGTGTCGTACATTTCACAATGTTCTTCAAGACTTGATTGACAAGGGTGAACTTCATTTGGATAATCCTAAATGCACCCCCAAATCAAAACCTTGACATATTCAAACAACCCTTTCCAAATCATCCCCATCCACTGATCAACCACAAAAAATGTTTTTCATGCTCACACACCATTAACACCATTACTAAAATGTTACCCATTCCCAAACCAATATCCACATCTACTGAATCAACATCTACCAAACCATATCCACATCTACCAATCAAACATCCATATCCCAAAAACAATCCACACAACTAAAAATACCCATTGAACCTAAATTTGTATCTACCAAATCCCCGTCCATTATCAACATTATTACTAAACTATCCTTCCATCCTCATCACAGGTTATTACCAAATCTATCTCCCCACCAATCATATCCTCTAGTATAGTTACACCTACAACTACACCTTCATTTACAAATATAACTATGATACCTCTCAAAACGTTTATGACACAAACACCTCCACCTAAGGAAATTACAAGTCACATTCATCCTCCATCTACAAAATCAATTATCTCTACATCAACCAATCCCAAAACTACAAAATCCATAGTCATTTGGATCTCATCAATCACATTATTCAAACCCCCTTCCTTCATCAAAAACTACCTCTACATCCATACCTAGCTCATCCAAAACCATGAAAGGACCTCACAAACAAGGTATTGTCCAAGTTTTCAAAAGTCCTTCTTATAATTTTCAAACCATATCGATTCGTGATCCCACCTCCTCGAAGGGTCATTTCTCCTTATAATAATCCTACATTCCACATCTAAGATCCTCCTTGGCAATCTTCCCCACTAGGTCCTTGTCCCCATTTACTATACTATCTAGGACTCATCAAAAACAAATAATTCAATGACCTGTAATCAATGTCTTATTTACCACTAGAAGATAAGATACCTAAAACTTCATCCCCATCACATCAACCTAAGGGCATTATGTAACCATTTTAGATGACCTCCTCCAAAAATCACTCATAACATTACCACCACAAAAATTATCAGATCCACGAGGATGGAAACCCACTTGGTATGATTTCAACGTCTCATGTGATTATCATAGAACATGAGGTCATTCCATTGAGAATTGTCATTCACTGTAAAAATCAAATCACATGCAAATCAACATGGTTTCCTTATGTCTAAATCTCATTCTCAACATCAAATCAATGCCATACATATCACTACTCATTCACATAAATAAAGACACTTATGTCTAAATATCTTCTACCAGTCAAGAAAGGTAATATCACTACTTTCACAAAATTATGACATACCCATTTGAATCCAAGAAAGGTAAAAATTTCTAGCCATACCTCCACCTCTAGAAATAGCTACTCCATTAGATAAACCTAAAATATCCATCCCTAAAACATCTAGTCAAACAATGTCACCCAAAACTAAGGTTTCTATCCTCATCTACACCACCTTCACCATCCACGTGATATGCAAAAGGTTGTCATTAAATCAATTACACCAAGCTCCCATTAAAATGTCATTATACAAACTATACAAACATCACCTCTTCATAAACAAGCCATGATTGAAGCCCTTTGATCAATAACAATACCTTCGAAGATCCTTCATCCTTTACAAACTTTTTAGGAGCCCTCAAAGCATTTGCTACCATATCATTCAAACCATCCAAAATACCTTCTCTTAAACTAGAAGATCATGACTTACCACTTTTCATCACACTCAAATTAATGACATTCGTATCAAAAGGGTAATGATTGATAGTGGTGCCACTATTAACATTATATCCTCCCTTGCTTTTGATCAACTTAAGCTACCTAACACTATTATCACTCAAACTCCAGTCTTACTATGATCCTTCAATGACACTATCACACCTACATTAGGCACCATTATCTTACCACTTAAATTTGGTGTTAAAACCTTACTAGAACTCTTCTACATCATAGAAGGAGAATTTCAATATAATATGTTACTAGGATGCCCATGGATACACACCATGCATTGTGTTCCGTTAACTCTCCATCATACCTTAAATATGAACATGAGGGCCAGACATTCACCATTCCTACAGATCCAAATCCTTTCACTGATTATTACATGATGTATCATCCAAATGATGTACTTATTCCTAAGTCCACATCCAAATCATCTAATGAAGCATCTACTAGCACATCCATACCTTCCTCTAAACTACCAGATGATTCCTCCTCAAGATGTCATACAATGCCTAACATTAGGGGAATACGTCTCCTCATGCTTAATCACATTCCTTCACCTAAGACTTATGGTCACCTTGACAAACAACCCACATATGACCCTAATGTAGGAGATGTTATCTCCTATGGTCCCGCTTATCTCAAAAAAATATTGTTTATGGGGGACTTGACTATCCTTCATCCCATATAATTGATCAACACCATGCCATGCCTTTTACATCAGATTTCAAATCTTTAGATAATCCAAATTTTCTCACATGTATCTTCACCATTGTGCGTGGAGAGGTTTTGGTTTTTGGCTGTTATGAATAGGGAATACATGATGTGGTTATCCAACATTCCCTTAAAACTTATGAAAAATATGGTTTAGGTTATAAGAAACCCAACTCCAAACATTCAAAGCCACTACATCCAAACCTACCACATCCATGCTCATTACTGAATTAGACTCATCATCACCCATAACCCTTGAAGATCCCATGGATTTAGATGAATATTGTACCCATCCCACCTAATTTTTTTAGTCAATACCATATCTTTAGGACCACTCACTTATCAGTCTAACCATGCCATTAAACAAATTCCTCTTATTTGGCCAAAAATGGTCAAAGAAGATTTACCCACTTGTCATAGATATCCTTCAATGTCATGATGACCAAGACATCCTTTCCCATATGGGAGTCGAAGATCACTTCTTCCAAAAATCCCTACCATCTGATACACCAACCCTCCTTAATGAATCCACCATCGACATAAACTTAGGAACCCTCAGGATCCTCACATAGTTAAGGTAGGTCAATCATTAAATCCATAAGAACTAGATGATTTTACCACATTCTTATCAAAATATTATCAAGCTTTCACCTAGTCATATAGTGATATGCCTGAATTGACCCAATATTGTTTTACATAATATTGTCACATATCCAAATGTTAAGACAGTTAAAAAAAACTCATAAAATGCATCCATGTATAGCTCTTCTTGTTAAAGAAGAGTTAAAATTACCTTTTATCTAACTAATTTTATCATACCCATTGATTATCCACAATGGATCTCTAACATCATTCCCATAACCAAAGCCTCAAGAAAGTTACGTATCTACACAGACTTTAGGGATCTTAATCTTTCTTTCCTAAAGATGATTTCCCTCTTCCAAACATAGATCAACTCATTGACCTAACAACTAGCCATGAAATTATTTCCCTTATGGATGGTTTTTCTAGTTATAATCAAATTCTTATCACCATCGATGACCAACATAAAACCTCTTTCATTACCCTTGGGAACCTTCTACTACCGTGTCATGCCATTTGGCCTTAAAAATGTAGGAGCTACTTATCAACGTGCCATGACTTATATTTTTCATGACCTCATCCACAAATAGTCAAAGATTATGTTGATGACCTTTTAGGAAAATCCAAACAACACAAATATCATCTTACATTCTTGAATCCATATTCACTCATCTCATTCAATATTATCTTCATCTCAATCTCAACAAATGTGTTTTTCGGTGTCCTCACTAGAAAAATTTTAGGATTCATTATATCTATCTAAGGTATTGAAGTTGACCCAAAAAAAGGTTAAGGCCATCATTGAAATTCCTCCACCATCTAATCTTACACAATTACATAGTCTTTAGGGTAAATTACAGTCCATTTAATGTTTTATATCACAACTTTCTAATTGTTGTCAACCATTTCATCATCTTCTCCATAAGGATGTTGATTTTCACTAGGATTTTGATTGTCAAAATCCTTTGATGAGATTAAACAATATCTTCTATCACCACCAATGATCTTACTCCACCTCGAAGGGGATCCATTTTATCCTATATATATATACTTTAGAACATATGCCTTGAGCCATGCTCACTCACCGTGATAATCAGGGTTGAGAACAGGTTGTATATTATATCAAGCACACTCCATGAATATGAAACCCATTACACTAAAGTTGAAAAGCTATGTTGTGCTTTATACTTCACCACTTCCAAGTTGTGTCATTATCTTCTTAATCACAAAATGTATGTTGTCACTAGCTTCAATCCCCTCAAAACTATACACTCTAAACCATATCATAGTGATCATGTATCACCCAATGGCTTATGCTTATGACTGAGTTTGACCTCAATTCATATCAAAAAAATCTATTAAGGGCCAGGCCATTGTAGACCAACTCGTTGATGCTCCCTTACCCGATAATCAACTTCCTCATGAATACTTTCCAAATGAATCCATCAATAATGTCAATGAATATGAATTCATCCCTATCAAGATGAATCTCTTCTTTGATGGTTCTAAATGTCAAGGAAGGGGAGGAGTTGGTGTTGTTATCATACCTCCTTAGGGCATTCATATTCCATTATCATTCAAAATTAACTTCAATGCACTAATAATATGGCATAATATGAGGCTTTAATCATGGGTCTTATGACCACTATTCTCCTAGGTGTTCACATCTTAGACATCTATGGAGATTCACAACTTGTTATCAGTCAAGTCAAAGGAGAATATCAGTGTAAAAATGAAATCTTTACAAAAATATAAATCCAACATTGATTTCTCTCTCAACGGATTTTGATCACTACACTATCCAAACCATCCCATGATCCTCTAATAAGTTTGTAGATACAATGGCATCTTTAGGATCCCTCATCCCATTAGAAATAGAAGAGTTCAAAAGAAAACACTAAAGTATCCATCATCGTTGTTCAATGATTAGATCACCCTTCACATCAAAATGAACTTCCTCCTATCAACATCATTGATGATAATCCAATTATTTGTGGTATACTCAGATATACGATTATCTTTCCAAATCAAAAATTATCATTGACTTATCACATAATGCTAAAATCATTTCTTCAATGTGCCACACTTTGTCATTATAGGTAGTATCCTTTACAAATGTAGTTTTGATGGTATCCTATTAAGGTGCCTTAAATCACATGAGTCAACTAAAGCAATTGAAGAAGTCCATGATGGAGTTTGTGGAGGAAATTTCAGTGGAAATTCCATCGCTAAACATGTTCATATGGTTAGGATACTATTAACCTACTATCACAAAATTGTTGTGAATATGTTAAGAAATGTGTTAAATGTCAAATTCATCAGATCTCATCCATGTCCCCAGTCAAGCATTACAACCTACTCAAGACCTATGGCCTTTCTCTCAATGGGGGTTAGACCTCATTAGTGCTATTAATCCTAAATCATCTCAACAACATCACTCTATTATCACAACTATTGAGTACTTCACTAAATGGGTTGAAGTATCCCTTTAACATCCACTAAGTTAGGACCTATTATCAATTTCATATATCAATACATTATATGTCGTTTTGGCATCCCATATAAACTTATCACAGATAATGGAAAATATTTTAAAAATAAAGAAGTTAAAAAGATTTGTGATACCTTCAACATCAAACTCAAATTTTCATCACCATATTATCCCCAAGAAAATGGACAAGATGAGGCCTCAAATAAAACACTTAATAAAATCCTCATGAAAATAGTAAATGATGCAGGAAGGAATTGGCATCTCCAAATCCCATTTTCTCTCTGGGCCTATCGAACTAGCATCCATACTCCTACGGGAGATACACCTTATTCACTCATCTATGGCTCCAAGTTTCTTACCTCTTGAAGTTAAAATCCCATCACTTTGTGTATCACTTAAGGACTTCATCCCCGATGAATAATATCGACAAGACCATCTAAGCACAACTTGAACTATTAGATGAAAAATATCTAATGGCCCTTGAACATCATCAAGTTTATCAAGAATGCATTAAACAAGCATATAACAAACATATCAAAGAACATGACTTTAAAATTGGTGATCTTGTGCTTAAATGAAAATAAAATGTCACTCAATTAGAATAGAGTAAATGTGGAAAGTTTTCCCTAATTGGATTGGTCCATACGTCATCACTCATAAGTATGGGTCGAGTGTATCATCTCTCGCTTCCTTGATGGTGAACCTAAAAAGGAACCATGAATTCCTTGCACTTGTGGCCATTTTACTGTTAAATGATTGATTGTCATGACAATAGTTACATTTAAAATCTTTCACTTCATCATATCATCCATCTTTTCATAGTAATGATTTAAAAGCATGTGGTTATCCATCATTACCTTAGATATACCTTAAAGATGAACACCAGCTCCTTTTTCATTCGTATCTTTCACTTTGGATAAGTTCCTCTCTTGTGGAAACCCCTTTAATCATTACACTCACCTATCATGTAAAAAAGCATGACATGGGGCACGAAATGTGTAGATCATATATATCTTCTCCCCTCCTTGAAATGGTCTATTAGGGATTTTCCCTCAGCTAAAAATATACATATTGAAATCATTTGGATGCATTTCTCAAAATTCAAAATAAATGATAGACTGATCCCTTGAAGGAAAAATATCCATCAAAATCATAGACTAATCCCTTGAAGGATAACTATATGCATAAAATCAAAAGTAAAAAGTAGATTGATCCCTCGAAGGACAGCTACTAGTCAAAAATGTAGACCATACCCTCAAAGGATGGATACCCATAAAAAGGATTCCCACATTGATCAACCTTCAAAATAAATACATCAATATCAAAAGCATTAGAAATATTCCCACATTGATCAACTTTCCCCTCATAGAAAACTTCCTGCATTGATTAGTTTTCTTTAAAATCAAATATGAAAATCTGGGGAATTTCTCTATGATCCGTGGAAAAGGAGAGCCTTATTCCTATCTCAACCTACACATGTTCAAACCCATTTCATGTCCTAGAAAGAAACATTCAATTAATCCCATGTTTTATTAAGATTTGTGTAACTATCCATTGATAATATCATTTAACTTTCATTAAGGTTGTTAGTGCAAGTGTATTCAAGCTTTCAAAACCCATCGTATATGTCAAATCCATCATGGGGACAATCATTTCATTTTACTTGGTTCATTTCAGATCACATTTTAAAATCATTTAATTAATTAAACAATTCAATATTTTATCAAACATATTCATAAACCATAATATCACAACTAATGCATCCATCAAAATCCATCAAACACTAATATATTTTAAAATTAAAAACATACACATGAAATTCAAACAACATAAGTCATAAAACTCATCATCATCATCATATAAATCAAGTCCATATACATCATGATCATCATCATATCAAAATGGGATTCTAAGAGCCATATATCAAAATACATCATATCAATGTCATATAAAAAGGGATTCAATGAGCCATATATCAAATATATCAAACATGTCATCAACCGGAAACTTAAAACATACTAGAGGGGTTGTACTACCCTCTCCTCTATGAGCATATCCACCTCCAACTATTCCCACATAACAAACAACACCAACATGTCCTCCAACTCCTCCCTCACTATCACCTACTACTGCTCTGGTCTTTGAGGTGGGTGTCCCACACTCGCTGCACTAGTATTAGGGCCTGCTGCCTTAGTGACCAAGTGATCAACATAAAAATTGGCATCTAGATAATCATGCGTAATCATATAAATTTAATAATCATTCTCTTCTCATAGTGCCTCATAATGAGACCTAGAGACCATCCCCAGTACTATAGGTGCTCTCCTCGATCCACAAGCCTCTGGCCTCTGCCAGCTAGCCTGTCCACTAGCATGTGCTCTCTATCTACTAGCCTATGCCATGTCCTCTAACTCAACACTAGAAAAAAAAGGCCGAGTAATCCCCAAGGACTTCCTCATCCCATCTCTCTCCCCCTTATACTGGTCTCAATCTGCAATGGCCTGAGATAGTTGTAATATGATTCCATATGGCTCATTAATCAAACTATCCCACTCAACAATCAATGTGTCCCAAACTCCTAGGAGATCATCTCTCTCTCTAACCAAATCCCTCTTCCCCTCCACTACGGCCTTATCGGCCATCACTACTGTAAGTATAGTTGCAGAAAATCATCATCACCCTCCTCCTCATTTTCATCCTCAACACCCTCCACTACCTCATGTGTTGGTGCTCCTCTCTCCACCTTAGACGTACCCTTATAACTCTCTATACTTCTCTTTGTATAACTTGAGCCTTGTAAAAACCCCTCAATGATTGTTTCAACCATGGTGTATACTTAGGATTCAGCCTCGTATCATCTATAAGCACTATCTCTCCATCATCATTAGGACCCATAGCCCCATGTTGATCAATGATAATCTTAGGCTCCCTCACCACTTCATTTGGAGTCTTTGTATCTCCATCCTCTTGCCTATATTGTATAGGCTCCATGGGCATTCCCTATATCAATCAAAACTATCCCTCGACATGATCAAAATGAAGTAACTCATGCTCACCCATTTTTGAGCCCTAATCCTCTTAACATGTTGTGATCCCATCAACTAATGTGAGTACTCAAGCATGCTGATCAATGATAATCTTAGGATCTCTCACCACTTCATTTGGAGTCTCTATATCTCCATCCTCTCACCTATATTGTATAGGCTCCATGGGCATTCCCTGTATCAATCCAAACTATCTCCTGACATGATCAAAATGAAGTAACTCATGCTCACTTATTTGTCGATCCTGAACCCACTTAACATGTTGTGATCCCATCAACTCATGTGAGTACTCATGCTAGACAAGAAAATCCATATATGGCCTCTATACTACATCTCGCACTTTGTAATCCCGATAAGTAACTCTTGATAAAATGCTATCCTCTTCCTCTTCCCCACACAACCTCTATCTAATCTCCACCTCATAAAAATAGGATTCCCATCATTAATTCTCCATGGAAACACCTTTGGATGAGAAATGACAATGTGATCAAAAGCCCAAACCTATAGAAGAAAGGCCACATCAATACCATACAACTTTTGGGCCTTAAAATCCCAAAACTCTTTAAATATCTATGCAAGTAGGGTAGGACCCCACTCAAACACTATGTGGAAATCCATCATCTCAGCAACTACTCTTGTAATCATCCAAGGAAAATAGCCACCTCCATAATATGGCAACGTGAAACAAATTATGGCCATCATCATCATGGTCATCCAAGTACGACCCTCTATCTCAACTGAATATAGTTTTCCATAAGCAAAGGCCCCTGACTCAAATATGATATCCCCTACATCCTCTCCATATAATCTAGTCATCACATTGACCTTCTCTCGCCTTAGTAATAATGTATACACCCTCTCCCCAGATAGGTAGTCTTAGGATGCGTGTACATCCTCCAAAGTAATCGTAATCTCTCTAGTAGGTAACCAAAAGTATAGGTGGAAGGATTCCACCGCTCTAATAAATCCAACATCAAACTCTGACATCTATGTATCCATTGATAATGTCTCATGGCACCAAAAAAATAGCCTCAATATGCTCTCAATCAACATTTGTCATGTCAGCTCTTACCTCGTCCAATATTAGTGGTATACGATCACCGATAGTCAATCAGTACATCCACTTGCAAACACAAAATATATAATCAAATATTAGTATCACCATAAAAATATCAAAAAAATCATTCAAAACATATAAAACTTTTGTACATCAACATTATCACCTAAAGATACCAACAACATCTAAAACATCAAAAAGTCAAGATGGCACATCATTATCAAAAACCATAATTTTCCATTTGTGAACAAAAATAAACTATACAAAATTACTTAAACATCAATGTTGACATCAATTACATTAAACATTCAACACTAATAAATAGATTGGAACCGCAAAACACCATCTCTTAAAAATTATATCAAGAATAAAAATATAAATTATTTATATTACAGGTGAATCACCAATGATTCACTTCAATCACTGGTGATTACATGAATCGCCGACAATTCCTACGATTCAAAAACTATGTCATTTTTCAGCTCTATAAATGGTAAAAAAAACCCTAAAAACTACAAAAAATTGACAAAAAATGACAAAAAACAAATTTAAATCACCTACCTTAAGCATCGTAGGCTTGCGCTGCCTATTCGAAGACGCCATATCATCCAAATTTCTCCCGCTTTGATCCCAAACACTTTTTTACACCCGCAGCTTGATTTGCCTGTAATCGTCTTTCCACTTTGTAAGAATGAGCCAAATGAATTTGCAAATGGATTTTTATAGCCCAATATTTACCTTGGGTCAATTGCCAAAGATTTCCCTAAACATATGTGATTTTATCAATCGCTAGCGATTAACCCCTATTTTAGCCATTATTCTCTCCTTTTCCCTAAAAATTGTCAATAATCATTTTTCACAAGTGTGTCTCACTTTCAATGGACCTTAGTCCTTGAAACATTAAATTGAAAAAACAAAATAAATATTGGGATTCGTCATTCATCTATGGGATGTGTGCCCTTTAGCCCCCATCACTTGACTTTCCCCATCTATTTATCCTTCCTTCGTGAATCATACGTCTATAGAAGTCAAATCCCGTGGTTACCTGTCATTTGATTACTTGGTAGAAAATCTTCTTTTAGTATCCCTGGATGGGTAAAATTATATGAAAAACATCATATACAAACACTAGTGTTCCTTGTATTGTGTTGTAGTTGGATCACCCATATAAATCAAATCTTCATTGTTTTTGTCTAATGCTTTTTCATTAAAACTACTAGACAAAAAGGGGCAAATGTAGACACCAAAAATATACACTCCCTCATTTTTATCCAAATCATTAATTAAACACATGACACCCCACAAGAAATACCCTTTATCTCTATTTAATTAATCAATTAATTTGATTAATTAAATACATACCTTAGACCACATAATATGCCTCCACTTTTTAATATTTCATATCCACGTATGAAAAATCATTATTTTAAATAATACCTAACCTAATCATTTTCCTAAATCCCCTAAATCTATTTATTCCCAAAAATCCATTTTACCTATCCCTAATGTACAACATCTATCATAACCACCTATACACCTATTAAAATTATTTACACATTCATCAAAATCATCTACACATTTATCCTAAATCATACCTAAATTAGTATGATATAACCTATTCTATCACCTTCCAAAACAAACAAAAACATGTCTCTAAATAACCCAAAAAACCTATCCCTCCAAAATATTAAAAAAAAAAATCAAATTAGCGAAAGGTTCTATAAATTTACTAAAAAAACTCAAACAAATCAAAATCACCATTGATTTGGTTAATACATAATGATTACTATTATCTGCAAATCATGACACCCTTTTATTTGCACAAGTGTGTGTGCTTGAGATCAAGGTGTGATTAGATAACATTGAATCATCTCTCAAGCCGTGGGACTTGCGGGCTTGAGATGATCTTCTAGAGAAGGCTAGTTCATGCACCTAAAATACTTGCCATAATCTACTATAATGCAAGAAAACTATCTAATCCTAATCTAACTTTCCAATGAACCAGGGAGGGAGATTGCATGAAAATAAATCCTACACTAAAGTGGTGATACACAAGAAAAGGAGGGAAGTAGGATAGTATTCCAAAGTGTGAAAAACAGAAGAAAAATACATACTAGAAGGGGTGATAACAGAGTCCTCTACAAATCGAAAATGCATTCACAATCATAGTTCATACATGCACAATAATAATGAATCCCTCCAATAGTAAAGAATAGAAAAGGTATGTATGTAATGGGATTGAAGGAGCATGAAGAATGTAAACCAAACAAAGCAAGGGGAGATACATCCATAAACCTACATCTAGTGCTGCATTTTGAAAATACATAGTTCTATCCTTTACAAAATACCATCCTGGATCACCATGCAAGGAGTCCACTACAAGGTCCTGAAACACATTGGCTTCATAAAGAAATTTTGATAGAGTTTTGCTACTTAAAAACTATCTCCCTTTACAATGAGCCCAACACTCCAATTTATAGAAATTTGAGAAGAGAGAGAGAGAGAGGGAAAATGAAAATCCCGATTTTTTTCCTTCAACCACTTGAAAAATATAGTAAATGGAGTGCAATGATTTTCTCTCTTGCTTAAAAAAGGCTCCCCATACTGCCCCATAACTTGCAGCAGTGAGATATGTCAGCCCATGCTTCATTAATGCATCCCAACTACCAAATAAAACATTGTTTTTAACCTGGGCACGTTTTCTGCAACATATCCATCGATTCTTCATCAAATTCTAGATTTCTCAATTTTTACGCATCAGGCTTGGAAACATGATTCCAACGGTACCAATTTTTTTGCATTTTCATCGAGAAATGTAAAAGTTATGGCCATTTGAGTGCGGGAAGCTATTTTGGGTTTGTCGGGCATTTCTATCATTTCACGAGACTGGGTTTTTAAGTGACTGGAGCTGAATATGTTACTTTATTTTTCACCAACATAACCCTTCCAAAATTAAAATATTATGATTCCATGGCATATAGGATTTTGAGAGCTTTCCAATGATATAAAGTTTGTTGAATTTCGAGCACCAGGTCAAAAATTTATGCCCATTTGAAAATTTGCATTAATTTTTACAAGAAATAGCAAAAATGCAAATTTGTAAAACATCCCCCTAGGCCTCCAAGCCCAAAATTGGAAAATTTTGCAAAAAAAAATCCCCCTAGGCCCGCAAGCCTAAAATTTGAAAATTTGCAAAACAAATACCCCTAGGCCCCCAAGCCCGAAATTGGAAAATTTGCAAAATATGAAGAATTAGAAGGACTTCTTTATATTTTCGGAAAGGGGAAGAAATTTCCTATCTGATGAAAATGATTTCAAGAAAAACTAACTACTTAAAATATGTAAAAAATGATATTGAAGCACTAAAAGGGGGGAAAATGGTGTTAGTTGACCAAAATATGCATGACCTTATTTTGGACAACAATTTGGGACTTAGTGGGGTTATATGCCCGTCGATGAAGTATGGCCATGTGGATGTAGCAATCCACTAGGAATGGAGTCTTCTTGGTAGTCTCATATCTGATCTGGGATTTCCTTCCGCTGCTTGCATTCTCATCCTTTGTAAGAAGACCTTGAAGTCGAGGTTTGTGAGAGTAGAAAATTTCCTGAAACTTGGAAGCTTTTCCCTCATTGATCTTCTACAAATCTGATCTATTGGAGTGCAATGAAAACATCCAAACCTACTCCAATATGGATACTCTACTGATTTGATTCTCTTATGGCTGCAAGTGTCTTTTGGGAGTGAGATGAACTGTATACAAGCATACACCAGAAGCAATAGAGCATGTGCACCAACACTTAGGGAAATGAAACCTATTCTAACAATAACAATAGTGTGCACAAGCACTTGGAGAAATTGGAAATCCTAGACTAATATGTACAAAGGTGAGAAATTATCCTTTTAGTAGCACTGTTTGAGATAGATCCCATTGACTGGAATTTGTAATTCTTCACCACCCAATTTAGCCATCCGAAAGGAATTGCTACCTTTGCATTCAGTGATCATGTATGGGCCACTCCATATGGCATCGAACTTAGAATGCTTTCTTGGCTTTGCACAATCAACATCCCACTTCAGTACCAAGTCTCCAACTTGGAATGTCCTAGCCTTAGCTTTCTTGTCAAAGCTCTTTTTGATCAATGCTTGATCCTTCTCCATAGTCTACATTGCATGTTCTCTTACTTCTTCTAGTTCCATTAGCTCTACATACCTGATTTCCATGGGTTCAAATTCATCTAGTTCCAACTGTTTCATGAGTTCCAATGCCAAAACTCAAGTGATATAGGTAGAAATGCTTCTTTTCCATATACAAGCTTGAATGGAGAGCTTCCTATAGACCTCTTGGGTGTGATCCTATCAGCCCATAGAGCTGATTTGAGCTTTGTGTGCCAAGTTCTCTGATTCTCATCAAGATTCCTTCTAATGATTATTAGTAAGTTTTTGTTTATGGACTTTTCTTGGCCATTACCTTGAGGATAATAGTTTGATGAAGTGCTGAGGTATACATCATTCTTGACAGCCCATTCTGTGATCTTTATACCAAGAAATGCTAATGCATTATTTGATATGATAGTGGCAGGGAATCCAAACCTAGTGACTATCCCTTCATAGAAATCCAAGATATTAGATTCATTTTCCTCCTTAAGTGCCACTGCTTCAGTCCACTTGGTGAAATAGTCTGTTGCCATAAGTATCCACTTGTGGCCTTGACTTGAATTTGGGTTGATCACTCCAATGAAGTATAATCCCCATTGCATGAATGGTTGATCTACTAAAATTGGATGAAGGGGGAGGCTGCTAACCTTTATTTCCATATGAAGAATGCACACTTCTTGCATTTCTTGATCCATGAGTAGAAATCACTAAACACCATAGGCCAATAGTAATCAACCTTCATGATTTTGAGAGCTATTACTCATGGAGAAAAGTGACCTCCTACTTCTCCATCATGGAACTCATGTAATATCTTCCCAACTTGACATGTTTCAATGCATCTCAACAGAACACTATTGATGTCTTTCTTGAACAAGACACCATCAATAAGTGCATATGGAATGGCTTGCAATCTGAAGTATGTCATCTTTGATTTGTTTATTTCTGGAGGGCAAAACCTATTTCGAGATAATGCACTAAGCATTGAGTTCAACATGGAATGGGTGCATCATTAGCTGGTTGTTCTTGATCATTCTGCAGTAGTAGGATAACCTCTTCTTCTCCTTTTGATTCATTATGTTGTTTGGAAGCGAGCTGCTCACACAAACCTTTTCCATGAACCAGCTTGGTCACCTTGATTTCAATATCATACTCCATTACATGGGTGATCCAACCTACTCTCTTCTCATTCAAGTCCTTGTTTAGGAGAAAGTCATGTACACCAACGATGAGAGAATATCAGTTGAATCTTTTTGTTCGAGACCAAGTGTCTAAACTTCTTCAAACTCCTAATGACAACAAGGACATGCTTTTCAATAAAAGAATACCTTACTTCGTAATCTTCTAGGCTCTAACTAAAGAATGCTATGGGCTGTTCTAATCCTTCTCTATTTAGTTGTACCAAGATAGCTAAGATTGTTCTTGATCCTCCAAAAGCATAAAATATGAATTCCTTTGAGAAGTTTGGGTTGATAAGAGTTGGAGCCTATGATATTGCATGCTTGATAGCCTCAAAACTCTCTTTTCATTCTGCTTTCCATTTATATGTAATACTCTTCTTTAACATCATTTTTAAAGGCTTCACAAGAGTGGAAAATTTGGGCATAAATCATGGAAAAAATTTATCCTTCCTAAGAAACTTTGGAGAGATTTATTGTGGTTTGACAATGGAAGCATTCGGATGGCTTCGACTCTTTCAAGATCAATTTTAACCTTTATCTTGAGACAAAATCACTTAACAATTTTCCCTCGTGTCCTAAGAATACACACTTATTTGGATTAAATGACACTCTAAATCTTCTACATTTTTGAAATACTTTCCTAAGGTGAAAGAGGTGGTGTGCTGCATTCTTTGAGAGGGACGGTGATATCATCTAGATACACCAACACTATCTTGTTGATTAAGTCTTTGAACACCATATCTATAGCTCGCTGAAATTTTTCTTCGACATTTGACTGTCCAAATGGCATCTTCTTGTAAACATATGTACCCCATTTCATGGTGAAGGTTGTCTTGAACTGATCTTCTTCTTTCACCATTATCTAATTATATCCTGAGTAGCCATCTAGTAATGAAAACCTTTCGGAACCAGATATAAATTGCAAGATTTGTTCCATTGATGGAATTGGATAATGATCCTTGAGTGATGCTCTATTTAGATCATGGAAGTCTATGCACAACCTGATTTATCCATTTCTCTTCCTCACTGGCACTAAGTTTGCAACCCAACTTGAATGTTTGATAGGAAGATGATGCTAGCCTCAATCAACTTGTTCAACTCCTTCCTCATGAGAGGTTCAATGTGAGGATTCACTGGCCTTTGCTTCTATCTGATAGGCTTGGATTCACGATTTAATTCAATTGTATGCTCAGCCAATATTGGGTTAAAACCTCTTAAATCCTTATAATTCCATGCAAAAACATCTGGGAATTCTTGACAAAGTTGAAAAAATTCAGATTTCTCTTGTGGGGTACTCACTTTGCCAATTTGCAATGTCTTACCTTCATCTACTGAAATGGGCTCTGAATCTTCACCCTTTACCTAGATGTTTTCCTTATCCTTCGGAATTGATCATTTGGGTTGAATATTGACTCCAAAGTTACAAGACCTTTTGGTAATTTTTTAGTTCTCAACTACACCACTTGGTCACCATACCGCTGCTCCAATTTGTCTTGGTTTCTGGTGGAGAACTCAGCTTCTTCTTGTAAAATTTGACAATTTGCTGATCATTCTCAAAGACTTTCCAACTTTTATTGTTATCTGGGACAGATGGCCTCACAACCACTTTAATATAGAGCTGAAATTTCTCACTCTTGATAATTTCTACAACATCAAATGTAGTCCCAATTTCTGCCATTCTATCTGTTGCCTTCATTCTTCTTTCTTGGGATGGAATTGATACCAAAAGCTTCAAAATCTTCAATAAGTTCCCATACCTGATTCTCATAGTTCTTCAACAGATCATTATTGGAAGAATTTTTCCACTGACTTGGTTCATGATCAGCTCACTATCACCAAATACTTGAAAATTCTTAATACCTCTCTTTCTTGCCTAGTGCAATATGTGAATTAAGGCTTCATACTTAGTTGTGTTGTTTGAGCAAGCAAACTGAAAACAAAAAGTTGAATAATATTTTGTACCTTGGGGTGAAATAAGCATAGCTCCTCCTCCTACACCTTGTCTACTCCTTGAGCCATCAAATAATAACTTCCATACCTCATTATCATCCTTGTGGTCTAGCTTGGTGATGTTAGGGAGAGGATGATTCCCTTCATGCAAACAATAGACTCCTAACTTAGATTCTTCCATTTCTTTGTAAGGGTAAAAATCATGTATTTTTTTTCCCATTCATCAAGAGTTAAGTCTGGAATGCATCCAACCTTAGTATCTTGCTTCATAAGTTCTTGGGAGATCTTCCTGATCAAAAGCTGAACAATTTGAATTGATTAGACTCGGTGTAAGAGGCTCTATGTGGAAGTTTGCAATGGGCTCAGATCTAATTGTAGCCTTAGCTCCGTATCTTGTTCTGAAATAGCATGTGTGACCAATCAGCAGACAAATAGCCTCCAATTTTGGCAGTGAAGTCTCTTGACAAACACAATGCAAAGAGTGGTGGCAAGTCTATGATTGATACATCTTACAAAATGTCACATTGGGACATGCATGCAATGTGAGGCTCAAATATTTGATTACTCCAACTATTTTTACTATTGTCCTATCCAATTACACCACACCTTTAGAGATGACTTCATATTGAAGGCCCAATTGATCAGCTATCTGTTTTGGCATAACTGAGCTACTTTCTCCCGAATCAATCATGCAATTATGTACCAACTTATCTCCTATGATCAATGAGATATAGAATGGTGGTGGCTTCAAATTCTTACCTTGGTGGCTTCCTTGATTTTCTCTTTGTTGAGCTGCATTGGTAAGCACCTTTTCTTGTTGATTAGGTGGCTGATTTGATGCTGACCAATTTTCCATAGTAGCTTGCAATAGGTCTCTTTGTCCTGGGATAGCCAATGATTCCCACATTGAGATGTTTACATTCATTTTCTTCATTTTCTCAATGATGTTGAATGGAGATGAGTTATCTCTCTGTTGCCCCTTGCCTTGCACATTCTTCTCTTGCACATGGGCTGTTACAATAGGCACTTGAGCTGATCTAGAAGGTGGCTTGGGCTGACCTTGCACATTGGGAGCTGCAATTTGATTGCTAACACCTTGTGGAGTGATGGAGGGTTGTGGATCACTTAAATTTGATGATTGTTCCTCTCCAATGTTCCTTTTCTTGGACCGTGTATTGGCTGCTACACTTTGAGAAGGTGTTTGGTTTATACCACGAAATATTCAACCTGCCAATTGACAAGTGTGGTCTCATTTGGAGGTGTGTCTTGTTGAGTTGTTCCCTGCTGCTGATTTCCTTCTTGGCTTGTCTCTTGTTCTGCACCCATTGTTGTCACCATAAGGGCTTGATTCAAAGCACCATTAAAACACATTGACTAGTTATGAGGTTGATTGCATGGGAAACACCAGTCATATTCCTAAGCCATGTTATTTTGCACTGGTACCAAAGCTCTAGATGTGGATGTAGCATTAGGATTGTAAGGTTGGAATGGTCTATTAGTAGGAGGCCTGACTTGGTTTTGATTTGCAGCTTGAAAGGGTGGCTTGTTAGGCTGATATGGAGGTCTATTGGGTTGAGTTTGAGGCTGATATGGAGGTCTAAAATTTTGAGCTTGCTGCCTCTTAAGTGTCACCAACTCATTACCCAAATTTTATAGTTTCTTCATGAATTCTTGGATCTCATTTGAGGTACTAAAAGATGAACTAGAAGATTCAATTGAATTTTGATTTCTTGGAGTAGGAATGGGATCTATTATGGGTGCTTGACTAGTGCTTGGAGATCTTAATTCTGGGTATAGAGGCATATGTGGCATAGGTGTGAGTTTACCAGATTGGATCAAGTAATTTTCATCTCTAATAGAAATTTTATAGGCCGTAGGTAAAGTTATACCTCCCATGGATTAAATCATCATAGAAATATTAGAATTTAAAGCTTTAAGGAAGTATAGGAAAGCACCTTCAGCTATTGGTCTCACAGCCATTGGAATTCTATCCCATGTCCTTTGAAATCTAAAGTTGAAATCCATCAACTATTCATTAGGATCCCTCTTAATAGTTTTCAATTGTTCCAACAAAGAAAAATTATCCCCCTTTTCTCAAAATTGATTGTGAAGAACTATGTAAAAATGGTCCCAATTCTAGATAGACCCTGCTCTTAGGATTCTAAACCATTGCAAAGTTTTTCCCTTGAATGAAAATGTAAATAATTAAACAACAATGTCCATTTCAGTAATTTCATGGATTTCATAGACATTTGCAATGTCTTGGATGTGGTCAATCAGATTTTTCTAGTTCTCTATAGTGAAATATGGAATGTTCTTCAATGTTGCAACTGGAACTGCATTTTGTGTATTGAGAGAAAGCAGGCTACTCCTAGTGAATTTGACATAAGAATTCAGTTGTTCCATCTTGATTAGTTGAAGAAATTAGTTGACTGAATAAAAGGCGTACCAGGTGGAGGTGTTGACAAAGTTTTATTTCATGGAGATGGAGACCTTTGAGATGTTCATCCTCTCCTTGCTCTTTCTAGGGATAAATGTAGATAGAAAAACAATCCTTCTTCTCTTATTCTTGACCTTTTCTAAATTCTTCTCATGAATCTACCAAGCTTGGACTACTGAAACCAGTGGATTCTACCCCTTTTGGAGTCACTAGATGTGCAATTTCAAAGCTTCTTACAAACTGGAAGCTTATAAAAAGTGCACATCAATCTTGCTGCAATAAAAATGAGGACTTCTTTGTCCCACCAAAGATGCCGAAATTTTATCTCCAAATCAAAACATCCTTTGGTTTACACAAGTGTGTGTACTTGAACTCACAATGTGATTGGATAACATTGAATCATCTATGAAGATGTGGGACTTGCAGGCTTGAGATGATCCTCTAGAGAAGGGTGGTTCCTACTCCTAAACTATCTAGCCACAATCTACTCCTAATGTAGGAAAACTATCTAATCCTAATCTAACTTTCCAAGTGACCAAAGAGGGAGATTACATGAAAATAAAGCCTACACTAAAGCGGTGATGCACAAGAAAAGGAGGGAATGAGGATAGTTTTACAATGTGTGAATAACAAAAGAAAAAATAATACTAGAGGGGGTGATAATAGTCCTCCACAATCTAGAAAATGCATTCACAATCATAGTTCATACATGCATAATAATAATGAATCCCTGTACAATAGTGTAGAATCGACATAGTATGTATGTAATGAGATTAAAGGAGAAAGAAGAATGTAAACCAAACAAAGCAAGGGAAGATACATCCACAAACTTGCATCTAGTGCTACATTTTGAAAATACATAGTTCAATCCTTTACAAAATATGGGCCTGGATCACCATGCAAGGAGTCCACTACAAGGGCTTGTAGTACATTAGCTTCTCAAAGCAATTTTGACAGAGTTTTGCTACTTACAAACTATCTCCCTTTACAATGAGCCCAACACTCCAATTTATAGAAATTTGAGAAGAGAGGAAAATAAAAATCCTAAAATATGTCCTTAAACCACTTGAAAAAGGTAGTAAATGTAGTAGAATGATGATATGTTTCTCGTAAAAATCTCCCCATATCGCCCCATATCTTGCAGCAGAGAAGATATGTCATCTCATGCTTAATTAATTCATCCCAGCTACCAAATAAAACACTATTTTGAACATGGGCATGTTTTCTACAACATATCCTTTGATTCTTCATCAAATTCTAGATTTTTCAATTTTATGCATTGGGATTAGAAACATGATTCCAATGGTACTAATTTTGTGCATTTTCATTGAGAAATGTAAAAGTTATGGGCATTTGAGTGCGGGTAGCTATTTTGGGTTCGCTAGGCATTTCTGTCATTTGACAGGACTAGATTTAATTGACTAGAGTTGAATATGTTTGTTTATTTTTCACCTACCTAACCCTACCAAAATAAAAATATTAGTCTTCTATGGTGTAGAGGATGCTGATACCTTTCCAACGATATAAATTTTGTTGAATTTTGAGCACTAGGTCAAAAGTTATACCCATTTGAAAATTTGCATTAATCCGTACAAGAAAGTGTGAATATGCAAATTTGCAAAAAAATTCCTGAATGTCCCCAAGCCTGAAATTGGAAAAATTATCAAAAAACAATCCCCCTAGGCCCCCAAGCCTGAAATTGGAAAATTTGCAAAACAAATCCCCCCAGGACTCCAAAGTCCAAATTGAAAAATTTGTAAGAAAATCCCTCCAGCCCGTAACTTGCAAAATATGAAGAGTTAGAAGGACTTATTTATATTTTCGGAAAGTGGAAGAAATTTCTTATCTGATGAAGGGATCTTTTGGGAATCTTTAAGTACTTAAAATATGTAAAAAAATAGATTGAAGCACTAAAAGGGGGGAAAATGGCGTCAGTTGACCAAAATAAGCATGAGCTTATTTCGCAACAATTACTTAATCCCATTTTGTAGTCTCTTTTTAGGATCATCTGCCAAAATTATTGAGACTAAGTTTTTATTGGATTTTACCATTTCCATTTTGCATCAATGTAAATGTTTTATCATCCAAACTCTTTCTTGTGATCATCAAACATCTTGGAGTTTGTCTTAGATCCTACACATCAACCAACTACAAAGCTGCATCAACGTCTTACATCATTATCAATCAAAGTCAGATATCATTCTATTATTCTATTAAAGCTTCTCAAAAACCAAATCCACAAATAAATTAGTTAAATCATTTGTTTTATTATACTGATATCGATTACGGTAATCACCTCGTGATTAGTAGAATCACTGCAATTCCTGCATACTTTGTTTTCTTGCATTTATCAAAATTTGTCTAATAATTTCTATTATATCAGTTTTTGCATCTAAAATTTTATCAATAATGACTTATATTAAATGGAAATAAGTGGACCAAGCCATGAAATAACAAACATCAACTCTCTACCACCTTACAAACATCAATTATCTATCACCCATTACATTGGGAGCAATATGACATTTTACATGAGCTCAAGTGTGTGTCATACATTTTTCCCCTTTGGATAATTTAAAAAATATCTTAGAATCTACTCAACAAATTTTTGAAGCTACAGATGAATTTTGGGATGCCAACTTTGAGGTTCTTTGTATCGAAGATGATTTAGCTTGGTTCGAGTATCTACACAAAGTTGAATTAGAAGAATTGAGCTCTAAGACTGAATCTAGAGATCAAACTAATTCTTAACATTCTAATTTTTATTCTAAATATCAAAACAACACAAAAGAGGAAGAGATGAAATACATTTCCAAATTCTTCAAGGAATAGTATATTGGAGACGAGAGTTAATATCTCTCTGGAGACGAGGATCTAGAGTCCACTAGAGAAGAGAGTTCTCCTTCCTTTGAGAACTTAGATATTGATTTGGATTCTAATTTATAAGCATACTTATTATCCATCATGCCTTATCATTTATCTATTTTATATTTTTAATATCAAAACATTTTCCAAAAAATTATTATTACCATTTAACATATGTCATATACCCACTTGATTGTAAAAGTGGATTGACACCCATATCAGGAAGTCATTTAATTTATGGGTACTAGCGTTTGCCATGAAATCTACCTAATATTTAATTAATCCTATTTTTTTAGTGGTTGTGATCTATAATTGTTCTACTAGGAAAGGATCTTGCATTGTTTTGTATACAAAGTGCAATAATAAAACATCATTCATCCACATCCACGTGTATCTCTAAACCTCGTCATACGGAGGTTAGGTAGGTTTTATTCTCTTTCTTATTAGGTTAAGTTGAAGAGGTAAGATTCATTCTATACAAGGCTAAAAAATGAACATATAAATGATTTTGGATTTTGTAAGGGTGAGGAATGCTTCATCACAAAGTGCAATAGGGTGTTTATCAATCTGAAATAGATATCTACAAATTTTGATGAGACCTCATATAAAAGAATGATCCCAGAGTTGTTTTGGACAAGAAGAAGGATAAGCCTGAATGTCTACAAAGTTGTTGTAGTAAAAATAGAGAATGGAATTATTATACATCAAGCTAATGTTTTTGACTGTGGTAAGTTAAAATAGTGATCTACATGCATTGGAAGGATTATTCGGGACAAAGGAGATGGTTGAGAATGCTCAATTAGTGGATTTTAGGTGTTCTACAAACCTAGAAGGATTATTAGCTCACATATGATAAATATAAGATGGAAAAATTCAAGGGGGAGCAACTTGTCTTGCTAATTCAATGTATGAAAAAGAAAATTTAATAAAGAGAACTGAAAAATTCCTTTAGGATTGGATAGAATTGACTAATTGATCCTTATGGCTTGAATGCAAGTTAAACACCGACTTCTTGTATCTTCAAATAAAGGAGGGTGAAATGATCCCATGGGGAGTTGCTTGTTCCTTTTCCATAAGGTACATAGGCTTTTATGGATGGAAAAAATTGGGCTAAAAGGCATTGAAAAGCAAATTCAGGGGTTTAAGGTCTAGATAGTAAAATGCATTAGATTTTCATAGAGTTGAGAATTAGTGTTGAGGCATGGTGATTTGATACCAATGAATATGAATAGAATAGGTATAGGGGAGCATTTCATTTGTTGGGTGAATAATTTATGTAGTTGAGTGAGTTTTATTAGAAAAAGATCTTAATCATTCAAGGGGAAGCTTCTTGAGGTAAGGTCACGTTTTTTCATTGCTTTCTTTCATGCTACTCATGGTGTTAGATGATTTAACCTCTATCATATATATCAAAGGGGGATAAATTGTTGTAATAAACTAGAACTAAATGTAATGGAGAAGATGTGATTATTTGTTATCAAAAGTTACTGAGTTTGTTTTTGTTGGTGCTCAAAATAGTCTTGCCCCAGTTTGCCTTTGAAAGTGTATCGATTTACGGCCTCTCTCACTTTATTTTCCCCCGTGTTATGTCCGGTTAATCTTTGTTTCCATTTTTAAATTTGTTCCCAGGTCATAGATCACTTATGGGTCCATGGTTTGCTCTCTGTTTCTTTATTCCTCTGGAAAAGGTCTATAATTTGGGTCTCCCATTCTCTGTTCATCTAAAAACTTGGGTTCTCCCATATTTTCCATTCTCCGAGTTGAGATTTTTCGTCCTTTTCATTTATTCCCTAAATACTTGAATAAAAGTGAATGGATGTATCTTTGAGGAACATATTTGAGGCCTGTAACACTCCTAAATTCTCTCTCTCTCGGAGAAATTTTCATTTTGAGTTCAAATGATCATTTTTCTATATTTTATGGTTTGAGGAGTGTTTCTCCCTATCAAATGTACATCCTTCCATTAACAGGGACGTGGACCCTTTTGGTTGATGCGGCTTGGCTGGGTACTTCAAAATTTCTGTGAAATGCCTCAACTTAAAAATATGTCCACGTGGAGGAACGATGCTCATTTGAAGATTTAATTTTAGTTTTTCCTTGGAGCAGCACCACGAGGACACATGGAGATTTCTACTACTTTTCCCATACTTAGACAAATTTAGTGCAGCTAAAATAGTTTGGTGGAAAAAAGTGGCACGTGGTGAGCCCGCGCTCTTTCGAGTCTTAAACTTGAGCACCATTTTGAAGAAGCACCAAGAGGACACTTGGAGAAATCCACTCACTTTGCATTTTCTTGGAAATTTCAACGGCCAAAGGAGACTACCTCGGAGCATGACACTTAGCACCTTCCACTTAGCTTCGAGCCTTCAAACAAATTTTTCCGGACCAGGACACGTGGCGAGCCCGCACTCATTCAAGGTCTCAACTTTTGGGGATTATCTCAAGATGTGCCATTATGACACGTGGTAGTTTGACAAGTCAAAGGGGAATAAGGAAGCATGCCATTGGGGGAAACTTAGAATTTTTCCTTTTATTCTCAAAAGGGTTAAAATATCAAAATGTCACACAAGCCCGACAAAGGATCAGTCAAATTTTGTTTCAAGTCAAAGGGGTGAGGAGGTGGACCATTGGGGGTAACTTGGATTGTTTTCCCCTAGTATTCAAATGATAAAAAAATCATAAATTTCCCGTGGACCTGATAAAGGAAAGGTCAAATCTTGCTCTAGTCAACGGTTGAGGTGTGGGCCTTTGGAGGAAATTTGGAAAACTTGGAAAATTCGGTGGAGCTACGGGGAAAACTTGGAAAATTTTTCCTTTTCCAAAAAAGAGATGAAATAGCAGAATTTCACCGTGGTTCCTTGGGACCCACCTCGGACCATGTGTTAGGCTCATTTCCAAAGTGTAGAGGCATGGAACAATATGTGAAATTTTTCCATTTTTCCAAAAAAATTGTAAAAGTCGGAGGAAACCCCTAGGTCTACTTTTAAATTTTGAATCTTCCACATGGATGGCCCAAATTCAAAGGTGAAGATCAATGGAAGCTATAAGTTTGAATTTGATTTTCCCCCATTTTTACTCAAACATGCTTAGAAGTGTGAATCTTCATGATTTCTTGGTATTTCCTACATGTCAAACAAAGAGGGGAGTTAATTTTGATATCTAAGTTTGGTAGGGGAGATCTGGAGATGTCTCTCGCCATTAAAATGGTCTCGACTATCGAGCTTGAATCAAATTTCTTTTTCCTTCTCTCGAGCATGCAAGGATCCAAATTTGATAGATTACGGGTGGAAGTGGTTAGTGAATAGAAGAAAGAGTGATCTACTAGAGCAAGGAGCTGAATGCATGAGATATTCGATGAGATCTGTCCCCTCGAGCACCTCGCAACTTTTTGTAGATTTGATTTTGAGAATCACGATCATGATCATGGCGAGCATTGGTAGCACTCAATGTATAGATTTTTTGGGGGAAAAGGGGCTCTGTTGTAAATTTTATAAATAGCACAAATTTATCATGCAAATGGTTGGAGTGTTAGGGGTCGAGACTGATTTTTCTAATAAAAGTCTTGATAGAGCCCATCATTTTTGAGAAGCCTGTTTGAGAAGCTTGTATATCTCTTTTGTATTGAATCTGATTGTGTCAAGGTGGTTACGAGTGTACAACCATTTACAAGATTTGATATTGTTCTAGAAACTTTCTCCTACTATTATATTTAATCAAATTTGAGTTATTCTGTGTTGTCTTGAGCAAAATGTGTTTGTTTTATTTCTGAATGTATGCGAGTAGTTTTTCTTGTTTCTATTGCAATATTGTATTAAAATATGATTCAATCACACAAGTCTCAATCCTTGTGATAGTTTAGTGGCATCTGTAATTTCATTTCTTGGAGGATCCTTCATCTGGGAGTGAAATAAACAATTTAAAATAACTTTTCTTTGATCTGTTTGACAAAGATTGTCTGTAAGCCTTTGGGTGTACCTTAGGCATGATTTGTTATATATCTTGATGCTTTGTTGGGTTTTCTAACTTGAGCCTTCATGATAGAATATAACATATTGTGTGAAACAAAGCTTGTGTTAATCCGGGCCTCCATTGAAGCACATATTCTTGTTAAAGAAACAATTTAGCTATTCTCAGTGGCATTCCGTTGGTTCAACCTTCCATTTTGTAAGATTCCTAAAGGATCTGACCAGTTAAGTTCATCCTGCCCCACCTCCCACAAAAAAATTTATTCAAAAACAACAAATCCTACCCGTACTACCCCTATTTTTCATGTGTGTATGCCAATGCATAATCCCCATCACCAAAACATGCAGAAACAATCAGGATCCCAAATGTCTTTAGTAACCTTTACCTTGTTGTGAAAATATCTCCATGATTTGGAAGTGAAAACTCATGAGAGTCAGATTTGGTGTGTTGATCATATTTTCCCCAAGGTCTTTTCTATAAAATTTATGCAAAATAAGGATTTACCAGTATTCTTCAATAACAGAGGTTACAAAATAGGTTCTCTTACCTTGGTTGAAAGGCACAACCTAAAATAGTTAGGATCAGATCACATCCTTTTAAGATGCTAGCCTCTCCTTTTTAAAGCCCGAGTGCTAAAAATCCAGATAAATTGCTTCCCCAGCTACAAAATGACATTCATAATCATCTATTTTCCTCTGAGTGTCTGTTAAATCCATGACGTTTCTCGGTCTTCAAAGGAGATTAAATTTGGGTACCAACAATTTCCATCAATGAAAAAGGGGGAAATTATCAACCTTGGTGCATTGGCGTTATCATTGATGTTAGGTTTCATTGATGGAAAATGTGTGATTGGTGGAGTGAGATTAATACATGGGCATGAAGGTTGATTTACGGTGCATTCACATTGATTCGAGATGAATTCAACGTGTTATAGGCCTTGTCATCGTGAGGTACGATCTCAATGGAAGTATGGAGATGGTTGGTATGCTTAGCTATAGTGTTCTACATGTCATATATGATGTTTCCATCATTTGAAAGATATTTTAGAGTGACCATCAGGTCAAGTGTTGGGATTCACAGTTTAAACATGATCAAATAGGTCCAGTTCTAGAGCCTAATGAGGTGCAAGAGCTCAATGAAGATCATAAAAATCTTATGCAAACATGGTATAATCCTAGGAACACTCCTTAGGGAATGTATGAACATCTATAGGGTTCACTTTAGCTTAAGGAGGTAAAATAAAGTTTTCACTAAAATTTCCTTTTAGAACTCGGTAATGAATGCTAAGGTAAATGAAATTGTTGTAGGTTGCACAAAAAAATTTAATGGGTAACCAATATGTGGATCATGTAGTGGGATGTGTTGTGGTGCTCAATGCCAAATTTAATCAAAAATTGAAATGGGGTTTTGAAGTTATTCAAGTATTTCTAAAATGGGTTTGCTAAAGAATGCAAACCGAGTACCCTATCTTATCAAGACTTTGAAAATATTTTTTAATCCTCCTTTAGATAAATCATAGAAGGAATGTTTAAAGATCACTCCAAGCCTGAAATTTTACAAATTTTTTTAGGGACATTGATTTTGAAATAAAGAAGTTCTATTCATTTTCTAGCAAGTTTGTTTTCACCCCGGCCTCTTTCTTGAAGCAATAGGCATAAAATGACTTATTTGGGCTCTAAATAAACTAGGATGACATGAAAACCACTCAAAAGTGTATAGTACCTCTTATAGGTCAAAATATTTGAGTTTGTGTTCCTCATGGGTGATTGTTCAATACATGTATGACTTTTTTAAATAATTTGAGTTGTATAGTGTAAATTTGAAGGTGTCAAGATGCATCCCCTCTGAGAGGGTATAAAATGTATTCTTATATTATTTGAAGATTCTTGAGAAATATCATTGCATGGTTAGTGTGAATCTAAGCAAACTCTCTTTCATACCACCAAAATATATTTCAAGCTAATGCACTCATAGGCATTGAAGGATGCCTCTGAGCATAGGAATGAGAATTGGGGTAAGAAATGGTGATAAAGACAATCCACGGGTTCAAGGTGAGTTTTAAATCTCACATTTGTTTTGGAAAATTTATATATGGTCTCATATTACCTTTATCCTAGCCTTCCCTTATCATACCTTGTTAAGAAGACTGAAACTGTTATGTTCTTATCGAAGCTCACCCTATAACTTATGAACTCAAGAGAAGGAGATGATATAGGTATGTAATTTTTAGTTTTTATGGTAGTGTTTAAACACATTGGTGAAGATATGTTAGTAATATATCTCCAAGTCATAACTAAGCTGTAGGAACTTAAGAATTAGTTGAGCTCAATTCAATAAATATTTATTTTTTGGCCTACATGCCTTAAAATGGTGGATCTCTCCGAGTGTGCTAAGTTTAAGAAGACCAAGACCTTCTCAAAATAGTTTTTGAGATGCCTTTTAGAAGGGTTTGAATCAAGAAGAACTGCTCTTTCCTAAAATTGATAATTCTCTTTTTTGTTACGATTAAGATTAACTATAAATGTTGTCTCAAACCATGAAACTTTTCCTTAATAAAATACTAAAGAAGGATTGAAATCAGTATTTTGATCATATATTTAAGTGGTAACATGGTTATATTGTCATAAAATCAATTATGGTGGATGGAAAGTTTTAAAATAGCTAACTAGGGTTTGAAACTCGAAACTCTAATTGAGTATAGTAAAAAAGATTGAGCAAGTGTGGTTTCAAAAGTATAATGTCAAAGAATAGGTGATCTGAGGGATCTATACTAATGTCCTTCCTTCGTGTTGGTTTCCTCTAAAGACATGGTGGAATAAGAATGAATGTAATAACCTCAAAACTTGAAGTTGCAGGTCTAATTTGAGAGTATTGTGTATAATCTGTGTAAGTACATGTTCCATGAAGAAGTAAGGTACTGACATGGTTTCTTGATAATAATAGTTTATATAAATGATCCAACTTCATCTCTTCAAGATGTAAATTCAGTTAAAATGTTTTACTTCATTTGATGTCATGTTCATACTGTTTATATGAAGACCTTTTAATCATGTGCCCTTGTGTGTTGATGAAGAATGGTGTCACCATATCCTGCTAAGATAATGAAAAATATTTGAGGAGTGTTAGAATCCTACATATACAATTGATCAACATAAATAAATAAAACACAAAAGTCACTTCATTATATTTGTTAAATATTATTGTGCTCACATGAGCTCAAATGGAACGTGAAAAGTAAAATGGAGAAATTCAAGATTTAAATAAGGTTATAAAGGATACTTAAAGGTTATGTAACATATTCTCTTTGTGAAATACTTGATGTAGGGTCAGATTACACAAAAGGAAAATGAAGTCTCATTTTCTAGAAGACAAGTTAAGAGTGACAGATTACACTTCAGGACTGACTGGTCGTAGTTTAAAAGATAAAATTTCCTCCTCATTTGCACGAAATAATCTTATTTTTGCAACAAAATGAGGAATAAACTACACTATGACATAGTTTTATTAGTTCAAACTCATAATATCTAAGGTAGTTACAAATTGCAAACCTCTTCATTTTTTTGGTTCATGGAAAATAATGTAAAAGATGTGAAAATTTAAGAATATTAAGTGATAGGTCGAGGTGTGTATGTAAATTGTATACAAAAGCTTATTTTTGTAATGAAGTAGTTATTGGAGAACGTTTATGAGTTAGAAGGAAGTTTGTGAGAAGTAGAAGAGTTAAAATGTGTTAAAACCATTGATGTTGATAGAAGACATATAAATGGTGTTGAAGCATTTAACGATGTTATAGATTATGTGAGTTGAAGAATAACATAGATAGGTTCTTCGAGTAGAAGAAGTTTTTGTTGAACTATGAATAAGATGTTGATACAAGTTAAAACTTGAAAGATCTTGGAGACTACAGGTTAAAGGAATATAAACATATGAGATAAATACGTGGTATTTTAATGAATAAGGAGGTGATGTAACTCACAAAGAGATCCCAAGAAGTGTGAAAGGAAGATCCTTGTAAAGGTTAAAAATTATTTAGATCTTTAAGAATCTTGAAATCATGAACAATGAGAAGAACTAAAGTGATCACCAAGGCTGAATTCTTACGTGCAAAAACCAAACATATACAAAGTATGTTCTTGTTTATGTGAATCAATAAGGAGAGCATGATATGTGACTATGAATGAAATTAAATTGGTGAAATAATTCCTTGCATTTGATCAGTGTGATCGGAAAGAAATAAATTAGAAGCAAAATTGATAAGAGAGTTATAAAATCTAGAGGTCACTATCAATTATAGAAGACAAAAAAATAGTGTGATCAAAATCTTGACAAAGTCTAAGTTGTAGCTGAACATGAGGGAGTATTTTATTACTTATGAGTTGAAGATTGAAAAATATGTAGGTATCGACTAGTGGATATTTTAGAGTTGAAGCTTCCAAGAAAGTTGAATCTTGTCAAAGAATGAGTAGCATCCTGGCTAAATCTTGGAGTTACAGCTCCATGGTGAGTTGAAGTTCAACTATGAAATCATGTAACATTTATAGTACATTCTTGTTCTAAGATAGTTCTTGATTTCAGTGGATTTTTCTCCTACATTGGGTTTCCCACATTAAATCCCATGTCTTTGTGTATGTTCTCTAGTTATTTTGTTATCTATGGTTTTGTGTGTTTATCATAGAAAGATTAAGGAAATGTAAATTCCTATTAAATTTTAAACAAACACTTATTCACCCCCTCTCAGTTCTTTAAATTTCCAACAATATTTTCATATGTATCCTCCATGATAACAAACATCCAAGAGGATGAATTATCATGCTTTAATAGAAACCAAAAATACTTCGTAATAGTTCACACTACTATGTATTGTCCTAAACAGATCATAGAAACCCGTATAGAAACATTTTCTCAACACAAGATATTAAGACATTCAAGCTCAAATTGAATTATTACTTGCATTCTTCTAGGCCCATCTTAAACATTCATAAATCCTGATATATATAATTCTTTTATAATTATTGAACTTCTTGGAAGGAGACAAATGTAACTTCACATATCTTGTTAAACTAGAGAATCATCTAACATACCTTGTTATGAGCACCATGTAACTTGTTTAAAATTAGAAGATTATCTCAACTCCTTGAAAAATAAAATAACCTATAATATTCACATGATACATTATGAATCTTCTTATATTAATTGGATACACAAAATCAAACTCTCCTTTTACCAATAAACCTTATGAAACCCATTTTGGATCACTTTGTAGCAACTCAGTCATAGTAAAAGGTGTTATAACATAGTCTTATCTTCTTACTTCAAACTTAAGTCCATTTTCAAGTTTCATTGCCACATATTGTTATCCAAATGGATGAAGAAAATGACTTCCCTTGATTCATTAACTACTCTCAAGCTTATGACCATGTTGAATTACTAGTGTAGTAAGGGATAGTTAATCTAATCTAGGAGGAAATATAAAGATAGTAAATAAATGCAATAAGATAACATGTAAATGAGATATGTATTAGAACTAATGAAAATAGAAACCCTAATGTGTAAGAAGGAAGAGGAAGGAACTCAGCCAGATACACGATGCTCATGCGAGTGTGTCAAAAAGGAGACTAGAAAAATTAGAAGAAAGAAAAACTATGTGGAAGTGTGGAAAAGGATGGATCTAGAAGATCTCTCTAGACTGGAGTTCCTAGAAGAGGACTGGGGTACCTATATACACTTTGGTCTATGTAAAATCTCTGAATCTAATCTTCACAGGATTAGAAGTGATTTGGAACCTTTGGTATGTTACACATCAACATTTTTGTCCCATTTCGAATGTATCCAATAACTCAAGATGAAAGAAAGAACCTCAATACCCCAAAACAAGCATCAAACCATAAAAAATAAAAATGCATATGAAGGGGTTGGAATTACTAACTGAGCATTGCACTACATCTCATACATGATGTAGTTATATGTGCCAGCAGTGTGTGAACATGCTCTAGGTTACTCTTTTTCCAGTCACACTTTACGAAGTAGCAAAAAATAACTACATGTAGAAAATTTAATAGAATGTGTGTATGGAATAGAATAGAATCCTTCCCCCTATTAAGTGTCATGTAGATGTCCTAGCCTTGTGCCTTGATGATGGAGCTATATGGATGGAAGTGATATCCACTAAAATAAATTGATGCAAATTTAGATGGATTAATAGTAGTAAGTGATGTTAGGTCCTTCATTATGGTCTCATAAATTTATATTAATAGGGTTCTCTTGATCTAATTTCATAATTGACCCCGAAATGGTCAACCGCAAGAAATATAAAGATCTCAAATGGATAGAACGAGCCCAAATAGTGGTGGGAAAGTGAAAAAAAGAATAGGGCACCCCTTGTGAGACCAGGGCATCAACGGGTTCCCTAGTACTAATTTGAGAAGCCCAGCACGAGGCTAAAATGGTGCGGGATGACAAAAGTTGATTGGGCATATAGATGCAAGAAGTCGGTAATAATGAAATATAATAAAACGAGATGGAAAAAGATGGGGGTTAATTAGTACTTTCTTCACTTAAGAACCTTATAAATAGTAGTATAAGACCAAGATGAATAAATTTCTACAGTGAATGATTTTATGACTACACATCACGTATTGATGTCAAATTACCATTTACTGAACTTTGAATCTATCATCTTAGGACTTTTTCGAGTTTTTTTGAATTACATGAGCCCTTTCATTGTCTTGAGTTTCAATAAACTTTGTAGATACTTATAAATTATTAGAAAAGTCAATTCAATACCTTTCTCATCATGGTTATGCACTCAAATATTCTAGAGAAGAAGAAAACTTACTTAAACCACCTATAACAACACTTTATATCATTGATTGGTCTTGAAATTGACTCAATAGGACTTACATCTTAATGTAAGCCAATAAAATTTTGGAACCACTTTATTTGACCTTTGAACCTTATTACCACTATGTCTTAAACCCATATAATGATCCCAAAACATATTGATGACAATTTTTTTAATCAATTTCTCTATTGTCACGCTTACACAATACACTAGCCTTGATTTAAGAAGAAATCATTACTAAATTTTGATATAACCAATTTCATAGAAGAAAATCACCTGATTAGAGTACCCTTTTGGCCATTTAGTATCCAACATTAACCTTTAAGTATGCCAATATGGGATATTTCCCAGCTTGCATGTCACACATTCCCATTTAGGTCTCTAACATTTTCCTAGACAAAATTGAACATTATCATAGCTTTAAATTAAATATTACCTTATAAGGGTATGAATTATCTTGTATCCTTAAGAGCACATTATTGACATGATTTTCTTCAAATTTTAGGTTTCATCTCCACCATTTACACCTCTAAGCATAAAATATTCTTCATATAACTTCTTATTGTCACAAATAATCCAATCATGACAGAGACACTTCAAGAATGCACACATTTTTATTTTAAGGACTAATTTTTTTCATCAAAACTACACCAACCTTTCACAACTGATTTTGACACTACATAGACCTTTGAGAAGCACTAAACCACTTTTCAAAATTTTCTTGGCATAATCAATGTTACATATACTTCAATCTTGATTCTAGACACTTATGAAACTTACAAGATTCCCAACAAGAATCTATGACAAACTCAAACTCAAGAATATGATAGATATTAATTTAGAGTGTCTACATCATCAATTCATGATAGATATTGATTTAATACACTCCTTTGACATACATAACCATGAATTTTCATAACCTAGGATTGAGTAATTTTCAATGACAACTCATACCCTTTAGGGTAACAGAAGACCCGACTAATCATCACTAAGGATAATGATAACTCATCGTACTCATGGGAAATTACAACTATTTATTAAAAATTCAGACTTCAAGAGACTTTAACAATCAACTTTGACAAACAAAAACTCTCAAAATGACAATATAACTTCAAGATCCTTTTGATAATGACCATAACATTTTCATCATTTGAAAATTCAAGAAAGACAACAAGACACACACATTTCAATTTTTAACAACATATGAATACAAACATACCTTAATAACTTTGATAACACATATTTTCATGTATTAAAAACTTGCAAAGACTCCACATCAGCATATAATCTAGACAATTTACTCCCCATCTCTTCAATGCTTCATATAAACGATTATAGATGTAAGAAACTTAGAAGAGGTATTATATATCATGATCAATATATAAGAAAGACTTACAAAGGTCCCAATCACCTTAAGACACATGTACCATAATTACATTCACTTGATTCTTTTCTAAGTTCTGCATTATGCCCTGATTTGGGTCAAATTTTTCTCCTAATGAAATAACATTATCCCTTCTAGATTCCCATTATCATTTTTCCTCCTATAAAGCATTCTTGAACCTTGAAAACTCCCTTCTTTCCTTTTAGGACTAACATTCCCTTAAAATATGTCCAAACTTATTGCAATTAAAACACATAACACCACTCATTACCTTGTAACCACCATTACTCCAATTCTTACATGAAGACTCATACAAACAAAAATTAGCTACACGAGCACTTTCATGACAGTTATAACACACCACATTCTTTTTTTTTTGCATAATTATATCATATTTACCAGGGTGAACATGTCTATCAAATATATTACACTCCTTATCCCTATGACCAAAACCATTACATGAGAAACAATAACCATTGAATGATCTTTCATACCTTGATCCATTAGGTTACATAATGGACTTTGGCTTCATCTTATCTCTGGTGGATCTCTCCTTCTTTTCATCCTTCTTGAATGATTCTTCATTCTTATTTCTTGAAATATTTTCATCTTACATCTTCTACTTTCCCTTATGGTCATCACTAAACCCAAAACCTTCTATGTCACCTTCTAATCTCTATTTGCCAAGAACATCATCAAGATATTTGGCACTTTGCTCAAAATTTCTGAAAGCACATAGTTTTCTTACCAACCTCTAACAACTCTTCCCTTATAAAATCTACATCTTCTTCCAATTTGGAGCACATGCTTTCTTTATCTTGCACACTTGAAACTAAAAATTTAACTTTTCTTCTAGTAATTTGATTGACTCCTTTAGCTTGTTTGTTTTATACCTATGATCTTTTTGTAGATCATGAACCTTATTTTCATAATCCTTAACATAAGAAATTAGCTTCTTATTCTTCTTTTGAGCATGTATTAACTTATTTTGGATACTCACTAGATCATATTTAACATCCTCTTAATCTTCATCAGAGTATCTACATTAAAATGATATGAAATCACCTAAAAATGAAGATTCATCACTAGTAGATCTCATGCCATATTTAGTCATAAACAATGCCTTATTTCCAATATTTTTGTAATCATTTTCAGATTCACAATCTAAAACACCATTACTATAATCTTACAAGTAATCATCTTCCTTTGAATAAAAACTCATTTTACCCTTATTCTTATAGTCAAACCTCTTAAATATTTTATTTCTCTTCTCATACTTTTGTACTTATTGTCATGATCACTATCGTTCTCATGTTCATCATGATCTTCTTTCTTGTGCTTGTGAGGACAATTAATAAAACAAAATTCTACCTTACCACATTTGAAACATTTGTAAATAAGCTTACCTTTGTATTTTGTAGAGCCAACCTTCAATATTCTAGCCATCATTGCAAAGATTTCTTCATCATCAATTTGAGAAGTAGCAACATCATATTTTGTATTTTTTTATTTATTCTTCATTTCATATTTTAAATAAATCTCTCTCTTGACTAATTTTCAATAACCAATCCTAATTTCATATGGAGTAAAATTCCTATGTAGATCATCTATCTTCAAGGTAATCAAATCCTTGTCTTCTTCTATGGTAAATACTTTGGAATCAAACCTAGGAATTAGGGATCTCAAAACCTTTTTAACTACAACTTCTTCCTTAACATCTTCTCCTAATCCTTTCATGGAGTTGAAAATTTTTGAACCCTAAGAAATTATGATGCAATAGATACATCCTCATTCATCTTAAGACTCTAAAAATGATTTATAAAAGTTTGAAGCTTATAAATTCTTACCTTTGAGTCACTTTCATAACAAACTTTTAGTTTCTCCCATTCTTATTTTACTAATTTGCAATGCATTACCTTTCCCATATCAAATTCTCCAAGACCACATATTATAACATTAAAATCCCTTGAATTTTCATCACATGCCTTCTTGTCTACAGTACTATTAGGAGGAGTTGTGGGAGTACTATACAAATTTTCAACAGCTTTCTAAACATCAAACCCTAGAGACATGATATGAGTATTCATAATCAAAATTAAAAAAACATAGTTTGTTCCATCAAACAGTTGTCCTTTGTTGGTAGAGAAACCACTTTGCAAAATCACTATTTTTGTGCTTCAAAGGATCTCCTTTGAAGTGATCAAAATTATCTAAAAGGACCTACTCTTATACTAATTGTTGGAAGCACAATGGACTAAGAGGGGGAGGTGAATCAGTCCTAACAAACTTAATTTCAATTTCAGATTGTTTGCTTAAACCATTAAACAATTAGTCATCCTTTAATGTGTGCATAATATCATATAACATACATGAAATAAACTATGAAAAAGATAAGCAACACCATAACACAATATATAAGTGAGAAACCCTCAAAGGGAAGAAAATCCATTGAAAATTTTCTGATATTACTCATGACAAATACTCAAGTGAATATTACACATCACTGTAATTTGTTTATTCAACAATTCATTTACACAACATTATTCTCATGATAATAATTAAATCAAATTACATTATTTTACTAACTCGTAACAATAATAACTAATCTAAACACTAAAAATTAATATTATTCACATTCCCCCCTAAGTGAAATCATGGGGAACAAGGTATTAGAAGAAATGAAAATAGAAATGTATGCCAATGCATACTTTTATGTATGCATACTAGTACTCTAGACATCTGTTTCACATGATCACCTACATATGATAACTTAATTTTTTTTCTTTCACTTCTAGTAAATTATTTTTCACTAACTAATCGAACTTATACATATTCATGTACATACGAGAATAAAATAATTCCTTCATTCACTTCCAATGATCTTCTCACTAGCTAATTGATAAAGAATTATGGTAAACAAATAATATCTATAGTCATATACTCTTCTATACAACTATTTACAATATCTATGATTTTCACATTTTCCTTATTTCAATCTTACTAGGTGAATTATTACACACCATACAACACACACATGAAAAATATGCCACTATATCAAATATGTGACCATATAATTAGTAGCAAAGAAGAGGATTGTTATTTCCCTCATTCTTTCGATTCATCTATCCTATAGTAAGAGTTATATTTATTTAGAAGGGGAATTATTTATCACTAGGACACGAAATATATTATTAATATTAGTATCATCCCTAATTAGTTTCATTAACTAGATAACCTCTTTCATATAGCCTTTCATTGAGGAGATCTCGTGTCATCTTATTACAATTTAGAATTACATGTCCTAATTATCTATAATAATAACATTTGATTTTTCATTTAGGATAATTAAGCTTTGAATTTTACTTGTTTTTCTTTGAATACATACTTGACTTAGTTTGAATATACATCATCTCTTAATATTCAATAGTTTAATTCAAATTTCCCTCATCATGTAAGGTGGACATCAACCCTTTAAAATTGATTTTCATTTTACTTAAATTAATAACCATACTTTAAAAAATCCTTGGAATGTTATTTATTTATTTGTTATTTCACATCATTATCTTTTACTTTCTCATTAATACCAGGTAAATGATTTAGTAGAGAAAACAAATTACTTATATGATATTCCATTGTTATGATCTATTCCACCTTCAAACCATATAATCTTCTCTTCAATGTCACCTTGAGACTCTTCGCTTCAGATCCAAATTACTTTCTTAATAACTCTAAAATATCCTAAGTATACTTTGTGATATAGGTATGCTTTTGGAATATCTATTTCAGTAGTACCCAAGGATTATTTTTTCTTTGACGGTTTCATTTCATGAGATATTTTTCACTTGTATGTATGATTTTTCTTTTATTGACAACATTCTAGAGGTCTTTCTCAATAAGATAGTTGCATCTGTACCTTCTAAGTATGAAAATCCTTTCCTTCATACTTTTCAATTAGACTTAACTTTTCCATTTTTCTCCTACAAATTTTACTCAAATAAAAGACATTGTTTTCGATTGATAAAATGTCTATTAAAAGTAATAAGATTTTTTTAACTATTAATTTTCCTATAATGAAAAAAATACATTTGAATTTTTCTTTAGGCAATCTTCTTTCAATGATGATAAAATAAATAGAGTTGCACTATTTTAATCTCTAAATTTATTAAAAACATTCACGTAACTTTTTATGCCAACTAGAGGAAACTAGGAGGAAATAGATAAGATACCATTATTTTTAGCAAATCCTTCATCAAGGCCTATAGCCGTCTTAAAGAAAAAAATATTTTTATTCCAAAAATATAGAAAGAGTTATAAAATTCTAAAGATATTCCTAGATAACCTTTTTCTCAACTTACTTCCCACAAGTTTTAAGATTGTAACTCCTTGAATTCATCCTCCAAGTTGCTACATGTATTTTAACTTTTAGGTCTCTCCTACACTACTACAAAACTTTTAACAAACTATCATGTACCTTTCCTATCTTGACCAAAACCAAAGTATAAAACTCTCAAAATATTCTAGAGGGATTTGTCAGGATGATTTCTTCCATGTTTCAAGATTGGAGATATGGTATAAAGTCTTAAAATTAATTGTCCCTTAAACCCTAGGTAGGGTTTATGTGACAATCAAGTAGGGTAAAAAAATCTAAAAATGAAGATTACTCAATTTTATGACATGAGAGTTTTCCTATAATTTAGTTTCATAGCTTCAAATGTTCTTTTGAAAATAGTAGATTAAAATAATACACAAAAATTCTAAATTTAGTTCCTTTCTGTTTGGGAGAGAAAAATAGATTTCTTGATACTCAAATGAATAAGTTAAAAACAATAGGGCATCTTGAATGAAAGAATTCATAAAAATATTTGAAATAGTTTTCATAGAACCTTCTATAGGTGCTAAAAAAGAAATAATTCTTCTTTAAAGCAAACAATCCATTACAACATGCTTCTCATGGAGAAAATTGTCTCGAGAAAGTTTGTAATGTAAGATACAATATTTTTCTCTTATTTTCAAAATGATTATTTCTATCAATATTCGTTAGAAAGTTGTTTCTTCATGTAATTCACCTATAACTAAGTTTTGATTGAGATTCCTTCCTTTTTCTATAAAGTTCACCCAAAAACCAATTGTCTTTTTGATGTGTATGATATTGGAAATATAATCTTCAAAAGGATTATTTTTATTTTTAAGAGAAATTTTTCAAAATTTTACCCCTTATGATTCATTGAGAGCATGAAAAAATACCTAAGTTACCCATCCTAACCATCTAGAAGCCTCAAACTCACTTAGTAAGAAAAGTTTTTCAAAAACAAGTTTGAAAATTCAAATTCTCACTCTGGGTTGGAAAATGAAAACCAAGAAAAATTCAAAATCTTGAACACTTTAAGACCTAAAAAAACTTCATAATCCCTATGAGTACTTACCTAACATGATCAAATAAAAATTGTTGTTATTCCAAATTTTTTTGGTTGAGATTCTTGTATCTTTGTCCCAAGGACATGAAAAAATAACTCATGATATATTTTTCTTGAGATCTTCTAGAGTGCTACCAAGTTTGATGATGTCATTCTCTTCATATAACATGGTGAGTTACAATGTTATATAACCAGAGCTAGGATAGTGTTTCCACTTTCCCAATTACTAATAGTATTCTTTTCATCTAGTTCTTTTTGTCACTTTTTGATCCAAAATTGACTTTTTTCCTCCTTAGTTACTTTTGGACGTTGCTTTGTCCAATATTGGATTGTTGTTTCTTATTATTTTGTTGTACATTCACCTTATTCTCTCTCTTTGAAGGGATACATATCTACAACATTGAAAATGGGATAAACTCCAACATTTACTAGAAATGCTAGCTCATATGCATTGTTAGAAAAATTCCTATTATCTTGGAAGGACCTATCTCCTTCATTTTTAGTTTTTATAATATCATTTTGGGAATATTTTCTTCCTAAGATGAGCTAACACCATATCCCCTCCTTGATAACTGACCCCTCTTCTTTTCAAAGCAACATTTTTTTATTTTCATACATTCTTCTCTAGTTTTCTCTTAACCTACTCATGGATTTACTACATAAAAATGGAAAACTCTACACCATTAGTAATTCTCTTTTTAATTATTCATATGTCTCTCAACTCAAATATTCCCCTAGATGCATCCCATACACTATTTGAAATGGATTCATGTATGTGCTTCTATTAGGTTAATTATTTTATGAAAACTCATCATGTGAAAGTGTTGAATCCCATTATTTAGGACTATACTTAGTTAAGAATCTTAGTAGTTTCTCTAAACTCCTATTCAACATCTCGGTTTATCCATCTTTCTAAGGATGATAGGCTAATTTTTTTAGATTTGTCCCTAGTTTCTTCCAAAATGTTCTCCAAAAGTGTCATATGATTTTTTTGTCCACATATAAAATAATGTTTCTTGGAATTCCATAAAATATGAAAAATTCTTTTAAGAACATATTAGCCCCATGTGTATCATCATTGGTTATCTATCATTGAATGAAATGATCCTATTGATTCGTAATCACAACACCCCGAATGTCTAAAACTTGATGGGTTGAGACTCGTAGTGTGATTGCATAACATGGAGCATCTCTCAAATTGTGAGACTTTTTAATCAAGAGAGCTCTCCGGATGAAGGCCAGTTCTATTCCTCTGCATTACGGTGCACGCATTCATTTTAAAGAGGATCTACTCTAAAACCTACTCTAACTTGCCAAGGAGACAGGGTTGAGAAAGATGTAAGAAAATAAACCTAAACTAACAAAGGTGATGCACCAAAGGAATGTTGAACACCTACTTTGCAAATAAACACAAACCATAAAAATGCATACAACCACCATACACAGGTGACCAATATTGTAATGAGAGATCATAGAGGTGCAATGAACATAGAGAGGGTTGGAAATCATCCACATACATCTATTATTGCTCCACAGCTAATACAATACATTATAATGGACAAGAGGCAAGATTTGTATTACAATCTAAATGGGAGGCTTAAAACTCCACAAATTCACCTACGAGAACAGAGAAGAAGGGAGGGTGCAAAATAAAAATGTCCAACCTTTTGAAAATTTCCCCTCCTTACAATATATAGGAAGAATTAGAGAAGGAGATAGAAGAAATCCAAATTCTTATACAACCGTCCACAAAAGAGAAATGAATTTACCTACAACAATGATGGGTTCTACTACAAAACCCATGCCTCCATGTGTTGTTCCTTGTTGGGCAAGAAAGGAAGCCCATAATTCATTAATGGTGGTAGGTGAGAAACCTAGGACACCTAAAAAATGGCAAACTGTATTTTTAATTTTTAAGAACTTAGTCTTACTAATTTAAAGATATCTTGTTTTAGTTGAGTAGAAGACAACAAGAGATTTCCAAAATTCCTCTCTTGCTCAAATCTGAGCTCCCAGTCAAAATTTATGGCCATCTGAAGGTCAAGGTGCATTCTGTGAAAATGGCGAACTGTTGATCTTGTTTGAGAGTTCCAAAAGTCCAAACTCCGAAAGTCCAAAATTTCAGACTTTCGGGTTTTAGAATTTTGGACATTTGCATTTTGGAGAAAAAACATTGTTCATTCACCAAATTGCTTGAAAGTTCCAAAAGTCCAAAATTTTGGACTTTAAAACTTTGAGCTTTCGAATTTTTGGGGCCATTTCCTACACGCATCCCAAGGTTAATGAAAACGTTGAAATTCTGAAATTTCAGACTTTTGGAATTTTGGGTCTCAAAAATTTTTACTCCATTTTCCAATTTTGTGCCTCGAAATCTCCGAAACACAAAGTCTGAAATTTGAGACTTTTGGAGTTTCGGGTCTTGAAACTTTTGAAGCCATTTTTTTCCCTACTTTCTCCAAAATGCTGAAATTTGAAAAATTTAAGCTTTTCTCCTTTTGTTTCTCTTGATCTCTGATATTCTTTGACATTTCCACTCGCCATCCTTTTTTATTGTAAAAAAATTGCCATTGTCAAGCTTGGACCGAACTTTAGTTTTTGGAAACGAATACGAGCTCACCTAATTGAACTACTCTCTCCATTTTCTCCTGTAACATCATGTTCAATCAATTTTTCCCAAGGGGTAGAATTGGATAACAGATCCATCTTAGAAATTTTTTCCACTACTACAAAATTAAATCATATGTTGGTGTTTCACTGATTCTAGATCGTTTCTTCAAATGTTGATGAACCGGATAAGGGTAAAGGGCTAGGAGGAATACCTATTTGAATGCTAGTTATAGGTTGTTGTGCAAGTATGACTTATTGATCCACACTTGATCGTGAGAGCTTCCTTTTTCTTGGAGGAACTACTCCTGAAATGGAAACAAGACCACTAAATAAAGCTTAAACAAAGATACATGCGGTGGACTACCCAAATGCGTATGTTAGATCAAAGAAGTGTGATACTTCCTGACAAATTGTCCAATCCACTATTTAAAACAACTTAATTCCAACAATAAAGGAAATCCTATTGTAGTTAAAATGATTTAGCTATCTCATTTGTCTCAATATACAAATTCATTCACAAAATGTTAAGCTATGAATAAATTTGAAGGTAAAGGTCTCTGTCGAATACGGTATTGGTTAGGCTTAGGTTCTTGGTCGTTTTGGGTATTGGGTATAGAGTGGAAGCTCTTTTCTTGGTTTCGTAAAAACACGAGACCGACGGTGGTCTGCATGTATGACCGATGTCAGTTTAGGTTAACCGGCAACAGCGATTGTAGGTAAAGCGACGTTAGTATGGTCGTGGTATAGGAAACTCAAAAAACTTGGTGGGGTGACAGATTTGAGGCTAGATGAAAATGGAAGGGCAATGACAAGGTTCGTGTGGGTCTCAAGTATGCATAAGAATGATTAAAATATGGGTGTGGTCAGTTCAAGGGTATGAGTGAAGGGATGTCAAGTTTGCATGTAGGTAAATGTTGGCGAGAATGGAAATGGGAGCAGAAACTAATAACAGAAGTAAAATAATCTACCAAATGATAAATGGACAAGTGCTAGTTAACAAAGCACTTATTGTTTGTATGAGCTTGATGTCTAGTTGGCAATGGTGGGTGATCAAATGGAAGGAACTTGATATGGTGTTGACACCTCCCTAGATGCTCCCGTGAAGGTAGATGGCTCTGTGGGTGCTTCTGATGCTGGTGATGGGTGCTCTGATCCATGTACGAATGCTTGTTTTGCTTGTATGCAACTCTGGTTTCGTATCGTTTTCTCAAAAGATGTGTCCATCTCTCAAAAATGTGTCAACCTTGAAATAAGGTTATTTTGGGGGTTAAATTGTAACCGACGGTGATTCTGGGTTGACTAGCGGTGGTTTAGGGTGACCGTCGGTTAGGGTGAGATTTCCTATGTTTACTAAACTGGGCAAATCCCCTTGGTTTTTTGGGATATAGTTCACTTTTCTCTGTGGATTAGAATGGAAGATTCCTTCTAACAAACGAGAATGTGGTTAGAGGGAATATAGGATTTTATTTTTATGGTTTGGGTAGGTCTTAGTTAGTTATGGCAACGTACTAAGAATAGGTCTTAAGGTGAGGTGGATATGTGGGCATTATCTCAATTAGGTTAATAAAATAATAAATATTACTAGCTAATGAATTAATTTAATTAAATAAATATTAGAGTGGGGTGAAAGGGGCCATGGTTAGGTGAATGTGTTCAAGGTGTTTGTTTTGTGAGGGGACCAAAGGGAGTGTGACCTAATTCGGGTGTCTAGATTTTCCCCTTTTGTTGCGTAGCATGTATTGGTAAGTGAAACTGACAAAATAAGATGTGGTTTCCCCATGTGTGGGTGAAGGTGATCCCCCTCAAACCAAGAACTGACGAGGTATAAGGAAAAATCGGTGAGTGGTTTCATAAAAGGTGAATATGATGAAGAGGAAGGTGGGTAACGGGGGAAAAAATGGAAAAGGTCTCCTCGAGTAATGTAGGTAATGGGTCAGGGTCAAAGGTAGTAATAGTCAAATGCATGCACATATATAAACTACAGCACAAGATATGAAGAGAAAGCAAAATCAAAATTGTCTAAGGTCGATAGGTTTATCCAAACAAGGTTGAGGTGATACTAGTATCCAAGGTATAGGATATGGTTAGGAAACACGATGTAGGTAAGGTATAGGAACGTGTAGGTATGTTCCGGTCCACCCAAGGGTTGCGTCAGGATAAATGGTCATGGAAAGAGGCAAGGTAAGGTCAGGTATTTCCATGAGCATAGGTAATAAAGTGCCACAAGGTATAGTGAACACATGAGGTCAAAGGTCACTAGCAACATTCCAGGTCCAAGTATCTAGGTCATGACATGGGTAGGGTCGATGTATAGATAAAATAACGAGTCCTTGACTTGGGACACGGTGAAGGGGTCAATGAGAAGGTCACAAAGACAAAGGGAAGTGTCCTAGTGAGGCTTTGGGTGAGGTAGGTAGGATTTAAGATAAAAAGTGGGGGTAGGGGGTAGGAAAAAGACTAAGTAGGTAAACGAATGATGGTTTCAAGGAACTGATGCCAGTTGTTATGGACCAACGTCAATAAGCTAGGGCATAGACTGATGTCGGTCAAGGTAAAACCGTCGCTGGTCAAGTCGGGTAGGTTATAAAAAGAAAAATTCTACGTTTTATGGAATCATTTGTCATTTTCCAAATAGGAGAAAATGACAGGAGAAAAAGGAAAAGGTGGAAAGTGATAAAGGGAGACAGAGGACTAAGTTGGTGAGCCACGTGGCTGGTGATAGTTGGTCGATAGGTGGATCCACGAGCTAGATTGGATCGATTGGATTGGTTGGAGAGCAAGAGGTCATTTGGTGATGGCAGAGGCAGGAGAGGGATTTGGTGGACCACTGGTGTAGTGGCCCAACATGCCACCATGGCGGGGCAGCATGATGAGGTAAGATTCAATATCCCTCCGTGTTTATTCTGTTTAGATAAATGGATAGAAATTTGGGTGATGGGAAGATGGGTTTCGGGGAAATGAAATTCGAATGTTAGGGGGGAAATTGGATAAAAGAGGGATGGGGGAGGGTAGGAATAGGTAGTATGCTAGGTGGGAAGGGTTGTAGGTAAGAATGGGGGTGGGGAGGGGAGAGATGGAGACAAAATGGGTAGATCTAGGGCTTGTTGTCGCATGTTGTTTCCGTGACAATGACCTGAGCGACACGACATTCGATGGTGGGCCAACGTCGGTGGGGTTGTTTCACTGATTTCTTAGTTTTCTAAGAAGTACTTGATGAAACAGATAAGGTAAAGGTGGTAAGAGGAATACCTGGTTTGAGATGGTTGAAGGTTATATGCGTGCGTATCTAAATTCCAAATCAAAGTGATTGTGAGACCTTCCTTTTGGCTAGGAGGAACTACCTGTATAAGAATCAAAACAAGACCACCAAAGAGAGTTAAACAATATATGCAGTGGACTACCTAGCATGTGCTAGATCTTGGAAGTGTGATACTTCCTAGATGGCTGTCAATCCACTGTTTAAAACAATTCAATGCTGAAATAAAGTAAATATTGTCCTACTGTAGTTTAATATGATTTAGGCATCTCATACAAACTCAATAGGCTAGATCTAATCTAAAAAGCTAGGCTAGAAGGATATCCAGAGGTCAAGTAGGTTTGTTATAGGTGAATCGAAGAGCTAACAGGCTAGGTTAGAGTACGATCGAAGGTCAAATAGGTGTTCAAATAGGTATATGTCATAAACAGGTTGTTATTTTAGCAGAGATCAGGTGACACGAGAGGCCGAATAGGATTTTATAGAACCAATGATGATTTTATTGTAACTGGCGATGGTTAGAGATGACTGAAAATGGTTAAGTCGGGATTGGTGGAATCACATAGTCTGGTTTTTGACCTTTTGCGGCAAAAGTGGAGTGGATAGAAAATGGGAATTGATCACGGAGGGAGTGTAGATATCTTGTGAAGGTTTGAGACTACTTAGGAGGTCAAAATGGGAAATTAGGCCAAGTATTAGGATTATTGGGTATGGAAGGTGGCTGAAATTAGAGAGAGGGAATGGACGAGAGGGTAAAAACTAGGTTCCTTTACCATGAAGACTATAGTTGATAGTAAGAAAATGAAACAGATGGAAGGAGGATACTTACTCTTTTATGAGGTACAAGTCGATGAATAATGAAGAACTTGCTACATTGGAGGATGTTGGGAAGAAATTTTCACTATTGTGCCAGTGTATTTAGCTGCCTTTGTTGATCACAAATCAATCTTCATTCTGTTGTTGCATCTAAAGAGATTGAATCTGAGATAAGAAGTTTTCCAACAACAACCAGCCTGTATTACAAAGATGTAAATAAGTCTAAATAGGCCATTTGGTCCATTCCGGTATAGTTGGCGTTGGTTTAGGGGAACCGAAATTGGTTTAGGGTAAACCGATGTTGGTTTGGATGAGATATCTCGGGTTGTTCAAAAGTTGCCTAGGAAGTTGTCCCACTATTTGATAAGGGTCTCTTCTTTTCTCGGGATAAAAACCAACCTTAGGAGGCTTTTAAATGTGAGGTGAGGGGATGGGTGTAATGTTAGGTTTTATTTAGGACATTGGTTTAGGGTTTAGGTTAATGGGTGTCTACATTTTTCCTCTTCTTGTTGTGTAGCTTGTATTGGTAAGCGACGTGAACAAGAATAGAGTGTGGTTGCCCCAAGTGGGAATGAGGGTGATCCCCCTCAAACCAGGAACTGATGAGGTGGCAGAGCACATCGGTGAGTGGTTTGATAAAAGTGGATGTGAAGAAGAATAGTGAAAAATGGGGAAAGGAGTAAAGGGAAAATCGACATATAGGTAACTGGTAAACGGGCCAAGGTCAAAGGTAGTGGCAATTGAATGCATGCACATGTATAAATTGTGACACGGTACTAGGGTGAAGAGCTTGTAAAATCTACATCATCTAAGGTCGATAGGTTTATCCAGACAAGGTTGAAGTGACTCTAGTATCTAAGGTATAGGATATGGTCGAAAACACAAAATAGGTTAGGGAAGGAACAGATTAGGTATGTTTTGGTACACCAAAGGTAGGGTTAGGATAAACGGTCACAACAATAGGCTAGGTAAGGTAATTAGGTCAATCAACACAGTATGATGGCACAAGGTATATCGAGCACATGAGTTCAAAGGTCACAATACTGATTTTCTAGGTCCAGGTAGATAGGTCATAGCATGGGTAAGGCGAGGGTAGGGGTTAAATGACGAGGCATCAATGGCTAATGAGGTAAGGTTGAGGAAGGTGGAGGGCTAGAGAGGAAGGTAAAGTGATCTAGGTAGGTGTAGGGGAGGAAAAATAACATGAAGGTAAAGAAAATGAGGTCAATGTGAGGGAAATGAGTAGGCGGGTAATCGTGACGGTGGTCAAAATGAACCAAGGATGGTGGAGAAGAACCGACGGCGGTTGGCTAGGAGTAGAAACTGGCGCATCGATCAAGGGTTAACGACTTGATTGAGTCGGGTAGGGTATAAAAAGTGGAAAACCCACATTTTATAATTCATTTGTACATTGTTAAGGAGAACAAAAGGACAAAAAGAGAGAAAAGAGGAAGAGGTCAAAAGAGTACAGCAGAGAGATTGGTTGGCAAGCCACATAGGTGAGATTGATTGGGCGAGAGGTGGGACCTTGATATTAGGTGGATTGAGTTGATTGGTTGGAGATTCGGAGGTGATTTGGAGATGGCGAGAGGCGGAGAGGGATCGGGTGGACCGGGTGATAGCCGGAGGTACCTCCACATCGGCGTAGCATGATCGGTAGGATTTGAACCTTTGTTATTGATTTGTTTGGTGAAATTGGATAGAATATAGGAAATATGAAAAAATGGGGTTTTGGGGGAAGAATTTCAAAACGGGAAAAATGGAGGGCAATGGGCATGGGGAAGGGTAGGGGGTAGGGTAAAAGGGTAAGGTAGGAAAAAATAAGGGTGTAAGGAGGGATTTGGGTGGGTAGAATGACTAGGAAGGGAAAAAGTAGGGTTGGGAAGTCGGGGTGGGTGGCACGATAGTGACCGATGTTGGTCGACTTGTGGCTGACGTCAGTGGGTAGTGGAGTGCACGGTCACAAAAAACAATGACCGGTGCGGTCAAAGGGAGACCATGGTAGGTTAGGAGATAATCGAGGTCGATTGATGATAATCGCAATCGGTTAACCTAAGGGTAAGTTAGGACTAAATAGGAGGTTAGGTGAGAGGAGAAGGGTTTAGGGTGAGAAAGTAGGGTAGGTGGGGAAGGGTTTAGGGTGGTTTTGGTGTGGGTGAGGGTTAGGGTAGATAGGTTCGGGTATATGTGTTTGGGTAGGTTTATGTGAGGGTTAGGTTAGATAGGTTTGGGTAGATGGTTTGCATAGGTTTGGGTGAGGGTTAGATTAGATGGGTTCGGGTAGATGGGTTTGGGTAGGTTTGAGTCAGGGTTAGGTTAAATAGGTTTGGGTAGATGGGTTTGGGTAGGTTTGGGTGAGTGACAAGGAAAACGGGATGGGGGTGGGGAAAGAGATTAAGTCGGGATGTGGTGTAAAAATAAGGTAAGTTGGGAAAGTGTACTAATACATTGCTTTTGTGGGATGTAGGCCCAAGACGAGCTGCGGATGAGGGCCCAGGTGCCACCCTTGTTATTGACAATACGAGTGAGCATGATGCAGGTAGAGTGGCAGCATGTGGCAGAGGTGGGATTGATAGGGGTGAGGTGCTACTGGCATGTAGTCCGAGAGGTGAGTCTTATGGTTTCCCTCATCGATAGATGGGACTCGGTGACCAACACCTTCCATTTTCCAATGGGTGAGATGATGATCACCCTGGAGGATGTCTACAGGATCCTGTGGTTGCCCATATTGGGGGCCTAGGTTTATTCTATCTCATCAAAGGCATATGAGGAGCTACTGACACCCATTTTTGGTGAGGATGTAGCATGATATATGGAGTGATGTATAGAGCTCATCCAGAGGAGATGAGGTTAGTGGTACTCGTGATGGAGGTAGTGTGCTACTTTGTACCAGATGCAAAGGATGGGAGATTCCTGAGGTCACTAATGGGAGTCCTCCATGACATGATGATACATCGAGACATGATTTGCATGGGCACCTGCATTGCTGACACAGGTGTATAGAGAGATATGGGCCTACGGGTGACTACAGAGGTTCAATATCTATTGCATCATACTACTACATTGCTAGGATTATGAGCACATTGTTTATGTTCGACCAGTGGGGATGCCCCGGGAAGATGCATTCCCATGAAGAGTTTTGAGAGTGGGGCACAGTTGTGGGTACCAGGCTATGGGAGAGGCCCGAGGTGCCAGAGCTACTCATGACGTAGCTTATTACAGGAGGTTGTTGGAGGGGCTGCCTAGGGTGGACATCATTTGGATCCTATATGGGGATTCCCCTCATATAGACAAATGGCCACGGAGCTAGCTGGGCTACAAATACATCTGTGGGTAAGGGAAGGAGAGTGGGAGACTATGAGCAGATACCCATAGAGTGGGTTAGATGCCAGTTTGGATTAGTCCAGGGTGTTCCGCCACCCTTCCCACAATACAAGAGAGATGACGTGGAGATACCTATGTCTCCACCACGACCCACGCTGATTGGACAGGAGGAGTAGCTTGTAGATATACAGATTGATGATGCTAGGGTTGTAGATGGGTACAGTAGTGGTGGGTGGCACAATTGAGAGTCATACCACCGAGGCTAGGGTAGCTAGACTTAACCACCATCATAGTTCAGAGAGACGCCCTACAAGGGTAGGTGGCTACTTTGGTGATGTAGCTTAGGATCATACGGGAGTAGGCGATGTATAAAGGCATAGGTTGCCACATTACAGGCCCAGATAGTGACATTGTAGGCTCAGGAAGGGTAGGGACAGGTACTTGCATAGGCAAAGGTAGGGGAGATGGAGATGGAGAGGAGGTAGGTAGAGATGGAGGAGATAGCCACTCTACAGGCACAGTGTAGGCTTTATAGGGCCAATTGGCCATAGCGCAGGGGTAGGTTATGGGTCCAAGGCCACTGAGAGTAAAGACAGGAAAAAAATTACTACCTTGCGAGGCCTAGATACGGGCACGAACCACGCATTCCAGGGGCCGACTCGAGGCTCTAGTAAGTACTAGCACAAGGTTCGGTGCGGAGTTTTAGGGATAGGGTCCCATTGTATAGGTACCCACGCAGGTAGCGGAACCATGGCACCTCCATAGACAGTGCCCATGGCCAAGTTCAGAGATGCCCTAGGAGAGGCATGGTATTACCAGGATCATTTGTTAGCTGCTGGGCTAGATGTGCCCTCCTATGCCGAGTATAGAGCACAATAGGCCTCCAGTGAGAGGACTAGATCCCGTACTCATAGTGTGGAGAGTACGGGGGCCAACGAGCCCAGGGATAGGGTCATGGTGAGGCCACTAGTGTGTAGAGGCCAGCCCCAGGTGAGGGGCCATCAGTAGGAGGTGAGGCAGGTGCTAGGCCCTAGACAGGTGTGGAAGAGGGGTCGGGAGAGACACAGTCACATGGAGCATTCCTTGACATCAGATGGGGAGACGATTGACTTGTTGTGGACCAGCCTGCGTGTTGAGTCATTTTGTATGTATTATATATGAGACCGGCCTACGTGCCAAAGAGATTTTGTATTTATTATTGTGTTGTACATGATACCGGCCTATGTGCCAAAGATTTTTGTATTGATTCATTCATTCTTTTTGTATATATGAGACCGGCCTGCATGCCGATGACATTTTTTTTTATATCAACCTACTTGCGACATTTTTGAGATGATGGCCATGATGAGACAAACATGTATTTTGAGATACATAGTTATTGATTTATATGATGAGATTCATGGTATTTGGTGATGTGTTAATTTTTGATGAGATATGGATTTGTTACTTTGTATTAGATGAGATATGTGTTTGTTTGTTTGATATGGATGGAAATTAGGTGAGTTAGGAATGATGGAGTTAGGTCAATTTAGGCATGGATCGAGTAAGGTTGGTTAGGCATGGGTGAGTTAAATTGGTTAGGCATGGATTGAGTCAGGTTGTTAGGCATGGATCGAGTCAGGTTGTTTAGGCATGGTTGAGTCAAGGTTGGTTAGGCATGGTTGAGTCAGGTTATAGGCATGGATGAGTTAGGTTATAGGCATGGTTGAGTCAGGTGATAGGCATGGATTGAGTCAGGTTGGTTTAGGCATGGATCAAGTCGGGTTGGTTGAGGTATGGTGGAGTTAGATGATAGGCATGGATTGAGTCAGGTTGGTTTAGGCATGGTGGAGTCAGGTTGGTTTAGGCATGGTGGAGTCAGGTTGGTTTAGGCATGGATGAGTTAGGTTATAGGCATGGTTGAGTCGGGTGATAGGCATGGATTGAGTTAGTTTGTTTTAGGCATGGATTAAGTCGATTGGTTGAGGCATGGCGAGTCGGGTTAGTTTAGGCACGGATGTGTTCATTTTGGTATTTTGATAACAAATGGCAATATAAATGCATGAGATGGTGTAAAATGTGGAAAATGCTTTGGTTATGTATGAAAATGTGAAATAATATAAGTGGTAAAATTCATGTGGTATATGGTATAGATGTCGAGGTTTTTGATATGAACAGGAAATCAAGTAAAGGGGGAAAATGGTTAGGGTAAAGAGTGGCTGAGCTAACCTTCTAGGGCCCCATGCCTTGGAAGTGCTTCCTACATAGTCTCAGCAAAAAAGGACCTTAGACCGATGTACTTTGCCCATAAGCTAGGAAATAATATGAGAAGATAGCAGAATAGGTAGTGAGGTTGATAGTTAGGTTGGATTCGAGATCATAAGTATGATGAGGTCAAGGTCGATTAGGTGAGGTGTAATATATGTAGATAGGTATGGGTGATTTTAGGTCGATAGGTAGTTTTAATTCCAGGTCATAGGTATAATTAGGTTAAGGGCATTGATGCTAGGGGTTGAGAATAGGTACATAGGTAAAGGTGATTTTACGTTGATTATGGTGGGAGAAGACAATCCCAAAAGATAGGTTTTAGGTTCTAGTCCTATATAGGAAGATAAAAAGGTAATGAAGAAGAGAAAAGATAAGAGGCGGCAAGAAAGCCACCCGATTGACAAGAATCAAACGTATGAAACACATCTACGATAGGCTAGTGAACGTAAGACCCTATTGACATTGCATGATTGATTACTCTAAATGTGAACAATAGTCACAAAATCACCAAATGTCATAGGTTTAGCGGTCCCTTGAGGTAGAAGTGAAAAGACAATGGGTAAGGAGGTGAAGGTAATTGGGTCATAAAATGGGAAATAGAATGCCGTGGGAAATAGAGCCAAGATCTCAATAGGCAAGTCCATGAAGAAAAAAATTATTTTTATTTTTCTTTTCTCTTTGAATTTTTAGATAGACTAATCAATGTGGGAAGTCTATACGGGAGGAATATATGTCTCCTTGAGGTCTTCGTGAAGCTGATCGATGTGGGAAGCTTCTGAATTTTGATTTTTGAGAAAATAGTCCTCTTTTTGGAAAGACTATGTAGAGAGTTGCGAGCTTTTTATAGCTGTCCTTCGAGGGAGTAGTCTACTTATAGTGAAAATTGAAGGTGGAAGATGTCCTTTTGAGGGATTCATCTTTTATATTGGAATTTTGACTCAAGGAGTTGATCCCTTATATTGGAAGATGTCCTTCTAAGGGATTCATCTTTTTTTTTTTTTTTTGGCTTTTAAGTCATGGACAAGACTATAATGAAGCATTTGGTTCTTGTTGAGAAGGCAAGGGTGAATGACCATGGGATCTCATCTAAAATAAGACGAAAAGTATCCATGAGAATCATGCCATGTGCAGAGCCATGGTGCACATATTTAAGATAAGGCAAAAAGGTGATGGGTAATCACATGATTCTTGTTAAGTTGTTGGAGATGAGGTGTGGACAAGAAAAAGGTAAATGACACTCAAGGGATGAGCATGAACTAGATAAATAGTGATGGAGGACTAGAGATCAATAGTAGAATGGTCAAAGATGCAAGGTATTAAGGTGCTCGGGTTCGGGCTTCACTCGTCAAAAGAAGACAAGCGATAATCACCTGATCCATAGTCATGGGTCACGATGTATGGTCCAAGCCAATTAGGAGAAAATTTTCCCCGTTTGATTTTTTTGCTTTGGTTATGTGTTGGTAAGGTTTAGCATACATGAAGTGTAGGGGGTCGAGTGTTGGTCACAACATAGGTTTTGTGGTTGAGTAGGTAATGGAAAAGTTTGGTGGTGAAAAAAACTAATGCTAAGTAAAGTTTTTTAGGGTGAGTGTATCGGGTTTCGTAGTCCGAAAGGTATGGCTTATGCAATAAACCGCCCGCTCCCTATGTTGTTCGTCATAATGAGTGAGCATAGCCCCTAAATAATGATCGTAGCTAAGAAGTATAGATAGAAGGGTTAGTCATCTTTAGGTGGAATAAGTACGGGTGGTTGGAGAAGGTATCATTTTAAGGCCTCAAAATCTTTGTGGTAGTCGTCATCCCATTTGAAAGAGATATCCTTTTTGAGAAGGTGATGAAATGGTTGACAACGGTCAGATAATTGTGAAATGAAATGGTGAATGGACTGTAATTTACCTTGTAGGCTACGAAGTTGTTTAAGGTTAGTTGGTGGAGGCATTTCAAGAATGGCCTTGATTTTAGCAGAGTCAACTTCTATACCATGAAGGAAATAATAAATCCCAGGAGCTTTCTGAGAAAACCGCGAAGACACACTTTTTTAGGTTGAAGGTGAACGTAATATTTAATGAGGTGGTCAAAGATGGTTTCAAGGATGGCAAGGTTCTTGGTGTGACATTTAGATTTGGCCAAGAGATCATCCATGTAATCTTCCAATATACGATGCATGATATCATGGAAGATGTAAGTCATAGCACGTTGATATGTAGCACCAACATTTTTAAGGCCAAAAGGCATGACTCGATAGCAAAAGGTCCCCCAAGGGGTAATGAATGTAGTTTTGTGTTGATCCTCTGGGGTAAGTAAGATTTGGTTATAACCCGAGAAACCATCCATAAGTGATAGCATCTCATGGCCAGTGGTAAGGTCAACCAACTGGTCAATACCAGGTAGAGGAAAATCATCTTTTGGGCAAGCAAGGTTGAGATCACAAAAATCAGTGCAAATGTGAAGTCCCCTTGTCGCCTTAGTGACAGGGATGATGTTAGAAATCCATTGGGGGTAATCGATTGGTAAGATGAAGGAAATCGAGAGAAGGCATTGAATTCTTCTTGGACAAGAAGATCAATGCGAGGTGCATTTTCCTCGAAATTTTTTATGAGTTTGGCATCGAGAATGGTTACAATATTGTGGACCATGATAGCGGGATCAATGCCGGTGTATGTCAAAGATAGGACCAAGCGAAAGCATGGCTATGATTTTTAAGAAAAGAAGTTAGGCCTTCCTATTCAACAATATTGAGAGATTGGCCAATATTGAGAATGTGGGGTCATCCCGAGTGTGGATGTTGACTTTGATAGTCGATTCATTCAACATTGTTTTTATCTCGAAGGTAACAACTAGTGAATATAAGAGTCTTCACACTAATGTAGGTGAGTATGGATTCATCATCCCGACATCGAACAACATTAATAGAAGGAGTATCGTCCCCTATCGTATTAGGATACAAGAAAGGAAGAGAGGAAGGAGCCTCGCCATCATGGTGATAGGTCGAGGGCTGCAAGGAAATAGTATTTATGAAAAAAATGTAGGAGGGATAGGTTTAGGATCCATCAACTTCGTTGGTGAAGGTGGTGAAGGTGGGGTAGGTGAAGAAGGTGGAGAGGGGTCAATGTCTTCAATGAGTTCAATACGGGGATTTTTGGCTAGCAGTTCGGTAAAACTGATTCCACTATGTTCATTGTGTTTATGCATGGTACATGAAATAACAGTGTGATGACCTTGTTCATAAAGGCCAAAGCTGAAACCTTTTTAGACACATCGGTGTAGGGAAAGTGTGAGCAAAGCGGTGGTTGGTAAGTGATCAAGGTCAGCCGAAAAAGGTCGGGTCTGTGATGGTGGTTCGGGTGTGTAAGTGGAAATATCAAGTCCCCCATAGGTAAGATGGGTACGGAGGTGGGGAGGACCATAAAGGAGACACTTGCCTATGTGGTGATCATAGTGAGGATGTTGGTGAAGGTTTCCATACTCTTGTGGAGTAAGGAATGTATTGACATTATACAGTGATACTACCCCATAGTGAGGCGTTGAAAAACACCTTCCAAGGGATCAGTGGTTGATATATTGGTGGCTAGAATGGAGGAAGTGTTAGAAGTTAGATTGGCAGAGGTGTTGGTTAGTTGGGAAGCTGATGTGTGACTAGTAGAAGACAACAACGGTGGGAATAGAATATTTGGGTGAAGGTGAGGTTACAACAGCCTTTGGTGGATTGGGTTATGTGTGAAGAGGATGTAGGCAGGGAGGTAGATGCCTTAACAGGTATAAGGACATCATTAGGATGGTAAAGCATGTTGTAGGTTTTGAAAGGTGATGGGTTAGCTAGAATGGTATAGGAACGTCCTTCATGTTTGAACTTTACACATCGGTGCAAAGTAGAAGGAACACAACCCATGGCACAAATCCAGGGTCTGCCGAGCAACAAATTGTATTGAAACTCCCCTTCCAACATGTAGAACAACTCGGGAATAGTACGGGGACCCACACGAATGTGGAGGATGATAGTGCCAAGTGTAGAGGTGATAGCATCATTGAATGAACACAACATGACTAGATGTTTATGCATGCAGTTGTTGGGTATGCACATTTGTTTGAATGCATGAGAGGAGATGATGTTAATGCTAGCACCCCCATCAATCATAACATGTTGAACACGTATATTATTGATATGGATGGAGATGAAAAGTGTAGGATTTGGGTCATCGGTTTGGTGGGGAAAATTTCATCATCCAAGAAACTAAGGATAACAACTTGGTGAACATGGAGGTGATGAGGTAGATGGCAATTTGGTAAGAGAAGTGACATGATGAGGTGTGATAATAGATGCTACAGGTGTGGGGTCATTAGGTAAAACCTCAATAGATTGAAGGACCTCCATGAGATCTTGACGATGTGACTCCGAGGTTTGGATGAGGTTGTATAAGGACATTTTGAGGGGAGATTGGTGTAGTTTCTTGAGCATGGTGTAATGTGTGACGCCATTAGAAATAGGGTATGGGGGACGCTGATAGTTATTTTAGGTATGGGTGCAGATGGTATGTTGGGTATAAGATTGGTTGGTGGGTCAGCTACCTTTTCTTTTCCCTTCTACGCATGTGTGGTGATGTGTACCATGTTGATTTGAGGGGAGTTGGAAAATGGAGAAGGTGTAGGGTGAGTAGTATAACGACATGACGGGAAAAAACCTATTAGAGGAGAAAATCCTTATGAGGTGAGTTGGGCACAACGACATTTAGGTGGAGGCATGGCAAGTTCTCTGATGTGAACCATGTTAATTTCAAATTTCGGAGATGGAAAGGAAGGTCGTGGTGGTGAAGATGGAGGTTGTGGTATAGGTGTAGGAGGAAGATGTGAAGAAGGTGGTGGGGGTGAAATAGGTTCATCATCTAGGAGGTCATCGTCATCAAAATTTGGGTCAGAAGGACATAATTGAATGAGGGCAGCCTTTAGACCCTTACAGTTCTCAACATCATGTCCTGGCACACGATGGTAAGTGCAAATTTTAGTATCATCAAACCCTTCTAGCTTAGGTTTAAGAGGGTCGTAAGGTCTAAGAGGAGGGAGAGTGATAGCAGAGATTTCGAGGAGGTTAGCCAAGATGGTGGTGTATGATCCCACCAGTGGATCACAATGTGAAGAAAAAGTAGGTTTGGTTGGAAGATTGGGTAGTTGTGGTGGTAGTTGAGGTGATGTAGTCTTGGATTTGGGTTGTACTTTCTTTGGTGTAGGTGCAATGCAACAGGAAGAGGGGTAGGTTTAACCACCTCTTTGGAAATTAATGGTTTTTTCAATTTTTGGTGTTTTTTCTTAGGTAGAGGTGTAGGGGGAGGACGTGATGTAGATGATAAGGCAGATGGTGGGAGAGGACGAGTAAGCCAAGGGGGCAACTGAGGTGCAGCGGTAGGTGTTGGTCAAGGTTGAGAGGGAGGTATAGGTGAGGCGGAAGAAAATGTCATGGGCGAGTGAAGGAGGTATAGAAGGTAATGGTGGTATAGGAGGAAAAGAAGTTATAGATGGTGATGAAGGATGTAAGGTTCACCTAGGTAGAGCTGTAGGCTATGGTAAAGGGATCAAAGGAATTTTAGGTTTACCCTTGGAGTGGCTATATTTTGTTAATGTAGAGGGGTGAGGTCCCAAGATTGATGGTAAGGGTGAAGGTGATAAAGGTGTAATTAGTGAGGTCGATGCATGCAGATTAGAAGGTTGGGTTTTTTGTTTAGGTTGAGGGATTGGTTCCATAGGTATATGGGAAGATGTGGTCAAGCATATCCTTAATGGAGGATGTGCAAGGTTTGATGTGGGTGTGACCCTAGAACACTAGTAGGTTTAGATACAAGAGATGGTGTTTCAAACACGTCGGCTAGTAGGTAGATAGGTGGAGTACAGATGAGAGGATGATGTAGTAGAAGATGTATCAAGAGTTATGTTCATGTGCGGTTTGGGTTTTTGAAACTTCTTCGATAAATGGTAGAGGTGTTAGTGGAAGATGATTGCATTTGGTTCAACATTGGGAGTAAGAGACATCCCCAAAGTGAAGCCCTATCAACATAGTCCAGTCGGTCAGCCAAACATGAGAATGACACTGTGGTAGATGAGGTAGATGTGGAGCAAGTGGTGATTCCTATCAAATATGTATGCGAGAAGCAGGGGAATTCACTAGCTTCGGCCTCTATAGGTAAGAGAGCTGAAAGTAGGTCTATATGATCTTGGGTAGCTGATGGAGAATGGTCACCGAGTGGTAATGGAAAATCTATTGGATCCTGAATAGGTGGAGAAGATGATGGGTACTCCTCTGTGGGTGGAGGAGGTACAATTGGTAGCAGTTCCTTTGGGTAGGGAAGTTGAAGGGGAAATGATATTGGTGCTAATGAGAGACTCCTCCACAGGTGTATGGGGAGGTGAAGGGATTTCCTCTATGGGTAGAGGAATGGATAAAGTAGGTTCATGTGTGGGTAGAGGTTTTGGGCTAGGGTTTCCTCGATGGAGGGATAAAAGATATTTGAAAATCAAGTGATAAGTTGGTTTAGATAACATGTACCTCTCATGTATTAATTTCGTTGTGTGAGGCATCACCAGTTTGATCATTAGATGGGGAATGGTTAGGGAATGATTTCTTGAATATATGAAGGTCTTGATTGGTAGGTGCATTAGGGTTATCTAGGACTAACTCACCACTCTCGAGCATTCCCTGAAAAATGTTTTTAAAGGTGATACAATTGCTTTGTCACTATGACCATTTACCCAGTGATAGTTACAATAGTCATTTTCCTTGTACCAACCTGGTATGGGGCGAGAGGGGTCAAAACCAGTATGTGGTTTGATAGGAGGAAGGGTGATGGCATTAGCTTTAATAAGCTTTTCTAAAACAAATGAATATGGTTCTCTAATTGAGGTATATTTCTTTTGTTCACGTCTGAATTGGAAGGTTTTTACTGGTGACATATTAGAAGAAGGTTTAGTGTGATTTGATGGATGGGTAGGTCCAGCCTTAAGTACCACTTCATTGGTAGTTCCCTTGGCTTTGGAATAAATTATCTAAGGTTTAAAGGAAGAGGAAGTATCATGTGATTTAAACAAGGATTTTTTTTTCGTAATTGTATCTTCTTCTCTTCGATGGTGCGAATTTCAAGTTTACGTGCCATGGTGAAAGCCTCATCGAATGTATGGAAGGTTTGCACCAATAAGGTAGTTGATATATGTCTAGCACAGGCTCGTGTGAAGAGCTCTATGAGTTCAATTTGCAGTAATTGGAAAGTGATTTGGTTGATTAGGCTACGCCAACGAGCGACAAAATCTACAATAGATTCATCATCATATTGACGCATGGAATAAAGATCGGTCATGGTAACCTTCTTGATGACGTTAATAAAAAAATGATCCAAGAAGGCTTGGGCTATTTGGTTGAATGAGAAGATGGAATGTCAAGGTAATCCACTATACCAGTCCAACTGTGGACCCGTTAGGGACATGGGAAAGGTTCACAAAAGTAAAGCATCATCATGGGAAATTAAGTAACACCCATGTTTGAAAGATTGCAAATGCTGCTGCGGGTCTTCCTTATTGTTAAAGAGGTTAAACTTAGGCATCTCCTAGTGTATGGGATATGGGTGAATGGGAATGGATGGGTGAATTGGCTCATTACAAACCTTTTCATAGGTGAGAGAATTGCGAGAGCGAAAGCAGATGCTTCTAATGTCGCATCTTGTCCATCATTAACTTGATAAAGTAATTGTTAGGTTGTGAAGATTGGGTACCCCCTGGAGCATAACGAGGTTGTTGTTGGACATTTGAATAATATGACATCCTAGAGTATGGTGGTGTCGAATAAGGAGGCAGGAATTGAGAGGCAGACATCGAGGGTATATACCTAGACTGAATGACCGATGAAATAGGAGGCGGCTGGTAGTAGGTATGTGAGGGTGGGACACTCGTAGTGACCTTGGTAGAGATGGGAGGTAGAGATTGGGGAATAGAAAGGAAAACATTTTGAAATGGGGTAGAGGTTAATGACACCAAAGGTGGTAGCATTGCAACTGGTATATATGAGACAACAGGTGCAAATGATGCTATGTTTTGGGTGGTGGATGAAGGTATGGTGGAGACTACAAGTGCAATAGAGGTGGTGGATGCGGCGGTCAAAGCTGGCGTGGGACCTATCTGGGACACAAATGGGGATAAAAATGGTGAGGTCATCATAGTAGGAGGTGGAGCCAAGATGGAAGTGATCATTAGGGATGGAGATAAGGATACATGCATGCCATAGATCAATTGACACGAGGCATATTGAGTGGAGACATGGGTGGGGTAGTGGCTCAAAGCGGTGGGATTCGATCCAAGAGTCGTGAAAATTACATGTCACCCGTAAGAATGGTGATAGGTTGATTAGGATCGATGGATGATGAGATGGAAGGTGGTGAAGGACTAGGTGATGAAGGGCTAGGTGGGAGTGGTAGTCGACTAGTGTGAAATACGAGGGCACTTTCTTGACTATGGGTTAGCACCATGTGGATAGGAACTGATTTGGTGAGACTGTATTATGTTTGAATGGCACAGAACACAACAGAACTAGGAAAACATTCAACGGTGAATGAATTAGGTCAGCTAGTGAGTTATAAAACAACATAGGGTGACCGACATCAGTTCTAGTAAATTGATGCTGTTAGGCTTAACCGGTGTCGGTTACTGTGAAAAACCAATAGTCTGTTAAATGATAGTCCTAGAGTGACATTTTTACACAGGATGAGACGTAAGGTGACTGTGATTGAAGTAATGACAATATGGAAGGTGATAGGAGCCTTTTACAACTCAAAAAGTGAAATAGGTGTCTTTTGGATAGGTATCCAAGAAGATTTCAGACCGATGCCAGTTGGGTTAAACCAATGCTAGTTAAAGATAACCATAGCCGATTACTATGAAATTGAAATAGAGAATAAGAAATATGGTTGTAATTTAAAAATCTGGTGTTGAATCAAACCCAGAAGTCTGAGAATGATGTAGATGTGGTCTAGGCACACTCAGATGAAGTCAGAATACACCGACTATGATTGGGAGTGTGCAAGGAAAGACAAAAATGATGATCGAAAGCTCTCACCTCAAAACAAAAATCAAGTAGAACATTGAGAAAGAATGTTCCTGGAGTGCCTATCCTATTACGTTTGTTCAACTTATGCTATTTGTATGGATTGACTATTATGAATAGAACAATAGAATTTCTTGGTGAGGAAGGCTTCCTATGAAGAAATAATTCTAAAGGGTGAGGTTTCAGGAATTTTATGGTGGGGCGGGCTTCGCTCTGAAGTATGACTCAATAGAGCAGTGAGCTGGGTGCCCACTATACCATGATCGTGTGATCACCTATAGCTTCTTCTAGGTAGGATGTTGTTTAAGAATGCATGTATTTTGAATTTTTGTGTGGTTTGGTAAGACTCAGAGAAAGAGAAAAGGATAGAAGTGCTTTTCTATGATTCATTTGTCAACCATTAGCTAGTCATGACTTCCAGCATATAGGTTTCCCTCAATTAATGTGAGCTAATGAGTTAAATCGGAATGCAGTGTACTTGGTTTGAACCCAAATTGAAAGTATGATATTCGATGACAGCAATAGATGAACATAAAGAGGATGCTTTTTCACTAAAATGCATAAAAAAGGGGAAGAAGGTCCATTTTAAATACACCAAAAGAAATGTGTCTTTCAAGCAAATAGAAAGAAGAGAATGTTACCAAGGAGAAGGTATTAATGTGAATGCTATTAGAGGGAAACAAAAAAACACAAATTTTCACCTAGGAATGAAGAAAGATGCAAGGAACCCGAATGGGTCCCACCGGTGTGCCAAAATGTTTCACTTATTTCTTAGTTTCTAAGAAGTACTTGCGAAATAGATAAGGTAAAAGTGGTAAGAGGAATACATGGTTTAAGATGGTTAAAGGTTATATGTGTGTGTATCGAATTAATCAAAGTGATTGTGAGACCTTCCTTTTGTCTAGGAGGAACTACCCGTATAAGAGTCAAAACAAGACCACCAATGAGAGTTAAACGATATATGCAGTGGACTACCTAGCATGTGCTAGATCCTGGAAGTGTGATACTTCCTAGATGGTCGTCAGTCCACTGTTTAAAATAATTCAATGCTGAAATAAAGTAAATATTGTCCTACTGTAGTTTAATATGATTTAGGCATCTCATACAAATTCAATAGGCTAGATCTAATCTAACATGATAGGCTAGAAGGAGATCCAGAGGTCAAGTAGGTTGGCTATAGGTGAATCGAGCTAACGAGGATAGGTTAGAGTACGATCTGAAGGTCAAATAGGTGTTCAAATAGGTATATGTCGAAAAAAATTTGTTATTCTCGTAGAGATTAGGCAACATAGAGACTAAGCACGGTTTTATGGAATCAACGATAGTTTTACTTTTGTAACCGGTGACGGTTAGAGATGACTGAGCGATGATTGAGTCGGGACTAGTGGAATCATACGATCTAGGTTTTGGCATTTTGGGGAAAAAGTGGAGTGGATAGAAAATGGGAATTGATCACAGAGGGGGTGTAGATATGTTGCGAAGGTCTGAGACTACTGAGGAGGTCAAAATGGGAAATTGGGCCAAGTATTAGGATGATTGGGTATGGAAGGTGGCTGCAACTAGAGAGAGGGAATGGACAGAGGGTAAAAGACTAGGTTCCTTTACCATAAAGACTATAGTTGATGGTAAGAAAATGAAACAGATGGAAGGAGGATACTTACTCTTCTGTGAGGTATAGGTCTGAAGAATAATGAAGAAGTTGCTACGTTGGAGGATGCTGGGAAGAAATTTTCATTGTTGTGCTAGTGTATTTGGTTGCCTTTGTTGATCACAAATCAATCTTCATTCTGTTGTCATGTCTAAAGAGATCGAATCCAAGATCAGAAGTTTTCCAACAACAACCAACTCGTATTACAAAGCTATAAATGGGTCTAAATAGGCCATTTGGTCCATTCTCGGTATAACGGTGTTGGTTTAGGGGAACCGACATCGGTTTAGGGTAAACCGATGTTGGTTTGGGTGATATATCTTGGGTTGTTCAAAAGTTACCTAAGACGCGTTGTTCTGCAATTTGATAAGGGTCTCTTCTTGTTTCGGGATGAAAACTTACCTTAGGAGGATTTTAATGTGAGGTGAGGGGATGGGTGTAATGTTAGGTTTTATTTAGGACATTGGTTTAGGTTTTAGGTTAATGGGTCAAATGATGGGGGTGGTTAGGTGAGGTGTATTTAATAAAGGCAATTATATTAAATAGATGTGTGAGGGTGGTGAATTGATTTAATGTAAATAATTAAATTAATATGTGTGTGGGAAAAAGTTCATTAACCTTAATTAAAATAATTAAATTAATATGTATGGAGATAAATGGCATTAATTTAATTTTAGTAATTAAATTAAAATGTGGTGGGTGCTAAATTGTTGAGGATGAGGAAATGATTATAGGGCTATGGTAGGGGACCAAGGTGATTACGACACTATTTTGGTGTCTACGAGGTATAACAGAATGGTCACACGAGATGAGGTGACCGATGCTGGTTGTGGGAAACCATGGTCGGTGTGGGAGGATCGGTGTTGATCAGAGGTAGAAAACATAGGCAAGGGTTAGGTAGTTGAGGCCAAGTGTTGAGACTTGTGGGTAAATAGGTAATGTTGGGGAGTGTATGTAAAGAGGTAGGGTGACATGGGGTTGGGTAGGTGGTGGGTGAGTAGAAAAATTGGTGGGTCGGGTTGGGTAGGTAGGGAGGTTAGGGTAGGGTGGTTAGTAGGTCGGAAGGGAAAATAGGTAAAGTTGAGTTGGTAAGGGTCGGGGTATGGGTAGATAGGTGAGGTCGAATGGGTAGGAGTAGATGGGTAAATAGGTGGTGGGTATGGGTGAGGATAGATATGGTTAGGTTTTAATAATGTAATTGTGTTGTTGGATGCGGTAAGATCCCAACTATGGATGAGAGACAGGTTACCACCACTGCTCTTAACAATTCATGGGCTGCATGTGATCCAAGAGTGGAGTTATGTTGTGGACAATGGTATCATCGAGTCAAACACTACCGACATTTAGTAGTCGATAGCAAAGATTGATGGTCACCCTCATCAATAGATGGGACTCGGTGACCAACACATTCCACTTACTGATGGGTGAGATGATAGTTACCTGCGGGATGTGTACACGATCTTGCGATTCTTCGATATTGGGGATGCGAGTGTATTCAATTTCCTCGAGAGGCATCCAAGGAGTTGATCTTTGGCAGTGTTTGGTGAGTGAATGAAAAGATGAAATTCCATAGTCTTGGCATGAGTTATGATGAGATGTACCAGGCCCATCCAAGAGGAGATGAGGCTAGTAGTATTACTGATGGAGGCAGTATGCTATTTCACGTGGCCATGTACGAAGGGTGGGAGGTTCCCACGATCACTGATGGGAGTGTTACATGACATGGTGATGGACTGGACTTGGTTTTCCTAGGTGCTAGCATTCCTAACATAGTTATATAGAGAGCTATACGTATATGGGTGGCTTCGCAGGTTTAGCTTATGTTGCACCTTTATTCTTCATTGTTGGGCCTATGAGCACATTGTGTGTTTTGTCAGATCAGCATGCCCTGGGATGACGCATTCGAGCTAGGTTTGATGTCGGTGGAGTTCTGAACCTTTGGTGCCTACTATTTGAGAGCGTCAAGAAGACCGAGATATTCATGATGTTGTATATTATTGGTAGTTATTAGAGGGATTGTCCGGTGTAGACATTTTCGGAGACCGTATGTGGGGTATCCCTCATACAGAGGGATGGCAGAGGAGGCTGGTTTGTAGATAGTCGGGTGGATTGAGGGGTTTCGTGTAGGGGAGCATGAGATGATCCTAGTAGATAGCATCCTATGGTAGTTTGGATTACTGTAGGATATACCACCACCCTTCCCATAGTATAGGAGAGATGATGTGGAGAGACCACTACCACTTTTACAAATTGACAATACCTATGGGGCGGGAGGAGCGGGTGACAGACCAGGTGGATTGATGATGCCAGAGTGACTGATAGATATAGATAGTGGTGGTCCACGTAGTTATGAGTAGTACCACCGAGGCCGAGGCTATCATATTTGGCCACAATCAATGTGTAGAGAGACACCCTATAGGGGTAGGTGGTGACCTTGATTACCCAGTTGGGGATGGTATAGGGGCAATTAGTAGCTTGAGCTAGAGGTGGACAGTCTATAGGCCTAAATGGCCCAGGGTGGAGATGGAGATGGAGATGATGAGTAGGTGGCTGCCCTACAAGCATAGGTTATAGGTTTGTAGGGCCAGTTGGCCAGCCACTGCATAGGCACAAATTCAACCATTACAGTGCGAGTACGAGGCACATGGTGAGAGGCAAATAACACCTCCACAAGCATTTGGGATAGGGTCCTAGCCCATAGGTAGGGGTGGTAAAGGGTCCCAAAAGATAGGTATAGGGGCTGATGGGGCCACCACAGATAGTTTCCCTTGTTGGCATGCATGTACAATGCTCCCGTGAGTTTCATGACATGGACTAACCACCTCTCATAGATCCTAACTCTGGTGATTGTAGCGGAGATTAATACCTATGGGTTTTGGTCTAACAACAATCATGGTCTAACAAATGGTATCAAAGTGATAGGTCTCGAGTTTGAAACTCACTCGGGTAACGCTGAGGGGGAGATTGTTGGCATGTGTGTGTAGCGCTCCCCGCGAGTTTCATGACATGGACTAACCGCCTCTCGTAGATCCTAACTCTGGTGATTGTAGTGGAGATTAATACCTATGGGTTTTGTCTAATGGAAATCATGGTCCAACACCCATATCTCAGTTATGGGATGCCCTAGGTGAGTCAAGATATTATCAGGATCTGTTGATGGCGGTTGGGATGGATTGTCTATCTTATGGAGAGTATAGGGCACATTAGGCCTTCGGTGAGAGGACCGAGATCCCGTACTTATAGCTGGAGAGCACAGGGGGCCATCGAGCCCTGAGATAGGATCAAGGTGAGGCCACTCACTCAAGGAGGCCATCTCTAGGTGATGTACTAGTAGGGGCCCAACCGCGACCTATGGCGGGAAGTGAGAGGTTATCACTCCACCGGCGGAGACAGGTGGAGATAAGAGAGACTGATATGGAGGATGTATAGCAGATGGTTCTGATGCACATCCCATTATATTGATGTATTTGATTCATTTTTTGATATATACTGGCCTACATGCCGAGGAGAGTGAGGATGTATGATATTTTGCATATTTTTGATCATATACCGGCCTGCGTGCCAAAGATGGTGAGGCTGTATATGATATTTTTGAGAGATTTGATTATATGTACTAGCTTAGTGTGCCGAAGATATTTGAGATTATGTATATGGAGACACATGTTTGGATATTTTTATTTATAGAGATGATGATGATTATGGTCATTATGTGTATACATGGTTGTGGTTATCTTGTTATGTTGATGTGTATATGTTATGGAAATTAAGTAGTGTAGGCATGGATTGAGTTAGGTTGTAGGCATGGTTGAGTGAGGTTATGGTCTAGGCATGGATTAAGTCAGGTTTTAGGCATGGTGGATTTAGGTTGTAATTCGTTAATTTGTGCAATGAATGATGCTATGGGTCATGGTTAAGATGTTTTATAGTACATGCATGATAGTGGTAAGGAAAGGGTAGAAATAATGGATGTATGTGTGATGATGATAAAGGTGGAAAGAATTTTTTTTTCTGATGGGTTTAATTTCTGAATTGATATAAAAGGAAACTAAATAGGGTAGAATGTGATTTAGGAAAATAAAAGATGAATTGGTTAGGGTAGAGAGTGGCCGAGAGAACCTCCTAGAGCTCCATGCTATCACGGTGCTGCCTACATAGTCCCTGGTGAAAAGGGACCTAAGGCCGATGTATTTCTCCCATAAGCTAGGGAAGAATGTGAGGAGGTATGAGAATGAGTTGGTGAGTTATAGGCATGATTGAGTCTAGCTCTTTTAGCTATGGGTGATTTTGAGTTGATTATGGTGAAGGAGGAGAAATTTACCCAAAAATAAGCATCGAGGATCAAGTCCTGTATAAGGTAATCAATATGTAATGAAGAAGGTTTAAAATATAAGAGGAGGCAAGAAAGTGACCTAATTGGTAAGGATCATAACGGGTAGATCATACCTTAGATGGGATGATGAACGTAAGACCCTAAAAACATTACATGATTGAATATTCTAAAGGTGAAAAAGTAGTCACATGATCACTAGATGTTCCGGTTCTAGTAGGTCCCTTGAGGTAGTAGGAAATGAAAGTGTGAATGGTGAGAAGGTGAAAAAGTGGTTAGTTTTTATATGGTACTAGGTAGCATGCCTTTTTGGCAAGAGATCCAAGGTCACAATGGGCAAGTCCATGACTAAAATACTTTTGTTTTGACTAATATTGGAGATAGATAGATCAATGCGGGAAGTCTATATGGGATGAGGAAATTAAATCCTTGAGGTCTTCGTGAAGCTGATCGATTTGGGAAGCTTCAGATTCTCTCTCTCTTTCTTCTTCTTGTTCTTTTTTTAAACAAGCTTTTACATAGTTGTCCTTAAAGGGAGAAATCTATTTATAACAGAGATTTAAAGAGAAAGATGTCCTTTTTAAGGGAGTCATATTTTTATTGGAAGTTTGAATCAAGGATTTGGATCCCATATGAGGGATTTTAATTCATGGACAATACTAAGGTGAAGAATCAGATTCTTGTTCAGAAATCAAGGTGAAACGACCATGGGATCTCATCTAAAAGTAGACGAAAAGTATCTATGAGAATCATGCCATGTGCAGCACCGTGGTACACATATTTAAGAGAGGATAAAAGAGTGACAGTACACACATAATTCTTGTTTAATTTTTGGTGATAACATAGGAAGTGGATAGCACTCAAAGGATGAGCATGAAAAGAGGAAGAAGGTGAGGTAGGACTAAAAGTCAATAACGAGATGGTCAAAGATGTAAGGCATTAAGGGGCTCAGGTTTACCCTTGAGTGAAGATAAAAGAAAAGCACTTGATCCATAAGTATGAGTCACAATGTCTGGTCCAAGCCAATTAGGAGAAAATTTTCCCTATTTACTTATTTCTACTTTGGTTACATTTTGAGTTTCTTTCGAATAAGGTCACCGACTTGGAAGGTTCGTTCATGGAAATGTTTTTCATCGGCACATTTGATACGTTTATGTTAAACTTGGAGATGGTCAAGAGCATTAAGGTGATGTTCGTCTAATAACTCAATTTGTGCTAAACAATCCTGACAAAAGTAATCATCATTAAGAATGTCATGGAGAGAAATGTGGAGTGAGGGAATCTGGACTTCAAGAGGTAGAACAACCTTTGTACCATAAACCAGAGAAAAAGGTGTGGCAGCAGTGGAAGTGTGAATACTAGTGTGGTATGACCATAAGGCAAAAAGAATGTGCGTATGCCAGTCCTTCCCATAGTGTTAACCATTTTCATGAAAATTTGGTTCAAGGTTTTGTTGGTGGATTCAGCTAGGATGTTGGTTTGTGGGTAATAAGGTGATGAGAAACTTAGGCTGAATGCCGAAGGATTCATAAATTTTTGCAAGGTTTTATTTTTGAATTTGTTTCCTTTATCAGGTGATGAGACAATGCTAAACACCAAAACAAAAAATAATGTGATGGTTGATGAACTCACATATTTTCTCAGCTTTTGTGGAGATGAGAGGTATGGCTTAAACCCATTTTTGTAGTATTTGGTAACGATGATGATCCATTGATGTCATTGGAAAGAATGAGGATTGATTTCTCCAACAAGATCTAAACCCCATTGAGAGAAGGGAAAAAGGTCATAGGTGACTGCAAGGCATGACTTGGTGTATGATGAAGGTTGGTATGTTTTGACATTTTACACAATGCTTAACATAGTTGCAACAATCATGGTTAAGGTTCGGCCAAGAATAGCTTTGGACGAAAGAATATGCTTAGCCACAACAAGGCCACTTAAGTGACCTCCACATATGCCATCATGAACTTCCTTAATGGTATAAGGAATTTTGGAACTCATAAGGCACCGTAAGAGAATGCCATCGAAGCCATGTTTATATAGGATGCCACCCATGATGACATAATGAGATACCCTTTTAAGAAAGGCATGTTTTCCATTATGAGTGATGTTGGGAGGAAAGATGGAGAGGGAAAGGTAGTACGAATATTGTTTATACCAATGGTCACTTAGGTCAGGGGTAGTAGTTCCAATGGAGTAAATTTCAATAGGTAAATAAGAGGGTGATTGGATTCTTTTACGGTGACAAAGATTTTATAATCGGCGGTGAAGTAGGGATTTGAGAGGCCAAGCGAGGCCATGGTGTTTGTAAATTTGTTGGTTGAACAGGGGATGGCTTGAAGGGCGTAATAGTATAAGGTTGTCAAAAAGTATGTCCACATGATGTTTATACATTTTAAGTATCTCATTATGAAATTGGTATATACCATTGACTTGGTTTATGACCAATTGATAATCACCAAATATGTTTATTGATTTAACATCTAAGGCATAGGTAGCTTGGAGACCTAATACGAGAACTTCGTATTCTACAATATTGTTTGTACATTCAAAATCATGCTTTAAAGGTAAAGGCATGCTTTCACCATCAAGTGGAATGAGGATAACACCGGCCCCACCCACACCGACATTTGGACCCATCAAAGAAGAGTTTCATTTGGTAAGCGAGTTGCGTCAGGAAAGGATAGCAATTAACTCATCCGGAAAGTCAAAATTAGAGGGTTGATCCCCAGAAATATGTGCATCGGCCAATTGGTCAGCAATAGCTTTGCCCTTGATGGAATTTTGATGGGTGAATTCGAGGTCGAGGTCAGCCAAAACCATAAGCCAACGTGCATCTCGTTAATTCTGGTAGGGTTTGGCATACATGAAGTGTAAAGGGTCGGTATTGGTCACAACATAGGTTTTGTGGTTAAGTAGGTAATGGAAGAGTTTTGTGGCAACAAAAACTAAGGCCAAGTAAAGTTTTTTAGCATGGGTGTATCAAGTTTCATAGTCCAAAATAGTACAACTTATGTAATAAACCACCTGCTCCCTATGTTGTTCATCACAATGGGTGAGCATGGCCCCCAAGGAGTGATCGATAGCTGATATGTATAGGTAGAAGGGTTGATCATCTTTAGGTGGAATGAGTACGGGTGGTTGGAGAAGGTATTGTTTTAAGGCCTCAAAAGCTTTGTGGCAATCATCATCCCATTTAAAGGAGACATCCTTCTTGAGAAGATGATGAAATGGTTGACACCGATCAGACAATTGTGAAATGAAGCGGCGAATAGACTGCAACTTGCCTTGTAGGATACAAAGTTGCCTAAGATTAGTAGGTGGAGGCATTTCAAGAATGGCCTTGACTTTAGCAGGGTCAACCTCTATACCATGTAAGCAGACGATAAATCCCAGGAGTTTTCCTGAGAGAACTGTGAAGACACACTTCTTAGGCTGAAGGCAAACATAATATTTAATGAGGCGGTCAAAGATGGTTTGTAGGATGGCGAGGTGCTTGAAGCGGAATTTAGATTTGGTAAGGATTTCATCCACGTAATCTTCCAATATATGATGCATGATGTCATGGAAGATGTAAGTCATAGCCCGCTGATATGTGGCACCAGTGTTTTAAGGCCAAAAGGCATGACTTGATAGTAGAAGGTACCTAAGGGGTAATGAACGTATTTTGTGCTGATCCTCCGGGCAAGAAATATTTGGTTATAACCAGAGAAACCATCCATGAGTGATAGCATCTCGTGACCAGCAAGTAAGGTCCACCACTTGGTTAATACTAGGTAGGGGAAATTCATCTTTTAGGCAAGCTAGATTGAGGTCATAGAAATCCATGCAAATACGAAGTCCCCATGTCACCTTAGTGACAGGGACAATGTTGGAAATCCACTAGGGATAATCAATTGGTAAGATGAAGGAAACATAAAGAAGGTGATGAAGTTCTTCTTTGGCGTAGTGGAATACGAGGTCCATTTTTCTCGATTTTTGTAATGGGTTTCGCATCGGGAATGGTTACGATATTGTGGACCAATATGGTGGGGTCAATACTAGGCATGTCTGCATAAGAGCAAGTGAAAACGTGGTTATGGTTTTTGAGAAAAGAAGTGATGGATTCCAATTTAGCAGTATTTAAATATTATCTAATCTTTAGAATGTGTGGGTCATCCTGAGTATGAATGTTGATCTCGATAGTCGATTCATTCAACATGTTTTGCATCTTAGATGGTAACAACTAATGAATATATGAGTCTTCTGCACCAAGGTAGGTGAGTATAGATTCATCATCCTGACATTGAATGACATTAATCAAAGGTGTATTGTCATTGATCATTTTAGGGTATAGGAAGGGAAGAGAAGAGGGATCCTCACCCTCGCATTGATAAGTCAGAGGCCCTAAGGAAATGGTGTTTATGAAAAAAAAGTTAAGAGGAATGGATTCTAGATCCATCGACTTTGTTGGTGAAGGTGGTGAAGAAGGTGGAGAAGGTCTGATGTCCTCAATGAGTTCAATGTGGGCCTTCTTGGTAGGTGGTTCAGTAAATCCGATACCACTATGGTCGTTATGTTTGCGAGTAGTACATGGAATAACAAAGTGTGACGGCCTTACTCGTAAAACCAAAAACCAAATCCCTTCGATGCAAATCTATGTAGGAAGGTGTGAGAAAAATGGCGATTGGTGAGTTATTGGAGGTCATAAAAAAATGGGCGGGTTTGTGACAGTGGTTCAGGTGTGTAAGTGGTAGTATCAAGTTTCCCATAGGTGAGACCGGTATGAAGGTAAGGAGGACTATAAAGGAGGTGCTCTCCTATGTGGTGATCATAGCGAGGGTTTCGTGAAGATTTTCGTACTCTTGTGGAGTAAGGAATGTGTTGACATTATATAGGCCTTACTCCCCTAGAGTGAGGCGTTGAAAAATTCCTTGTAAGGGATCAGTGGTTGGTATGTGGATAGCTGGAATATACGATGTGTCGAGGTCAGCTTGGAGTGGAGCTAACGGAATGGGAGGTCTGAAGGTACTTGCCATGGAGGTTGTGGTAGTGGTGGGAATAGAGGATGTAGGTGTGATTGAAGTAGCAGCTACACTAGTGGGTGGAGGTGTAGGTGAAGAGGTAGTGGTCATGGAGGTAGATGCTTTAATGGGTATAAGCACATCATTGGGTTGGTAAATCATGTTACAAGTTTTGAAAGGTGATGGGTTAGCTAGAATGGTATAGGTGTGTCCTTCATGCTCAAACTTTACATAGCGATGCAAAGTAGAAGGAACAAAACCAATGACATGAATCAAGGGTCTACCAAGAACAAAGTTATACTTGAAATTCCCCCTCCAAGACATAAAACAACTCTAGAACTACGCGGGGCCCATGCAAACATGGAGGATGACAGTGCCAATTGTAGAGATGATAGTGTCATTGAATGAATGCAACGTGATGGGATGTTTATGCATGCAATTGTTAGGTATGCACATTTGAGTGAATGCATGAGAGGAAATGATATTAATGCTAACGCCCCCATCGATTATAACACGTTGTACATGTATATCATCAATGTGGATAGATATGAAGAGAGATGGATTTGGGTCATCGGTTGGTGTGATCTCTTCATTTGAGAAGCTAAGGGAGGCTACCTGGTGAGTAGGTGGAGGTGTAGATAAAGGAGGTAATTTGGTGAGAGAGGCTACATGACGGGGTGTAATAATGGAGGCTACTGGTGTAGGGTGATTGGGTAAAACCTTAATAGATTAAAGAACATCCATTAGAGCTTGACGATGGGATTTTGAGGTTTGGATGAGATCATATAGGGAAATTTTGAGGGGGGATTGGTATAGTTGTTTGAGCATCATGCGGTGTGTGACCCCATTAGAAATAGGATATGTGGGGCTGCAGATAGTGATTTTAGGTGTGGGTGCAGATGGTATGTTGGGTATAGGATGAGTTTGTGGGTCGGTTTCCTTTTCCTTTCCTTTGTCCTTCTAAGCATGAGTAGTAGCGTGGATCATGTTGATTTGAGGAGGATAGGTAGGTGGAGTGGGTGAGTCATGAAAAGTATAGAGACAAGAGGGGTAAAAGCCAAGTGGCGGAAAGGAACCTTGTGGATGAGTTGAGCACACCAACATTTGGGTGGAGATTTGGCGAGTTATTTGTTGCAAAACCATGTTAATTTCAAATCTTGGGGGTGGGTCTAGGTGTTGTGGGGGTGAAGGTTTGGGTCGTTGAGTAGGCAGTGAGGGAAGAACTGTGGGAATGGGTGTTGGTGAAATGGGGTCCTCATCGAAAAGGTCATCATCATCAAAGTTTCCTTTAGGAGGACACAACTAGATAAGAATGGTTTTCAAAGCCTTGTAGTTCTCTACATCATGCCCTAGCACACGATGGTCGGCACAAATTTTTGTGTCGTCAAACCTGTTTGGTTTGGGTTTGAGATGGTGATAAGGTCCGAGCCACGGTAATGTGATGACAGAAGTTTCAAGGAGGTTTGTTAAGATTTTGGCATAGGATCCTACTAATGGATCACAATGGGAAGTGAAAGTGGGTTTGGTTGTAGGTGCGGCTGATTGTCGAGGAAGGATCTTTGCATGAGGGGGAGTGGGTTGAGCTATGGTTTTAGGTGCTCGTGTGGTCTTGGGTGTTTTTGTGTTTTCTTGGGTAGGGGTATGGTAGATGAACTAGTAGGAGAGTGTGTGGTTATTTTGACTACCTTAATGGAGGGTAGCGAATGTTTTTCTTTAGGTTGCACCTTCTTGGGTAAAGATGATATGGGCGTACAAGATCTAGAGGGGAAAGTGGATGGGGAAGAGGGTGAGTTACCCATGAGGATAATTGAGGTTTTGTGAATGTAGATGGTGCAGGTCATGCGGGGGTGTGAGGGAAAGATACGAAGTGTAGTGGGTAGTGAAGAAGTTACCGATGGTATTGGAGGAATGGGTGGTAAAGATGCTTGCAGGTGTTGGCATAAGTCACGTCCAAGTGCTTGGGTATGTTAGAGGTTTGCGAGGGAGGAATGGGCTGTTGTGTTTTGATTTACCGGTGGGTGGAGGTTTTTAACCATACTTTGTAAGGGCAAGGTCCTAAGACAAACAGAAAAGGGTGAAGGTGATGAAGGTGCAATCGGTGAGGTTAGAGTATGTAGTGGATTAAGCTTGGTGTTGATTTTGGAGGATGTATCTAAATCTAATTGGATGGGTGGATGATTAAGGTGGTGGTTGGGATGACCTCTAAGGTAGTAATAGGTTTAGGTGAGGAAGATTATGTAGGTGTGGAGTCCGGATGTAGATCCATTGTGAGTTATTTGTAGGGGTGTGAGTTGAGCCATGAGTGGTATCATGGTGGAATTTGTGATAGTTGTGGTTGTGTTTGGTTCAATTGGCCAAATTTTTTTAGGTAGATAGTGGAAGTGTTAGCAAGTGACCTTTGTATTTTTGTTGAGAAAGGAAGCAGAAGATGCCCCCAAAGTAAGGCTCTATCCACATAATCTAGATGATCTACTAAGTGTTAAAAAGGAACTGTTGTAGGTGAGGTTGATGAGGATCCAATGTCAATTTCCATTAAACGTGTCTTAGAAATGGGGAATTTTCTTGCTTCATCTTCTGTGGGTAAGAGAGCTGAAAGTAAGTCTGTAGGATCTTGGGTAACTAATGGAGAGTGGTCACCTAAAGGTAAAGGCATTTTTACTAGATTTTTGATAGGTGGAGGAGATGATGGGTGCTCCTCTGTGGGTGGAGGAGATGATGGGTGCTCCTCTATGGGTGGAGGAGATGATGGGTGCTCCTCTGTGGGTGGAGGAGATAGAAAAGCCTCTTTCGAGGGTCAAAGATGTACTACGGGTGATGGATCTCTAGGTGGAGAAGCCAAAGGTGAAATGATCTTGATGTTAATAGGAGGATCCTTCACAGGTGAGGGAGGGGATGAAGGGTGTTCCTCTGTAGGTGGAGGAATAGGTGAGGTGGATTCAAGTGTAGGTAGAGGACTTTGGGCTAGGATTTCCTCTATGGAAGGAATATGGGGTAATTGGGAAGCAACAGGTGCGTCACTAAAAATAGCATGGACCTCGCGGGTATGGCTATCATGCGTTGAGGTCTCTCCGGTTTGATCAGAAGAAGGGGCATGATTAGGAAATGGTTTCTTGAAGATGTGTAGGTTTTGATAGGTAGGTTCATCAGGATTATCCAAGGTTAAATCAGCTTTCTCAATCATTTCTTGGACAATGTTTTTGAAAGTGATGCAATTTCCATCACTATGACCTTTTACTCGATGATAGTTATAGAAGTCATGCTCTTTATACCACGCGGGTGTGGGGCGGCAGATCAAAACTAGTGTGTGGTTTTATAGAAGGAATGGTGATGGCCTCAGCTTTAAGGATATTTTCTAAGATAGAGCAGTAAGGCTCCCCAATTGGGGTTTATTTGTGTTGTTCCCATCATAATTGAAAATTCTAGACAAGAGAAAATTAGAGGGCTAGCTTGATTTGATGGATGAGATGGGCCGGATTTTAGTACGAATACATTAGCGGTTCCCTTGGATTTTGAATAATTGTTCTATGGTTTCAAAGAAGAAGAGGTATCATTCAATTTGAATGCCAAGTTCTTATTGCATAGTTGGATTTTATTTTCTTTGATGGCCCGAATCTCTAGCTTTCATGCCATGGTGAATGCTTCATCAAAGGTTCAGAAAGTCTGGACCTGCAGGGTCGGTGAGATATGTCTAGCACAAGCCTGTGTGAAGAGCTCTATGAGTTCGGTTTGTGGTAGTTGGAATGTGAGTTGATTGATCAGGCTACGCCAACAAGAAACAAAATCTGCGATAGATTCATCGTCATAATGATGCATAGAGTAAAGATTAGTCATGGAAACCTTCTTAACGATATTAATGGAGAGGTGATCTAAGAAGGCTTGGGATACCTGATTAAATGAGAATATAGAGTGTCTAGGTAACCCACTATACCAATCTAACAAGGGTCTAGTCAAAGACATTGGAAAGGTCCTTAGGAGGAAAGCATCATCATGGGTAATAAGATAACACCCGTGTTTCAAATACTGCAAATGTTGTTATGGGTATTCTTTTCTATTGAAATGGTTGAATTTAGGCATTTCCTAATGCATGGGATATGGAAGAATAGGAATGGATGGGTGTATAAGCTCATTACAAATCTCATCATAGGTGAGAGTATTGTGAGAGACAAAACTGATGCCTCTAACGTCTACATCTTATCCATCATTAACCTAATTAGGTCATTGGTAGGTTGTGATGTATAGGTACCTCCCGTAGCATAAGGAGGTTGGTGTTAGGCATATAATTGGGGTGGCATTCAAGTATATGGCACTTCCGTATAGATAGATTGAGAAGAAGGGAGTGAAATAGGGCTACATACCCATAATGGATAATAGATGAAACGAGAGGCTACGATAGTACATATATAGAGGTGGAAGGGTTGGCTGACCCTAGTGGCAATAGAGGATAAGGACTATGGAATAGAAAGGATGACATTTTGAAAAGAGGTAGGGGTCATTGACATCGAGGATGGTTATGTAGCTATAGGTATATGTGAAACAATAGGCATGGATGAGGTTATGTTCGGTGGTTGGAAAAGGTATATTGGATGTGGCGGTGTAATAGATGTGGCAAATGCGGAATTCATAGTAGGTATGGGACCTAGCTGCAAAACGAATTGGGGCAAGGCAAAAAGTGCGGGTAGCATGGAGGTAGAGGAGGTTGGAGTAGAAGTAGGGGTGAGTGCTAGGGGATAGATACGGACATGTCGTATATCAAATGACCCGAGGCATCTCGAGTGGATGAGTGGGAAAGATAAAACTGTAAGGCGGTAGGGTTCTGGTTAAGGATTCATGTGAACTCCTCATCTCCCTGTGGCGATAGTGATAGGTTGGGTAGGATCCATGGGTGATAAAATAGAAGGTGGTGAAGGACTAGGTGAGAGTGGTTGATGATTGGTGTGGAATATGAGGGCATTTTCTTGGCTTTGGGTCAGCACCATGTGAACAAGTACTGACGTGGTAGGACTGCTTTCTGTAAATGACATAGAAATATAGTAAAAATAGGAAAAAAATAAGCGGTGGTAGGTGAATTGGAGTTAAGATGTCAGTTGGAAAATTTGCATAGGCTAACCGATGCTGGTTAGGGTAAACCGACGCCGGTCACAATTAACCATTGGCGATCACTTGTGGAGAATGGATAGTTTGTCAAAATAAGGTAAAAGGCTAATAATTTTCCAAGTATGGAAGTTGCTGATGGAATTTAGCAGGAAAATGAATATGCTGAGAGTAACAGAGGCTCTGAATAGTAAAGAAGGTGAAGCAAGTGTCCTTTTGGGTAGGTTAACCAAAAGAACAATGAACTGATTACCGGTTGGGTGAAATTGATGATGGTCGAGAGGATAACGATTTACGGTTGCTAGATTGACACTTTAGTTACTTATGAAATTGAAACAACGATGAAGAAAATGTGGTTGTGAGTTAAAATTATATGTGGAATCAAACCCAAAATTCTGAGAATGATGAGAATATGGTCCAGGCACACTTAGATGAAGCTGGAATACACCAACTGTGATGAGGAGTGTGCAAAGGGGAAATAAGAAAATGAAGAATGAATCCTCTCACCTCAAAACGCAAGCCAGGTAGAAACACTAAGAAAAATATGATCCTAAGAGTGTTTTTTCTATTATTTTCGTTTAGCTTATACTATTTAAGTACTTGACTCATGAACTTTAGAATAGAATTTTTGGTGAGGATGGCTTCCTATGAAGAAGGAGATCTACAAGGAGAGGTTTTAGGTTATGTTATGGCGGGGATGGGTCATCCTCTGATGGGGTACTGGACAAAGATAACCAAAGGGGTGCCCACTGTACCGTGATCCTATGATCACCTACAACTTCTTCCGGTGAGATGTTGTTTAAGAATGTGTATATATTTTTAATTTTGTGATGTTTGGTAAGACTCAGAGAGAGAAAGAGAAAGGAAGTTCTTTTCTATGATTTGTTTGTCAACCATCAGCTGGGCATGACTTCCAGCATATAGGTTTCCCTCAATTAATGTGAGCTAATGCAGAGAAGTAGAATGAAATGAAATGATTTTAAACCCAAATTGAAATTTTGAATTTGATGACACAAAAAGATGAATAGGAGAAGGGATGCTCTTTCACTAATGTGATACTAATGAAAGGGAAGAAGTGTTCTTTTTAAAGCACCAAAATATGATTGCTTTTAGACAATAGAAGAAGAGAAGGTTCTAGGGGAGAAATTTTAATGTAAGAACCTTTTAGAAAGGAAACAAACATGAAAATTTTCACCTAGAAATGAAAGAATGCAAAGAACCCCGAATGGGTCCCATGGGCATGCCAAAATGTTTCACCTGATTCTAGATCATTTCTTCGAATGTTGTGAAACAAATAAGGGAAAAGGGCTAGGAAGAATAACTATTTGAATGCTAGTTGTAGGTTGTTGTGCACGTATGACTTCTTAATCCATAGCTGATCATGAGAGCTTCCTTTTTTCTTTGAGGAACTACCTGAAATGGAAACAAGACCACCAAATAAAAGTTAAATAATATATGTAGTGGAATGCCTAGTGTATGTTAGATCTGGGAAGTGTGATACTTCCTAGACAGTTGTCAATCAACTATTTAAAACAACTTAATGCCAATAATAAAGGGAATCATACTGTAGTTAAAATGATTTAGGTATCACATTTTTCTACAATAAGAAAATTCATTCACAACAGGTAAGCTATGACCGAATCAAGGTTAAGGTCTCTCGTCAAATACGAGATATTGGTTAGGGTACGGTTCTAGGCCATTTTAGGTATTGGGTAGAGAGTAGAAGCTCTGTTCTTGGTTTCTGGTCAAAAACATAGACACCGATGTCGCTTTAGGTTAACCAACGATGGTTATAGGTTACCGGCATCGGATAGTGATGGTAGACAGAAACTTAGTAAAAACTTGGTGGGATGATAGATCTGAGGCTAGATGAAAATGAAAGGGCAATGGCAAGGTTCGTGTGGGTCTCGGTATGCACAGAATGATTAAAACCCCGGTGTGGGTAGTTCAAGGGTATGGGTGAAGGGATGGTCAAGTTTACATGGAGGTAAATGGTGGTGGAATGGAAATCGGAGCGAGTAAACTAATAACATACGTAAAAGAATCTACCAAATGATAAATGGAAAAGTGTTGGTTAACAAAGCACTTATTGTTTGTATGAGCTTGATGTCTGGTTGGCAATGGTGGGTGATCAAATGGAAGGAACTTGATGTGGTGCTGATGCTTCCTAGATGATCCCATGAAGGTAGATGGCTTTTTGGGTTCTTCTGATGTTGGCTATGGCTGCTCTGATGCATGTATGAATGCTCATTCTACTTGCATGCAGCTCTAGTGTCGTGTCTTGTTCTCAAAATATGTGTCCATCTCTTAGAAATGTGCCAACCTAAAAATAAGGTTGTTTTGGGGGTTAAATGGTAACCGATGGTGGTTCTGGGTTGACCGGTGGTGGTTTAGGGTGACCGGCATCGATTAGGCCGGGATTTCCTAGGTTTACTAAACTGGGCAGATCCCTTTGATTTTCTGGGATCTCGTTCACTTTTATCTACACATTAGAATGGAAGCTTCTTTCTATGTAGTTAGAGGGAGTATAGGATTTGATTTTTAGGGTTTGGGTAGGTCTTAGTTAGTTATGGCAACATACTAAGAATAGGTCTTAAGGTGAGGTGACTTGATGATGTGTATATGTGAGGTGGATATGTGGGCATTATCTCAATTAGGATATTTAAATAATAAATATTGTGAGATAATGAGTTAATTTAATTTAATTAATTAAATTAATATTTGAGTGGGATGAAAGGGGCCATGGTTAGGTGAATGTGTTCAAGGTGTTTGTTTTGACGAGGGACCAAAGGGAGTGTGACCCAATTTTGGTGTCTACAGTTGGCTTGTTGTGATTTAGGTGTTGTCATTGATGTAAAATCCCATTAATGATAACTTTGGTGATGGATTAGGGTCATATGATTCTCAGATTGATTGTGTCATGGAGATTTAGGTATGTTATTCTTGGTTGCATTAGTTGATTAAGTGAGAATGCCTTGTTCTAACAAAGCCTAATCAAGTATCCTAGTTATCTTAGGTGATAGTGCATGGAGGATGGATCTTCATGATAAATTGATAATCATGTTGGAAGAATGGAGAGAATAATTATAGATTTTTTAAGAGCTCATATGCATTTTAGGGTGCATATACAAGTTGGTGACCAAGTTTCGTGCACTCATTTGGACCACATATGGGTACTAGGAGGCATGAGATTTAGTTTTAGAGATACATGAGCTCATGGATGCATATAGGTATTTTTTTCATGGTGTTATAGGTATGTTAATATCTTTTGGAGAATTTTCATGGTGAGTTGCAATGTTATTTATGTTGACCCTTGCCTAGATAGTGTAAAGCCCTAAGGGTTAGCTATGCAAACTAGATGGGATGGAGATATGGAGAGATATTTGAGGAATAAAAATTATTTGAAATAATGCAAAAAGGAGTCCTTAAAAGTGATAATTTTTATGTCATTCACAATAATATTTTGCAAGATAACTCAGATTTGGTGAACTAGGGTCCAAGAAAGGGTGCTTTCTAGCTTGAATTGCACCTTTTGATGCTCACCATAAATTTTTTTCTTTACATATGACCTTTTGGATTTCAAGGATGTTTATAAATTGAGTCTAGAATGTTTCATAAAAATAATGAGTTCATTTTGTTTTCATGTTGTTATGATTAAATGTTTAGAAGGTAAACAAATTCTTATGTGTTTGAAACAAGTGGACATAATTGATTTCTAGTGCATGGATGATGATTTGATCATGTAGAGGACTCCTCTAGGCTTACAAAAAGGTATGGTAGTAGTTTTGGTGATGAGCGGACCAAACTCAAATAGGCATGTTTCTGAAAAAAAAATTTGTTTCAAAAAGCTTTTCCAAAGGAGTTACAAAATAAATGGACATTTTTTTATCATGAGTTGTTATTGATGTCCATGGTGGTTGCGAGTTCCAAAGGTGAAATTTGGATGCTAGAAGCAACTGCTTTGAGAAGGATATGAGATAGTGGGCCCATTTAATCATATTAATCATGTTTGGTAAATATGGGAGCTTGACTAAGCATGGTTTTCTGATTAGTGTATTTTTACCATTTTAGTGATGAGGTTTTGTGGATTTTCGGTACAAGGTGAGAGGTATTTGGAATGGATGACCTATATGGGTCAAATGTGAATGTTTTTAAGTTGGTATGGTGTAACCAAAATGTGGGAAACTGACCTATTTTGAATTTGAATCAAGGAGAGGCTATAAAAGTGATGTTTTGGGTGTTATTTTGAACTAATTGTGTGATTATGAAAAGTGCAACCTAGGTGTGAGAGTTTTATAGGTATGAAGGTTGAGTTTCACACGGTGAGAGAGTGCATGAAAGGTTAATGAATGTTTGCAATAGTTTTTGCAAGTTTTTAAGCATTAAGAAGTGAAGAAAGTAAAGGATTGTGCAAGTTTGAGATGAGAAAATTTGAGCAAGGGTTTGAAGGTGTTTGGAGTTGAATCTTGTGATCACCATCATTTGAGTTGTATCGAGTGTATCTTCAAGTGATCCCTTCATAAAAATATTGTGTGATGAGTCATATTCATGCAAGTTTATTGTTGTGAGTAATATCAACAAGGATTTAGGGGTTGGTGCTATTTGTGGAGTTGGTGCCTAACAAATGAAATTTCTTAGGTCATAACATGATATTGTGTCCCACACCTTGTCCCAAAAATATTAGTGTGAGGTTGGGTGGAGTAGGTTATAAGCTATTTCATGCAAACACCCCATTCATGTGAGCCCCCTTTGATTGAAGTTCCATGCAAAGGCACGAAAAATGCCACTTACGACACGAAACGGGTTTACGTGAAGGGATGTTCGCGTGAACCGCCCTTCAATTGAACCACCTTCGCATAAAACCCTAGTTTATATATTGAATTTGACATAGAGGATCTCACTTTTCCTCAACTCCTCTCTTCACACAAATATAGAAAAAGCCAAAGCATTTATGATCCCATAGCCAACTAGGGATCCCATAGTCGACTTCCGTATGATCCCATAGCAAATGAAAGAAAACACACAAGTATGTTTAATTTTTATTTTTTTGTGAAAACATAGGACCCTAGGTTGTTGGCAATGAAACTACCTAAAAAAATGACACCTTAGGTTGTTGGCAATAGAACTACATATGTAATACTTACCCCTTTACTTAAATCTCTTGTATCATGATAAAGCTTCATAAGTTTGTCTGCTCATTGCAAATCAAATTATTTTGGAGTCTTCTTTCAATGTGCTTATTAAGTTGGCAATTACTATTTTTAGGAACCTATAAGAGTAGTCCTACAAATTTCTTTTACTTGCTATGCAAAAATTATCCGAAATAATTTCACTTTTATATGAGGTCTATTTATGACAATGATTTTTATGTTCTTGAAGTTATTATTTTCTTTCTTGAAATTTTTAAATATGATATATATCCTAACTTCTTCCCGTGAATTGTTATGATCTTCTTCATATTACTTCATTTCATTAACTAATTTCCTATTGTGCACTTAATTTTTCCTTCCCAAATATTGGTTGAGTTTTTCCAACTCCTCTTTGCTCTTTGCAATATATCCTTCTTTAGTGCCAAAAATTTCATACTAGATATTTTCAAAAATTACTCATTTCCCATTCTTTTTGTTCATTTCCGAGTTCATTTATGTCTGTTCTCCATTCATTGGTTACTTTTCCTTTCTTGTTTCTTTGAAATCCATTCTCTTTTCAATTTTCTTCTTAATATTTGTTGGAGTCCAGAATTTAAATATAATCCTACATTCTTTACATACCAATATTCTCCTTAATGTAGACCAACATATTAGTATTGTCATTGTCATCAACGTAATTACATATTTTTGTTTGTAAATGACTCTTATTTCTTATGTTCATGTGTTGATGGTTGTATCCTTATATTATGGAAATTGTATTGAGATTTTTTTGAATTCAAGATGATATTGTTCGATGATTCAATTTACAATGGTATCTTGTTTAGTTATTTTTAGGATATGACTTCCACCAAACTTATCATATATGTACATAGGTCTTCTTGAATGTACATTCTTAATAAACCCCCCAATTATGATGCCTTTTTATAGGCTAAGAAATATATTTATAACAATTTTTTCAAGTTGGGAAAATGTTACGAGGGAAAGAATGACCTAGAAATCATCTTTCCATCCTTATCACTAGAAAATATTTCATTTTTTTATATTTGACATGCCTCAATCCATAAATTTATGATAGGAATCCTTTCTGCAACATGGTAGATTACAAATTTGAAATCTTTGTGATAAAATTAAAAATTTCCAATAATAAACATAGTTTTCTATGGCATTACGATGTTTGTGGAAATATGGTTTCCTTACAAATTGAAAATATTTGTGGAAACTTGGTTTTCTGTGGCATTATAGATTTTTATGCTAGCTTGCATACAAATCTATTGTTAGTATTTTTCATTTAACATTTGTTGTTGGTTTATACAAGAACAATAAATGTATAAGGAGAAAGATCACACTGTACATAACTACATTGATTGTATCAATTGTCTCATTAGAATTTATTTTCAAATTAATGTATAATTCTAGATTTACTCTATTTTAGTTTCAGATAGGAAAATTATATGTTTCATTATTATTTTTGAAAAGAAATTTAAATTTATGTGAAATTTTATCAATTTACCTAGGTTTATGGTTTCAAAATTGTATTCTAAATTTAATTTTACTTTCATTTTTTTATAGTCATGGACTCTTTGGCTGCTAATTTTTTTTGAGAGGATGGATTTAGAGATAGAAAAATTACAATCTATTCTTGAGGATCCGACTACAGTTGGGCACTATAAAACCCATTGTGAAAACATATTGGTTGATCTTTAAAAATACAACCATTTTGAGTGTCATTCACTCAAAAATTTATGGATTCATTAAAATCAAGTGTGTTAGGCGATGTAGGATATAATGAGGTTGTACTCGACTTCCTAATAAGGAATTCGTTAAGGCGTATTGTTGGAGCAGTTATGCAATCCAACCAAAAGTAAGAGCATATTATGTAAAAAAATGTTCATGTCCCCTTTGTGCACACTTGATTTATCCTAGATATGTGGCCTCTCAAGGCCAATTTCGAATAATGACCAATTACCATTATATTTCATATTGATGTTACATGCTTTGAGGTTCACCTAAACCTAAATGTGAACTATCTATATATCCCTAATTATTACAGAAAGGGTGTGGACACATTAGCCACAAGGATAAATATCGATAGGAGGGAGCTCCTCCAATTGTTGATACATAACAACTTATAGTGAGGTGATTCCCTTTCTTAGCAGTATTTGAGGATAACGCAACACTTGTCATTATGAGTGCCCATGAGGGTGCTATAGAGGGTCTTGTGAGCATTTATTGGGAGACCCATTTGATCTTTAATGATCATGTGGGTTAGTAACTTGAGACACATAGTACTAGTAGCTGTTGACCTTTTAGAAACAATGATATATGTAGCGAGGTATACGCTCGTGCAAATTTTATTTCCCTAGATAACTTTGAGGCAATCACAAATCCCACTAGGACACATCGGCTAGGATGCATCATGATTGTCAACTTTTTTTATTCATATGAGGTGATTTCATGATACTGCAACGTTCCACTATTGGGGGTTTTAGATTTTATAGAGAAGAGCGATAGTATATCTTCAATTCGGAGTTACTATCAGTAATGCTACAATTAGACCTCCTGTTCTTGGGATCGTCACACCCGATGTTCAACACATTTCTATTCTGGTGTGTGAAAATTAAACCTTAATTTAATTAAAATTTATTTTATTTCATCATTACTTTACAATTTATTAATATTAATATTTAACATTTACTACTTTGTTTAGGATTCTTCTACAACGTGTGGCACTTCATAGCCCACACCATTTCCCCATATTCCATATACAAAGCTCTTAAATGAGCCTAACATGGTTCTTTATGTTCAGGGCCTAAGTCAACATGTCTCACTTGGCTCATTATTTGTTGGTGTTGAGGTTGTGGGTCAACATGAGACAATTTTTAGTGATGGTCCCATATATTTTGAGACACATTCCGTAGAGGTATATACATGAAGATATATATATATATATATATATATATATATATTTATAAATAATATTTAATCTAAATTGAAATTTTTAAATTAGTGAACTTTATTCAACAAACTTCGTATGAAATTCTTACATTTAATTTATTGTGTTTCACATGGATCTATGGGACAGAGATCTACACATAGTGTAGATACTCGAACATTCATCCGGATATAGATACTATGGTAATCAATAGTACAAAACTTTTATATTATTTACTCAATTAATAAAAAAATTGTTTATAAATTTTAAGATATGGTATGTTATATATAGTTTTGGATGTGTATATTTCTTTTTATTAACATGCAAGGTGTGTTAGAGCCTAGTTAGGGGTCCAGTACTTTCCCTACTCGCGCAATAGAGACTTCAATGATACATGTTGTATGAGAATTTTCATCATGTACATGTATATCTATGTGTTTACACGAGATTTTAGACATGTATATATACTCATTAGACATGATTTTTATATATATATATATATATATATATATATATATATATATATATATATATATATATATATATATATATATATATTCATTAGACATGAATTTTATTTTGATATGTAATGTAGCATAAAATTACAAATATCATCAACTTGTTCTTAGAGAACTTCCTAAATTAGAAGGGTCATTTTATTAAGAAATGTAAGATTGAACTAAGGAAACAAAAATGTCTAGTAAATTTCAAAAGAAATATTACTTTATCTCAATTACTCACTATGAATTTGATGTCAATTTTTTTAGAAAAAAAAATGCCCCTTATAACTCCAAAAATACTAGGTGCAAATCATAGAAGAAGAATCTTAAATATAATAAATTGGCTTCTATTTATCCTCTTGCATATTATGAGCGTCAAATAATTACTTCTAAAAACATTGATTGAGGCTAACTACTAAAATTTGAACGTATGAAGACCAAAATGTGAGGCTAAGAGAGATGGTATACTTATGGGTTTTACTTGTATGATTCCTATTCACTTTTCATGCATCTTTCATTGTAAGGTTCTCTTAGAAATGAGTATGTTGTGGGATGGGGAGAGAGAAAAATATAAGTTTGGGTTTCATGAAAGAGATTGGAATTGTAAGTTGTGAGAAGGATGGGATATGATTATTATAGTGTGATGTCTTCTTTTGAAAATGTCATCCTTGCATCGATTAAAGTACCAAAAAAGTTATTAATGGGATGATATTTGTAGCTAAATGCTATTTTTTTATAAATATTTTGTTTATCATCAATCACATGCACATTTACATTGTTTTCTTGTCCATGGTTGTTTAGAAGAGGCTCTACAAAAATATTAAAATATCTATTTGGAGGAGTCATTGATTGATTGGCATTTTTGTGTCAGTGTGTGCTCCTTTTATTTGGATTTGTTTGCTCTCAATGAGATCTTGATGAATGTTGAAGGATTTAATTATCTCACTTGAATAAAGTAAACATGTTATTATAGATAAAATTCTCCCAAAAGTGTTGTAACTTCTCTTTGATCATATTGGATTGTCTCATTTCTCTTTATTAAAATAATAACATTATAAAATTGTTGTTCAATAACGTTTACTATGTTTATAGTGCCATTTTTAGTTGGAAAAAGATTATAATATTCTTAAATTATATAGAAATTTGGAAGATTAAAAAATATTAGGTCCATACTTGAGAACATTTGAGCAAGTTCAGTTTTGAATTCTCTAACAACATTGCAAAACTCATGTCAAGACATAGGAAAGAAAAACCTTTTTTTTAATAATTGAAAGAAAATATCAAGAAAATACTTTGCATCTCAATATTCGATGGCTCACAAGTTATTTTTAATAACCATTGTTTTGAATCTAAACATATAAGACCACTAATATGTTCTTTTGTACTTTGCATAGTTTCAACTAATTTAGAAAATGTGACCTTCATGCCAATGTTAATTTGAAAATGAGCTAAGAAACCATCAACTCAAATTTTGATAAACAATTAATAAATTAGTGTGGAAGATTATAAAACCAATCGATAACATAATCCTTACTTGGCTTCTAGGGATTTTTTTTTGTATTTCACTATTTGATGGCTCAAAAGTTATTTTTAATAACCATTGTTTTGAATATAAATATATCGGACCACTAATACGCTCCTTTTTACTTTACATAGTTTTAACTAATTTAGAAAATGTGACATTTATGCTAATGTTAATTTGAAAATGAGCCATGAAATCATCAACTCAAATTTTGATAAATAATTGATAAATTCATGTGGAAGATTATAAAACCAATCAATAACATAATCCTTACTTGGCTTCCAGGGAGTTTATTAAACAATAGGTTATCATCATGATTTTATAAAAGAAGTGTGAAAAGATCCAATATGATGTGAAGGATCTTATTTTTCATTAAACAATTAAAATTTTAGATAAAAAAGATGGGTAGTAAAGGGTATTTCATTTGAAGTGACCCTCTTATATTCAATGATCTATATACTATAAATTATACATATAAATTCAATGATCAAATTATACAATCCTTTTTTTAAAATTCCTTGTTTAACCAATCCAAATATCTGGTCATAATCAAGTGAAATCTAGGGCACATCTTCAAAACTATCATCGTGATCTAATCCATATAAGTCATCCAAAACTAAAGGAATTTGTTTCCACTCACCTACATACCCATGTTTTTGACTATTGCACTTTTAATACAATTTTTTCATCCAATGATGACCAAAATAAGAATAATATCTTGTACAAATTGTCTATTTATTACTATCCACAGTCATCACAGAGTGAAAAGACCTATAATTAGGAATCCTTTCACATCCTTGCTTTGTCCTTTGATAAATACCTAATTAATCATGTACAAAATCATAAAATTTTAAATGTTCAAACATAAAAATTAATAAAAATAAATTTGTACATGTATGTAAACGTTTATGTGTAACTTGTAATCAATTTCACATCAAGATACATATGTTTTAAATGTGTGTACCTGTTACCTCCCAAAACACTCCGTGTGGGTTCAATCCTATAAGGTTTAAGATTGTGATGTTAAAACCCACATGAGGTTGAAGCTTGAGTTGCAAAATGTTTCTTAAACCATTCAACAATGGCATGGGAATCAAATAATCGGTCTCCCTCATAATCAAAGATTTGTTTCTTTAGTGAATGTTTGATGCATGAAACTACCATCATATTTTCCTTTCCCATGACAAATCTAAAAAAATCCATAAATGAGGTATTTTGTGATAACGATGATAGTTAATGAGTGCAAAGAAAGAATGAGAGGATTTGAATTGTGATGCGCAACCATTTGACCAAATAAAATTTTGATCTATTCGTACTCATCACCGATGAAGATATTGAAAAAAAAACAAGGTTGCACAAAGTGGGTGTCATGTTCCTTGTCATTACTTATATAGAATTGATGCTCCTTGATCACTAGATTCATATATTTACTTTCAACCCCATCAAAATCCAATTGTGCATGCCTATAAAATACTTGAACCATGATGGTAACCTATTCAGTATGATAAAATTGTGTTTGAATTTGTTTTTGATAAGAAAATGAGTAATTCTCAACAAAATCAACCATGAATAATATGGAACCGATAGGGAATTTGTCTCTATTGGTCTTGAAATGTGTAGCCTACCACTTTGCATAGTGAGAATGTTAAATGTACGAACTAATAAAACTTTAGAAACTTTTCATGAATGTAATAATTGGGATTTCCTCTTCTACCAAATCTAACCTGGTTGCATTATTTCCAAGTTGTGTTGAATATTTTATGTATTTGAACCTACAAATTCAATACATAATGGAAAACTTGTTATATCATTTGCAGTAAACATAAATATTTTCTTTATTTATTAATCACCTCCTGTAAGTCACCATTTGAACTGTGTCCATGTCTTCATTTGTTTTTGGAAATAATTTGAAGTCCCCACACTTGTCAAAAACACCTTTGATGCAAGCCATACGATCATCAAAGCATGATCATCATTTATTGTACAAATAATAGAGTCTATGAATTCAATCACACGTGCGGGGAATTTTCTAGAATCATTTGATGCTTCTCGTAACTTTCTATACCCATGAAAAAACATAGATTTTGAAATACATAAATTAAATCACATCTCATAAAACAAAATTTAATCAAATTTCTAATAAGCCTATAAATGAATGCAAACCTCAATATATGCAATATAATTTTTTGTGTACCTGATAGTGATAATCAAACTCAACGTGATATCATAAACAACCCTTTGTGAGGATATTATCAAATCACACATACCAAGGCTTCAAATTATCAAACATTCATTTTCCAATCTTAACGTCTGGATGTTCTTTTGTAAACTTGATGTACATCTCATGCTAAGATATTTCGAGCCAATGTTTTATATTTTCATCATATTTATTGCAATATATCCTTTGTTTTAAAACATCCTCACATTTGGAGATAGACGAGTCTTCTCATTCCAAAATCAAAAGTATCTTCACAATAGTGTCCTCAACTTTATCACAACGTGGATTTCTATACATTAGTGCCCAATTTTATTCCACAAAAGTAGAATTATCCAATGTCTTCCTCCTCTTTTATACCTACTAACCGTATTTCTAGACAAAGGAAATACCTTAGCAGAAGATAAAGATAACATGAAAAATATTTTCGTATCTTCAATTACAACTAAAGTTAATATTTCTCTATGATAAATACTCTTATCAATGAGACCTTTTTTTACCCAATGAAATTATTCTTCCATACATTGTGACTTTTCCCTTTAAAACTCCATGACCAATGATTCTTATGTTTCTTTCATATCAACATGATTCAAGAATGTAACAAACAAATTTTCTCTAAAGAATCGTAGTCAAATGAACAAATTCACCTTATATTCTCTCTACACTTTTTGTTGTTTTCTTTCTTGATAGTGGTTTTGTTGGGAAAATTATTTAATTTTTTGAAATCCATATTCACGAAATGTTTGAAATTTTTCTTGGGAATTAATTCCATAACTTCTGTTATCAAATCAACATACTCTTGTGCATCACGAGCTATGTCCATAAACACAATTTACAAAAAAATTAGCATGTACATGTGATTACAACATTCGTGAAAGTGTTTAATGTGATGTAATAGAATCCATTTTAACATGTTATCTTGCATCAACTAAAAATATGATAGAATAGAAGAATAATTTCATCCTAGATATATGTAATTAGTCTAGGGATCAAATTGGTTTTCAATATTTAATTTACATGCATAAAATTTATTTTTTTGGACATGTTTATGACATGTTTATATAATTTTTTAACTAAATACACTCTTGTATACATGAAATTTTATGGGTACCTCAGGAATATCCTTAAGATTGTTTTGAATATAGAAAACCACTTTTAATATGCCACAACCATTGGAATTATGTCACAAAACTAGAAATCTAAAAGCATGTATGGTATTATAAGATACATTTATAAAAGCTTGTACTATAAGTGAAATATCATATTAATACACAAGCATATATATATATATATATATATATATATATATATATATATATATACTTGGATGAAGTCATGGGTTAAGTGCACCAAGTTGGGGGCCAAAAGGGGGTCTTAAGTGGACGCATTTTTCTAAAAATAAAACAACTTCGACATGTATGAGTTTTTTTAAATAGTTACGCTCAAAATTGGAAGATGTTGTAGAAATATTAGTCGTATAATTTTGAGTCTAGTTTCTAAGCTACTAAATTTTATTGAAAACTGAAAATTTTAAGTGGGTCAAATAACTAAAATACCAACAAGTGCTCCTATTTTTGTTAAATAACATAATAGAGTGACTTGCATGCCCCCCACCATTTTTTGAGCACCATTTAGTATTTGTGAAAACCCTTTGGTAGAAACATAGCTAGGAGCATATAGTTTGTGTTAGAAAAAAATTTAGATGTATTTAGCGATATTTTTTTTTTTCTAATTTTTCTATTACATAAATTTTATGTTTTGAAAAATAATAGAGCTCTGATCGTGCTCCCACCTAACTACCTCAAAAAAATTTTTGTTAATGTGTATAGAATTACACCTAGTTTGTGCCTAATATACTTTTATTCAATTTAAACAAGTCAAAAAAAAAGATACACGAGAAAAAGATAGACATGTTTAAACTTAAAAAAATAGCTATAAAAAGGCATAGTTAGAAAATAAATAATATGGAAACCTTATATTTGTTAGAAAAATTGAAAAATAATATTTATACAAAGAAGAAACTGTGCTTTACATCGTGGTGTAATTTTATTTAAACGAATTGATCATTTGATGTTGATTTATCATGGCGAAAGTTGGATTTTTGTGTTTTTGTAAAAACACGTGGTTTGTTGTGTTTGTGCAGGTCCATTCCTCAGGCTTCAGGATCCAAACCGGATCCCAAGCCTTGAGGCATGTTTTGTAAAGGTAAAAAGCATAACGTGTACGTGTTATGCTTTGTTTATATGTTGCGGCCACCCAACGTCCCTTTCATCTCTTTCATAGGAATTCTCGCATACATTCTATTTGGTCTCGCAATTTTCGCTACATTCTTACATGATTTTTAATAGTTCATTTTGTCTCTTACCCCGCTAGTTGATTTTTTCTAATCATGGGTGATAAAAGTCGAGCTAAGGACAAGAGGGAAGTCAATATCAAGATACCATAGCAATTGGAAGAGATGAGGATAAATAAATTGAAGATAATGTAAAAACTTCATATAGGGAAAAGTACATCTCCTATATCAAATGTAGCTAATGTATTAGAAAATGGGGATGAAATACATAACGAAAAATGTAGATAATAATGATTTTGTAATGAATAATGATATTAAATTGAATGATATTGTTGGTATGGATTAAGAAAATGATATGAATCCAATTGTTGAACCCTTACCTTAGAATCCAAATGTTAATTCTAAAATTTGTATGAAAACACCGAATGGAGAAAGTAACCTTGTAAATAAATTTTCACCTATAAGAACACCTCCTTCCATTTTTCAAATAAAAATAATTCACTTAATTGAAATTGATGAAAACATTATAAAACCAATGCCTAGCAAAATGTCCGAAAGAAATGCGAGAAGAAAAGCTAGTTGAATTCGAGATAATTACTTTGAGAATTTAAATGACACAAAAAGATGTCAATTATTTGTTACATTGATGAAATTAATTAAGATGAGACCTATAATGAAGACCCTAGGGTTAAGAACATCTAATGGTGTTGATAAAAATGTGTCAATTGTTGAAAACATACATAAAACATACCAAACCGTAGGTGGCAAAAGATGCACCAAAGATAGTAATGCTACATGGTGTGTACTTACTAACTATATAGTAAGTGATAAAACAATTAATAAAATCTTGATTAGAAAAACAAGAAGTGCTTTAAATCTAAACAAGAAAACACTAATGAAAGCAATAGAGAGATGTAAATGTCTTGAGTTAGTCAATAACACTGACTATTGGGATTTCTCAAGCAGACTTCCATGAAAAGACAAGAATACATATAATATTTTAAAATAATTAATTGTAGATTTTTTGAATGAGAACACAAGGGTGTTACCGAATAGAAGAGATATAGTAAAGAGAAGAATAGTTTCTCGTAATCGTGAATCGTGTGCAAAACATTTCTTAGATATGACTCAAACACAATTGTCCTCTAAGTTTAACAATGAAAATCCACAAATTTACATTAGCCAAAGATTCTTGGAAATGAGAAAACCCTTTTATGTGAAAATCAATCACTCATGTACCACTTGTTGTTGTAGGCATCATGTTGAATTTTCAATGCATTATGATATTTTTTTTCAAATACGTTGTGTTTTGCATATTGACATCATGTTGTAGGAGTGTGGATTAAATGTCCCACCAAAATATGCAAGGGAATTTATTTCGACAATAATTTGTAAAAAATCAACTAGACAAGTTTTTATCACAAAGCATGTTTGGATGAAACGTGTAATGTATGTGGTCGCTTGCCAAATCTGAAAAGTTGTATACATGAGAAGAGTACAGATTCAATAGGAAAAGAATTGGTTGGTTTCAAAAAATATAAATCGGTGGCATATCAATTAAAATATGTAAAAGAATCTAAGAGGTGTGAGCTTGTTATAATTCAATTACCTGTATCAGAATGTATGGTCAAATTTGGAGAGAAAAGTTTTTATGAGTATGCAAGGCACACACATAGAGCTCGCTGGTTGGATGAACAATTAATGCAAAGCAAGGACAGATTCCCACTTGGTACTATTATTTCAGTAGTTGACTTCACAGAGAATTACACATTACAGCCACAAATGGAGGTTCAGTCTCAATATTATAACTCAGTGCAAGTTGCTATTTTCGTGTATATAACATTCATGCACTCTCTAGAAAGCACTGAGAAAGATCGAAAAATATTAAGAGAGTATCATTTCTACATTAATGATGATCAGACACATTCTATAGAATATGTACAAGGGTGTTTCCAGGTGTTTTATGTGAACTTGAATGAGAGGAACATTAGTTTTGATCAACATTACATTTGGTCGGACAATTGCACATCACAATTCAAGAATGCATGGATTTTTTATTGGCTAAGTAGGATGCACAAAGAAACAAATATACAACATATCTAGATTTTTATTGAGGCAGGGCATGGAAAATGAGAGCATGATGGTGCAAGAGCATGTGTGAAAAGAGCACTTGCAAGAGAAGAGTTAAAGTCCAAGGATGGTGCTAAATTTACATATGCAAAAAAACATTGTTTATTAGTGTGTCAAGAATATGGGCCATGAATCTCAAGAGAGATCAATGGTTCATAGATATTTTTGGTTGATAGAGGAACAACATCTGGGAAACTTTGAATATTGTATGATAGTTACAGGACCAACCGATATGCACTCATTACGTAGTTCGATGTAAATGCTTGGACTATTTATATTAAGTGCATGACATGTTTTTATATATAATGCATTGATTTTACGTGGAATGAATGTGAGTCACAAGAGTGGTTGGATGAATGGACTTGTAGATCTCTAATTCCACTCGAAAAACATCAAGTTCCACAAACATTACAACTTGTAGGGTCTTCGATCAAATGACAACATCACCTGAATTTGACCAAGTCTTTGATTTAGTGCAACAATGTACATATATATATGTACGTGCCATGTTTTTTATTTATAAATTATTAAATGTTCAACTCTTAATGTATTTTAAATTTGACTTCAGTTTTACTTTGTAATGTAGGGAACGTTTCTGCAGTTATTGCCACAAAATTTAACGAAGAGGGAACAAATTACTTCTTGTCTCGTTGTGTAGAGGGAATTTTTTTGACTTCCATAGTCATTGATGGTGAAGACCTTGAGTATCCCACTAGGTTAGTGGTAGTCACTGGAACTTGGCTTCGATGATATCCTATCAAAAAATTAAACACTTGGTTGTTTGAAGACTATGAAGTACATCGAAAGATACTTCACTATTCACATTTGGTTCTTGCAACAAATATTAAATTGATCAAATATCGAGGTCGGACATTAAACAAGAATTTTTGGAAGGTTTGTGAATCAGATCATGAAGCAATTATTGCTACTATTAAGAGTAGAGTTAATCCTTGCTGTTCATTGGATTGAATTTACAAAGGTATGTTCTTCATGAATTTAATTTGAATATTTACTTAAATGATTTTGTTTAAATTTTGTATGATTTGAAATTCTATTTAATTGCTTACTAACATCATTATGTAGGTTAGTGGTGCAAAAAAATATTCCACCTTCACATGGTTAGCATTGTTTGTAGAGAATATATTATTCTCGAAGTGAAGTGAAGATAAAAGAAATTAAATATTAGAAAGGAACAACAAACAAAAATTCTCATTTCACCACCTATATTGTATGAACCACCTATATTATTCAGATGATTGGCAATGGACAACCTTACACCGACATAGATTGTACTATTTCACACGTTTGAAAACAATAAGACAATGAGAGAACATTTCTACATCCCATGAAGTCTCGAGAAATCACCTCTCGAAGATATAACATGTTTTTATCTTGGGAATCTTAAGGGATGACGCTCGAATGAGGTATCTCAAAATAATGGGGAGTTTAGGGAATCAAAGAAAATTCTCCCCTAGCATTTACCTAGTCACCTCAGCGTGTTGGCTTAGTCGAGTTTGGTGCCAAGATCTTCTATTTGCAAAGTTTGCATCCTGACACTTACACCGAATTAGACTGCAATATTTCATGCATTTGTAAACAAGAGTACAACGAGAGAACCAAATCATGATGGATAAAACCATGAGAGGATTTCGTAGAGGGTCCCGACATGGAGGTTTCAGATTTGATGAGATGTCTCTAGGTGCCATAGAGTCTAAGAAATCACGAGGAGATCTTAAGGGACTATGCCCAGGACATGGTAGCCTGAAAGTTTGAGGAGCGTAGCGAGCCAAAAAAATCCTTCAATAGCATTCACCAAGCCATCCAAATGTTTTTCGTAGACGGTGTGGTCCCATGAGCTACCGTTTGAAAAATATAGCGTTTGATAGCCTTACACTAACTCAGACTACACTATTTCACATGTTTGCAAACTATAGGACAATGAAATCACCGAAAGTATATGGATAAAACCAAAAGAGCCTTTTGTAGAGGGCCCTGACATGGAGGTTTTTGATCTAACGAGACGTCTCTCGGTGCCACAGAGTATGAGCAATCACCTATCTAAGATATAGCCTATTTTGGTCTCGGGGATCTTAACGAACTAAACCCCGATAAGGTAGCTCAAAAGCACAAGGAGCATAGGAAAAAAAAAAAAATCCTCTACTTGCATTCAACAAGCCATCCATATTGTTTTACGTATATGGTTCGGTCCCATAAGCTACTGTTTGAAAAATATAGTGTCTTGCAGCCTTACACTCGACTCAGATCGCACTATTTCGCTCGTTTGCAAACAATAGCACAACGAGAGAAAAAATGGATATGGATAAAATTATAAGAGGCTTTCGTATAGGTCCCCGACATGAAGGTTTTAGATATTATGAGACATATCTAGGTGACACGAGTTCGAGAAATCATATGTCGAAGATATAGCATATTTTAGTCTCAGGGCTCTTAAGGGACTATGCCCGGACGAGGTAGTCCGAAAGCACGGAGAGCATAGGGAACCAAAAAAATCCTCCCTAGGCTATTCGAATGTGTTGGCGTAAATGGTTTGCTCCCACAAGTTACCATTTACAAAATATAGCATTTGACAACCTTACATTAACTCATACTACACTATTTTACATGTTTACAAGAAATAGGACAACAAGATCACTTTGAAGGATATGGACAAAACCGTGAGAGGCTTCTGTAGAGAGCCTCGACATGGAGGTTTTAGATTTGATGAGACATCTCTAGGTGTCATAGAGTCCGAGAAATCCCCATCCAAGATATAGCATTTTTGTTCTCAAAGTTCTTATGGGACTACACTCGGACAAGGTAGCCCAAAAGCTTGAGGAGCATAGGCAACCAAAAAAACTCCACTAGCATTCACTGTGCCATATAGATGTGTTGGCACATATGGTTTTAACTCATGACCTAACGTTTGCAAAATTTAGCGTCCCACAACCGTACACCGACTCAAAACTACACTATTTCACACATTTGCAAACAATAAGAAAACTAGATCACCAATAGGATATGGATAAAACTATGAGAATATTTTTATAGGGCCAAAACATGGAGTTTTTGGAGCTAACGAGATATCTCTAGGTGCCACGGAGTTTGAGAAATCACTTGTCGAAGATATAGCGTGTTTTGGTCTCAGGGCTCTTAAGGGACTACACCCGAATGAGGTAGCCAAAGCACGGGGAGCGTAGGGAACCAAAAAAATCATCCAATAGTTTTCACCAAGCCATTTAGACATGTTGGCATGGATGGTTCAAATCCCACGAGATACCATTTGAGAAATATAATGTCTAACAACCTTAGACCGACTCGAGACTTCACTATTTCACGTGTTTACAAACAATAGGACAACAATATCACTTTGAAATGATATGTATAAAACTGCAAGATACTTATGTAGAGGGCCCCGACATGGAGGTTTTAGATCTAACAAGAAATCTCTAGGTGCCACAGAGTCTGAGAAATCACCTGTCATATATATAACATGTTTTGGTCTCGGGGTTGTTAAGGGACTAGCCCCATATGAGGTAGCTCGAAAGCATAGGGAGCATAGGGAACCAAAAACAATCCTCCTCAAGTGTTCACTGTGCCATCCAGATGTGTTGAAGTACACAATTAGGTCCCGTAAACTACTGTTTGCAAAATATAGCGTCTGGCAGCCTTACACTAACTCAAACTACACTATTTTTCTAATTTGCAAACAATAGACAACAAGATCACCAAAAATATATTGTCAAAACCACAAGATTGTGTTTTAGAGGGTACTAACATGGATGTTTTAAATATGATGAGACATCTCTAGGTTCCACAGTAGTATGAGAAATCACTGTTGAGGATATAACGTGTTTTGGTCTCGGGCTCTTAAGGGATTACACCTAGATGAGGTAGCAAAGCACGAGGAGTGTAGGAACCAAAAAACTCCTCCAATAGCATTCACCATGCCATCTGAATTTTTTTGGTGCGAGACGGTTTGGTCCCATGAGCTACCATTTGAAAAATAAAGCATATTGCAGCCTTACACTAACTCAAACTACATTTCGCACATTTGTAAACAATAGAACAACAAGATCACTGCAAGAATATGGATAAAACCGTAATATGATTTCATATAGGACCCCGACATGGAGGTTTTAGATATGATGACATGTCTCTAGGTGCCACAGATTCGAGAAATCACTTGTCAAAGATATATGTATCCAATAGGACAATGAGAAAGTTACCTTACAAAGGACTTAGACTACACTGCTTTCACGGGTTTGAAAACAATAGGACACCAAGTTGAAAAAAAGGATATGGGAAAAACCACAAGAGGCTTTCATAGAGGGCCTCGACGTGGAGGTTTTGGATCTAAAGAGATATCTATAGGTGTCATAGAGTCAAAGAAATCACTTGTCCGATCTAAAACCTCCATGTCAGGGCCCTCTATGAAAGCCTCTCACGCTTTATCCATCTCCATTATGTTCTCTCGTTGTCGTATTTTTGTAAACATGTAAAATAGTGTAGTCTGAGTTAGTGTAAGGCTTCCAAATGCCATATTTTGTAAATGGTAGCTTGTGGGACCCAACCATCTGCACTAACACTTCCGGATGGCCTCATGAACACTAGCAGAGACTTTTTTTTGGTTCCCTATACTCCTCATCCTTTTGGGTTACCTCATCCGGGCGTAGTCCCTTAAGATCCTTGAGACCAAAACATGCTATATCTTTGACGGGTGATTTCTTAGACTTTTTGGAAATTAGAGACATCTCGTTAGATAAAAACCTCTATGTCGACCCTCTACGAAATCCTCTCATGGTTTTATCCATCTCCTTTCGGTTCTCTCGATGTCCTATTGTTTGCAAACACACGAAATACTACAATTTGAGTCATTGTAAGGATGTAATATGCAATAATTTGCAAATGGATGCTCTTGGCACTGAACTGACTACGTAAACAAAGGTTGATGTGGCTAAGTAAATGCTTGGGGAGGATTTTTTTGGTTCCCTACACTCCTCGTGCTTTTGGGCTACCTTGTCCGAGTATAGTCCCTTAAGGGCTCTACGAATAAAACACATTATATCTTCGACAAGTGATTTCTCAGACTTCATGGGACCTAGAAACGTCTTGTCAGATCTAACATCTCATCTTAGAATTCTTGTTCAATGACTATATTTTCTTAAGAGTGAATTTGATAGGGTAATGTATAAGAACACACGGGAGTTATCAATCGCCTAGTAAATCATTCTTTTTAGTTCCGAATGATAATTAGCTAGCCTACAACTTAGTGACCTTCCATTCATTGATAATTTATTCTATGATAAATTCATGGATGCTTTAAAAGTTACTTCAAAAGGATAGGGGTATTCATCAAGCCTAGAGAAGAGTGTGATGTGATTTCCAAGTAAATTGAAATGCCTATGGATTTAAAGGTAATAACATGAATTGGACATGATTAGATGATCAAGAATCTCATTGAGTGTCCATTCATCAGAATCTCATTGCATTTGGAGACATTCTCAAGCATTGGAGTAATGCATATGGAGAGACATTCTCAAAATGCCAAAAGATGAAAGGCATCAAATGTTGATGACTCTCGTGTGTTTTAATAGGGAGAAGACATTTAAAACATAAGACATATATATTTCCTAATCATAAAAAAATATCCCTCTCTTGGCCTTTCTCAAAGAAGGTACTCCTTAGACGAATATGGAGATATATGAGATGACTTTGGATTGTCCGAGACCATGCTACAAGTCCTCTTCCACCAAATACTTGCCTCGTAAATGAGCTTCGTAAATGCAAACAATGTTTCTTTTATCAAAACTTAATTTATATATGTTTTCAACATGTATTTAAGACCATGACAGAATGAAATTATTTAGATAAATCACTAACTTACCACAATTTTTCGATCACACTTGAATCTGCATCTCACGATCGATGAGTCATCAAGAGCTCCCGGAGTATGAATGAGGATACAAAGATGACAAGATGAAGGGGTTAAAGTTCCCTACATACACATAAGATCAAAAAATCTAACATCAAAATTAGTGAAAATAGAACTAAGTACATTTATGCGTAATGAAAATATTTTAACTAATTTTATCAATATAAAACTATTGTTTTTAACCTACCACACATGTGAATCAAATGAACAGGCATCTATATGTCGTAGGTAACTCCTACATATACACAATGAATGACATTATTAACATAATTTAATAATTCAACAATGAAAGACATTACTAACATGTAATTTAACATAATATGAAATACATGAGAAATTTAACAAAAATTACATGTTGTTCAAGAATACCTCGGTGAGTTGTTGCGCAGATGAAATCGCAAGGGTAACACCTTTCTCTACTTGGTGCATGTATGGTGGGGTGTCTAGTTAATTCAACATCTTTTCAAGCATGTATCACGTGAGTTAGATGAACATATAAGAACATACATATATTTGACTTCAAAACTAATATATATATTATATATAAATATTATATATATATATATATATATATATATATATATACATGCATGTATGTGAAAATTTTACACAATTAATATTCTAAATTATTTCTATCAATGTATGTGTACACATGGTTCTCACCGCCTTTGGTCGGGATGAAGATGTGCCTCCAGGCATTGTAATATCAATGCATGTACATGTACAAATAGAATTATTTTAAAATTTAACATATTTAAGTAAATCAAGTACTCAACTTTTGTAACACATATAATAAAACATAAAAATACCTACGAAGGTGACATCGATGACTCGTAGTCCAAATGTATCACTCAAAGAGGCATCGACATAGTGACATTATCATGTGTACCCCTAACACCAACTCCACATAAATCAAGACGCATGAAATTATCATCCTCCTCGGGCCCCAAACATATGCCACCATATGACAAGCAAAGATGTGGCCTCATAATTGTAACACCGCAAAAATTTCGTTCTAAGAACTTGCTTCAAACAAACGCTTAACGTGAAAATGTGACTAATTTTTTTTTTTTTAAGAGGGAAGTTACGGTACAAGAATGATGCAAGGGTGCTCTACCTTTATGGTTCGTTAAATTACTTACATTACTTAACTTAGATTGAAGATTGAGAAACCAAGTCTATTCATTAGGTACATTTTCACAAAAACTTGTAGGGTACATTAATCAACAGTCATAAGGAAGGTAACATGGTTTAATTCATTTAAATAAGTGTCTTCTACTCTTTCCATTAAGCTCAATCCTAATAAGGTTAACCTTATACTCAACTATTAAATTCATTTCTTTAATAATTTAAAGAACCCCTTTTAATACAATCCTACACAACTAAGGTCCTAAGGACACCACACCACTAGGTAATTAAAAGACCCCACTCACCCATCTACACATACCCTTAAGGTTTGAAAATAAATATTTAAAATTACTTTATTCTTTAAAAAGATAGGGTCAATTCTCCACCCTTAGATCAAAACCATCTTAGCCACTAGATCCTAGGGTTCCTAACTTAGCCCTAAAATCCTTCTAAAAGTCTATTAAAACCTTTTCTTATTCTAACCTTCTCTCGATGGTTCAATTTCTTTTGCTAAATTTTCAGGTTGGAGAGAAGGAATCCATGAGAACAAAAGGGAAGAAACCATGGAGGATTATTCAAGAAGATTTAGTTTAGATTTAGCTTATTTAGCCTTTTATTTATGTAATTTATTTCTTTCAAGGATTGGGAGGAGTTTCCTCCTCCAATCTAGTTTTTATTTCAAGATTTTAGTGTATTGGGTTTTAAATTTTGGGCAAAACCCTACCACCTTTGATATAAATGAAGAAATGCTTTTAGATTCACCATTAGAGAGTTTGATGTCACACCCCTATGTATTCATCTTTATTTACTTGCTAGAAGAATTATTTTTAATTGTTTTACACTTAAGAATTAGAGAAAATGGTTAACTTTTACGTATAGGTACGGATCCACGGAATTTTGTCATAAGTGATAGGACCACCGCCTTGCGCAGGGTGACAAACACAGGACTGCTGCCCTGGCTGGGTGACAAACATAGGACCACCACCCCGGGCTGGGTGAAAACATAGGACCACCGCCTTGGGCCGGGTGAAAAACACAGATCGCCACCCTAGGCCGGGTGACAACATAGGACCGCCACCCCGATCGGGTGACAAACACAGGACCGCCGCCCTGCATAGGGCGGCGGTCCTGTTTCTGAAAAATAGAACCTTAAAGCCGAGATTTTTACAAAAACTTAAAGTTTCTAAAGGGTGTAAAAATGCATCCTTGATTTGTTTTTATTTATTTCAAGTTCCAGATTTGATATTTATTGCTCATTTATTCATTTCTTAGCTAAATCTATTCATTTTATGTGTTTTCTTTTCTATTAACTTCATCTACTTACAAGAATAATTTCTCTTTGTTTAACTAAGCCTTTCTTTTCATTACAAGCAAAAAAAGGAATATAAATCTATTTCATTCTTTAGTCATTTTCTACTATAAAAACAACATTTCTACATACCATGCAATCTAACTTATTTTCTCTTCCATTTTACTACAATGTTCATTCCTTCAAAATAACCATATTCACTTTGTTTTCTATAAAATGATATTTTGCAACAAAACAACTTATAACAATCTCTACATTTTCTTCTTTCTCATATTTACAATACAATAACTACTTAATGCAAATATACTTTCTTTTCCATTGTATAGTGGATCAATCTTTCAATACATTCAAGATTTCAACAATGTGAAAATGCTTTCTTTCCTACTTGCAAACTAACTTTACAATAACATTCTTCCTTCTTTCTTTTCCCATTTATTTATTTCACATGCAATGCAATAACAATAACAACAATAGGATAGCAACTTTCTTTAACAATGTCATTACAATTTCCTCCACTTGAAATGGGAGTCTCTACAAAATATAATGAAAGAGTGAACAACATTGATACAATTTCTTACACTCTAAGTGGGTAAAATAAAAAGGTAGTTTTCACATGGTCACCAACAAAATCCAAGCTCCAAGTACCAACAAGATAGCTCCTCCAAAAATTTTCTTGATTCACAACAAAATAAGGGGAGAGACAACACTCTCCTCCCAACCAAGATACCCAATGGAGAAGAGAAGGCATTCTCTCCATTGGCCCCCGAGCCCCAACCACATTACAATGGGATAAAATTCAACTCATGGCAACTACTAGCTTCCACAAAACTTAACATATAATTTCACATTAATTCCATATTCATTCAAACACAAACAACAACTCAACAAGAGGAAAACAATCAAAACAACAAAGTCACAAGGCTTATCAAGAAAGCCAAAAGAGTAAGACCTATGGGGAGACCACTTATGCCTCCCATGGGAATGGGTGACACCTAAAAGGAATCCAATGCAAAACAAAAACCCCTAACAACTCTTATGCCTCCCTCAAGTACCCCTTATCCCTCCATCCACTCTTATGCCTCCCTCAACTCTTATGGCTCCCTCAAAGTAAGAACAAGAAGAAATTGTAAGAATTTCTCATACTAGGTGGGCACCCAACCCAAAATCCCTCCTCAAGAACATGATCTCTTATGCCTCCCTCAAATAAACTCTCCATAGTCTCCTCCCACTTCCAACTTAGGCATTCTACCCATACCCAACAAGCATTTCAAAAAAACAACAACATTCAACAAACATATACACACATACATGTAACAATAACATAATATAAACAAAGGTGAAGCTCCTACCTTTCCATGGTAGAGCTTGTTTCAAGTATGAAGTTCCAAACTCCTCTAAAGAAAATCCACAAACTCCCTCAAAAATCCTCCCACTCTCCAAAAATTCAAGAGACTAAAAATGATCATCCAACCCCAAAACAAGCAACAAGAATTCAATAAATAGAGAAAGGAGAGGGAGGGGTGATGTGGCTCCAAGTAGGATGCCACCTCATTTCCTCTCCACTCCACATCACTTGGTCAACCTCATATTCCAATGCATAATTAATGAGTGGTTGGAGGAATGACAAGCACCTTACACACTCCATCTAAGCCCACTCCCCTCAAAGGACAAAATTAAATATTTGAAAGGAAGTGCAATTAACATTTTACCTTTTTATCCCCCAAAACACCTAAAAGAGCCTAAATTTGACCTCCCAACCCATAGGTAGGGTTGGCATGGGCTTTTAAGAGGTGTGGGACAAGTTTGACTTGTCCCACAAGCTTCCAAATTTGGCCTCTAAGGCCAAATTCGAGTTTCCCATGTGGGGTAGAGTGTGCTACACTCAAAACTCAAACACACATCACTCAACACAAAATCCAAAGTAAATCAAGCCTAATAAATGAACTCCTTTTTGGTCACATCTTTTAATTAGTTTAAAAAAATTCAAATTAACTTAATTAAGACACTACAACCCATGACTAATAAAGGGGTAAACACCAATCCAAAAATATAAATAATAAAACAAGTAAAATTTCACTTACTAAGAGGAAACACATACTAACATAATAGAAAGGGAAAATTAAAACAAAACAACACATGACCCCTAGGTCACAATTTTCCCCTAACCAAATAATTCTAACACACACACAATTACATGTTGCCACAGTGACCCTAGTTGGATTCTTCTTGAATTACAATGTGGTTGGTCTCCACTCCCCGATATTGTTGTGAATATAATATACCTGCAAAACAGAGAATACCTCCTTTGGCCTCGTGGCCACATTAAAACATTCATGCCAAATATACAATATAATCTAAAATCAACTATACATGAATTACTATCATCTATGCAAATATGATATCACTTACAATTTATAGCACATTTCTATTCCACATTTCATCTATGTCAAAATGATCATCACATTAATCCAATTATCAAGATCTACCCAATATGACTAAATATATCACATGTCAGAATTAAAGATAAATAACCATGTCAAAAGTATACCAATATCATCATCAAATGTCTCCAGTAGACCATATGCATCATATAAGGATCAAATCAATAATAGTTTAATGTCTATGATATCTACTAGCATGCTAAATCAAAGAAGCTATAATAAATCCATAAGTGAAGTAACCAGTATTGAAAACAACAAATCAAAATGGTGTCGAAGGGAAGTGGGCACTACATCCCCCTCCCCTTAGACTCGACTTCCTCCTGAAGTCACTGGAAAAGGTGTGGAAACTATCCTCGTAGCAAAGTAGCATCCTCCCAAGTAGCTGCGCAGCCTCCATATCTCTCGTCCCACTGACCCGAACCTCGATCATTCTCTACCACGAAGGCCCGGGGTCTTACGTTCTATAATGCACATGCGCTCCACCATCACTTGCCCCCGATCCTCGCACTCCGTAATGCGGTCCAATCTAGCATGTGAGAAGGATCAGAAATATATCTCCTAAGCACATAAATGTGAAACACATCATGGACATGAGACAAGCTAGGTGGCAATGCTAGATGGTAGGCCAGGGGACCGAGGCACTCCAAGATCTCAAGGGACCCACAAACCTAGGAGCAAGCTTAGAACCTTTTCCATAACGGATAGGGCTCTTATGCGGTCTAACACAAAGAAACACCTTCATGCCCACCTCAAAACTATGATCTATCCTATGTTGGTCTCGCATACTTCTTCTATCTGTCTATCTTGTGCCTCCTACAATCTCTATCTGATCAAGGTAACCTGCTGCTCCATATCCTATAATAATGTTGGCCCAAGGGAAACCCTGTCCTCAATCCTGTCCCAACTAAGAGGTGTCATGCACTCTCTACCATATAATTCCTGAAAAGGAGCCATGCCTATAGAACTCTGGAAACTATTATTGTAGGAAAACTCCACCAGGTATAGGTACTCCTCCCATCTCACCTAATGATCCATCACATACATCCTGAGCATATCCTCTAAAATCTGATTCACCCTCTCTATTTGTCCATCTGTCTCAGGGTGATAAGTGTGCTGAAATTAATCCTCATCTCGAGGGCATATTGCATGGTAGTCTAGAAATGGGAAGTGTAAAGAGGAAAGCAGTCACAAATGATCTTCCACAGAATCCCATGCAATCTGAAAATATTGTCAAGATATATATGTGCCAATGCACTAGCTATATAGGTGGTCTTCACCGGAGAAAAATGAGCTACTTTCGTCAATTTATCCACCGTGACCATGATGGCATCATGGTGGTATCTCGACATAGGTAACCCAACAATGAAGTCCATAGAAATGGTGTCCCATTTCCACTCCAGTATGGCGTGAGGATAGAGAAGGCCAGTTGGATGCTGATGCTCGGCCTTCACCCTCTGGAACTCTAAATAACATGACACAAACGAGGCCACGTCTCTCTCGAAGTCCTCTCCAAAAATACAACTGTCTCAAGGTGGCGTGCATCTTCTTCACCCCGGGATGGACTGAATAAGGCACACGATGAGCCTCTGAAAAAAATTTCATGTCTCAAGTCTCCATCTCTGGGAACATAAATCTAACCTCTGTGCCTGAGAAGACCATCTTCCTCTAGTGAGAAACCATCAAACTTCCCTTCAAGGGGCCTCTGGGACTCGATCTCTACTCTCGCTGCCATGTAGAAACTATCAAGAGGAAGCTGCTGAAGGATCCTACTCCACAAATTTGTGCCTACTAAGTGGCCATACTCATATGTCTCCATCTACTCAAGGTGTCTGCAACCACATTCTCCTTCCCCTTCACATGCTCTATCTCCATGTCATACTCACAAAGTAGCTCCATCCAACGCTACTGATGAGCATTTAAATTGGGCTGCATGAAGAGGTGGCGAAGACTCAAGTGATCAGTCCTGAGTGTGAATCTCCGACTAAGAAGAAAATTCCTCCATCGGACCAAGGCATGCACAACTACTGCAAGCTCAAGATCATGAGTCAGATAATTAAGCTCATAATCCTTGAGTTTGTGAGACTCAAAAGCCATAACTCTACCCTCCTGCATCAGCACTCCTCCAAGGCCTGCCAAAGAAGCATCTGTGTAAACGTAGAACTCACCATGAGGATCTGGTACTGCAAGAATAGGTGTTGTAGTGAGACACTCCTTTAGTGTCTTGAAGGCCTGCTCACATCTGTCTGACCAATCAAAATTCTTCCCTTTCTACTGAAGAGAAGTGATAGGGTGCGCAATCTAAGAGAAATCCTGAACAAATATCCTATAGTAACCTGCTAATCCCATGAAGCTACACACCTCTGTCACAGTAGTGGGTGATGGACAATCCATAATTGATCTAATCTTGGAAGGATTGATCAGTGATACCTTCCCCGAAATGATGTGGCCCAAATATCGCACCTCATTCTGAAATAACACACACTTCTCCAAGTTCCCATAAAGGTGCTACTCGCAAAGACACTTTGAAGAACCTGATGAAGGTACTTCTCATGATCCTTATGTGTGCATGAGTAAACGATAATGTCATCAAGAAAGATGAGCACAAAGTGTTCTAGAAAAGTCCTGAATACCCCATTCATCAAACTCATAAACACTGGGGGAATTTGTCAACCCAAAAGGTACCACTGTGAAGTCGTAGTGGCCATATCTCGTATGGAACACGGTCTTATGAATATCCAGCTCTGTAATCCCGAGCTAATGGTACCTGACTTAAGATCTCTCTTGGAGAAATTGTAGCCCCGCTCATCCGATCAAATAAATCATCAATGTGTGGAAGGGGGTAATGATTCTTGATCGTTACTTTATTTAGATGACATGATAGTTAATACACAACCAAAGAGATCCATACTTATTCTTCACGAAGATCACCAGTGCACCCCAAGGGGATACACTAGGATGGATTAGGCCTTTCTCCAAAAGGCCCTCAAGCTGTAACTTGAGCTCACATAGCTCAGGAGTAATCATCCGATAGGGTGCTCATGAGATAGGCTCTACACCCGGAACTAGATCTATATGGAAATCTATCTCATGTGGGGGACGTAACCCTGGTAGCTCCCCTGGAAACACATCAGAAAAATCTGTCAAGATGGGATGGTCATTGAGGGATGGTCCACTTGACTCATCCTCTGATCTATCACTAACCGTAACAGCAAACAATTGACAACCACATCACGCACACCGCTTAAGCTACATAGTGGAGATGGCGCGAATGGAAACGACCCTCCTAATTCTTGATATCACCAACTCCACTCCAAGATGATCTATGCAGGTAATAGTCTTATGGTAATAGTCCAGTCTAGCTCTATGAGCAGACAACCAGTCCATGCATAAAATGACACCATAAGATCCTAATGGAAGGATTCAAAGATCTAAAGTACCGTGAAGGGTGTCAAATCCACTACATAATCCTTAACTAGGAGTCTACAAAATTTTGGATCCCAAAGCCATCTCAATGTCCCAACTACGGCCCTGCCTAACTACCACTAGCCTACAACACTCTACTAAGGATGGTGCAATAAATGAATCAGAAGAACCAGAATCAAATAATATAGAAGTGGAAATACCACCAATACTACCTTCCATCTCAATCACGGTACTATGGTGCTTAGCCTGGTGGTTCTCGACCGTTGTGTAGATCTCGATGAATCCATGTCATATCTCCAACTGTAGGCTCTGAGCTCTGCATCTTATCCTTGTTAGGGTTTTGTGGGCAATCTCTCCAATGATGTCCAATAACACCACAACCATAACATCTTCCTGGTCCCCTCCAGTGTGATGCAGCTCCAGCCAGTACTTTAGATGTCTGAGCTGTGGATCTTGATGATCCGGATATGGACTACCAAGGTCTATGATGACGGGATCAGGTTGACTGAGCTCTCAGTGCACCCTGTGTTCTAGCGGGACCCCTAGGAGGAGGCCCTATACTCTGAACTCTCGTGCATCAAATCTATGAGGGGCTCGTAAGGTGGGTGGGTTTCTTGTCAGGCTTGTGCTACTATGGTGGCCTAAAAGAAGCCTGTCTTGAACTCTTTCCACCCCATGGAGGGGGAACCGACCCCTTCGACCTACCATCCTACATCTGCTGGATACGACTCTGAACTCTATCTTTAGCCTGTTGCGTCTTTCCCCATGTCTCCTCTATAATATAGGCCTTCTCCATGGCCTCTACTAATGTATGTGGGTAGTGAATGCACACTCGCCACCCAAATCCAAGTTCAGGCCCCTGATGAACTTGTGAATCATACCTACTCATCCTGCATATAGTTGATGTACTGGAGTAGATCCAGAAATTGACTCTCATACTTAGCTACAGTCATAGATGCTTGACGAGGTCATGAAACTCATGTATCCGCTACTGTATAAACCTCTTGGGAAAATACCTGCTCCTAAAACACTTCTTAAATAGCTCTCAGGTGACTGTCTCCAAATCAACATGGAGCTTCTACTCCTCGGTCCTCCACCATACTCCTACTCCATCCCTTAGAAGATGGATTGCAACATGAGCTTTCATGTTGCTAGTACAAAGGATAGAGCTTGAAGCATCTTCTCAAGCTCACCAACTAGGCCTCTTCCTGAAAACCACCTGTATCACCCAAATAGTGAGATGGTCATAGCTTCAAGATCTCCCTGATATGGTCTGCAGCTAACTTCTGATGACTCCTAGGTCTATCCGTATGATCCTCCCTCTGTCTAGGGCTCTGAGACGTATCCCTATGTCCTGATATCTTGTCCCCATGTCCTCTCTGTGGTGACTCTACCCTAGCCAACTCCGCGTGGAAGTTCTCTACCCTATGCTCCTCGCTATGTCGAGGGGATACCTAGGCATCTACTGACGGCTCCATGCCATGTCTAGAAAATCATCCTCCCAAGGGCTCTCCACGTATGGTGGCATTGATGTCCCAAGCATCTCTAAAATCTAAGGTAGAATGGCTGCTACATCTTGCTATAGCGGTGGTATATCTAGGTCTATCTGGAAATACCCCTCACCCAATCCGCGCCTCCTGCATAGATCAAGGCGAGAGTTAGTTCATTTTTCTAGGTCTTGTTTCAGTTTTCTAAGTTTTCTATTTAATACAATTTTAAGACATTGTGGTTTTCTAGATTTAAAAGAATCAATTTGCACTAGGTTAAATGTTCATGTTTCATGTTTTCTAAGTGTGCCCAAGGGTCCAAGATTTGAACCCATGGCTATGATATCAAGTGTAACACCCACAAAAATGTCATTCCAAGAATTTGCTTCAAACAAACGCTTAAAGCGAAAAATACGATTAATTTTTTTTTAAGAGGGAAGTTACGGTACAAGAATGATGCAAGGGTGCTCTACCTTTATAGTTCATTAAATTACTTACATTACTTAACTTAGATTGAAGATTGAGCAACCAAGTCTAGTCATTAGGTACATTTTCACAAAACTTGTAGGGTACATTAATCAACAGTCATAAGGAAGGTAACATGGTTTAATTCATTTAAATAAGTGTCTTCTACTCTTTCCATTAAGCTCAATCCTAATAAGGTTAACCTTATACTCAACTATTAAATTCATTTCTTTAATAATTTAAAGAACCCCTTTAATACAATCCTACACAACTAAGGTCCTAAGGACACCACACCACTAGGTAATTAAAAGACCCCACTCACCCATCTACACATACCCTTAAGGTTTGAAAATAAATATTTAAAATTACTTTATTCTTTAAAAGATAGGGTCAATTCTCCACCCTTAGATCAAAACCATCTTAGCCACTAGATCCTAGGGTTCCCAACTTAGCCCTAAAATCCTTATGAAAGTCTATTAAAACCTTTTCTTATTCTAACCTTCTCATTTGGTTCAATTTCTTTTGTTAAATTTGCAGGTTGGAGAGAAGGAAGCCATGAGAACAAAAGGGAAGAAACCATGGAGGATTCTTCAAGAAGATTTAGTTTAGATTTAGCTTAGTTAGCCTTTTATTTATGTAATTTATTTCTTTCAAGGATTGGGAGGAGTTTCCTCCTCCAATCTAGTTTTTATTTCAAGATTTTAGTGTATTGGGTTTTAAATTTGGGGCAAAACCCTACCCCCTTTGATATAAATGAAGAAATGCTTTTAGATTCACCATTAGAGAGTTTTGATGTCACACCCCTATGTATTCATCTTTATTTACTTGCTGGAAGCATTATATTTAATTTTTTTACACTTAGGAATTAGAGAAAATGGTTACATTTTATGCACAGATCACGATCCGTCGAATTACTCACATAAGTGATAGGACCGCTGCCTCGTGTAGGGTGACAAATATAGGGCTCGCCACCCTGGTTGGGTGACAAACACAAGACCGCCACACTACACAGGGTGGTAGTCCTATTTTTTAAAAATAGAACCTTCAATCTAAGATTTTTACAAAAACTTAAAGTTGCTAAATGGTGTAAAAATGCATCCTTTATTTGTTTTTATTTATTTCAAGTTCCAGATTTGATATTTATTGCTCATTTATTCATTTCTTAGCTAAATCTATTCATTTTATGTGTTTTCTTTTCTATTAACTTCATCTACTTACAAGAATAATTTCTCTTTGTTTAACTAAGACTTTCTTTTCATTACAAGAAAAAAAGAATACAAATCTATTTCATTATTTAGTCATTTTCTACTATAAAAACAACATTTCTACATACCATGCAATCTAACTTATTTTATCTTCCATTTTACTACAATGTTCATTCCTTCAAAATAAGCATATTCACTTTGTTTTCTATAAAATGATATTTTGCAACAAAACAACTTATAAAAATCTCTACGTTTTCTTCTTTCTCATATTTACCATATAATAACTACTTAATGCAAATATACTTTCTTTTCCATTGTATAGTGGATCAATCTTTCAATATATTCAAGATTTCAGCAATGTGAATGTGCTTTCTTTCCTACTTGCAACTAACTTTACAATAACATTCTTCCTTCTTTCTTTTCCCAGCTTATTTATTTCACATGCAATGTAATAACAATAACAACAATAAGATAGCAACTTTATTTAACAATTTCATTACAATTTCCTCCACTTGAAATGGGAGTCTCTACAAAATATAATGAAAGAGTGAATAACATTGATAAAATTTCTTACTCTAAGTGGGTAAAATAAAAGGTAGTTTTCACATGGTCACTAATAAGAATCGAAGCTCTAAGAACCAACAAGATAGCTCCTCCAAGAATTTTCTTGATTGAAAAAAAAGGGGAGAGGAAACGCTCTCCTCCCAACAAAGATACCCAATGGAGAAGAGAAGCCATCCTCTCCATTGGCCCCAGCCCCAACCACATTACAATGAGAGAAAATTCAACTCATGGCAACTACTAGCTTCCACAAAACTTAACATATAATTGGACATTCATTCCATATTCATTCAAACACAAACAATAACTCAACACTTATATGGTGACTCCATAGAATCTAATTTTAGATCAATACAAAACTTTTCAGTACAACATTATTCAAGCATCATCATATTTTTCAACTACGGTTTTTAGGTATTTCTCAAGAAAATAAAACTAGTTATTTTGATGTTATCCATTGTTTTCTTGAACAATGCACTGCTTTTTCATAGTTTCAGTATTTTATGAGGTCCCACAACCATCAATCCTTATTTTTAGTAGTATTATCACCAAACTAACATCCGTTTTATCCATTTTGTCCTTAAAGACTAGTTACATAACCCCTATCGAATGAATATCCTTATGACCTGAACCTTGGAAATCAGTATGATTGTCAATATGATGATCATTACATTGTTCAAGGTCATATTTATGTAAAGGGTCATGCTTGTTGTGAAAGGTGAAGAGATCTTGAAATTGAGTTTAACGAACGTAAATAATCATTTCTAGCTATCAAGGTACTATACAAGAAATCATTAAGAATGAAAATTATAGGGATCAAAGTTGAGAAACCCTGTCAAAAGAGTTTTCCCACTTACCTTCCCTATCAAAATTCAATGCCTATATATTCCCATTTACTATCAAAAGTAGCTCGTTCATCAGTTTTTAAATTATCAGTGCTGCTGATTCCTACTTTTCCTACCCCACAATCATGTATTGAAACTAAATTATAGCGTCCAAGTTGGCTTTTAGATGTTGTTTTAAAAATAGAGCTTGTATCCCAACCTCTCTTCAAAACATTTCCTTGTAAGGATGAGATTAGTCCCACTCCTCATTTACTCATACTTCCAGTCTAGGAAAAAGAGGATCATAATATCATTTTGGAGGGATAACCAGTTGAAGAATACAACAGGTTAGAATTTTTACAGAACATAGAGCAACGGGTTTCTAAATTTCAGTTCAATCATACTCCATAATTAGAGAAGAAACCCATTCAAAAGGTACAGTTTGATTTTTCAACAGATCTAAAGCAGATTAAGGATGATCAAAAGTCTTTGTATTTTGAGCATAGTGTGCATGAAGACACCCTACTCCTAAAAACTATTTATTCATCCCGGTTGATAAAACCTGAAGATAATTTTTAGATCATTTACGAATATAAATCATTCGATTGAAGGGACGAGAAACCTATTTGCATCTTATCAATTTCCATGTTTTCTAATAAAAAGAGACAGATCGGTTTAAGAATGATCATGATCAAGCGGTTTGGGTGTGAATACTCTTATTGTGTTGCATGTATGGAGATAGCTGCGTTATTAGGGACTGCGCAGTGTTTCATGAGAACTATAAGATGATATTGTAAGTATTCATAAGCAACAATATTTCATCGGGGAGGAAAGTAAATGTTAAAAGGGAATTGTAAGAATGGATAAAATAGAAGAATTTGAAGGTACGTCTAAAATATTAGTCATGGTAGTAATCGATCAGCCCGCTTGAAAAAGGTAAACGACAATTTGAAGATACTAATTTTTTTCAAAAAATTAAATAAGGACAACAACCATCTCATCATCTTCATGATGTCATGATTTATGAGTTATAATATCTTAAAGAGGCTTAATACTTTTTATATCGGTTCTAAATGTTAAAGAGAATATACAATGATTAATATAGGTTGAACAACCTTCAAAACAGCTTCAGAGAGAGCCCATAATCGAAAAGTATGTTCATGTTTCAGTACACAATAGGAAAATTAGCTTTTCATCTATTTAGAGAGCATGCCCTATTTGATATCCGGCCGGCTCATAAAAACTATGGTAATACCGGGGTTCATGTGTGTATTAGAGCCTACAAATGATAGTTAGACCCTTGAGAATCAGTTCTAAACCCCTTTAGAATAGTTTTCAAATAAGTTAGAAAGGTTCTTCATGTTTTGGGATGAGGTTTAGAAAAAAATTAAGGTACACATCTCATTTTCAGATCATTCATACTACTTTTTTTTGCAAGTTACATTTATTACCTCATTTTTGTAGAAAAGGAAGCTAATTTTCACTTCCTATTTCAGGTTTTATTTATCCTCAATTTGTAGCTTCTTAGAATAGGGTAGATTAGGATTTCCATTTCAATAAGTGTAGTTAATGCACATTGTAGCCTTTCAATTCAATAAGTGCACTCGTGCACGTGATCTGGTTCACCAGATCCTTTCAAGTTTTAGTTTTTTTTTTTTTTTTGGAAAAGGTGGGTTTTGTTGGTGTGAGTGATCCTATGTGTCCTCCACTCACATATGGAGTGTCATGTCACATGGGTGATGTCATTAGGGCTTGTGTTTCATGCACTAGGGTTATTCAACACCCTATATGTATCCTTTCATTTGACATTCATGAGCATGCCAAGACTCTTTCTTTGTCTTTTCATGTTTGTGCAATCTTTGTTCTGTTATGCAAGCTCTTTCATTAATCGATCGATTCTTCCTTGGAATTACACCTGAGCTACTTTTATTCCATCATAGTGCAACTTCATCAAGTGAATCATTTCCAATCGATTCTCGGAAATTCTTTCATGGTATTAAAGCTAAGATCAGGTAAATCTTCACTCATTATTTTTTGTTGCGATTACTCTTGGTGTCGTTCTTTTAGTCCTTGTGCAAGTTTTTTTATCTTTATATTGTGGATTTTATTGCTAACATTATTAATAAGATGGTCTTGGAAAGTGTGTCAGTTTAATGTGTTCTTCGTGCATGTGCATGCATTCGTGAAGCTTTTAGGGGTTTTGTAGCCACATTTGGTTAATCTGCAATGACTAAATTTAGCGAGATCAACTAAAATAGAGGTTGTTTATTTTCCGTTTTTAATATTAATTAAATTGAAAATTTTTGATCTCTTTTTTTTTTTTGGCTCTCTATGTTTTTGTTGTGTTTTATAGATTCAGTGCAAATTGTAGGTTGTAGTTTCGCCTTTGGTTTTTCTCGTGCTTAGCCCCGAGCTCTCTCCATTCACCATCGGGATCCTCTACTCTCCACCAATCTCGTTTAGCTCACCACGAGCTCTCCACCAAGAAATAATCAATATTCTACCTAAAATCTACCTCTTCAAACCGAGCTCTTTTCTAGCTCTTCATTTTTTGAGTTGACTTGTGTTTCATGAGTTATTTTCTCGCCGAGTTCGTGTTTTAGGTGTGTGATTTTTCTAATCGAGCTCCGAACTCCCTTTCCACCTACACCGCTCATTGGGCCATTTTCCGAGTTGCCTCATGTTTCACCTCAACCGAGTATTTTTATGCTCGGGAATGTTTGTTTTTCTCTGATCGAGCTTCTTATCCCTAATCGAGCCGACTGAGTGACTCCGAGCCATTTCTCGGTGTATGGCAAGTTTTTCCCTTGTGTGACCCTTCTTTCCACATGACCTCCTTGCCGAGTTCCCTATGTGAGCTCCTCCTCTAGTCCTCCTATTCCTCACACTCTCTGCTCACCCATGGACTCCATCTCCGAGCCCAATTCTCTGTTGCATTTCTTCTCTTACTCTCTCTGCCTATAACTGTGGCTCACCCTCACGTACTCTTTCCCTTCCCCGCGCATATCTATTAGAATCCCTCCAACCGTGTGCTGATCCCACTCACAAATGGCTCGATCCCCACCGTGTCACCATATCACTCTCTCCCATGTGGTCACCTCTCCTTGGGCTCACCCCAAGCCCATCCTCCTCGACCCCACTCTGTCCCCCACTCTGAGCTCCCTACTCTCCTCCACATGCCGACCGAGCCCACCACACACCTCGGTCTCCTCACCTTGGTCTCCTCCCCTCGGGACACCCAACTCATTCCTCACCGAGCCCCAAGTGGGTGTTTTCAAATCTTTAAAACGGTGGGAATTTTTTATTTTTTGGGTGGGTCTATTTTATGAGGTGGGGTATATTCGGTAAGGGGGTGTTTAATTTTTCAGGGGAACTTTATTCAAAGGGGGTATTTAATTTTAAATTATCTTAATTAGGATTTTATTTTTTAATTATTGCTTAATTAGGGTTTATTTACTTTTGTAATTAATTAGATTTAATTAGATTAAATCTATTTCTATTAATTACAATTGATTTTATTTACTATTAGCAATCATTAAAAATTGTCTTTTTCTTATCATTTATCGTCATTTTTCTGAGTCCAAATAGCTATAAAATTAGCTAAACTGGACGTTTCTAAACGATAAATTTTAGGCATTATTGTCAAAAAAATTTACTAATCATGCGCTCAAGTCTACAATGACACTTTGAGCACCTATTTTGCTTCCGAGCACTTTTACGACGTTATGGCGATTATATGAACCCTTCTTGTGTCCATTTTCTCATTATATTTTACATTTATTATTGCTTGCAACTAGTGAACGCATTTGCCACAATCTATAGCAGGGGGTATCCATTGCAACGTGAGACACTTTTTCTCACAACCAGGATTTGATTTCGTCCCTTTTAGTGTTTTTTGCAAGTTGTGCTTGTATACGGTGTTATCTTGTTGCGCTCTACGAAACTTATTTGTGGTCTCCTCTCTTGCACGTTATTACGTTGATTGCAAGATGAGTTACCAACTATTTCACGATGCATGCTCAGACCCGATTGTATCTAATGCACTCAACTATAAAGTGCCGAAATAAGGGGGTTATTATATTGTCCTAGGTGGTTATATTTCATGTAGACACATTATCGGCCGAGTCCGATGTCTTTCATTTTTGCACCTTGCACTTTTGATTCCACATCATGGAAGGTACTCTTTCTAGACTTGAGCATCATAGGATCACCTTACAGCCTTCGCCACTTCTTCTTGGGAGAGAGAACTATTCAGTTTGGTGTGCTTCTATGGAACATTACTTCACCTACAAGGGTCTTTCACACTTCTTTCTTGGGACAGTTCCTACACCCACTGATCATCGTCATCTTATTGATTTTCTCAACAATGGTGACCATGTTTTTGGTCACATGATGATGCATGTCTCTTCATCTCACTGGCTTCACGTGGAAGACTCAGATCCACCCCGCCATGTCTGGAGCATTCTTCATTCCCTCTATAGTGACCCTTCACATATTGCCACCGTTGTTGCTTCTGATTATGTTGGCCCATCTATTTCCTCATGTGATGATAGTTCCTCTGACACAGACTCGCTTTGTTCTACTTCTGATGATGAGGATTGTGCACCTAGTTCTGATGTCGAGAGTACTACAGAGGACTCTTCTCCTCCTTCTCTCACTATTTTAGAGATTATTGACAAATCCCACATCTCATTAGATATTGAGTAGTCTTCTATACAATGATCACACACTCATCGCACCATCCTTTATTGCACCTTCGGTGTGTGAGGCCCTGTTATCATCGAATCACAAAGACTCCTGTGCATAGATTTGAACTCACAGGTGTGATTGGATAACATGGGTACTATCTCCAAGTTGTGGGACTTGCTACTTGAGATAGACCTCCGTGAGAAAGCCAGTTCTTGCTCCTAAACTACCTCCGCCACAATCTACTCTAATGCGGGATAAGCTAACTGTTCTAATCTAAATTTCCAAGGGACCAGGAAAGAGAATACATAAAATGAAAGCCTACACTAAAGCGGTGATACACCGAAAAGGAGGATGTGAGAGTAGTCTCCAAATGTGTGAAATACAAAGGCAAAGTGCACACTAGAAGAGGTGATGACAGCTTCTCCATAATCTAGCAAAATGCATTCACAAAGCAGATTCCAAGCACACACAATGATAATGAACTCCTGCAAGAACATAATAATAGACACAATATTATTGTAGAAAGATAAAAGGGGCAAGAAGAATGCAAGAAAACACAAAGCAGGGAAGATACATCCACAAACTTTGTATTTTATTGCTTCTGGTATGCACAACAGCTTCGATCTATTACAAGATAAGGGCCTGGATCACCATGCAAGGAATCCACTACAAGGGCCTGCAACACACTGGCTTCACAAAGCAATTTTGGCAGAGCTTTGCTACCCAAAAACTCTCTTCTTTACAATGAGCCCAACACTCCAATTTATAGAAAAATGAGAAGGAAAAGAGAAGGGAAAATGGAAATCCTGAAATTTGTCCTTCAACCACCTGTAAGAGGCATTAAATTGAGTGAAATGGTTATACATTACTTGCAAAAGGCTCCCCATACTGTCCCATGTGCTGCAGCAGAGAAAGAATGATGACCATGCCTCTTAATTGCACTCCCAGCTACCAAATAAAACACTGTTCAACCCCGCCACGTTTTCTTAAAAAACTCAATCAATATCTAATAAAATCTGGAATTTCTTGATTTGTATGCATCGGTCTCGAACCATGATTCCAACGGTACAAATTTTGTGCGATTTCGTTGAGAAATGCAAAAGTTATGGCCTTCTGAGTGTGGGCAGCTATTTTGGGCCTGGCAGGGGTTTTCTGTCATTTGACGGGAATGAGCATTAACTGACTGGAGCCGAATATATTTATTTTATTTAAATATATCTATCCTCATTAAAATTAAGAAATCCAATTTTTGTGGCGTAGAGGACCTCGTGCTCGCTCCAGAAAGTCCAATTTTGTGAAAATCGGAGCTCAGAGTCAAAAGTTACGGCCGCTTGAAGTTTCACGGGTCGAATGTTGACTTTTCTCCTCTCGCCTTACGGCCGCTTTAGCTTTTCATCCTGTGCATCCTTTGTCCCAAATGTCCCAAAGGCTTGTGTGGGACAAATTCTTCCGAACCGCCTCGAAATGGGCTTCCATGTTCCTTTTCTGCCGGTGACACGTGGCGTGATCTGATTGGCTTTCGGCTCCTTCAGCTTTTCGCGTCCCACGCGTCCCTCTGTCCCATTTAGCACAATGCTGAAATTTCCCATTTCAGCTGAACCGGCTGGTTCGCGTACTCGCGGCCCAGATGTCCCATTTGCTTTCAGACTGTTTGGGACAAATTTTCCCGATTCGCCCGGTTCGGCCGGTTCGCGTCCTTTTGTCCCGCGCGTCCCTGACTGAAAGTTCTCATTTCGGCCGATCCGGCTGGTTCACGTACTTTTGGCTCACAAGTCCCCGGACTTCCTGTTTAACAGATTCGTCAAATTTTTCAAATTTTTCAAATTTTCAGCCTGGGCTGATTCGGATCTCCGCGTCCTGCGCGTCCCTTTGTCCCGAATGTCCTAAATGCTTTAGCGCGATCGCTGGCCTGGCGCCTTTCGCCAGCTTCTCAGTCCAGATGTCCTGTCCTGTCCCGACTATTGCAAGGACCAGGACTTAGCCATTTTTCATGATATTTTCTGTCCCGAGCTTATTTTTGCAATTTTTCACATTTCCTCGAACTTGCTCTCTTCTTCTTGGACAGGAGTTAGAAAAAATATGGGGGACCCTAGAAACATAACTTTTTGTCCTAGGACTCAATATAATTGCTTAGGACTAAAGAATTTGATGCATGTTATCAAAATTACCTTGAGGGGTGAATTTTGGATAACAGCCCCTTTCACTGGCCCACCTTCATTAGATGACTCATATATATCCGACATCACTCTTTTCTTTGTTGAGCCCCCTCATTGGGATGAGTATCTTCCTGACCTTAGTCGTCTTTTTTTGTAAAGTACACTTGTGATGTACTACATGTTCCTCATCCATCTACAGGTATTTCGAGGAGTTGATCATCTCCATTGTCAAGAGTTCCCCTTCTGGGACTCTTGCCACTTCCACTTTTCTAGAGTCCTTCATTGATCCTAACTTGCTTGTGGATCCATTTTCTATCGTGGGGGATGTTTTGATGCCTTCACATTAGTTGGACATCTTTTCTATAAGTGTTCACCCTTCATACTCTGATAATTCTACACTCGTGACATTACATTTGGTTCCTTCACACTCACTTGCTAGACCTATGTCACACTTTTGTGGACCAGATTCAGAGTTCTTCGTGTTACTACCTTCGGTTTCCTTCGTGGAGTGGGTAGACTTCCAGCACATCATTTATGTCCTTCCTAAGGGAAGACACACAGTTCGGTGTAGATGGATCTTCTTCAATCCAGAGGCAGAGGATCTCATCATCGACATTCTTCTAGGAGACTTCTTAGAGTTGTAGAGTTCAGATCTGTCTATGGCATCTTCTACATCCATCTTGTCTCCCTATTCCTCTCTCTTCTTCATGTTTCTGAGAGATTGCCCTTTTGTACATGGGTACCTTTTCAGGCTAGTCTATGGCCAGGACCCATCCTTGGCATCTTTCTTAGATTTGAGAGTGTTTTATTCTCTTGTGGTGGATGTTTTTCCCACTGGGTTTTCCTTCATTGCTTGGGACTTCTTTTTGTGCATGGGTACCTCATCAAGCTTTGTGTTGGGACCCATTTCTCTTCTTCTTATTCTAGGAAGATGTTGTTTGTATATGGGCACCTTATCAAGCCTTTAGTTTCTAGGCCCCATTGACACATCTTTCTTAGTTGTTTAGGAGTGTTTTCTTGTTCTGTTTTGACTCATCATTGCCACTACCCTAGCTTTGATGAAGGGGGGGTGTTGGTGTGAGTGATCCTATGTGTCCTCCACTCACATATGGAGGGTCATCTCACATGGGTGATGTCATTAGGGCTTGTGTGTCATGCACTAGGGTTACTCAGCACCCTATATGTATCCCTTCATTTGAAATTTATGAGCATGCCAAGACACTTTGTTGTCTTTTCCTGTATGTGAAATCTTTGTTCTGTTATTTCAGCAGAGTGCAACTTCATCGTGGTACATCATTTCCAATTTGATTCTCACAGACTCTTTCAGCTTTTAGCTATATGCTTCAACACCATGCCCAATGGACAAGATCAAGGCACTGGTCTACAAGATAGCAAGCAGATTTCCCCGTAGGATTGCTAGAAATGTTGACATTTTTTGTACCCTATGTGAAAAAGGTAAACTTGAAACTTTTAACTTTCTCATATTGGTCGGGTTACGGTGGATTTGGATATGTTTTTTATCAACCACCCTAGAAAGGGATACAATTTTAATTATTTGGTTTTGGATAGTCTTAGAAGTCACATTTGGATCAAAACTACAACTTGAGCACGCTTACTGTAACTCCCCGCCTCATATATGCAGCCATTCCATCTGTTACCCTCTTCATAACTATGCAACAACCATAAATTACCATCGCAAAGCCCTGAGGAAGGTAGAAATGAAAGCATGTATTAGATATGATGATCTAAAACTATATAATCAAGTTGCTACTTTGAAATACGAGGTATATTTTTACAAGCAGTTTGCATTTCAAATGATCATCAACAAGGTACATTCAATTTTAATTTATTTCCATGATTAAGTGAATTATTTAAGTGTTTTGAATAGTATATGTTCATTTATTATCCATACAAATGAAGAAAAGTATAGAAAGGAAAATATACATCTCATTACACAAAAATATTTTCATTTATTCATGAGGAATAATTGTGCACATCTTCTCACACAAGCCGTGAGAAATAATTGAAGAAAAAGGAATGCATATACTTATGAAACTGAAAATGTAAGGAGGTAAAAGAAACCCATCATTGCCTTAAGGATGTGTTATTTTATTTCTGAATTGTTTTTCTAGCTATCCTCTGTAAACTACATCTTGATACCTAAAAAAGAGAAGAAAATGGTCATCAATATTGAGCTCGGGGTTTTTTTTTAACTCCCTATATTCACAGTTTCAAAAAAACTTGTATTCAAAAGTGCAATTATGGTATTCACAAAAAAATTCAATTTCATCTCAAACAAATTTTAACGGTTGCGGTAGATAGATAAGTACGCATATAGAATATCATGAGTTAATAATAAATGAACAACATCATTTGTTAAGTTCAAAATAATTCATTTTTAGCTTTCAAGGAAAGGTACAATGTTCATAAATGTAACAGGTGTAGAAGGTCCAATAGAATTCAATGTACAACCTTAGATATATCAAGTGATCAAACATAATCTAAAAGTATGAAATGTTTAAACAGAGAAGGTCACAACCATGTGGGAATTATGAACAAATCTAACGAATAAATCTTTAGCTCTATGCCAAGTGTACAAGAGACTCAAAAGTGCAAGTATACAATATCAAGAAAGTAGCATTTTTAGTTACAAAATGGAGTTCAATGTTTCTTTGAATACCTCATTTCTACTGTATTCATTTCCATACATGCCAAAAGTTTCCAACTCAAACAGGAACAATCTTCTAGGAGCTATAAGAAAATGTCATCTTTAGGATAAAGGAGTCAATTTGTGAGGACCAAATTTCAAAGGAGGCACTACCCATCGCATGGTTTTGCAACATACAGCTTATCTAGAAAGGGATGTGATGAAATTGAGCTAGAAATCATTTATTAAAGGAATACCTTTAAAAAAAAAATTGGATGATAAGTACAAGCATGCTAAAGAAATCAAGAGTTTGTTATTCAAAGAAGAGATGGAAATAATCATCATGTTTTCAAACTACAACGATCACATTTCTTCAAAATAATGAGTACAAACATTGACACATTATCACAAGAAGTACAAAGAATAATAAAAATAAAATCTTTAAGGAATGGATTGTTTTCCTAAATAAAAACAAATGAAGGGTCATTTTACAAAGGAAGTAATTTAATTTCTTCATTTCCAGAATTCATTTACATCTTACAAAGTGTTGGGATCAGGGATAACCGAGTCCCAAAACCATCATCTTGACAAAAGAAAGAAGTATGAGTACACAAGATACAACTAGGGTTAGAAAGAAAATTGAGCTCTGAAACAAGCCTCTACATGAAGTAAATGAACAAGATTTTATTATAGTTACAGATCTAGTTAATTTCAAAGTGTAGATCCAAATGGGAACATCAATGGAAAATACTTATAAGAAAATCAACAGAAAATACAAAACCCTAGAATTCAAATAGATCTACAATAGAGCATGAAATCTACATTATAGAGAATGAAATCAAAACTATGTAGGCATATCAAAGCCTAACTTTATCGGAGAAATCACAAATGACTATATCTCGAATGCCAAGATTCAGGAGGTATGAGGTTCGAATAACAGGAATAGAGAAATCCCAGTTTTAGAATCAACCCAAAAAAACTTGAATGGAGAATACAAAAGTGAAGAAAATTGAGTAGAAAAAATGGGTAAAGCCTTAAGGAATTGCAAAATTACATGAAATCATGGCTGTCAAGCCCAATTAATAAGTTAATCAAGCACATATGCGAGTAACAACAACACCAAATTCATGACGGGCTAAGGAAACCCTTCCATTCTTGAAGTCTCGAAGAGAATATCAATAATAACAAGGTAACAAAGATCTGAATGTATAGTAATGGTCACTTAGATAAATGCACATCATTCCACAAAAGGGAAATTGAGAAGTAATCATATATATAAAAAAAGTGACAGAGAGTTCACAATACAACTAGTCAATTAGCAATACAACTTAGAAGCCATATACCAAGATGCCCATGAAGGAAAAGTTTCATATCCATGAACTCATAAGAAAAAGGAAGGATACCCATATCAGGGTTATCCAAAAATAACTTTTGAAGTTGAAATTTGAAATCATACAAGTGTAGATAAACGAAATCATCCACTTCATTCCACATTTTAAAAATATTTGTCACAGGGTTTCTAAAAAGGCTCAAGGATTGAAAAAGAACTTACCAGTTAGGCTTCATAAGTATGAAAAATAGTGGTTATCCAAGGAAAAGCCAGAGATTTTCATGAACTTCATAAACCGAGCATCAACAAAAACCTAGGATCTAGGTCGAGACCAAGCGAGCACCCAAATAAATCAAATGAATCTAGATTTATGCAATGACAAAGCTCCAAAATTGTGAGTTAAAGCATCTTTATCCCTTCTTTCAAATCTCAAATCATGGCCGATACAAAAGTGATCCTTCTCAATAATCGATACATGGATACTATTGGAGACATGATACCTCATAGTTGAATCCTTAAAGTGTAAAGTGAAATGTTCAGAGATCATGAGATATATTGAGGAATGGAAACCACATACATATATTTCCACAAAATGGCTCTATTACAAACAAATTATGTAAAATAGAGAGCTCTATTCTTAGTTAACAATGGCCACCAGTTGAAAATTCAGAAGAGTATACCTAGCTCAACAGATAGCTCAAAACAATTCCAAATGTTTTAGGGTTTCATGTTTTTACCCGAGCAAACCACCAAGCTCATAAACCTAACTAGGGTTGAAGAAATTATGCACGTGGAAAAAATTCATCAAGCCCTAACTCAACTCGGGTTAGTCTTGAATGAAGATCCACCGATAAGTTACAAAGGGTAAATGCAATATGAGCAGGGGAACATACTTCATTCCCCATCATTGTTTTTGACTAAGAATCAAATGGTATATATTCATGCTTATGATTAACCAAAGGAGACCGACCACATTCAAAGGGATGGGTCAAAGTGTATAATCAAGGATGTTAAGACTAATGTCCAAAACCTTAAATATTTTCAAAATGGGGAAGACTAAATTATATGCTATGAAGTGGTTAGGGTAACAAATAATCAATCAATGATTATTATATATACCATGAAAAATGAATTTTATGACCATGTGGAAAAGGGTGTCCATGGTCAAAATGAAGGACTTATGATTATAAAATTGGGAGCCAAGGAATTCAAATCAAAAAAATGTGTGCCAACTCCATGGACCACATGATGGTGAAGAATATACAACAAAAGTCAGCATCAACCATCACATGGATCATGAAAAGGACATAAAGGATGTCAACATCAGAACAAGTGGTCCCCATCAGGATGAATGCATGGGTGAATTATTTTTGCAAAGTATTGCAAATAAAGAAATTATTTTACTCACACACAGAGATTTATTCTTGCATATGTGCATCCAAGGGGTAGGATTAAAGTGCTAATTTTATCATTGCAAGTGGATCATTGCAAATGTCACATCAAATAGTTGAAGACAAGTTGCATGCATTGGAGAAGACTTGCTCATCAAGAAAAGATTATTATTAGCCAAATTATTCATCCTACTTTATTAAAAATAGATTAATCAACTACAATTTGACTGGAGTGTATTTTTTAAATCAAGGCTATTAATGCCTCATTGTATTAGCATGTTTATTTTTATTCCTTTATTTATTCATAATAAAGGATAAAAATAGGATGCATGGGTGAGTACAATTTTTAGTCTATTTTTAGGATGGGTGGGATGAATAAACTTGCTATATATTGTGTGTAATTGCAAGGCATAAGGAGAGGATGTTTTTGGACACATGATTCCTGAATCAAATTTTTCCACTTTTTCCCTTTGAATGAGAATTGATTTATACCTTTCCAATTATTTACAATGTTGTGTATATCCTATTAATTCTTGTGAATGTAAAATTCCTTGATTAATCATCTTATCTTGCTGCAAATTTAGTAATTTATGCATAATATTAGTGTGCATGTTTTCTTTCTGCATTTTTATGATTTATTCCCTCAATAGACCAAGTGTTTTACCTTAACATTCCATCGAAAACCTATTTTTTTGTGCATCCAGAATCCATTCTAAAATTGATTGTGCACGTACTCAGTAATAGCCCTCAACAAGTTTGGTGTATCACCCCAGTTTTCATTTCATTTACAGTCATCTTTTTACCCTCAAAACCCATAAAAATTAGTCTAGGATACATTAAAAAGGAACCGACCTTGATACTCAAGACTCACCTCAACAATAGGTATACCCACAGAGCTGAGGTGTTCCCATTGTATCTATGAAAGAGAGAGATCTAGAGAAAACTTAGAACACTGCAGTCATCTCCTTATAGGGTGCACTTTCAAGAAAAAACAATGCCCTGTACACAACATAGGAGGGGACATCTATCCCGATGGTCGCGATGATCCTCGGTAATACCGTGCCTCACTGGGACATCCCTGAAGCTCACCATCATCACCGTCTGAGGTCATGCAATAGGTCACCCATACATTTCCTTAATTTTGTTTCGGGACCTATTATTTTACATATACCTTGGCCTTACTCGTGCCACAACCAATATACCTTGACTTGAACTTGTATACTCATTATAGCCTAATGACCGAACTTTCCTATTTTCGTGTTGTTTATCTTGACTAAACCTTTCATGTACCGAACATAACAAAATGTTCTTGCACCTAACCTACATCATGGTTTCGGACCATATGTTGTACCACTGATACCCGAATCACTTCAACCTTGTTTTGATAAACTTATCGACCTTAGACAATGTAAAGTTTACAAGCTCTACAACCTAGTACCGTGTTGTAATCTATACGTGTGCATACATTTGATTTTCATTACCCATTACCAAATATGACCCTTTCCCATTACCCATTACCCAATTTTACCCTTACGCATTACCCAAAATTCCCACACCCTTACCTAAAACTCACCTACCTTCACTTTCATAACTTACCCATTTATCAAACCACTAATCGATTCTCGTCTCACACCTCATCAGCTCCTAGTTTGAGGGGATCACCTCCACTCACACTTGGGGAAACCTCACTCCCACTTATATTTGGTTGCTAACCAATTTTTGTTTTTGTCAAGATCACTTATTAATACAAGATACGTGACAAAAAGGGCCAAATGTAGACACCAAATTTGGGTCACACTCCCCTTGGTCCCCTTTAATTAGTTCCCATAATGTGTTTTCTTAACCATGACCCCTTTACGTCACATTAATATTAATTTAATTATTTACAATTGAATTAATGCCCAACCTCACATTATTTAATAATATAATTACTTTAATTAGGTTAATTTACACCTCACCATTGACTTATTCTTAGCCTATTAATTAACTAACACTCTTTCTCCACTTATCCTAACCATATGGTACTTAACCTAACCCTAGCATTAAATTCCTATTCCTTCTCTAACAACATGCCCACCTATCTAAGCATTAACCATCACTTGAGACCCGGGCCAACAATCTGAGCACGCAAAAAAATAGCCAAGATTTGTTATTTTTGGTAAACCTAGGATATCCCACCTTAACCAACGCCGTTAAACCTCAATCGATTCCGGTCACCTTGACCATCGTCCGGTCACAATATATAAAATTTTGCAACCTCTTTCCCGCATTTGTCACTTCGAGTTTTGGGAGAGCTATCTAAGGTCAAGCATGAACCAAAGTTTTCTCAACATCAAGACAATAAAATACATGTAGCTAGAGGCCTAAACAAGTACCGGGATAGATCCCCCTTCATTCTGTGTGTAATCAAAAATAAGCCCAAAACTACCATTAATCAGCTTTCACCAAATTTCCCCTACGATGCCACTTACTTTAACTATCTTCGTTTCCCCTTCACTAGCACCAGTCTACTAGACGATGTCGGTTCTCGTATCTCATTTCGTGGTTTTACTAAATTAACCTTAACAACCCAAAACATCTCACAAAAGCCTCACCCAAGCCATCTACTCTACCTGAAACCTCTCCACATACCTCCCTATCTCTCAGTGTATACATAGAGAAAACCTACACAACCGCTTTCGATATTTTACCATTCGATGAGTAAACCGAGATCGGTTATCCCTAACTAATATAGGTCATAGATACATGGTTGTCGATCACAATTTGACCGACATTGTTCTCTTTGTCTAGCAATATTACTCAAACCAACAAGCTATCCAATTACCCAAATCAAGCCCAAACTCCACCAAGTCTTACCCAAACCCTGTTTATGACCTCCCAACCCCCTACCCATCCTTCAACCTGACCTGAGACCTTCACCAATTTAATTATTAAATCATTTAAGTAGATTAACATTGATATTGATATATATATCAGTTGATTGACATCCATCGAGGAAGTATAACACTTCCTAGATCTAGCTCACGCTAGGCAATCCACTAACCTTCTATTATTAACTATGTTTTGTGTTCTTGCTTTCTGTTTAAGGTAGTTCCTCCTAGCCAAAAGGAATCTCTCACAATCAACTTGCAATGGGAAATTAGAATGCGCGCACAACCTTCAACCAAAATCACAAACATGTATTCCTCCTTCGCCTTCAACCCTTATCTTTTTATTAATTTGTTAAGAATTTGGTGAAACATATTCGATAGAAAAGGGGAAGGAAAGGGGTGAATGTTTATTTTGAAGGCCAAAAGGGAGTTGCGGGAACTAGATGACTGGTGGAACAATACCCGAGTTTAACTCGTGACTCAAAACTCCAACCACCAAACAAATTAATGATCAATGTGTGGAAAGAAAAAAATAATGGAACAACCAGAACTAGTTCCTCACTCCTCTTTGTTCCTGCACACCCATTCCATCCACAAAATTAAGCGAAAAACATTTAATTGTGAATTGTGGAAGATTCTAGGGTACTTATGTTCCTCTTCAACCCCCTTGGACTCGTATGGTCATAGCTTTCACCTAGGTGCTCCAAATTTGACAAACTTGAACTTTTTGGAAATGCATTTTCATCTAATAGAGAATGGAGATATAAAATATAGAGGTAGGTGATAGTAGGTGGGATAAAATGAAGAAAACATTCTTAACATTTAATGATGTAGTTCTATATAGTCAAAAAACTAGATTTAAGTGAGTATGGTGCCCATTTCTTGTTCGAAAAGCGATAAATCATGGAGGAATGGCCTTGGAAGGTTTCCCATGCATTTCTTATGATATTTAATACATGTTGTTGGTGAGTGAAGGTGGAAATTTGAGTTCCCTATATTTTCCCTCTCTCTCTCTCATTCTCTCCTTTTTTTTAAATTGTAAAGTGATGCTCATTTATAATGTTGTATACTTTTAGAATGCAAAGGCATCATTGAAAAGTTTTGCATAGTTGGTCTTGAATTTTAGGAATTGGATTTTGATTCTAAAGTGTGTTTATACCTTCTTCCTCGATTGCAATGATCTTCTCATCATCTTAAATCAATAAAATATTTATTTTGTGGCTATTAGTTTTCCCTAGCTGGTGATTTGTTGCTTTTTCTTGCCTCTTAATTTATTTGCAAGTATGTTGTTTATGTTTATTCATACTTTGAAGGGTTTATTTCTATTGTGCATTGTATAAAAATGGGAGTTCAAATACTACTCTTGACTATGAATTTCATTTCCTCCATCTCCACCTTTAGTTTCCTCAAATTTCTCTCATTTAAAAGTTTCTTCACCCTTATTTTTTGTCCTATCAACTCCCTTAGTGTAGGATTTCCCTTTTATTGATCTCCCTCTCTCCCTAGTCCCTTGGAATCATAGAATACTATTAGATAGTTATGTTTCCTTCCTAGGAGTAGTTTAGTAGTACAAATAAGCATAGGAAGCTAACCTTCTCTCGAGATCTGTCTTAGTTTAGGTCACACAACTTGGAGACAGTCCCCATGTTTCCTCAAAATTATGGGTTGTCTATGACTCGAGATGGATGCAATTTTGAGCTCCAAAAAGTAGACAACTCATAAGTCTTCAAAAGATATTAGAAGAAACCATATCTATAAATTACTTTTGAGTAAAGTTACCATAAGTAAATTAGATTAAGAGGAGATAATCTAAGAGATAATTTTATAGATTTTCTCGGACATCGATCTATAGGATTAGAAATCGTGTTCCCAGTGTGATGGTTTACTATAATGTTTTTGTCAAAGTTTGAATATTTATTAGTCTTGGGGATATTTAGATAGGACTACCGATGGGATGTAGGGTCACATGAGATGTTCCAATTTGCTACGCTTTGTGCTAAAAATCTTGCTAACATTTGAAAATTTCATTCTCATGGATCTTAAGAGACCCTTCCTAACTATTGTAGTCAAGAAGGTCCGTGACATTTGGGTAGAAACATTAATCCTATGAGACTGTATATCAGCCTTCTTAAACATGTTATAACCATAAATTGGGTTCCATGATGTTTCGTTAACGACATATCACACCGAGACACCCTAATACTGACTCTAATTGACTTTTTGACACATTGTGTTCACTGCATCTAAAAAAATCAATAGGAGAAGTGAGAAAATGAGAGAAATTTTTAAATATGCAAAATTATTAGTTGTAGTCTTAGATAAGACGTTTCCAAATGCCATGGTTTGTGAGAACCTTCCCGTAAAAGTTTGAATGTTTGTGTTTTTCGAGGCTCTTTAAATAAATTTCTTGCTATTTGAGCTAGGAATGTTTTGGAGATTTTGGGGAAAAAATGATACCTTTCATAGTGTATACCATCCCATTCAAACATTTTATCACCATCTATCTAGTGACATGAGGTTCTTTTTGTAAAATATTTCCCAGTCACCCTAACACTAACCCTAACTCTAAGATAAATAAATTTTTATATGTACCCATCATTGAGTTTTAGGTTTAGACAATAGGTTTATAAGTATTATAGTTTGTCAGAACTTGTGCATAGAATTTTGACTATTTTTAGTCTTAGGGATGTAAGGGATGCCACCTACCGAGGTAGTCAAGAAGGTAATAAATTGTTAGGTAGTTAAATGGTGCCTCGATAGCCTATAAAATTCCACTCAAACATGTGATCACCATATGTTCGGCGCCATGAGGTTCCATTCGTAATTTATCACACTAAACAACCTAAACACCGACTCAAACTAATACTTTTTAACTTGATACATTCACTTTGCCAATATGACATAAAATGGAAAGAGAGGATATAAATTGAGAGAGGAATTTTTCACTATCTTCATGCCAATATGTAGGCCCTAGAGAATAGGTTTTGGGTATCTTAATTTACTACAACTTTTGTATCAAATTTAAAATATTTTTGTTATAAAGAAACTTAAGAGACATCACTTGACCTATGTATCTTGTAAGGTCCAAGATGATTGGGAAGAAAAATAATTCCTTTGAAAGCATATACTAACTCAAAAGATGTGTGAACACCATCCATTTGGGGTCACTAGGTTGTGTTTGGAAGATATTTTCCCAGACACCCTAACACTGCCTCAAACCTTTTTTGGCATGTTGAATTCACAGCCACACTAAGAAATTGACCAAAAAGGAGAAACTAAGTTATTATTTTGTACATTATCCCAACATTGAGTTATAGGCTTCAAAGAGAGGTTCGTAGGTACCACACTTTGTTATAATTGGTCTGTCAAAGTTTAACTATTCTTTTTCTTATGGATTTTAAAAGATGCTATTAACTGATGTAGTTAGGAAGGTTCAAAGTAGTAATGAAGTTAAACGATGCCTCCAACACCATAAAAAATCACCCGTATACATATGGGTGTCATATGTTAGGTGCCTCGAGGTTTTTAATTAGATATCACCCTCAAATCCATAATGACTTAAACTAATGTTTTTGGTGTGTTACATTTACTTCCACCTCCGAGAAAATGAAAAAAGAGGAGAGAAACCAAGAGTTAATTTTGTACATGGAGTTGATACTAAGATATAAGATCAAATTAAAGGTTTTTATGTGCTAGAGTTTGTGATAATTTTCTCATGAAATTTTTACTATTTTTTGGTCTCAGTAATCTTAAGAGATGTCAGAAAAATGATGTAGATACAAAATTATGATATGTTTGAGAAATAAAATGATGCTTTCAATAGTGTATACCATCCCACTTGGATGTGTGTGTACTGTTGTTTTAGTGCAAAGAGGTTCCATTTGTAATATATCACCGCATACATCGTAATACTAACTCAAACTGATGATATTGGGAACAGTACATTTGTTACCATACTTAGAAAACCTCCTAGAGAGAAGAGAAATAAAGAGATGATTTTTAAAAATAGATTGACATCAAGATGTATGCCTGATCAAAGGTTTTTAGGTACCATTATTTGAGATAACTTTTCTCACAATGTTTCAATTTTTTTAGTTTTAGGTATTTGAAGAGACCTTGCTTAACCAAAGTGTGATTGGGAAGATTTAGGATAGTTGGGTTGTAAAAAGTCATTCTTGATAGTGTATATAATCTCTTCCAAATGTAAGTTTCATATGTTTGGTTCCACAAGGTCTTAATCGCAATATATCTCCTCGACACCCTAACACTAATTGAAATTGAGGTTTTTTTGGCACGTTATATTTGATTCAACCCCAAGTAAAATGGATGGAAATGAGATAAACTAATAGAGCATTTTGTACATGGTGTCGTTCTCGATTTGTTTCACCTCATACCTGAGGTTTGTAAGTTCTATAATTTCGAGAACTTTCCTGAATTTTTATTATTATTTTTGGGTCTCGATCTTATAAGAAATGTTTCCTTATAGACACTAAATCATACACTATATAGACATTATTTAGACTTGATCTCATACTACTATTTAGAGGGTTTTTGAGTGAAGAAAGTAATAATTAACCCCCATCTCTTGGCCATTTTTATTGATTTATATCGTCATTCCCTACCTCCACCACACACATACCAAATTTGTTTCTTTCATCTTTTGTTATTTTAGACTCGATTGGGGCCCCCATTCACACCTGGTACCACCGTGGGCACCCGGATCCTTCTTTAACTTTCCCACAACTTTGTGGGGTCTTTCTATCCATTTGAGATATTTATATTTTTGGTGGTCATCCATTTCGGTGTTAATTATTAAATTAGACCAAGAGTACCCTATAAATATAAAACTATGAGACCATAAATAACGACCAAGCACTAGTCACTACTATCATCCATCTTGAGTTGCATCCATCTATAGCATTAGAGATCACTTGCATCCATAAATCCATCATAAGGCACAAGGCTAGGTCATCTACATCATACACAACATAGGGGTAGGATTCTATCCTATTCCATGCACACATTATACTAAATTTACTACATCTAGTTATTTCTCTCTACTTCACAAACCGCAACTAGGACAAGAGTACCTAGGGCACATTATGCACAAATTCACTAGAACTACATGTGAGTCCAAAATTTAGTGCATCACTCCATTAATAAGCCTAATTTTGAGGTAGATTATGCCAATCCGACCCATTAATTTGCATTCCTACTTTTTCTTAGAGTTTTGATTCTACTTCTAGGTCTTTTACAGTTCTTTTCATCATCTTAGAATATCAATGCGACATCCAGAGCAATACAAAAAGTTAATGTGACAGAAATTGAGGGTTCCAAACCATCTTCTAAACCTTTGAAGATCAGTTTCAAATCTTTTACATAGACCAGCTGACTGACCAGGTTTCAAGACTAGAACACTCATAGGCACCTCGGTCCCACTCTAGGTGCTCCAATCTAGCCGAGATACTCCACGTCCATACTTTTCAAACATTTTGCACAGTTATTCTTCCTTGGATATTTTCCAATCACCTCTGCAACATTGTCCCATAAACATATTGTATTCAATCGAGTTCTTTCCTCTTCTCTCTCGTGCATTAGGTCTTTTGATTTCCATTAGTTTAAGTTCTTGGGTCATCTTTACGTTTTATTACATCATCTTTTTACTTTGTTTAGAGTTGTTGTCATAGCTTAGATTAACTAGTATCGTTGGTTAGTTTACTCACTCATATATACTTGGGGGCATTGCATCTATTACCTCCCCACTCACCCTAGCATCTATCATCTTTACATTTTCATATAGGCATTATCATCGCACATTCTAATCTCAACCAAGACCCGATGAACACTCTTGTCCTTTAGTTCACACTTGAATGTTGAGGGATTACTACACATGAACCCCACACACTACACTATAGGTCTTACACACCGCATCTATTCATATATCACGTGTCATACATCATACATCATACTAGTCATCATTATGCATATATCATACTTATAATTTCTACGCGTCTAACATCATACACTCCTCATCCTACATAATACATTACTAGTCTATCTACATACATTACATGTCACTCTATATGTTACACTTTACATATTCTACACATCTTGCATTGTATTCTACACATCACATATTTACATATTTTACTCATCACATGGTCATTCAATCATCACACATCATACATTCTCTTCTACACATTACACTCACTACAATATGATGCACTTTAGTTCCTCGGTCCATACTCAACTGTCAAGGGTTTATAAATCAAATGGACCTTACACTCATCACACATTTACTATTCCACCTTTCATCATGTGACATTTCTAATTTAGTGACATACTCTTTAGGCTAAATCGTCAAGTATTCCATCATTTTGTAGTGGTATATACCTTAGGTTACATCACCACTACATATTTTCATCTTGTCGTAATATACACTTAGGGCTAAATCATCACCCATCCATTCATCTCCTAGTAATATACACTTATGCTAAATCATCACTTATACATTCATCTAGTCATTATATATGATTTGGTCATAGGGTTCATGTACACATTGTCACTAGGTCACATCGCATCACTACACTTACACATTCACCATAGTGTGATAGAAACATAACACACTTCTACCATTTCCCGATGACACGCCTTGTTTAAGGTTCAATATTGACTTCGAGGGGAAAAATGAACTTCATTGCATACATTTCCACTCACTCTGAGGCACATGGCTCTTATCACTCCATTTGGAATTTCATTTCATCCATCCAAAGCATACTTTGCATATTATGGTTTTTTTACTCTTTTTACTTGTGCTTGTTCATGGTCACTTTATTACACATGCTAGTTAGATTGCTTGTATGTCATTTATCCATATCATACACACATGCGTGTTCACATATTTTCTCACGGTGATCACATATACAAGTTTTTACATGCAACATGGATGCTCAAACTTCTACCCTTCCTACACTAGTGGGTAGGGGCATTCACATTCATCTCTCAAAGTTTCTATTGTTTCATTTTGTACTTAACACTCTACATTACTTGTTTTTACATGATTTTGACGTACCACTTATCTTTTTAACATGCTAACAGGTGGTTCATGTCCAACATTGGTTAGGTAGGAATATTTTCTTCAAAACTTGTTTGTTACATTGTTTGTATTTGTTTGCTTCTTATATATAGGCTTTTCCTTTCGCTTTATGTACACACTTATTTGTTGTTTGCAGCCATGATGGCCTTACATGTCTTACGACATCGTGAGTGATGTCCTATGTTTGCAACCCTATTTTTATGGCTTATTTTTCTTCTTTCATGTTTACAATACTTTTCTTATTAGCTTATACACAATTTGCATAGATTACACACTTTCTTTTACATGCATTCTTGTTCATACTACCACTTGTCTTTCGTTAGCCATCCTTGTTTGTGTGTGCCTTGGTTTCTACCAAGAGCATTCATGTTCTCCTATAGGGCATAGTTTCGAGTACATGCCGTTGGTCCTATTTTGGGGTCACATTATCTTATCAGCAATATCGCATGCACCCCCCTCAAAGAGGGAGCATAATTTGGGGTTCTATTGTCTACATAGTGTATTTACACCGATTAGCTTCAATGCACTTTCAATGCATGGAATTGTGGCTTTACATATAGTGAGTGAGTTCAGACCAATCTATGACCTCTATACACAATGAATTTTATAGGACATGGAATCCTTTACACTCTAGGAAGTAGTTACAAGATTAGAGGTTACAATGGGTATACCTCCATACACTACTTTGACTCGTGGCATCGATCAAAAAAACTAGGAAAATACAAAGATCTCTTCACACATAGTTCAGGGAAGTAATTAAAGGTTGGAGGACACAGAGCATTTCCTACCTATAATTCTTTGGCCTATGGTGTCGGATCACCCAAAAAACCCCGACAGTACATGATATTGTTTTACACTCTTTATCTCAACATGGATCAGGGGCACATGTTCAATTTACACATTTTCATTTACATACTTTATTTTTACATGTGTCTTTTACATTGATTTTTTACACACATATACATAAATATTTGACTATTTGATTGTTTTCTACTTGCAGGTCTAGCCATTTGATAAAAAAGAAGTCAAATGGGAGCAACAATAATGACATAAATAACAACACTTAATGGCAAAACATTTCACATACTAACCATGTAGGTACACTACTCACATCAGCATCAACAAACATGTTCTACCCTAGGTTCACTCTCATCACTTTTTTTTGCGCATTTTCATCTTTAGTTTCCATGCTCCATCATCTTTTTATCATTCCACGCTTTGTCTAGTCCTTTGCAAAACCTTCTTTGTTAATATACATCGATATCGTACACATCTCTATCTACTCTATGTTATTGAGATTTCCACCCACCAACATAAAATGGGAGAAAATGTAGACACAAAATCATATACTATAGACACTATTTAGTCTCAGTCTCATACTACTATTTAGAGGGTTTTTGAGTGAAGAAAGTACTAATTAACCCCAATCTCTTAGACATTCTTATTTGAATTTGATCATCATTCCCAACCTCCACAAAACACATACCCAGTCTATTTCAATCATCTTTTATTATTTTACCTCGACTAGGGCACCCATGGGTGCCTTGGTTCCACCACGGTCGCCCGGATCCTTCTTGAACTTTCCAAACACTTTTTGGGCTCTTTCTATCCATTTGAGGTATTTTTCTTATTGGTGGTCAACCATTTTGGGGTTAACTATGAAATTAGACTAAGAGAACCCTGTAAATATAAAGCTATGAGACCATAATGAGGGATGAAGCACTTGTCACTATTATCATCCATCTAGAGTTCCATCCATCTATTGCATTGGAGATCACTTGCATCCACATAGCTCCATCACAAGGCACAAAGTTAGGTCATTTTCATCACACACAACATAGGGGAGGATTCTAATCTATTCCATGAACACATTCAATTACATTTTCTACATATAGTTATTTCTCACTAATTCACGAGTGTTACTCACGCAAGAGAAACTATGGCACATTATGCACACACTTACGTAGCTACATTTGGGTTTGAAATGTAGTGTAACACTCATTTAAGTAAGCCCATTATTGTGGCGTATGAGATCAATCCAATCCATTCATTTGCATTCTTATTTTTTCTTAGCATTTTGATAGTATTTCTTGGCCTTTTACAGTCTCTTCATCATCTTGGAATACCAATTACATCCAAAGCAAAGACAACGAAGTTAATGTGATAGATAATGAGGTTTATAAACCATCTATCAAACCTATGAAGATCAGTTTCAAAGCTTTTACATAGACCAAAGCACCCATCTTCTAGATCGGAGCGTTCATAGGTTCCCCACTCCCTTTCTAAGCACTCCAATCCATCCTAATACTCTACATCCATCCTTTTCGAGCTCATGCACAATCACTCATGCTCCAAGATTTTCTAGTCACCTCTGTGACATAGCCCCACGAGCGTCTTCTATTTAGTTGAATTCTTTCTTCATATCTCTCGTACATTATGGTTTTTTTATTTCCATTAGTTTAAATTCTTGTGTCATGTTTATGTTTATATACAACATGTATTTAATTTTTTACAGATTGTTCATAGCTTAGATTAACTAATATCTACTTTACATTTTTATTTAATAATTCCCAAACTATGTATCCGGGAATATAATATAATTGGGAATAAATGAAAAATTGATACGTATATTGTCCTGTTAGATGTGTGGGAATTATCTATATTGTTCCACAATTTTATTGGTAGTTCACTTACTAATATTTAACCTATTCTAATATCTCTCAAAGTGAGGTTTAAGATTTCTTAGCATAGGCATGCACTTCTTAGGGTGGCTCTCAATCTCATGTAAGCTGAATTGTTAGTGTAAGTACACATTAAAATACAAAACACACTGTTAAGAGAGTCACATATTGATGTTTGACCTATCCTAACCTCTCTCAAGTTGAGGTTTAATATTGATTTATATAGGATTGCCCTTCTCGGGTAGGTCTCAATCTCAAGTAAGGTAACTTGTAAATGTAATTCCATGCCAAAACCAAACTAGGTGTTTGGTGAGTCACTTACTAATTTTTATATATTATAACCTCAATCAAGGAAAGGTTAGAGATATCTTTGAATAGCCATGCTCTTCCCAAGTGGGTATTAATATGAGGTAAGCTACCGTATGAAAGTAATTCCATGTTAAAACACCAAGTTTAGTTCTTAACAAGTGACTTAATTTTTTTACTTATTCTAACCTATCTCAAGGTGATGTTTAAAATCGCTTGGCATCGACATGCCCTTCATGTGTGGATATCAATCTTGAGTAACATAAATTTTGAAAATAAGTCCACACTAACAGTCCAAATCAGGTCATTGGTGACTAAGTTGCTTATTTTTGACCTATTGTAATCTCTCTCAAGGTGATATTTAAGACTACTTGGCATAGATATGCCCTTCTCAAGTAGGTCTCAATCTTGAGTAAGTTGACTTGTGAATACAGGTCCACCCTAAAACACCAAACTAGGAGCTTGGAAAGTTAGTTACTGATTTTTAACCTATTCTAACCTCTCTCAGGGAGAGGTTTGATATTACTTGGGATAGACATGCTCTTCTTGTGTGCCTCTCAATTTTAGTTAACTTAACTTGTGAACGCAATTCCATGATAAAACACAAAACCGAGTTCTTGGCGAGTCACTTAATGAATTATTACTTATTTTAAAATTTCTCAAGGAAAGGTTTGGTATTTATTTTCATAGGCATGCACTTCTCAAGTTAATATAAATCTCGGGTAAGATGACTTGTGAATGTAAGACCACACAAAACATCAAACAAGGTGTTTGGTGAAGTTTTGAATTATTTTATCCTCTATCAATGTAAGGGTTGATATTTATCAAGGCACAAACTTAATTGAAGTTAACCTTATTTTTCCAAAACATTAAAATAATGGAAAACTAACTTTTCTCATTCATTCCGATAAACCTTCTACATTAACCGTCACTTTATGTGTTTCAGAATCGCTTTGTGATCTTTCTTCATTAGCTTTAAATAAATTTTTATGTTTTTGTTTTCTATGGAATTTAATTAACTTAATATTTGTAGCAATAACTAAATTTGAATAGTGAAGTATCCTCCCATAGGTTTTGAAGTCTTATAATGATCATTTATGTTCATTTTTTAGGGTATCTTGTAATCAATGTTTATGTCACAAGCACATACTTGGTAGGATAAACTAGGTCTTCCCCATGTGATATACTTGTATTTAATTTATTTTTGACTCTAAAATTGAATAAGATAGTAGTCTATCCCCTCATCATTTCCTTCATCCACAAAAATTAATAAAAATTCCCTTCATTGAAATCGTTACCACGTTTTTAGTACAATTCCGAAAATCAAGTATCACTAAAAATTTTAGCATTTTTTTACTATAAATATTTTTACCGGTTCCACAAGATCTTAGATGTGATTGAAATTATTTGCCGGTTAAAATTCATAATCCCCTAAAGAATATTATGACTACCCCGCATCTATAGGCCTATGGCCATGCAACACCATTCATAAACTCAATCTCTTCACCGAAACTAATCCCAATCAAAATCCAAACAAGTTGAATAAACTCGTGCTAGGATCATATTATTAATAGTTTAGGAACTAGAATTAAAATTGTAAAATTTTTAGGAAACTATATGTTAGTGCTCACATTATTATTTGTGTGAGTTTGTAATAACGTTATAATTTCTCATATGTGCTTAATTGGTATATATGTTTAATTATAATAAACCTATTTATTAGTGGTAGTTATTCAAGTGATATTATTGTGTAACAACAATAGGTCAACTAAATAAGTTCGATATTTTTATACCCGTGTATTTATTCCAAGTTATTATTTGTTCCTACTTCTTTTTTATAGGAAGTAGTTTATCTAATATTGTGGCTATATAATAGCATGTGAATGTAATTAATTTCATATCTTTGAATAGATGATCTTTCTTGTCTTTTATCTCGTATAAATTGTTCGTACTTTAGATTTGGTATCAAAGAAGGTGTTGTTTTGTCATGTGATGGAAGAATAAGAGGTTCGAGGGGCATATATGAGTTTTTATTTGTCCTGAAATATATTATTCATTTTAAATTAGAGATTGCACTAATTCGAGTATTTTTCATATATACCAAGAGAACATGGTTTCTCATTTTGTCTTAGAGTGAATTCATGTTTGTGTTTTCTTAACTCGAAACTAGGGATATGTGATAGTTAATATAATTTAGAATGACATGTAAATACAAGAATTAATGTAGTATATAAATATGGAAATGAAACAAGAAACTATGAAAATGGAAATGTTAAACCCTAGAGTACTAAGAGAGTTAGAATGAGATCATCTGATTAGAAGAGCTTGTCAGAGTGTGTCGCATAAATGAAGAGAGGAATAGGAAGTAGTAATTACTATGCAAAGCTACAAAAAAGGATGGATCCAAGCTATATATCTAGAATGGTGTGACTATACATGGACTATGGCACTTGCGGGTGATCTAGTCTCAGAGAATGGACACCCTAGTCAATGAAAAAGGTCCATAACTAAGTTTCACGGGTTTGATAGGTGGTCGGAAACTTTGATTGTTTATCACATTAGATTTGAGCCAGTACCCCTAGTGTTGCTGATAATCCAAAATGAAAGAAAGAACTGCAAGAGACCACAAGAAGTATAAAAACACTAAAAAAATAAGAATGCAAATGAATGGGTCGCACTGACCTCAACTACCAAAATAGTGGGCTTACTAATCGAACGGTGCACTACATTTCAGACCCAAATATAGTTTTTGTGTCCGTGCATCATGTGCCTTAGGTACTCTCATGTCACGCACTTTTTGAAGTAGAGAGTATTAACTAGATGTAGAATATAGTAAAATGGTGTATGGAAAAGAGTACAATCCCTACCTATGCTTGTGTGATGTATATGAACCAACCTTTTCTTTATGATGTAGATAATAGATGTAAATGATCTCCAAATGGATGCACTGTAGGTGGATGATAGTAGTGACTAGTTCTTGGTCCTTCATTATAGTCTCATAAAATTTATATTTATAGGGTTCTCTTGATCTAGTTTAAGAATTAACCCCAAATGGCCGACCACCAAAAAGATAAGAACCTAAAATGGCTAGAAAGTTCCCAAAAAGTGAAAGAAAAGTTTAAAAAGGATCCGGGCACCCTTGGTGGGACCAGGGAGCCCATGGATTCCCTAGTCAAGTATAAATTGACATAAGATGACCGAAATAGACTGGGCTCAAGTGCAATGAAGGTCAGGAATGATGCAAGAAATTAAATAAAAATGGTGAAGAGACATGGGTTAATTAGTACTTTCTTCACTCAAAAAACTTTTAAATATTAGTATGAGACTGAGACTACACAATGTGTAAAGTGTATGATTTTGTGTCTACAGTGTTTACTACATTTCCACAGAGTTATGCTTAGTGTTGATAATGAGAACTTGAAATTGCATTTATAGTTCCTGTCACAGGGTCTTGTTTGCAAAATAGATTCTTTCTATATTGGAGGATATGTATTGTGCACATGCTCCACGTAATTCAAAATACTTAATTTCCACTGCAAACACATGCTTCTCCATACGTCCCAACTTTGTGTCTAATTTATATGTCTAAGAATCGAGGTCAAAAGTGAAATCCTTGACGCAGATATTTTTACCTTCCATATTTCCCATTTTTGGCATATTTATTGCATACCATTTAAAGTTAACTCGTACCGTCCTGGTTGAGCTCTAAACTGACACCAAAATATGCGTTTTCTACACAAAAGGAGAATATTGTGCCAGGTGAAAGGAAGAATTGCATTTTTGTGAAGACGTTCATCTGAGACACTATAAATATGCCAGATAATTCATCAATATAGAAGATGTACCACTATAAATAAGGAGAGGTTTTCTTGACTGCTGGGCATCTAGGCAAAACGTGTTTCACAACACCTCATCCTAGCCTCCATATTTTCTTTGGTTTCCCGCATATGCTATATCACGATGTGAAATCATATCAAGCGTTTTGGTCTAAATTTGTTGTATTGTTAAAGGCATTCATGTTATGTTAATTTTAGCATATATGTTTATATTTGACGAGTCTAGGTGATTAGTTTACTTTATTTATATAGAGATTTGTTTTATGTTTAACTTTATACTTCAATTTGAGTAAATAGTGTCTCGTGACATTAGTCATAGGTATTTATTGTTGTCTTAGATCAATAAAACCTATGTATGTTATAGTCTCAGTGGTATAGTCTTTTTATTGCCAAAAGTATTAATTTGTCTATGTCAAATTGTTACGTTGAAAAATCAAAAGTTGTATTGTCAACATTGTTAAATTGTGTTTAGGTGAATAATAGGTAGTCAATGTCATATAGGTGATTTTAGGATTTTTAATAGTCATTTTCTATTCAAATTATTTTTGTCATATGAATGCATTATATGTGAAATCCGAAATTCGTTTATGATATGCAATACATATTTTTCACATTGTGGGAGGAAACTATACCAATAAATCCAATGTGGAAACTTTTAAGCTTCATATCCATATCCAAATAACTTATAAACACATGCAATAGAGGAATGAGGCACAAGAGGATGGAGAAAATCAACGTCTTCTCGCCACCGCAAATGACTGGGTGCAAAATGAGGTTCTGGATTTTTTTTTAGCGTGCTTTTTAAGTTGGAATGTATTTTTATCATGCAATATGTTCTTGTTGTAATAAAGTGATCATATTCCTACGTACTTTCCTGATGTGAAAATATAGTGGAAAGATGAAAGCATGAGGAAAAAGAAGCATCGTGATACTTGAGAGGATGAACAGGGGGTTGATACCTTTCACAGGGGTCTGTATTTGATGAACAGGGGTTCATACCAGATGTGTAAGGGATCATACTTGAGGTGTTTGGTTAGCCTTTACAAAACCATCGGTGAGCCAAGATCATGAGCATACACGGGTGGCAAGCTACAGAAGAAGTGCAATTATTTTTCTCCCATGTTCGCACTAAGGGGGAATGTTAGGAAACTATATGTTAGTGCTCACATTATTATTTGTGTGAGTTTGTAATAACGTGAGAATTTCTCATATGTGGTTAGTTGGTATATAGGTTTAATTATAATAAACCTATTATTAGTGGTAGTTATTCCAAAGTGATATTGTTGTGTAACAACAATAGTTCACGTAAATAAGTTTGATATTGTTATACCCGTATATCTATGCCGAGTTATTTGTTATTCCTACTTCCTATTTTATAGGAAGTAGTTTATCTAATATTGTGGTTATATAATAGCCTATGAATGTAATTCATTTCATGTTGCTTGAATAGAAGATATTTCTGGTTTTTTTCTTGTGTAAATTGTTCGTACTTTAGAAAAATAAGTAAATTTTTTTATCCAATTAATTTGATTCAATATTCATACATTGAATTTTTTTCTTCCTTCACTAACAAGAAGAATATTTTCATATGAGGATATTTTTCTAACTCTGCTTGATAATGTTTCACTACACCAATCTATAACATTGTAGTGCTAATTAATATTGCACCATTATGTAACTTTATCTCCTATATTTTCAATACCATTTTTACACATGATCTAACACCATCATGTTCTCGTTTCCCATGCCCATCCTCAAAGAAACTTCAAAATGTTTAAATCCATTAGAACATGTGAGAATTCTTAAACCGAATTACACAATTTTCTAACCAAATGTAGTCTTGATTGAACATGATATCATTTTTATTCAAATTCCTATGAAACATATAAAATCAACCTTGGATGAAATTTAGGAAGTAATAGTTTAAAAATACTATATAATTGGTAAGGTCTCTCAATATATTTATGTACTCGCCAACTATAAAATAACATTAAAATAATTTTATTTTTTTAAATAATATTTATAAAAAGAGAAGTGTGTGAATGGTGTGGGCAAGTGGAGGATTAGTTGAGTGTGGTAGAGGCAAGTGGAAGTGTCCTGGAAAGCACATGGGCTTGCTCCCAATCATTAGACATATCACACCCTTGCAAAAAAATACAAGAACCTTTTTTTTACCAGAGGCAATAACCACGCTAAAACTTCTGGCAACATTATAGATTTTGTAAAAATTGATAGTTACGGGTGTACTTGTAGACTTGGATACAAAACGTGGTTATGGTGGTTAGATTTAATTGTAGGTTATGCACAAAATGGTTTTGTTGATGAAGGCGATGGATGTGGGCTCATTTCTATGAAGGTGGGAGGACATTAAAAGGTTTTTTCTATTATTTTAGATATCATAACTACTGAAGCTATGTGTTTTGATTCATGGGCCACCATGAATGTTTGGAAGCTATGTTTCTGCACTTGCTATCTAGTGGATGCATTTTTTTTTCACTTGGGTTGTGTATTTTTGCCTCCATGACTGTTGTTTCTCTGTACTCTGCATTCAGGTTGTTACAGGAGATCTAGTCACTATTTTCTTTAAAATCAGCTCATCCATTGAGAAAAATAGACATGGGATACAAAGGACTCATGGGGATGCATTTTCCTTTTGAAACAACAAAATCCCAGCCTCATTCCAGCCAAACCATGTTTTGTGAAATCACCTCACCATATCTCACAAATGAATTCCCATCATAAGTGTTGTTTGTGCTCCCTGTAACATCTTTGAGCATACCATTTGTATTTTCATCGAAATACATCTAGTATTAAAAGGCTAGGCTCTAATTTTGCATTGGAGGGTTTTTTTGAAGTTAGGCACAGTGGATGACTCTTTTTTTTTATTCTCTATCTACCCAAGTTAATCCATTTTCACTCTATAATTGATTATAGCCACTTTTAGAGGGGTTATTCTCTTCAGATCTGTGATTCACTCTATGGATTTAACATCTTCAAAGAACTGAATGGTTTTTTTATTTGTATAGTAATTCTAGGAGTTTGACATTTTTTTGGTTGTATCTCATTGTGATGTTCTTATTACCTAGCTCATGCATTCAAGGGTTGGTTGCGGTATTAAAGCCATATCTCAATGAGCCCCATATCAATCAATTCGTTGTTGTTATTGTATGGCTTATGCTCACATAGGAGCCCCAAATCGACACATTTATAATCATTTGAAGAAACTATCTAGAGCTTTATTCGGCTCAAACTTTGGATGCCAAGGTAAGCCAACAAATTTAATAACCTTGGGAAATAAAATTGGCCTCTTTAAGTGTTATCATTGTTGATTTTACAAAAAAATGGATTTTGATAGATCTTTGGGATGAGGTATGAGTGTAAAATGAATAGCTTGGGGCCATAAACAACTATTTGGCATCATGTGGCAATAAATTGTGGTCTCAATAGATCATAAGTGCAGTATTCCTAGAGCCCCACATACCCAGGTTCACGGGTTGTTCTCGTGCATGGTCTCCTTACCTTTTCTTTCATAATTTTCATAATTTGGTTCTTCATTTGCAATGTAATAGAAATGCTAAACCATTGGATAATATTACAAATGGATATGTAACCAAATTTAAATAGTGTAAAGAAATAAAACTCCACCTTGTGATTGACGAAACCAATTTACAATTTAAACATTAATCATGCGGTTCCTACCATAACCGTAAACGATGATACTAGAGTATCTAAATTAAGTGCCCGTATCTACTGATATCAAAGAGAGTTAGATGATGTCACCAAATAAAAACCATTTTTCTTTCTTTCAAAGTTATAAAAACACAATTTCCAGAGGCTTACAAAACAACACTCGAGCAATGTAAAAAAAGATATCAAACATCGTATGTGTTACTTGTTATGTAGAGAGTCGTGTCAAGAATTATCTCAACCTCATTTGAATTTTTGAACTCTCTTCACCTCTTCTCTAGGAGCCCCGTCACCCCATTTCACACTTTTAGGGAGCTGTTAAAAAAAAACCAAAAAATCTTGTTTTCATTTTGACCCACCGTTTGAACACTGAACAAAAACATAATTATCTACCTTTGCAAACCCCTAGTATTTCTACTAGACAATCATTTGGAACCTTGAGTTTAGGAAAAAAACTATTTTAGGTAGTTTGGAAAAGGCATTTTGTAGGCCTCTGGTCACAGTTTGACTATGTCAAACTGGACCAATTACAAGTGGTGGTATTGCAGAAAATCATCGCCATTTGAAAACCATTTGCTAGTTCTCACTCCTGCAGACTCGTGAATTATTTATATATAGGGTAAATTTTAAGAGGTTTCTCATTATAGATGTCGTCTATCAAACATCAGTTTGCATATTTTTTTAGCCCTCGAGATAACTTTTGATCATTTGCAACTAGGATAATGATGATCGATGGCCTCAAAAACAATGGCCACCTATCGTAAATAGTTTTCCGAGTTCTAAATTGTATCGTTCCTTTGATTTCTTTTTGTATAGGACAACACCTAAAAAAATCCCATGGCATGTTTGCACATCGAGAAGACAACGTTTGAAATTTGTTTCTTAGCCTCCGAGCCTAAATTGAACTTTTTTCAACTAGTAGAAAAATGAAAAATAAGAAATTTGCGTAACCCCCTGTCAGGCTACCAAGTCATCAGGAAAACTTCTTGACACTTGTAAAAAAATTGTTTGAAACTCTATCATGTGACTCGTTGTGTGAAATTTAACTTTTGAAGAAATAGTGCTTCTCTCTCTTCCTTGCCTCTTTCTTTCTTTTTGGTTAAGAAATGTAGGGAAATGAAATAAAATAAATTTGTGTCTCTTACCCTCTCCTTTAAAATTCAAATTAGTTTTATTATTATAATGTAAATGGGAAACTAAAAAATTTAATTATACTAGATCTAGGTGGATGCCATGTCAACGATTTATCGTTGATTTCATGCTCACATGGTTTTGCAAGATGGAAGTGAGATGGAAAAAAAGCATGGTGTAATTCATTGTTTATTATTGTAATTTATATATGTTATTGGAAAATGTATATATGTATAATATATTGCCATGTTACAAAAATTTATATTTTAAATTTGGTAATATGTATGAGATGCTAGTTTTAGGAATGCCTTGGGAAATGTGCATTTAATCATAGGTACCATTTTGATTTATATTTATGTATGGTAAAAGTTAGATATGTTAAATGAATTTGAATGTAATATCTTGTAGTGCATTTCCAGTGTGCAATAGATGATTAATTAATTGGTGTGTTGTGTTCTTTACCTTGAAAATGCAATAAAGAAATCTAAACAAAATAGTCAACCCTAGTACAAAATTTGTGTATAACTAACCTTCATGTGTTATTATTTTTGCATAGAAAAATGAAACCTTAGAATGAACTTAAACATGTATACTCGATGACACCTTCTATCTTAACTAAATAAGATCCCTAGTTGAGTCATTACCATAGCCTGCATGTTTAGCGACATCACCTTGAACACGTCTTTTAAGAACAACATAGTCAAACATTAACTATAGTAATTTTCCCCTTCTAGGATAGGTTAACATGTGTCTAGTAAGGAGAATACATTCTCTTCAAGTCGACTTTCATGGTAGGTGGCGAGATCACCAACTACTCTTGAAAGTCACCTTTAGTAGTTGGGATTATTAATGAAGTTAATATTTAACACTTGTTGTACCCTCCCTCTCATTCTAGCCACATTAGTTTGCAAAACGATATCATCCTAAGAGATAATTAATCCTCACAACTAAAATTTCTGGTACTACACCTAAGAAATGTCTTCAATAGTTCATTTCTATAATTTAAGAGTCATTGTTTGAAGAAACAACTATGTTGTGTAACCTTACCATATATGGAGTAAGCATAAATAACACTTCCTTGGTATCCTAGTTTACTACCAAGTCTTACGAAGTTATATTTATAACTTGTCTTCATTATCGAATCAATTCCTTGCAGGGTCCACTTGACACCAATGGACCTAGTGAAATAGTTGTACTATGAATTAAACTCTTGTTAACGATCTCTTTAGTTCCTTGCAGACAAATGTGTTACCTTGGTTACTAACAACATAACACATTTATATTTCATGAAGGTTGTTTAGCATTAGTTTTTCTGCTCATTTGAAACTCATATATAGTTGGGGTGTATACATTTAGGTGCAATTGGAATTAAACACAAAAATTTAGTAGACTACATTCCTATGTTTTATCTCATGGAAGGATCTAAATGACACAAGTGGATGTCTTGGTTGCAGCATGCGTTAACACTACAATGTATAAGAGAAAATAATTGGGTTGTCTCGTGTTAGGTTACACTCCTTGTAGTAGTGAATCCATTAGTGAAAAGTATGTGTTATTTTTTTACAATTGTTACAGAATGATGCCAATAATGAGACCATAGTGTAATGTAAGAGTAAAGCATATATAAGAGTAAAACGAGGTTTGAGGTTAGGATTAATGTCACTCTTGGAATCCTTATAACTCAATTAGACATTTAATTATGTTAGAAAGAATATTAATTTCCTTAGTTAGATTAAACTTCAAGAAAACAAAAGATATATATAAATCTAAATAAAATATCTTCCCGTGGAAATGTTGAATGAATTCTACAAGTTATTGAACTATATTAACTATGGTAAGGAAATATAGATACCGTGATTGAATAATGTTTTAAGGAGAAAGGTATCTTGAATCTAAATATCCCTTAAATCCTAAGATTTCTATCTTGACATCACATCATATTCCCTTATGTACTAAGGGTAACATTTAAACATTGAATGAAAGTTTGAAAAGCGTAAGATTAACATAAGAATGAGAGAATTAGGAACTTTGTATGTAATTTGAAATATGGAAGATAATTATGTGAGTTATGGACATTTATGTAAGGTAAAAAGAGCCACCTTAAATGGTTGAACTGTAATTTGAATATGAAATGAAGTAAATAATTTGTAGGTGAAAAAAGATAAAATTATCCTTGCATGTTAATGTTTTTGGAATGTTAATCATAACTAAGTTGTAACCATGGTACTGATGTGTTTTGGGTTTGTCCCTTTCTTGTGGTTGGTTCATTCCTAGCATTCGTTCATTTGGGAAAGTGTTACATAGACATGTATATGGTGTTGCCATTCTATGTGAGTGGATGAATTTTGTGTCTTATGCATTGTTGAGTTTCTCTACTTCGAGGCCTTGTGGTGTTGTGTAGTGAGAAATGTATTAAAAGTAAAAAAAAAAATCCTAGTATTTTTATTGTTGTAGTTGTGTTTGTAAATTGTGGGCATTACAATTTCGAGGATCATTTGTGCTATGAGGAAAATGCCTATTTAAAATATGTGAAAAATAGATAGTTGAATTGAATTATATAATAGGGATTGAACCTCTTTTTTTGGTTCTAGTGTATAATTTTCAGAAAAATATAGAATTGAAACAATGGTCCTAATTGGGAAATCATCCTTCCATATCCTAATTTTATCGTCAAAATATTGAGCTTAGTATGCGTGTCTTACATACTAGTAAATATGTTCATAAACTATACTCGAAATTAGATAAGTGTACGTGGGTTATAAACAACTTATATCTTGATGACTCTTGTCCATATTTTAATGCATATTTAATAGAGTTTTACTTCTTAAAATCAAGCAATTACTTTGCAAAATCATGTGGAGTTTTGTAATGTGGAAGCCACTCAAGGTGTAGTGCCCAGATTTTATAGCCTTAGTTACCTGCTGACTTCTTTATTAATATATATGATTTAACAAGGATTTGATATATTTTGGACATTATGTTATAATATTTGATCTTCATGGACATGTATGGTGATTTGGGCGTGTAGCACCAATTTATCTTTGATTAGCATGCTTTGACATATTTCATTAGATGTTGCGGATACTAACATATTGCTATGTTATTTGGATCCAATTGAGATATGATGGATACATAGTTTAGTCGCACATCCCGATGATATGGATTATTGGATTATTGATAAGAACACATGATAACATGGATGTATGTCATTTAAATTTATTACAATGGATAAAACAAGGTGAATTGTTTGAATTTTTTCATGTTTTTCATTTAAGATGCCATGTTGATGTTGTCATATCATATATTTCATGTTTATATTTGATCATTTACTTAATAGTTGATTTACACTTGTAGTGGGAAGATGCGTTTAATGTGTTCATTGAGTGTGTAGGTTATAGGGCATAGGAGAATGTGGGTAGTAGGGAGGCTACAAAAATTTGTGCACAAGTGGCCCACATGAGGGCTAAGTCCTAACCCCAGTTGTATGAGGCCTTATTATTTGATTGTATTGTTGGGCAAAAAGTGACCCTTATTTGTAAAGTTGTATGTCATGTAATATTAATTGTGTTTAGGATGTTTTTGTGTTAAGTAAACTAGGTTGGGGAATTAATGTTCCCCACTTGCATTAGGTTTTTATTTAGGTAACTGTGTGTTAATTAGAGAGGATTGGGGTTACATGACAACCCTTGAGTGGGCCCCACATCTTCTACACTTGTTCCCAAATGTGCCAAACCTGAAATTGAACTATTTATCACATTTTAAGTGACTCCTTTTTCGTTTTGGGAGTTCACATAGCATGAAAAATAAGCTCTTGGACCCTACCTATTAGGTAGGTGGGATTAATTTCAAGGGGAGTTTCCCTCCCATTTATACTCTGTTTTGTCACCATCCATGTAAGATGGATTGGAATGTGTGTGTGTTAAAAAGTTGCAAAAACTTGTCTGGTTTTCATTTTAGGAAATTTGGGAGAAGGGTTTTTAAAAGTGAGTTTATATTTTCTCCATTTTATTTTCGCAATATTTTACTTGGAGGGAAAATAGGGGTGAAACATGTCACCCCCTCATTTTTGAGGAAATTTGTTTGGTTTTACTCAAATACTCCCTCATGTGGGAGAATGAGGACCTTTTTTTGTTTTGGCTTTTGCATGGTGCTTGGCGGCTTTTTGAGTAAGAGTTTGCTTCGACAAGGAATTGGAAAAAGCTTAAAGTTTTGGAGAACTTATGGAGCTAGGTTATTTGATCTCACTATATGTTATCTTGCATATTAGATCTTAAATTTCTTATTGTCAAATTTTGTTTTTGTTTTCTTGTGTTGTTTATTTCTTGGGTATGTATTTATTATTTTCTCCATCCATTAGATCGTTTGATGGATTTTGGAGATTTATTGGGGAAGAGTGAGGGATTTTCCCTCTCAAATATCATGGCTTGATGAGAAAGCCATGTTGGTTATTTCTATCCCCTCATATGGTTTGAACCCCCTTCCCCGTCATTGGAGATGAAGGTGGATAGGATTTTAGGCGAATGTGTGGAGTAATAAGGAGGGATTGTTGTATTAGAGGGATAAAGAGTCTTTGTGAAGAATATTAAAAGTGTGCATACTATTGTTGGACCACACTCTTTGAAATTTTGAATGTCTCATCTACTCTTCCCCATTGTTGAGGATGAATATGGTTTTCTCCTCTTTTATTTTGGTTGGTAAATGTTGTGTTCTTTAATGTATGGATTTGTCTTGTATGTGAATGTGTTTGTTGTTTATGTCTCCCTAAATATTGTGCACATTTTTGGAAGCTAGCTCTCTCTCCCATGGGCTTGGGGAGGTTAGCATGTCTTCCAACATTTGGAAAGGTGCATGTAATGATGTATATAGGTTCGGTGGTAAAACAAACATTTCTCTACGTGTTGGATTCTTTAGTGAAAAGCATAAAGATGGAGCTCAAGTTTGGAAGATAGTTGGAGTTTCCTTGATATCTTAGCATCTTGTTGTTCTCAAGTTGTTTGGAAATTTTTACTTATTGTAATCATGTGAATATGACTTTGTTGGAAGTTTTATTTATTTGTAAGTTTCCCATATTGGGATTGAGATTGCTTTTGAGAAACTAATGTTGTATTAGTGTTGTGTATACCATTCTTGAAAATATAGATCTTGGTAAAACATGTTTTCCTTAATCATGGGTTTGTTAGTATGTTTGATCCTCTTCTTAAAGAAGAGTTTTGTTGTATTGAGAGGTTGTGTCTTTATATTTGAAAATACATTATAGTTGATATGTAACATGGAACAAAATATTATTCATATTATTGAAGTGAAGGCATATTTTTGAGAAGTGGAAGTTTACTCTTGTTGTATAAGTTCGTATGGAATGAGGAGTCTTGTAACATTTGAGTGGATATATCTCTTTGCAATAAAGTCTTACTTTTCTCCCTTAGATAATGATTCAATTTTTCATTGAACTCCCATGAGGAAAGGAACATTATTCTTTTTGTAATATTTTGTAAATCATGGTAAAGTGAAACTTTGTTTGAGATCATATTTAAATGTACTCCTACATCTATAGCGAACATTACCATTGCAAGTTTCGAAAGATTTGATTACTATGACTTAATTTTATCATTCTTTTAGTGCAGGTTTGTGTGAGACTAAAATACGTCGTATGGTTTGTTCTAGATCTTATTAATGGATTCATTTTAAAATGTGGATATATAAATGAAAAATAAGTTCTTTGGAGTTGGAATAGTCAAGTACACAAGGCTTTAATTATTTTATATTTTTGAATGAATTTATTTGTGAAGTCTTTCATGATATTTCATTTATTATTCAAACCAAGCTTCCTCTCTTTTTACCCGCAAGAACATTTTGAAAATTATATTAGTATCCTCATACATATAAAAGTTTATATATATCAAAGTTAAAGCTATATGCAAAAATTACATATTTTTACAAATAAAGAAATGTGAAATAGGCTTAGATTAATAGATTTTATAATACCGAAAACCATATATAATATATATATATATATATATATATATATATATATATATATATACATTTTTTTATTTTATAATATTAAATTAGAAGGATAAATATATCTATAAACAATTTTTTTAAAAATTATGAATAAAAAAGTTTTCGGTGGAGGTTTTATTTATTTTGAAACAAAAAAAAAAGAATGTACGGAGGGGCCAAGCCCTCCCAACTTGCGTCAAAATCCACTACCATCCCACACCCAACTCCCCAAACCTGTTCCACTACCCACTCCCACATCTCCCAACTCCACCGCCCCACCTTAAACACCAACCCACCCTTTCACCGCGGATCTCCCAACCCTCCACCATAGCACACACCCCCTCCAAAGTGTCTCCAACTACACCAAATCCATTCGGCCAACACGCAGTCATAGCCTAATGATAAATCTCTAGTATTTGCATAAATAAATTAAGTAATAATTAATTTAAATCAACACATGAAATGAAAACTACGAGAAGATATAAACCAAATTTAAATAGAATGGAGCAAATTCTATCAATATGAGAGGGCATTTTATACAATTTCTTTCTCCTAAAATCATGGATTCAAGTCTTATCATTTTATCCCCATATCTCTCCTTTATTCCCTAGTCTTACTCTTAATCCCAAGATATTCTCACACATTTCTATCTCTATGATTTTTGCATGAAAACTAATTGTGCACACTCATATATTATTTTATAAATATTAAAAACTATTACTACCAAATAACTCAAACCACTCCTAAATATTCATACTATGAATAATATTTCGGTAACAGTCACCCCCTTGTGAACATGGGGAAAGCTATCTCCTATACCTTCTCATGATCTATAAAGAAATGAAGGTTTTCAATGAGTACCAACAACTCAAACAATATGAGGTTTTCAAAGAGAACGTCCAACTTAGAAAATGGTTTTCTAGTGGAACCAACCACTACATAGCAATGTACATTATTTTGCTCACATCATTGTTTCTAACTTAGAGGGATTACAAAATAGAAATTATGCTCATGCAAGAGCTTCAAACAGAATGTTACTTCATTCATTATTATTAAATCATAAAGTAAACACACCATAAAAATAAAATAAAAGGTCACCAATACCATGAAGCAATCTCTTTGTTGGTGACTAACAAGAGATGCCAATTTTCCTCCATCCTCCATCGTGATGTTGCTAACTCAGCCGAACTTATCTTTGAGGATCATTTTACAATTATATTGGGTGTCGGTTTAGCCGATAATGCACCCTTACAATAGTAACAAACTTTATATTTAATCAAAATAATAAAGCATATCAGAGTTTTATTGTTGGAAATCACTCACTATTTTTTTACAAAATAATTAAAATGTCGATTTTTTCCACAATTTCTCTTAAAATACAAAATGAGTTTCTATAATATTTTGATAGAAGTTAGAGAAAATTAGAGAAAATATTTTTAGCTAGTAAAATTAGAGAAAATATGGAGGAAGCGAGTGATGGAGGGACAGTCAGTCTTGTTTACATGTTGTAGTAGATGTAGAATGTCCGCATTCTAGACCTATCATGGCTATAAAAGGGCTACTTTCGACTTAAATCGACAGTTGAAAAATCACAACTAGAGAAATGTCTCATGTTGGGATCCACACCTTTAGCCTGGAATAAGATTCTTCAAAACCCCACTAGAAATGTGGGTCCACATTCTCTAGAAAAGGTGCAGTTCACGTGGGAGAAGGAAAAGGAAGGGGTTACCTGTCTTAAGGTGCTAGATGGTTGCTTGCATAGGGATTTGGACAAAGTGAATCTTTCCCTAGTTGGTAAGTTTCTAGGCTCCAGACCTAACATTGATGTTATTAGAAAATGGGCTTTTAGAAAGTGGAAACCAAAAGGGGATATGAGCATTACCATTATGTCAAGGGGTTTTTTCTGGAAAAATTTAATCAACAGACTGATTTGGAATCGGTGCTTCTGGGAGGCCTATGGTGTCTAGGTAATATGGGCCTTTTTTTAAAAAGATGGTATCCTAGGTTTGATCCAAACATCGAGAATATAAACACCATTCCAGTCTGGTGTAGACTCCCAGGACTACCTCTCCAATTTTGGGATGATGAGATCCTGTTAAATATTGCTAAATCCCTCGGTGCTCTGATTGGGCTTGATGGACCTATGAGAAACAGATCCAGACTAGCTTTTGCTAGATTCTATATTTCTTCTGAAATGGAGCAGGAGTTACCGGAACATATTATTTTGTAATCTAAGTATGGAATTTGGCATCAAAATATCAAATATGAAACCTTTCATTTATGATGTAATAAATGCCATCGTATAGGGAATTTCACTAGAAAATGCCCTAATAAGGAGATCTCCCAAGAGGATACAAAAAGCAAGAATGAAAAACTTGAAGGAGATTCAGCTCAGGCACAAGAAGCTAGGATGATAGAAACGGAACCTGATCATAGCCAGAGGGAAGAAAAATCCCTTAACCAACCTGAGTGGAACTATAAGAAGAAAGGAAAAAGGGGTTCAGAACTCCAATCAGAAAACCTCTGGTCTGTAGGAAGCTTTGGCACCCAAAAACTCCAGTGGCAGCTTCACTAGGAGTACCCACAACCACCAAAGAAGATTTAGATATGCAAAACCCAGTAAAGGTGGTTTTGGAGGTTGAGAACAAAAGGGAACAATGAAAGTAAATATTCTTTCTAAAGAGCTAGCTCAGTTTGTGGAAACTCAGAATGAAACTAAAGTAGCTGAGATAGATCAACCAAATCCTCTGTTCATCATTAAGGAAATTTTGGATGAGGAAAAAGAAAACATGGAACCAGAAGATTCATTACAGAAAATTTCTCCGTGGGAAAATAGTAAATTTTCACCTAAAAGTGAGAACCCCATATCTAGCATCAAATCAGCAAATTTACAACCTGACAATAAACAGGGAGAGAAAGAGGAGGGGGAAGTAACACCACTCAGAGAAAACATCCTCTATGAGGAAGACTCGAGCTAAATACTGGATTTACAGAGGTCATTTCTAAGAAAAAGAAGAGAATGAAAGGATTTGAAAAGATCCCAGATTCGCTCTATCATGAAAAAAAAATAAAATTGACAACTAGGAAACTTCAACATCCAGAACCACTAGATTGTCTACTAGAAGAATAGTAGACTTTGGAAGCAGCTCTAAAAGAGGAAGACCCTAAAAAAGGCTCTCAGATCCAAGAGAACAGAGGAAGACATTGCAGATGGCACTCAATGGCAATTGAACCATCAGGCAATCCCAACACCTATATCTTATAAATGAAGATCATCTCATGGAACATCAGAGGGCTGAATGGAAACTCCAAACAAAGAATAATCAAGGAGTTATGGGAGTCTAGTAGACCTAGCATTTTGCTTCTACAGGAAACTAAGATGAACGCTAAGGTTCTTGAAATTAGTAAAAGAATTTCTGGGAAAACTCCAACGTGGCTGCGGTGGATTCTTAGGGTGCTTCAGGAGGCCTGGCTACATTTTGGGATAAAAGACAATATACTGGTATGATTCTTTCTGAAACCAATAACCATCTTGCTATTAATTTTCATGCTATTGAGAATAATTGTGACTAGATCCTTTCTAATATCTATGCCCCTAATATAGTTATTGGGAGGTGAAAACTTTGGACTGATCTTAAGACTTTCAGAAGTCAACATAATACTGCCAACTAGCTTATTATGGGAGACTTCAATTCTCCCCTAAACCCAGGAGAAAAATAAGGAGGAAACTTAAGTTTTTCCACAGTATGGATGAATTTGCTGATTTTGTTGCTGACCTTAATCTCATGGATGTGGATCTTCATGGAAATCAGTTCACCTAGACTAACAAAAGGTTGGGGAAAGACTTAATTCAAGTAAGACTAGATAGAGCTCTTTTCTCTACTAGCTGGATTCTTAGTCAGGACTTCCATCTTACTTCTCTACCCAGAATTGGGTCGGACCACAATCTGATTGCTTTAAAACTCTTCAATTGGACTAAGCCCACCAGGAGTTCCTTCAAATTTGAAAAGATGTGGATGGAACATGATGATATCCATGACAGGATTAAGGAATGGTGGATTTGGGATGGTGAGGGCACTGCTCAGTTTAGGCTTATTCAGAAACTTAAAAATGTCAAAAAACAGGTTAAAATCTGGAACAAAGAGGTTTTTGGGAATGTGTTTGAACAAAAAAGGAATTAAAGAAAAATCTCCAAGATTTGGAAATCAAGATGAATTCAAAGGGGAGATCTCTTGAAGATCAATCAGTGGAAAAGAATATTCTTTCAAAGCTACATACGGTATGTAGCAGAGAAGAATCCCTATGGAGACTCAAATCCAGGGCTATTTGGCTGAAAGAAGGAGATAGAAATACAAAATTCTTCCATATGACCACCCTGAAGCATAGAGCCTGCAATAGGATAATGGAAGTTGCTAAAGGAAATGACACTTTGTTATAAAAGACCCAAGGAGCATCAAAGAGGAAGCTCTCAAATTTTACGAAAAATTGCTTAATGAGAAAAATACCATTAATGATGAGGTAGTCTCTTTCATGTTGGAGGCTATCCCCCAAGACAAAATTGAAGAGCAGAGATTTAAAGACATCACTAAAGTTGTCACATTAGAAGAACTTCAAAATCCATGTTTACTCTTGAAGGGGATAAGGCACCGGGCCGGATGGTTTCTCTGTCAACTTTTTTCAGAAGTTTTGGGAAATATGTTTGGATGATCTTCTCAGGGCGGTGAATGAATTCTATAGAACTAGGGATCTTTTGAAAGAGTTGAACAACACCCACATTGTGCTTGCTCCAAAAAAATGGACGCTAAGGATTTCAAAGACTTCAGACCCATTAGTCTGGTGAATGTTATTTATAGAATTTTTACCAAGATCATTGCTACCAGACTCCAGTTCATTATGAATGATTTAATATCAAAACAGCAGAGTGGTTTCATTAAAGGCAGGATTATTCAGGATGGAGTGATTATGGTCCATGAGACTATTCACTCTATGGATAATAACAAAAAATCAAACATGGTCCTTAAACTTGATATGAATAAAGCCTTTGATAAAGTCTCTTGGGCCTTTCTGACAAGGTTTTGACAAAATTTGGTTTTCTAACTAAATTCAGAAAAATTATCAAGGCATGCATCACTACGGCTAGATTCTCAGTGGTAGTAAATGGAGAGCTGGTGGGATTTTTTACTAGCAGTAGAGGGCTAAGGCAAGGGGATCCCATATCCCCTCTGCTATTCATTCTTATGGCAGACAGTCTTAGCAGAACAATTGATAAAGCAGTCATAGATGGTCTTCTGAAAGGATCTAAGCCCACTTCCACTAACCAAGAAACTTCTCATCAGCAATTTGTGGATGATACAATCCTTCTGTTAATGGCTTCAATCCTTGAAGCTAAGGAAACAAATTCTATTATGAAATTATATGAATCGCATCTAGGAAAGAGATTAATTTTGATAAAAGATCAATTTTCTTTTTTAACACCCTTGAGGAAAGACAAATTAAAATTACTAAAATTTTGGGGTGTAAAATTAGTTCACTCCCCACTACTTATTTGGGCCTCCCCCTTGGTACGAAAAAAGTATCAACCAAAGTCTAGAATGACCTATTGGAAAGATTTCAAAAGAAAATGGCTGGTTGGAAAGGATCCATTCTATCAAGTGTTGGTAAGTGTCTGCTCATAAAAAGCACTCTTCAGAATCTCCCTATATATATCATGTCACTATATAATATCCCTTCTACTTTTAGAGAAAAAATTGAGAGGATTCAGAAGCACTTTCTATGGTAGGGAATGGAGGATAAATTCAAATATCACTTGGTAGCTTGGGACCAAGTATGCACTCCCAAAAAAATTGGGGGCCTGGGTATAAAAGACATCAAAAAAATGAATGAGGCTCTAATTGTAAAAATGGGCTAGAGAATGCTCTCGGAGAAACAACCCTGGATTGAACTAATTAAGGCCAAATACCTTAATCAACAAGAAACCATTTCTTTTCTTCAGGAAGAGAACCTTCCTTATGGATCCATTTTTGGAATAATTTAGTTCAGATCAGGAATTTCATCAAACATGGAAGTAAATGGAAAGTGGGGAATGGTAGAGATATAAACTTTTGGGGGGATAACTGGTCTAATGTAGCAGTCTTATTGATAGATTTGGAGTAGTCGAGATAGCCTTGAACGTAAGTATGGTACTAGAATCATGGATTACATTGATAGGGATGGCAACAAGAAGAAATGGAAAAAACTCTCTGTGGACAGGGATGATCTGAACCACATGATGTCCTCTTTTCAAGAGCATTTGGACCTTATCCCCTTAAGTCAACTGGATGTTCAGGATGAATTAGTCGGAACAACTCTATTGATGGAGATTACTCTATTAAATCTGGATATAATTCTTTCTTTGAAACTGTTCAGAGCGAGTTCAACTGGAGCAGGATTTGGATGGCTGAGCTCACACCAAAAATCATTTTTTTCTTTTGGCTTGCTCTCAGGGGAAGAATTCTCACCAATGACAACCTGATAAGAAAAGGTTTCATAATGCCAAATAGATGCCATCTCTGTAAAAAAGAATCTGAGGATATCAGACACCTGTTAGTTCATTGTGAGTATGCCACTAAAATATGGAGTGTTTCCTTTTCTAATTTCAAAGTTTCCTGGGCTGTGCCGAAGGACTTCATCTAGTTTTGGACCCAATGGAATCCTCCTTTTAAACACTATGTTGTGAGAAGACTCGGAAACTAGTAATGCCCCATATTATTTGGAGGATATGGAAAGATAGAAATGATGTCATTTTTAGAAACATTAAACAACAGTGCAAGTTCAGCTTTGTTAAGATTACTAATGTTGTCAAAGAGAACATCGAAAGATTCAAACCTCCCAAGAACAAGAATTATCCTAAAAATGAAGAGCATATTTTGTCCAACTGGAAGATTGGAGTTGATAATATTCAGAATAGCATCCGTTCCAACATTGACAGGTCTTTGATACATTGGAACCCTCCTGATCTCAACTGGCACAAGTTGAACTTTGATGGGGCTTCCAAGGGTAATCCTAGGATTACTTGCAGGGGGAGGAGTGATTCGAGATCATAGAGGTAGTCTGATTGCTACCTATGCTGGTAAAATGGGGATACAAACTAACCATTATGCTGAAGCCTTGGCTGCTCTATGGGGGCTTAGAATTGCTCAGACACATAACATTCAGAATATTATTCTGGAAGGAGACTCACTAAATATCATTAATCATCTAAATCAGTCTTCACCTCCAAGCTGGAATATCAAGGATTTCATCATGGAATCTATAAGCATTTGTCAAACCTTCAAAAATATCTGAATCAAGCACACATACCGAGAGGGAAATAAGGTTGCTGATGAATTGGCCAATTATGGCATAAATAATAATCTAATTATTTGGGATAATGTTAATCACATCCCTGAGAAGGTACAAAGCAACATTCAAGTAGAAATTTATGGGCACTCAAGTATGGAGTAAGGATAATGATTATTTGGAGTGGGCTTTAGAGGAGATAAAAGATCACCCATGTGGGAAATATCAAGTAAGCTATGGCCACATTAACTTTCATCACTCCCAACATGTGTGCGGGATTCTTAATATTCGGGACAGGTAGAAAGACAACTGCATTTCATACAATAGTTTAAATAAGGGTTTTGAGGGCATGAATTGCAAGAATTTTAGCAAGGAAAAAAATTGGAGGAGCCCCATTCCGGTTTAACCCAGCAAAGTGATCTAAAATGGAAGAGAAACAAGGAGCTATGGAACCTCCTCAAGCAGGTGGAATTACAAACTTCATTGATCGAATTCAGGGGCACGATCAGAGCATTTCGATCCAATTCACTATGGATTGGAAGGATCAAAAAGTGGAGTATGGAGGGCATAAAATACCCATTAATGAAGAACTAATTGCCGAAGCTACAGGCTTGGAGATGGAAGGATTTTGTTTCTTCAACAAGAGGATTGACAAAAAGGCTGAGGAGAAGAAGTTTGCTGCTAATAACGAGGAGCTAGTTTTTGTTACTACGGGTTTGAGGGTAAGTTCTATCCCATCACCCTTTGATGAAATCACCCATATGATGGTCCGGTACATATATTTGGAAGGGAGATATGTTATAGTTCCTATTAAACACCTGGTGTTCCTTAACCATTTCTGCAGGAAAATCATTGTCTGCTTCTGCATTATCTTTTGAACTCCCTCGAACGCTCCATCTTGGAGTTTCGAAACATACCCGTGCTACCCCCTACATCAAGGTCTTATTTTCTTGCTACACAAGCTCTGTGTTACTAAATACCCCAGTCTCCCATCCTCCCCAACACTATTCCACTCTTTCCCACCACCACTACCCCCACCCCCATCCCTTCCACCACATCCAAGCCTAAAACAAGGAACCATAAGAAGCCCAAATTGGACACCCCTGTTTCGGGCAGAGTCCTTTGTAGTAGTAAGGAAATGGAAGTTGTCCAAAACCTTTGCACATCAGTAGTGTAGGCCATGAAGAGGCCTTACAAAAAGAAGGAAACAACACTTCCCAAAGGCTAGAAGCCTTGGAGAATGAAATGATGAAACTAAATGAAGAAGTGTAGCATTTGGCCAAGCAAAAAGGCAAAAGGAAGATGGAAGATGATACTGATATTGACAATAAGCAAGTTGAGGACATCTACAAAAATCTTAACTCCTTGGAAAATTGTCTGGGGAGAGCAAAGGATCGCCATGACCACAACATGGCAATTTTTAATTTAATCAGTGATTTTCTTGAATAGCATGTTCATAGCATTTCTGTGCTTAGTGGGATCCTGGACACTCTGTGGGGAACGAACAAGGAGAGCAGTCAAACCATAGCAAAGTTGGATGCTAAGGACCCCACACACATGAAAACGGTGGCTCTCTTTACCTCGCTACAAACTATTAAATCTAGAATTACTAGAGCTGCCAAGAAGTAAAGGAGGTCTTCGTTGCAGATGTTGATCTTCATCATTCCTTTTGCTTTTGTTTTTTTGCTATTTTTTGGCTGCATTGTTGCAGCGCACACACTATTTTTCCTTTCTATTGTAAATTTTTGGTTACAGTAGCTTTAACACCTATTTTGGATGTTGATCCTTTTTTGTGGAACCTATTAATGTTTTATCTAGCTTTTAGGCCCTCTATGTAAACAAGGTATAGTCCCTTCAAAACTATTTACCATTAATAAAAAATATATTTTGACAAAAGTTTCCCATAATACAAATAAACAAACCCAAAAAATTGCAGAAAATTCTGAATCTGGGTTTTTGAGAAAAACACGAATTACCATTCATTTTGTTTTTAAGATCGAATCTAGAAAATGGTGATGGAAGCTTTAAAACTCTCATATCTACATCCTTGAGGCTGCGGTTTTTTCCTACAATCACTCTCATAAATCTTCCTAACCTGATCTGATACCAGATGATGATAAATCTCTAGATTTACATAAATAAATTAAGCAATAATTAATTAAAATCAACACATGAAATGAAAACTACAGAAGATAGAAACCAAATGTAAATAGAATGGAGCAATTTCTATTGAATATGAGAGGAATTTTATACAATTGCTTCTCCTAAAGTCATGGAGTCAAATCTTATCATTTTATCCCCATATATCTCCTTTATTCCCTAGTCTTACTCTCAATCCCAAGATATTCTCACACATTTCTATCTCTATGAGTTGTGCATGACAACTAATTGTGCACACTCATAAATTATTTTATAAATATTAAAAACTATTACTACCAAATAACCCAAACCACTCCTAAGTGTTCACACTATGAACAATATTTTGGTAACATAGCCTCTTTTCAACATATAAATTCTTGGTCGAGTTAAAACATTTTTGAAATCCACATTATATATATATATATATATATATATATATATAGGAAGATTTCCTTCTTACCAAAAAATTGGGTACATAAAATATACACCCAACAAGAGATTAAATATGTTAAATGAAATTAAAAAAGGGGGGTGGGGGATAAATATAATGTCTTGAGCAATCCCCAAGAAACCATAACCTCCATGGATCCTCCTCAATCAACTCCGCACAAAGAAGAAACAATAATGAAACAAATGGAAGAGAAATGAGAAAAGAAAGAGAACATGAAGATAGATTAGGTCATTTCTAGGGAAACATGAAATCTAGGGCCAAGATAAGATTGATCCTAGGGTCCATAGTAAACCCTACACATATTTTAAGTCATGGGAATTAAAAATAAAAGAAGGGTGTGTGGGGGGTAATTAAAAAAAGGGGGTGAATAAAATAAAAGGATTTTTAGACCTCATTTGAGACCCTAGAAAACATTTAGTTGAAATAAATAATTAAGTTGGAAATCGGAAAGTAGTTATCCTATTGGGTAAATTAAATGGGTATGAAATAAAATAATTATTAACGAGAATCGATTAAGCATAACATTAGTATTTATTTTAGTTTACTTAAAAAAAAATACCCAAATTTTTAGTTACCTTTTGGTGTGGTTTTCTTATGGCCCAAGGCGAGCACCACATTTGGTATTAAAGAAATAGTTCACACATGCGGATACTCTAGGTAGAATATTTAATTGGTTATTAATGTTTTAATAACATTAAAAAAAAAAAAAAAACGCGTTCCGCTTAAACTATTCCATGGGTCGAACATATCTTGATTAATCACAGGGGAAAAAATTGTTTGTTAACTCAATAGGTGGAACACAATTTTTATCACTTAATTTTTTAAAACATTTGACAAAAGTTAAGATAAATTCATTCTAATATAGTGTGAAAATTGTCTCCTTGGCTCCCATAGCGGTGATCGATTTGGATGATCATTGTCTCTAGTGACATGGAAGTCACAACAACATTTAAAAACAACTTATAAGATCATTTGATCATGTAGTTAAAAGCATTTTGGGCTCAATTGATCACATTGTTGTTTGGGACAAACTTAAATTTAAGAAAATTCATTTCGATTTGGACCTATAGTTTAGGGAGCTTTAGTAGGAAATTAAAATCTACAACCCCAAAAATTTAGTATTTCTATATATGTAATAGATGTAGAAATTATATTTGAGAAAAAGGAATGGGGAGTTAGTTTTCCAAGCGTGTTTAGGAGGCCTCTAGTTGTTTTGGCACAAAACACAAAACTTGACAATAACATTAATTAGCTCTAGAAATTAGGTCATAACTAGAGTTTTGGTTATTAGTTTTTCATTTTGTAAGTTGCGTCGATTATATATATATACACACACACACACACACACACAATATATATATATATAGGAGAATATATGTGAGTTGATAGAACTCATTTTTGAGTTGGGATCGCTTGTTTTCAAGACCCATTTTGTAGCCAATTTCTCTAAAAATATGCTAAAATGTAACGCAAAAAAGTTTAATAGTTGGCTCCGAGAAGGAGCTTCCAGTTCGATATGTACTCACTAGTTTTGAGAGTTATATGTCTTGGTTGACTCTCTATATAATATAAAATTTACTGGAAGCATATGTTTTACCATTTAGGTATTTGTTTCTTATTTGGCAGGCCCCTTCGATAGTCATTCTCGCTAGATCATAGAACAAGAGAACTAGGTCTTAATAAACTATTAGACTTCTTAGGGCACCTTTGGAGGGTGTAATATTTTATAATATGATTATATTGTTGTCTTATGTGGTTGAATATTACAACCTTGAAAAATTATGTGCCACGAGACATTTCTTTTTGCTAATAGCCTTAGTTTAGGTTGGTCAATTTGGACATCGAAAAGGTCTAGTTGTTGGTTTTATAAATAAGTAGTAGGTCAATATAAGAGTGTAGAATTGTTACCTTGGTCTAAGGAATAGGTTTAAGTTTAGTTATTTGGATTCCTACTTTAGTGATCAATTTTTTCTTGGTAATATCAACCGTAATGTTAAGGGAACCACTTTTAAACCTAATAAAAACCCTTTTGGTATGGTGTAAAATAAATAATTGTATCTTGTATAGAACCACCCAATATGATAAAATAGTCTTCCATGCCTTAAAATTTTATTATTATGAATCAGAATAATTTTCTACTCCTCGTGTATATGCTACAAATCTAAATTTTTTATTTTACTTTTATAAGAAAATTTGCCAAGAAACCTTATAACCTTGCTTATCCTTTCAAAAGTGTAATTTTAAATTAAGTATAATTGGATGAAAATGTTTGCTAATGTAAACTCCTCTAACTTGTCTCTAAACAATAAATGATAAGGGAAAAGGAAATTTAGTGTCTCTTATTATACAATGGTGTTGCTTGAAGTGATATTTCATAGCTAGTTTATCCTCTTCACGTAACGTAAGAATACATTGTGCTATTATAAAATGAATCTAGTTTTCACAACTTCAAATTCTCATCAAAGCTCTCGAGTATAACATTTAGAGTTAGCTTCGGTAATGATCTAGTTATTTTAATCCTTCTTGAGCTCGATAAACCTATTTTCATACTATAACCACTTACTAAGTTTTGTTGCAATGTAACTTGGTTAAAACCTTTTACCTTAGTAAGTACACGTGTGATTATAAACCTCCTCAAATTGATTAAAATGTTCCGAGTTAATCATGTTTATAACACTATTACTTACATGTAGAAATAATGGAATCACCCTCTTTCTAACCTTAACTCGTGGACTTAGAAGAACAATGATTATGCAAAAAATATATATGTAATGATAACAACAACAATCTTTTTCTCTCTCTCTCTCTCTCTCTCTCTCTCTCTCTCTCTCTCTCAATGCAACAAATAAAATAAAATAAAATTATTATCGATTACTCCTTTGGTGGAGGTTATGGTCTACCACAATTATCTTGTTAACCGTCCAATTACAAGTAATCTGGTCCAATAATGGTGAATGCAATGTTTCGTAATCCACAAAAATATATACATAAATCTATAAGCACAATTGTGTACATATACCTTATAAACAACAATAGAAACGTGTAATTTTATGTAATTTGGAAAACTTGTCAAATATATAATTAAAAACCTTGGTTGACAAGCATGTTATCATTGTTACCCCTTAAAAAGCTAAAATTGAGGTGATCATAAACTATTGCTTCAAATGGAATAAGTAATGTTTATTAATCTTAGTTATGTGATATTCATATAATATGGATTACACGCTAAATATTTGGTCTTATGTAAGTAATCGAGGAATTGTGTTGTCCTTCCTAAGTTTGAGGTCGAGAAAATAATAAGAATACTCGAATGATGGTAATGGTCTCACAACTTAGATATGCCTTTGGTTATTTGATGTATAAGAGACTCCTACGTAATATTTCCTTCACATTACAAACTCTAAATAACTTATTATAAGATAAATGATGTAAACCCTTATTTTAAGGGCTAAGAATAATGATTTACTAATATTTCCACCAACCTTGGGTGGATATGTCCTTTGTAATCAGTATAAACACTAGTTAAATGTAAATTTGGAATTCTTTTGGGGTACTCTTTAAAACATGGCCCCATTTACTGTTACCACTCAATAGGGTGGCAAAATTTAAAGTTCTTTGTGTAAAATGGATTTACCCTCTACTTAATGAGTAAATATATATACATATATATCTAGCAATCCAATGGGCCAATTGTGACCAAATAATTGTTAAGTAAAAGTTAACATAAGTCCCATATCTTGAGAACTATTAGACTATACATTTCCTTAAAGTAAAATGTGTGTTGAAATCTTGTATGCTTCAGGAAGGTATGAATAGAAAAGTTGTTATATTGTCATTATGGTATATTTATAGTTTTCATAGTATTTTGATAGGTTCAGAAACATTCACTTTAAATGGATTTTGTTTTGTATAACTCATTCATGTTTTCTCTTGATTATAGTATTTAAGAAATGATAAAATTTAAGTAAAGCTTTTCATATATCTTATTGAATTGAAAATTCATTGTTGTTGTTTCATTAAGGAGTTATGGCTTGTTTGGGGTGTAGAAAGTTCGAATTTTTTTGTCATGGTGAAAATATTTTCAAAACTTTTAAACAATAATCCATTAAACTATCTCTTATGAGTTTTCTAAACCAAATTTTGAACCAGAAATGAGATGTTCTAGAAAAGGGTACATGTTATGAAACCTTGAAACCAAACTAGACAACCAACCCTAACTCGGTGATTGGCTATATATATTTCAACCACAATGTATTGGTACTATCATTATGTGAACATAAAAATAATGGTCAAATTAAGTCAACACCCTTAATTATGCTTGGTATTATGTGAATCTTTGTCCTTGACCTTAATGAATAATGTAGATGCTATAATCATTATTGGAGAGACTCGTGAACCATTTCTTTAAAAATTTAAAGTAATGATGAGCTAGGAGATGAAACCACACGGAACTTGAAAACTTTTTCTCTCTTATTGTGTGGTATTTTTGACACCTTAGATAGTTTCCTTGAGTGGGTTCATATGCAACTAGTATGCAAAAAATTTTAACCCCTTTTTAAAACAACATTTATGTTCTCTTGGATCACCCATCATTATTTTCTTTTAAATATAGACCTTATGTTGTACATCCTCTTATTTGGACCCTTATAGGAAGGTTAGACATTGAAGCAAATGAATTTAGTTTGGAAGCTACAACTTTCCTTGATTAATATTCTCCTAATTGAAAAATACAATTGACCTTGAATCATGTTATATTTGAGAAGAAAATATGTAAAAAATACTAATAATAATATAGTTCCCTTAAAGCGACCTTAATGTTGAACATACACTATGTGTGACCATTTAGAGGTTTTAGACAGTGAGGTTGATAACAATTCCCTTAAAAGATATAATGTCCTTTAATTAAATTGATCTAAGTAAGAGAAACACTTAGTACTTGACCAAGTTTGAATTTGTGGGACATGCTTGTTGTTACCAAGAACTGCATGATACGACACGATATTGCATGAGGTCATATCCCTATCTCTTCCAGTGAATTCAAGGAGGAAGTCTAAAATTAGGAGAGGGGGATGTAGTGTCCACTTTTTATAGCCTCAGTTTCCTGCTAACTTTTTATTCATAGATATGATTTAATAGGGATTTGATATATTTTGGACATTATGTTATGATATTTGATCTTCATGGACATGTATGGTGATTTGGGCGTGTAGTGCCAATTTAGCTTTGATTAGTATGTTGACACATTTCATTAGATGTTGTGGATACTAACATATTTCTATGTTATTTGGACCCAATTGAGATATGATGGATGCATAGTTTAGTCACATGTCTTGATGATATGGATTATTTGATTATTTATGAGAACACATGATAGCATGGATGTATGCCATTTATATTTATTGCAATGGCTAACATGTGGTGATTAGTGTGAATTTGTGCATATGTTTCATTTACGATGTCATGTTGATTTTTTCATATCATAGATTTCATATTTAGATTTGATCATTTACTGAGTAGTTGGGTAAATGCGTTTAATGTGTTTATTGAGGCACATGAGAAGGCGAGGTTTCGAGTGGCTACAAAAATTGTGTACAAGTGGCCCACATGGCTAAATCCTAAACATGTTAGATATATGAGTCCTTATTTTTGATTTTATTGTTAGCACCAAGAGTGGCCCTTATTTGTAAAGTTGTATGTCATGTAAAATTAATTGTGTTTAGGATTGGATTTTTATTAGTCAACTACATTGGGTGACTTAATGGTCCGCACTTGCATTAGGTTTGTATTTGTGTAAGTGTGTGTTAATTATAGAGGATTGGGGTCACATGACCACCCTTGATTGGGTCCCACATCCTCTACACTTGTGCCCAAATATACCGAACCCAAAATTGGGATATTTATGACATTTTAAGTGACCCTTTTTTGTTTTGGGAGTTCACTTAGAATGAAAATAAGCCCTGGACCCTACCTATTAGGTATGGGGGCTTAAGTTCAAGGAATAGAGGGATTTTCCCTCCCATTTTGCCTCTTTTATGTTACCATCCACTTAAGATAGATTTTAATATGTGTGTGTTAAAAATTTTCACAAATTTGTCTCATTTTCTTATTGGGTAATTTGGGAGAAGGGTGTTTAAAAGTTTTTTTATGTTTTCTCCATTTTATTATTGGAATATTTCACTTGGAGGGAAGAGAGGGGTGAAACATGTCACCCCCTCATTTGTGAGGAATTTTTTTTTGTTTTCTTCAAATACTCCCTCATATGAGAGAATGAAAAACTTTTTTATTTTGGATTTTATTTGGTGCTTGGAGGCTCTTAGAGTTAGAATTTTCTTGGACAACGAATTGGGAAAAGCTTAGAGTTTTGGAGAGCTTGTGGAGGTAGGCTCTTTGATCTCACTCTATGTTATCTTGCATGTTAGATCTTAAATTTCTTATGGTTGAAATTTTTTTTTTTTTTCTTGTGTTGTTTATTGCTTGGGTATGTATTTATTATTCTCTCCATCCATCATATGGCTTGATGGATTTTGGATCTTTATTAGGGAAGAGGGAGGGAGTTTCTATCTCAAACCTCCTGGCTTGATGGGAAATCCATGTTGGTTATTTCTATCCCCTCATATGGTTTGAGGAGGTTCATATAGTTTGAACCCTCCCCACCTTCCCCATCCTTGAAGAGGATACCCAATAGGGTTTAAAATCCTCCTAAGGAGTATTTTAGGTGAATGGGCGGAGCAATAAGGAGGGATTGTTTTCTTGGAGGGATAAAGAGGTTTTGTGAATAATCCTACAAGTTTGCATCCTATGTTTTAACCACACTCTTTGGCATTTTGGATGTCTCATCTACCTTTCCCCATAATTGATGATGAATATAGTTTTCTCTTATTTTATTTTGGTTGGTAAATTTTGTGTTCTTGAATGTAGGGATTTGTCTTGTGTGTGAATGTGGATTATTGTTTGTCTCCTAAGTCTTGTGCACATTTGTGGAAGATAGCTATCTCTTCCTTGGGCTTTGGTGAGGCTAGCATGTCTTCCAACCTTTGGAAAGGCATGTAATTATGCCTATAGGTTGGGTGGTAAAACAAGCCTTTCTCTATGTGTTGGATTCTTTGGTGAAAAGCACAAAGTTGGAGCTCAAGTTTGGAAGATGGTTGGAGTTTCCTTGATATCTTAGCATCTTATTGTTCTCAAGTTGTTTGGAAAGTTTTACTTATTGTAATCATGTGAATATGACTTTGTTGGAAGTTCTATTTATTTGTAAGTTTCCCATATTGGGATTGAGATTGATTTTGAGAAACTAATGTTTTATTAGTGTTGTGTATACCATTCTTGAAAATATAGATCTTGGTAAAACATATCTTCCTTGATCAAGGTTTTTTTCTATGTTTGATCCTCTTCTTAAAGAAAAGTTTTGTTGTATGGAGAGAAATGTGTTTTTATATTAGAAAAGACATTGTAGTTTATATGTAACATGGAACAAACTATTATTCATATTATTGAAGCAAAGGCATATTTTTGAGAAGTGGAAGTTTACTCATGCTATAGAAGCTCTTATGGAATTAGGAGTCTTGTAACATTTGATTGGATGTATCTCTTTGCAATAAAGTCTTACTTCTCTCCCTGAGATAAGGATTCAATTTTTATTAAACTCCCATGAGGATAGGAACACTATTCCTTTGTAATATTTTGTAAATCATGGTAAAGTGAAATGTTATTTAAGATCACATTTAAATGTACTCCTACATCTATACAATTTAAGGCAAGTGAATATTACTACTCCAAGGAAAATATTTGATTTTTTTATTAAAGGTCAATAGTTTTTGAAAGGGACTATACCCTTGTGCAAAGAAATACTAAATGCCGATTTGACAAAATCAGTATTTCAAAGAGATTAGAATCAAGATAAAATGACAAAGCCCAATAGTAGAGAAGAATCTGCCAAGTACACAGCCAAAAACCAACAAACTTTCAGCTAAAAAGTAGCTACTTTGTAGCAACAATAATAGGCCAACAGCCCGGATGTAGCGATGATAACCCATAACAGACAAAGACTCATGTCTTGTCCAAGAAAATGAAGGGTTTAGATTGAGATCCCTTCTTTTTCCTATCCACTACCTTCCATTCCTCATTTTCTTCTTCCAATGAGATTGGAATAACCACTTCAATTGACTTGATAGGGATGTGGCCCATAGCTAGGAGAGCATCCCGAGCAGAGGAAGCTTGAGGTTTCTTCTCAGAAGTGTTCTTAGCTTACGGGAGTTCCAAAATCAGTTCAAGTATGGGGATTTATTGTTATATGTTTAGGTAGAGAATCCTTCCACCATGTATCTTTTCCTTTGTGTTTGGAATATTCACAATCCTCTAAAATATGACCAACTTAAAAGCAACGTCGACATCTGAAAGCAAGACCTTAATTTTATCATCCTTATAGTGCAAATTTGTATGAGACTAAAATATGTGGTATGGTTTGATCTAGATCTTAGAAATGGATTCATTTTAAAGTTTTGATATATAAATGAAAAAAACAAGAGTTCTTTGGAGTTGGAATATTCAAGTACACAAGGCTTTAGTTCTTTTATATTTTGGAAAGAATTCATTTGTAAAGTCTTTGATGATATTTCATTTATTGTTCAAAACAAGCTTCCTCTCCTTTTACCTGCAAGAACAATTTTGAAACTTATTAGCATCCTCATACATATAAAATTTCATATATATCAAAGTTAAAGCTGTATGCAAAAATTACATATTTTTACAAATAAAGAAATGTGAAATAGGCCTATATTAATATATTATATAATTAAAATATATATATAATATATTTATTATATATATATAAACAAATATAAATAACATTTAAATAAATTAAAAAGTATCAATAAAAAAGTTTAGGTGGAGGTTTGATTTATTTTGAAACAAAAGAAGAATGTGGGGAGGGGCCGAGCCCTCCCAACCTGCGCCAAACTCCACTACCATCCCACACCCAACTCCCCAAAGCTACGCCACTACTCATTCCCCCATCTCCCAACTCCACCACCCTCACCTCAAAGCCCACCCCATCCCTTCACCATGGATTTCCCAAACCCTCCACCATAGAACACACCCCACTCTAAATCACTTCCCACTACATGAATCCCTTAGGCCAACACGCAGGACGTAGCCCCTTTTTAACCTTGTAAATTCTTGGCCGAGTCAAAACATTTTCTAAATCCGCATGACACACACACACACACACACACACACACACATTCGAGCATATTGTCTTCTTAGAAAAAAGGGGTCTATAAAATATATACCCAATAAGAGATTAAATCGTGTAAATGAAGTACAAAAAAAATGGGGTGGGCGGGGGAATAAAAATAATAGCTTGAGAAACCCCAGAATCCATAACCTCCATGGCCCTTGCTCAATACACGTGCAAAAATAATAAACAAAACTAAAACAAATGGAAGAGAAATGAGAAAAGAAAGAGAACATAAAGATGGATTAAGTCATTTTTAGGGAAACATGAAATCTAGGGCCAAGATTAGATTGATCCTAGGGTTCACATTAAACCCTACAAAACTTTTAAGTCGTGAAAATTTGATGAGAATGGGACATAAAAATAAAATAAGGATGTGTGGGGTTTAATTAAATAAAATGGGGGTCGATAAAATAAAAGGGTGTCTAGAATTCCTTTGAGACCCTAGCAAAAATTTAGTCGAAATAAATAATTAAGTTGGAAATCAAGAAATTAGTTATCTTATTGGGAAAATTAAATGGGTATGAAAAAAAAACCTATTAATCGCAATCAATTAAGCATAACATTAGTATTTATTTTAGTTTACTTCAAAAAAAAAATTACCCAAAGTTTTAGTTACCTTTTGGTGTGGTTTACTATGTCTCAGGTGGGGCACTACACAAGGAGACAAGTTAACATAATTATTACATGTTTTATCTTAATGATTTATGGAAAAATAACACAATCCATCAATTCATTTGTATAAAAGACTTAGAATTATTATTTTTACGTATTTTGATGGAGAAGGTACCTACATTCTAGTATAGTATAGTCGGTATGTGAAGTATAATGTAAATAAATAGAAAGATAAAAATTCATAGAAATTTTAATATGGACCTTCTGATAAGTAGTTATTGTTTCTCTTATTTTGATATAAAATGAATTGCACATTTCAAACGACCTTTGGTTAATCCTCAATTGATGATTTTATTGTTCAAGAAAATTGTTATAGAGTCCTAATTACATTATTTCCATGAAATGTTTTGGATGTGGATCACAATTTTCTAAGTATTTTGTTCTTCATAATACATTTTTAAGATTACGTAAGCCCTTTTTTCATGCCAATTTTGACTAGTAGGAGATCGAAATAGATTTATTCAATGTATTCTATTCCATGTGAATAGAATAGAGTAATGCCAAATATAAAGGTCACGGGAGGAAGGTGACAGTTATAATTGTCCATCAACAAATAATTAACAACAATGTATTAAACTAATGCCAACATTCCCTCCCTTAATACATTGCTCTTATAAATGTACCCCTAAACAAATTAAACTTCATCTTCTTTGAGAGGCTTGGTGAGAATATCTGCAACCTGAAAATCAGTAGGGTAGTACTGGAGCTGAATTTGGTGGTTCAAGACCTGTTCACGAATGTAGTGACATTCAACCTCAATATGCTTTGTTCGTTCATGAAAAACAAGATTCTTCACAAGCTTCAACACACCTTGATTGTCGCAGTGAATGATGGGAGGTTTCTCTTCAGGAATCCTTATATCTGCAAGAATGCGACGTAACCAAATTGCTTCGCACATAGCTCCTCATGTGGCATAGTACTCAGCCTCAATGGATGAGAGAGAAACAATAGTTTTCTTCTTGCTAATCCATGAGATAAGTCCAGATACGAGATGAAAAACATACCCTGAAGTGGATTTCCTATCATCAATGGATCCTGCATAGTCCGAGTCTGTATATCCCTATAAGAAGAACTGAGTGTTCTTCTGATACTCTAGACCAAAGTCAATTGTACCTCATACATATCTCAACACATGCTTTTCTGCTATCCAATGACATGTCTTTGGCTCCTGCATAAATCTGGCAAGATAGCTCACTACAAAGCAAAGATCTGGCCTAGTATAAGTCAAGTAAATAAGACTCCCCAAAAGTTGTCTATAGTGAGTGCCATCTACCTGCGATGAATCCTGGAATCTAGATAATTGCAAGGCTTTTTCCATAGGTGTGGACATTGGTTTACAATCTGACATTCCATACTTTTCTAGGAGTTTCTTGGCATATTTCATTTGGGAGATGAAGATATGATTCTTCTTCTGCCATATCTCTAAGCCAAGACAGTAGTGAAGTAGCCCCAAATCGGTCATGTCAAAGGATTTCTTTAGATCATTCTTTACATCATCCACAAGATTGTCAGAACTTCCTGTGATCACAAGATCATCTACGTACAAAACCAAAATAACAATCTTTGTTCCTACCTTCTTGATATACAAATTTGTATCTGAGGGGCTACGAGTGAATCCATGCTGCAATAGGTGATCATAAATTTTTATATACCATGCCCTAGGTGCTTGTTTGAGTCCATAAAGTGACTTTATCAAAAGACATACCTTGTGTGGTTGATGCTCGTCTAAAAATCCTTTAGGTTGGGCCATGTATACTTCTTCTTTAAGATCACCATTCAGAAAATCAATCTTGACATCCATTTGTTGAATTTTCCATCCATTTTGTGTCTGCCAATGCATAGACAACTTTGATGGTTTTGATCTTCGTTGTGGGTGCAAAGGTCTCATCATAGTCAATTCCTTCTTGCTGAGCATAACCCTTTACAACAAGTCGTGCTTTGTGTTTGTCGATTGAACCATCTGCCTTATATTTTGTTTTGAAAATCCATTTGCAGCCAATGGATTTCTTACTTGGAGGTAGATTGACAAGTTCCCACATCTGATTCTGAAGTAGGGAATCATATTCAACATTCATAGCCTGTTTCCACTATGGTTGGTCTAATGCCTCATGAATAGTGTCAAGTTCGGTGCTATCAACAACTGAACTCATGAGTGCAAAATTTACCTCATGTCTAGCTTGACTTCGTGTTCGACTCCTAAGTACTTGGAAGTGAGTTCAGGTGTGCATCCCCAATAGTATTTTGGACCCATTTCGACGTTGGTGTTGCTTGTTGCTGATGTGAAGATGTGTTTTCCAGTGTGCCTAGATCAACGAATAAGTCTCCACTCAACTCTTCTTCTCTCTGAGAAGAATCATCTTGCCCATCATCTGGATGTGTGAGAAATCTATGTGACGAGGTCGGTACTGGATCTCCATTGTGTGGCAGGGAGTCAAAGGATGACTCATCACACACCACATCTTGACTCTCGTAGATTTTCTTCATCTTAGGATCCATGAGACGATATGCCTTTGAGGTAGTACTATACCCCAAGAAAAGACATGGCAGTGTCTTTGGATCGATCTTCTTCCTTTTCTTATCTGGAACATGCATATATGCAGTACAACCAAAAACTCTCAAATGATAGATAGAAGGTTTACGACCAGTCCATACCTCTTCCAGTGTCTTGTTCTGCAAGATCTTCATGGGTGCCCAGTTGAGTAGATACACTACTTTCTGGACTACTTCGCCGAAAACTAATCCTCCAACTTGGCGATGGAGAGCATATAATGAGCCATCTCCATGAAATTCCTGTTGTGTCACTTGAAAATCCCATTCTATTGGGGCATGTAGGGTGCAATCAGATGTTGCTAAACGCCATGTTGCTTTAGGTATGCTAAGAACTTCTTTGATACAAATTCCCCCTCGATCTGAGTGGAGGAGAAGGAGAGGCTTCCCAGATTACCCGGTGACTTGTTGGTAAAAGGTTTTGAAATTTTTAAATGCCTCACACTTCTTCCAGAGGAAATATAGCCACATTTTCCGTGAGTAATCATCAATGATGAGTTGGAAGTATTCAAAACCTTAGAAGCTAGCTGGCAGGGGTCCACATAGATTGGTGTGTACAACCTAAAGATGCTTCGTAGAATGATAAGAGCTCTATTTGAATGGACCTCTGTGTTGTTTTCCCACAAGACATCCCGAAAATAGGTAAGGAATGGGAGAGTGGAGGAAGCCCTCTTACCATTTCCTTGGCACTGAGCTAATGCAGAGCCCCGACGTAGAAGATGACCATATCGAAAGTGTCATAGTGCAGTGGACTCCACCGTTGAAGCAGAGAGAGCAATGTTAGATGAAGTGACCGCATCTAGTGTAAATAGACAACCCTTCATAAATGCTCGAGCAATAACTAAGTCTCCCAGGAAATGATGCAGGACTTGACCCCTTTCTAAACAAATAATTCGACCCGCATTCGATGATTAAGAAGCTGACTCACAGACAAGAGATTTGAGGTCAAACCTGGAACATATAGCACCTTCGTGAGTGTACATCTTCGTGTCCCAAGAGGAATGATGACATCACCAATCCCCGCCATAATATACTCCTGATTATCTATGATGGTGATCCAATCTCCAGTGGGCTAGTCACTCAGGGTATGGAACAACTTCTTATTGCCAGTCATGTGTTTACTGGCACCCGAATCAATCAACCAGACACTTTCTGATGGCTACAAAGTCTGCGAGACTAGGACAATGTCCAGATGAGTTGCGTCTGGAACCTCTTCATCGGAGGAGGCATCTTGTTGAGCAGCAATATGACCCTTCTACCTTTGATTACGAGCACGCCATTGGGATTTCTTGGAATATCCTTGGCCAGAAGTGCTCTCTTCACTAGATTTGCCATGCTTGCGACCATTGTAATAACAGTTCGCAGTCGTGTGCATATTCGTGGAGAAAATGTGGCACCATCAATCTGCCTTGTTGTTCTGCTTTGCTTCAGGGTGGCCGCTATGGTGGCCGCTAAGAAGGTTGCTTGTTGTGGATGCTACTTCGATTAAGGGGCATTTTGCCATTTTCGAGGCTTGTTATTATGCTTTTTCCTCGTGATGAGAGTCTCTTCTTGAAGGCTTCTTGAAAATTTTGAATGGCTTCTTCCTCACTGGAGATAATTCCTAGTGTGGCAAAACTCACCTCCTGTTGATTGATGGTCAATGAAGTGATCGATGTCTAAAAATTGGAAGAAAGAGCTCGCAGGTGAGCGGGACTAGCAACTTGTCGTCCACCGGTTCACTTTGAAGAGTAGAAAGTTCTGCACATAACTCAGCCACATGCCACAGGAAGGCTTCGAATGATTCTCCATCATGCATACTCATCATGTGAAGCTTTTTCTGAAGATGCAGCATCATCGTCAGATTCTTGGCTTCATAGATGGTACACAATATGGCCCATGCCGTAGAGGAAGTGGTTGCTTCCCGAATGTGAGGTTGAACCTCATCAGAAAGGCTCAGAGTGATAAGCATTAATGCTTTTACATCGGCCTTTTCATACTTAGCCAACAAATCAACATCTGTGGGAGGGGCATTCATGCCAGAAATGATCCCCCAAAGATCTTCAAACTGAAGAATCATCCACATCTTGGTTTTCCATGCGGTGAAATTTGGCCCTTTTAGCAACTGGGCATCCGACAACAAAATGCGAGGTGTAGACATTTCCAAAAACTCAAAATTGTATTTTATTTATTGATTGTTCAAAAATGGTTACAAATCCTTACTGAAGGAACCTGTCACAAAGATGGGCTCTATAAGCTTGTGCAGTGAGACATGGACACTCTTGTGGGCGTTCTACTTCACATTCATCATCTGCATCATAGCCACGCTCCAATTCTTCATGGATTCAGCGTGCTTGACAACACACGTCAAACCAAAAATAGTCGAACAATCCTTGATGCACCAATTCGTCAAATAATAAGTTGTCGGTATTCAACAATTCATTGAGCAAGGAAAAATCTGTTTCTTGTATATTTTGTATCTTGACTAATTCAAGAACTAAAAAAGGAGGGGAAATGCTATATCTTCTCATACAGAGCATAATGCAAAAATTGAAAGCGGTTTAGGGGGTGAGAAGAAGAAGATGAAGAGATGGAGTCAATTGGACATTACGACTTTCTCGTTTCTTGTTTCGAGCAAGGTTGAGGGCGAGTCATTTACTATTCCAACCGGGCTTCATGAGCGAATTCAAAGTCAAATATTAACTGGACACTCTCTTCTCGAATAAGTGTGGAATCCCAATCGATAAATCTATTGCAACCACCACTCATTTTCCGAGAATCCATCTAAGCTGATTTGTATCACGATGAACACTTGGTTATTTTGAATATTAATTTTTATGTTTAATATTGTATAACATAACTGGGGAAAGAGTGGGAAGAGGAAGTTAGATATTTGAGATGTCTTTGTTAAAACAAATCTGAATTAGATAATATGGAGGAACGGTAAAATTGACGAAATAATGCAAAGGAAATCATTAAAAAGAATAATTGTCATTTCATTTTTAAAGGTGGTAATGGTCATGTCGTGAGTTGGTAAGCTGCAGATGCTATGATATCAAATGCTGAAATTCTTGTATTAATTTATAATAAATATTAAGACATTATATTTTTCTTGAATATCTTTGAAGGTGGAATAACACCTTAATTTGTAGGCCAATAAAATTAAATATAAAATGTATTTTCAAAATTATTTTGTAAAAAAATGTACAAGTTTACTAATATTTATTAATGTAGAATCTCTAGATTTTTTTTTTTTTGAAAATCATAACAGTCCTTGATTGGTTGAAGAGAACAAACAATAACAACGATACTAAATGGATAGATACATTTGATACTCCTTAAAAACTGAAGTACATAAATTTTTTTGGTACTTTGTATAACGTGAGTTGTGATGATTGAGCCATGCAAAATTAAATATAACTCGATGTGATGTAGGTGGGTTTCACGTTTGTCCAGCTACCGTTCTTTCATCTGCCAGCCACCTTGCCAACAAATTTGTGGCTGTTTTCAATTTGAATCCGTAAACAGCTACCTATTTATTCTATGTATTCTATGCAAACGAAAGCTCGTACAGTTTTATTGCTCAAAATGGCAACAGTTAGAGTCCAATCCCTTGCAATGAGTGGACTAAATAGTATACCAGCCCAATTCGTGAGGCCTTTCCACGAGAGGCCTGGTGCCATTGGTAGCGACGGCCCTTCCGATCTCTGCCTTCCTCTCATCGATTTGGCAAACTTAGATGTTTCTGGCCATCTCTGTGAGAAAACCGTATCTGAAATAGGAAGCGCGGCTCAGCAATGGGGAATTTTCCAGATAGTGAACCACGGAATTTCTGAGGAATTAATCCAGCGCCTGCAGGGTGTTGGCAAGGAATTCTTCGAAATTCCGCAGGAGGAAAAGGAGAGGTACGCCAACAATGCAGCGGCAGGTGTTTTGGAGGGATATGGCACCAAGTTGGCCCATAATATTGATGGAAAACTGGAGTGGATTGACTACTTTCTCCATATGCTCTGGCCTCCTTCCAAAAGAGACTTCAAAACCTGGCCTAACCACCCTCCCACTTACAGGTACAATCCCTAGTTTCTTTCTTTGTATTATTTTTTTATTTGTGTCTCTTTGTATTGGGTTACACTGAGTCTATGACATTTCCTTGTGCATCTGCATCTCATTTAGATGACTCATGTTTGTGGTGCAGAGAGGTGAACGATGAATATGGTAGGGCAATTTTGGGTGTAATGAATAAGCTTCTCACGGCCCTTTCTATCTCTCTCGGAGTGCAAGAATGTGGGCTGAAAGAGGCACTTGGTGATGAAGATTTAGAATTGGAGATGAAAATAAATTACTACCCACCATGTCCCCAACCTGAGCTTGCTCTGGGAGTGGAACCCCACACAGACATGAGTGCTCTCACTCTTCTCGTCTCCAATGAAGTTCCAGGTCTCCAAGTGCACAACAATGGCCGTTGGGTTACTGCAGTTTATGTTCCTAATGCTATCACCGTCCACATCGGAGACCAGTTGGAGGTTCCTGCAATTTCATTCTAGTTTCTCTGCAACCCTATTTATTATTTTGAATCCATTAGGGTTTACTGGCAGCTTATAATGAGCTTTAAATTGTGCAGGTTTTGAGCAATGGCAAGTTCAAGAGTGTTTTGCACAGGAGTTTGGTGAGCAAGGACAAAGTGAGAATGTCATGGCCGGTATTCTGCGCTCCTCCTGCTGATAAAGTCATCGGCCCCATGAAAGAATTAATCAATGAAGACAATCCTCCACTGTACAATGCCAAGACTTATGCGGAATTCAAGCATCGTAAGATCAACAAGCTGGTGCAGTAGAAGTATTTTGACTGGTCTATGCCATTGTCAACTGACCATAGTTCATGGTAGATCCCATAAGGGTAGCTTGTTTAAAATTACCCACCAAATAATAAATAACTTTTCAAAAATGGCATGTTATCTACTAATTAAGCAAGTCTTAAACCGAAGACTACAAATAAATAAAATTTTGTGTGCCTGTTACATAACACTCCCGTTTGGTGAGAAATTATATAAATTTATTAAAAAAACTACCCTTTTTCACTTATAATTCTTATACCGAAAAGACATCTTTTACATCATATGTGTGGAAACTGGTTGTATATACACAAATGGAACAATAATCACACCTTATACCTCATATGTAATTTGGTCATAATATGATAGAAATGAATAATGCATTACAGGGAACTGATAGGCATCTTATAATAATAGCCACCGTGGAATGTTAATAATTAATGATTGATTTTAATTTCAATGTTTATTTGACTATCATATAGCAATTTCAATTTTTAATTTGACATTCATTTGATTATGAGTTGGAATTTTTTCTAATTTTCTTGGAAAAGTTAAATCTAAAAATCATAATATCTTAACTATATGTTGCAGTTTTGAACCTATATTTTTTCTTTGAAAACATATTTTTGAATGTGGCATAATGGTGCAACTAGATTGATCATGCCATTTGTCACCATTCAATGAGACATTCCTATAAAAGGTTTTCAAGTTTTAATGTGACATATGCAAAAATTCAAGATAAGCACCTTGAGATTTATATCTATGTCAATCTAAAAGATGTATTTATTATATCTGTATTATTTTTTAGTGTAGAAAATTATATAGAAATAATTAAAATGGTTGAATTTAAGTTTTTTCTTAAAAGACATAAGAATTGGTATTATCAACATAAATAGGATGACAATCTAAAAAAGATGTATTTATTATATTTGTACTATTTTATATTGTAGAAAATTATGTAGAAATAATTTAAAATGATTGAATTTAATTTTTTCTTAAAAACATAAGAATTGGTATTATCAACATAAATAAAATGAAATTAGAGAATCGTGACATCTCTGTGGGTAGAAATATGAGGAAAACATATCTACATGAAAAATTAATCTAATCTTAGATAAATATATATCTATAAATATTAGAAGTATTAGGTCTAAATAGTTATAAACGACTATAACAAAAATTAATTGCATAAATAAATAATTATTATGTAATGATCAATGACTTGAGGGGATTTTAAATAAATATATGATTTATTACAAAACAAAATATGCTTATATCTAAATAGATCTAGAATGTTGAGAAATTCAACACACTAATGGTGAAGAAGCCCCGTGAAAATAAGATAAATATGTTAGCAAAATAAGAAAATAATACATTGTTTCTAGATATTTCTTCTTCTAGATATTTCTTTGTCTAGGATAATCTTCTCTAGATCATTCTTCTTCTAGAGTATTCTCCATGCGTGTAGCGTTTCTAGATTCTTCCCTCTCTCTGTATAAATATCAGTGAATGTAAATCTTTTAATCAATGAATAAATTTTTCTTCTTCACTATCATTGGTATCACAGTAGGCAAGGTTATCCTGGCAGAGGCGTGTAGGAGAAAGAAAATATAAGCCGAGGCCGAGCCGAGGCAAGTATCGAGAAAAATTTTTCTTGGTAAGCAAAGCAATCAAGTTTGACGTTGGAGCATCCATGATTGGCATGCGTGAAAGGAGTGAAAATTCTTCGGTGTGGAGAATTTGTTGATCTCCTTTTCGGTGACTTGATTGAGATGTTCTATCCTTGGGATGGAAATGGAGATCTCACTACTACACAAGGGGCTATTTTGAGACAATAATTAGAGACAAAACTTTAGTTTTGTCTCTAACTTTTTAGTTTTGTCTCAATTTTTGCCCTTTTCTATTTTAAAATAATTAATTATCTTTTTCATTGTTATTCGTGCACCAAATAGTTTGTTTTTTCGTGTTTGCTTTGATTTTCCCTGTCCTCGCACATAGCAGCCTAGGTTGAGTGCTCTGGTTTTAAATAGATCCGCAGGTCAAGAGATCGAATCACCGAGAGATGGACGACACCACCAGAATGCGCCCACGCAGGTCCAGAGGCACCGCCCTTCTCTGCTTCCGCTACTGCTGCTTTGTTTTGGCTCCGACGGTTCCACGTCAGAGCATTCCCTGCTTAGGCCGTCATGGTTTCACAAGATCGCGAGGTCAAATTCGGGGGCCATGGACGAACATCCTCACCAGTGATGGCACAAAGGTTGGAACAACGTCAGGCGAGCCGGAGAATGGTCAGAATCCTTGTTGGAGGATTATGTCGGGTGCTGCTGCACAGGGGCCAAATGGAAGCACTTTTTAGTAGGTTTATTACATCAAAATGCATTTCTTTAGCTGGGTTGAGCTCGGGGACTTCTGACAGAGGGAAAAAGCATCAACTGAGGAGAGAGACACGGCCAGAGGATGTTGAGTACGACTCGATGCCACGGCCAGAGGATGTTGAGTATGACTCGATGCCAGTCGTAGGATGGAGGGGGGAAGGAGAAATCCTAGGTTAGAGAATAAGTTGTTGTGTAGAGCGGAGGAGAAGAGAGAGGGTGCCCAGGATAGAGCAAAATCGATGACAGCGTAGAGGAAACGAGGAAGGGAAGTGTAAATCGTGGCAGAAAGACGTTGGAAAAATACCATATCACGTGAGGAAGGAGTTTAGGTTTTGTGATTGCAAAAATTCTCATGACTGTAATTAAGGGGTTGATGTTTTTGGTTGCAGGGTGTGGCCGGAGGAAGGGTTAGGTCGGATGATGGGGGCAGCGGACGGAATGTACAGATAGCGAGTCAAGTGTTATCCATAAATACTTATATCCACAAAGCGAGTATGTAAATCAATTTCCTCCTACCCAGTTATAAATATAAGTATTAAGGGTAAATTAGTTTGATTGGTTTAGTTTGTCTCCGTGGTTTTTGTTCTTGTGTGGACCTGTTATATGGTGGGTTTGAATTTTATTTGCCTGTGTGAATAAAAATTTCATTCCAGAATAACAAAATGACATATTTTCTTGTATGGCCACAAAGCAGCTTTTTGTACGAAGTCTCTAAGGTTGTGGGAAATCGGTGGCCGTGAAACGCCATTATTGTATCTATTTGGGCGTATTCCATACTGAATCTGTTTGTAGTGATGTAGTTTTTTTGGGGGTTTTTGTAGTAGTAGTTGTATTGTGCCTTCTCTGGTTGGGATTATCATGTAGGGTAAGGAGAATCTGTTTTAGTGAGTGCGGCCTACTAAAATGAGAGATTCAGTTTTAGTGGTTTATATGCTTCTGTTGTCCTCGTATTCTTATTCAATCTTACGATTTACAGTGTGCACGTGGAGAGATGATTTTGTAAGAAAAAATACTTTTTCCCCTGCAAATTGTTTATTGGTACTATTTTCCTTGAATCTATTTTCATGTTGATATGAAACACTTTTGCAGATATGGAAAATGTGGCTTGATGGTTTGCAACATCGCCTCTTAATAAAAATTATTTAGTGTGTCTACCACTATTCCAAAATAGATCGCTTCAGCTACAGTTGGAAGGTTAGTTCACCTCATTATTGAAATGCCCCTATGTTGGCTCATAGTTAAAATAATTTTTGTCAAATACAACTGAAATGGTTTTGGGGTTTCTACAAATGGAATATGATCACTGCAACCAGTCGTAGTGACTGCTTCACCAAGTGCAGCAAATAATCATACAATTGATTAGTTCAGCTTTCCCCAATGCTAAAATAATTTCTTTGGAACAGGATATGTATGCCCTTTGGAACATGGGACGTGGACGCCTGAAAAATGTGGAACTGGGAGCTCTACTTCACCATCATAGCTTTTGTTTGGATCTACAGGTATTTTTATTACATCCAATCGCCCAATCTTCATCTTAATTTCTTGGATTTTTGGCATGTTTATTGTCCTATGTCTCTTCTGTTGCATTGCATCCATCCCCCTTTTGTTAGTTGAGCGACCATGAATTATATTTTTTAGAATGGGTTTATCTCCTTGTACTTTGTTTTCCGTATTCCAATTCTTTTTTGCAGTCATTTGTTTTAGTTTGAGGTTCATACACTAATGATAATAAATAAACCTTCGTATAGGACAATGAATGATAATATAATGGTACATAGGGACGACTATAGCATGATTTTTAGCCCTGTGAATCAACAAATTGTGTTCATTCTGAATTCATTAGCACCTAGTTATTACATTGGAACACTAGACTCTTGCAATATGACGATGGAATTGTTTTAGGACAAGACGTACACTGTGCCTTTACACTTGTGAATTTCCTTTTTGTGAAAAAATTCCAAGCCTCTTGAACATATCCATTTTGTGAATATTTGCAGTCATTGCAGCTCATGCAATCACACTTTCTTTAGAAATTTTATCAAACAGTTCACATACCCTGTATAAAGATTCACATTTTGCATAGATGTCCACTAGGGCACCTGCAACTACAATGTATTAAAAAAATACTCTTCTTATTATGATTTGATTATATTATGGAAGATCCAAGGCATCATACGTAAATGGATACATGTTTATTTACATTGTTGCAAATAATTGTACTCCTGATCCTGATTCTTTTAGAATTTGTATGTTACATGCAACCAATACAAAAGTGTCATTTGGATGCCTCTTCGGAGATTTTTTTATGCACGCTAGTGATTTGGCTTGCTACCCATGGTCAAAGTAGTGCTTGATTTTATGTAAGTGTTTAGCACATGTCAACTAAGGCTGAAGTTATCACTTAAATTTGTCAACTCCTTGTAATAGTGTTCCCATGTCAAAGAAAACGTGCATTAATAATTCCTCTCGAGGTAAATAAGTTTTTTGGTCTTAGCCATGTTGCATTAAAAATTAGTAACAAGATCTTTGCATATATAGGAATATTTAAAAATTAAGATATAGGAAAACATGTACTTGTAATCAACGCCATGCTTTCTTTAGCAAGCTCTCTCGCAAAATCTCCCCCATGAAAAATACTGCTAAATTGGAGATACTGATTTTAATTCTTTCAATTTTCTCTTGGTAAATATAAAGCATCTCGAACCATGACAATTTTGATGCTCATAGGATTTTATCGAAGTACGTTTGATCTCCAATCAAAATTGGGAAAACTTTAGTAGTCCATTGTGGAAAACACATCTTTCTTGGTTTCTTGTACGTAGAATGAGTGAAGTTTAGTGTTTGGCTCCACGTAAAACTAATAAGATTTTATTCAATAGGCCGTCATTAGTACATTCAATACTTGAAAATCTCACTCATGTTTAGAATAAGAGTGTTATTATTGTCCTTCAATCCAATATGGATATCCAAGAATTTTACATTTCTCTTTTTGTGATCCCAAATGTTATCAGTGAATGAATATGGGTAGCATTATGTTTATGCTACTTAGATTTTTTTATTATTGTCCGCGCTCAAGTTGTATAAATGTGCCTATTTTCTCAAGTTAATCTTTTACCACACAAGAATATCAAGTCTTCTGATGCTTAATATTGGCTTTGTTATCTTTATTTTCAATTACCTCCCAGCAGTCCTAGTGTCTAACTGGTGTTCTGATGCTAGGTTATAGATCTGATTTGCTTAACTGAGATCAATCAACCAATGATAAAAAACTATCCATTATATACGAAACATTATGAACAAGATAATATAGGAAGATACTATTGATTGAGCACAAGTCCAGATAAAGGTTGTTGGAAGCACTTCTTCTGTTAAAGGATTGTTCAAATCAAGGACTGCTACTCTTCAATCTGAAATATCCAATGATACCCCATAAAGGATATCCAATAATGACTATTTCAACCATGGTGCTTTCCAGTTTAGTAGAATCTCTTCCAAAGTGCACGTGTAACATTGCTTAATCAATGGGCTAACTCATATGCTGATAGATTAACCTTGCTTAGTCCCTGGTCAGGGTATTCTATTTATAGAGAACATAATCATTAATAACGAATGGATGGGTTGAGAAGATTTGAGGGCACGAAATATCAAATCAAATGAAAATAATGATTATAAAGAAGATGATTGAACTAGAAGATGAAGTGATGTACGGTGGTTCCTAGTAATATCTAAACTAAAAATGTAATGATTGTAAAAATGAGACATTATAACACATTGCTTTAAAGCATAATCGGAAGGATGTGTTTGTGGCTGACCTAGATCGACATTAATAAAAGGGAATTGCATAGTACAGGTTGAGGTAGTGCCTTTAACATGATTTACGTATCATTGAAGAGAAACATCTTGCAAGGAAGTGTATTATTTAGAAAGTGGCTGCACTATAGAAGTTATGTCAATTCTTCACTTTGGAATGTAACAAGTGCTCACAGATCAGACAGGAACAAACCATCCAGGCAATTTGCATCTTGGATAAAATAACAGTTTTTAAAATAAGTATGAGCTTCTTATAATCCTGTCTTTATTCCAAGAAATATCTCGATTTTCCTATCTTGCCAATGAGTTGACCTTATTTTCTTCCAAAATTGTAAGGCCGTGTTATAAACATGTGTCCACGGTAGGGATATTGTATTTCATCATTGCTAACTCTCCTAGGTTTACGTATATCATTTGGCTAACAGTTACGTGATATTTTATCAGTGTATACACAGTACATGTTATGCTAATTATTGCGGGACTGCGATAGAGTTTCCTTTTTTAGGAATGAAAATAAGTTTAATTTTATATAAATGAATATTTCTTATCGCTGGATTGCTTGCCAGTTTCCCCCTAGACTCCAGGGGAAAATGGATATTATGATTTTTTTCCCTACTACAGAGTTACACCAGCCTTAGATATAAGGAGTGATTCTAGAGGAAGTATCTTACTTCCTCCCAAGCTACCCAAACATGGCTCCTCTGACCCGGTTCTCTGGCACATGATTTTAGTTTTGGGCTTCGCGTTTTCCTCCATAGTTATTTGTATTGGTTTCTTTTCCAATTATGTTAGTGGCACATGGCACTATTTTTCTGTTGTACTTTATTTCTTTATTTTTTTGAATGATATCTGAAGGTTTTAAAGTTCATGTTATTAGTTAAATGTCATTATTCTCATTTTGATATAATTTGATATTTCTTTGTTCTCTGTAATAGCCAAGTGAGCACAATACTTATGCTGATATTGAAGTTGCCTATAGATGTCTTGAAGAGCAGTATGGAACAAAGGAGGAGGACCATTATTATGTATGGCCCAACTTTGGATTCGGCTGCATGGTTACCTCATCTGAGAGCAGTTTTCTACACAGTCCAATACTCTCTGGGTTGTGTGTTATGTACCCGATAAAGCGAACATACTGGTTTGACATATACAAGGTAATAATTTTTGTATCTTTTCTCCACAAAAAATGTCATTCTAATTCAATGTGGATTTTTGCATCAGACATAATGCTGAGAAGATACTGCATTCATTTTCATGTGCAGAATATCGATAAAATCTCTCTTGTGAATTTCCATGTACTCATCATGCATATGAGTATTTACATTACTCTGTTTTCAATTGCTTCGGACATTTCCGATATTTTGCTGATTTTTCTAGTAGTTGATGATCTCCAAAGTGTTTTTTATGATTTTATTATTATTTTTCAAGCTGCTTCGTTTCCTTCCTCCAAATCCTTTGTCATTTTAAGATGCTCCGCTTAACAAATCAGTCTTGAAATGTTCGAGACATTTAAATCTATAGCCATGCCATAACAGAATTTGGCCGCTAAAAATATAGTAGATGGGGATGAATTTTTTGCCCGCCAGATGTTGTTTCTGTATGTCCTCTACTACATATGTATGTAAAATATGCCCGAGCATGCAACTATCATGTGAACTGTTTGACAAAATGCCCAAAACACTGTGGCATCATGGACTGCAATGATGATAGGATATGCACAGAACGGGACATCTTATGCAATCAGAAGGTGTAAAGTCATGTTGAACCTTCTGCCTCTGAGACTGACACCATGCCCCTCGTTAATTTCCTCGTATAATATTATACTCTCAAACTTAAAATTGGATTATATCCCAAGGTGGTGTTATAATTATTCCTCGGTATTTGTAGCTTTCGAAGTGCTTTTCATTTTTCCATTATCTTCTAGAGATTTTCTGCATCAATTACCAACGTTCAAATGTCGAATGGGAAGAGTGTGCTTGAGAAAATTGTGGAAGAAAATAAAGAAACGTCTCGTTGTTGTAGAAAGCAAGCATTTCAGTTTTTGTGGGGATATTTTGGGTGCTACAAGAAGAAATATGTAGTGGGTGGAAGAGGAAATTACTGTGCAAGACGAGGTTTATGCAAGAATTTGGTGATGAGGTTGACAACTAATTACACAAAGTTGAAAATTAATTCTAATTCTGAATCTGCTGTGTTTAAGTATGACCCTATCAGTTATTCTCTCAATTTTGATGAAAGCTCTAGAATATCTGAAGGCGGTTATACTCGTCCATATTTTGCAAAGGAATCTAGGGAAGCTTAATAGAAGTAAATTTCATGTTGCAATGGATATGGAATGGAATAGTTGTACTATTATGTATAGATAGTAAGGGTAGCTGTACTAGAAGGAAGTGATCTCCTTAGAAGAGAGATACAGCTTTTTGACAGTTTCAAAATAGTTATCCTGTATATTAGTAGTTGGGACGACTAATAATAATGTCTTGTTACCCTTATTGTAATAGTAGTAACCATCAACTCTGCAGCGCATTGAACCGTAGACTATCAACATAATGTGTTGTTTATCTTTATTGTAATGTGTATTAAGGAATTGATCTCCTTCTCCTATGAATTAGATGAAGAGAGATATTTTCTTGACAGTTTGAAAATAACTATCATATATATTAGTAGCTGGGGAGACTAAGAACACTGATTGTTGTGTTGTTACCCTTATTGTAATACTGGTGTTTTCATAGAAAAGAGTAACCATCAACTCCGCAGCTCATTTAACTGTAGACTAACAACATAACGTGTTGTTATCTTTATTGTAATGTCGATTGAAGTTGCAGGAGTAAACGGTTACTCCCTTCCTTTGAAAACACTATTTTAATGTTGTAATAATGTGTGGCATGAATGCTATAAGGTTTGAAGAATAATACTACTGTGGTACTGTGTAATATGTTGAACGTCCTCTTGTAAATATTCCAGGGCTTGATGAGAGAATGTTGTCATTGGAATAATTCATTTTCCTGCTGATGCTGATTAGAAGAGATCATCTTCTTCTGGTGTTTTCCTTCCTAATGAATTTGTTGAAGATGATATGACAACATGGAAGATTATTTGAGTATCAAGGCATTAACCATAGTGAAACATAAGTTAACTTTGTAAATTTAGCAGTAATTGGTTAGTTGCAGCGAATGCAGAAATTGATGGTGAACTGTGCTAAATGGAGCGTTGTTGTTAGACGTCTTAAAATCAGTCTTGTTATGGCTTAAACCAGCTTTGCACGCAGAGATAAATCTGTAACTGAATATCTCCTCATTTCACCATAGACAAATTGCTTAATCTGGATCTGTATCTACTTCTGAAGCAGGTTCAATTTTTCTCTGAGAGGAAACGGTTGCCTGCTGCTATTTAGTTTGTTGTATGCAGAAGAAAAAGATGGAGGATTAGGAGGCGCTTTAGTTGGGAGTTTTGCATAGTTGTATTGATTTTTCTTATTCTTCTTCTGAGTTGAGCTACGTGCACTGTAACCATGCTGCACCATTCTTGTTTTCCCCTGCCTTTATCTTTTATTTTGAGGATATGTTGTTTTGATTTAGGCATTGAAATATCCCTCCCTACAATCCCACTTATGTGTCGGTAAGATTTTTCTCTTTCACTCTTCCTGCAACTGCTTCGTTCGTTGTATACAAAAAAAATAAGAAGAGTATTGAAGGCTATGGGTGCTTCATTCTGGGCGAACTGTCTCACTATATTGATTATACTTTTATGTTGCTGAGAACCACTGCTATGTGCACTACAACCCTTGTAGCCAGCATTTCTCTCCTCCTGCGCTTTATCTTTTACCTTGAGTAGTCGTTGTATAGTTTAAGACATTGAAAGTGCCCTTCCTTCTATCGCACATATGTCTCTGCAAGTTTTACCTCTTCACTCTTCCCTTATATGAAACCCACTGTTTATCCTTTCTCTGTCCTCCAAAACATTGTAGTTACAAGTGCTTGGGTTGGCAGGTATGGGAAATGTGGAAGAAAACGCAGGCCACTTGAACTGTTTGACACAATGCCTAATAATAATAATAATAAATAAATATATATGTCGTGTTTAATATATGAAGCACTCTGTGAAGTATTTTCTAGCATTGATTTTGTGTTTATGTAGGTTGCAGGCAATGAAAATCCTTCGATTCTGATTTCCTTTGCTTCAAAAACAATTACCAGAGGGCAGATTACTTCAAAGCTACATGTGATTGAGCTTGGTGCACAGCCAGGTTTGTAGCTGTTCTTGATCTATACCTCGAAACATCTCACAGGTTGCAGAGTTGTGGGTTTTTCTCTCCTCCAGCTATTTTTTGATATATAGCTGGAGGAGAGAAAAACCCACAACTCTATATGTGCAATTGATTTTTCAATTGAATTAACCTAGTGATAGAAAAGCATCTCTGCACGCAATGCGATAGATATGTAAATATGAATCTCATAAAAGGCTTAGACCTACTTTCTAATTGTGATTTTTGAGTACCAATGACATGAGGTTTGGATTTTAATGGAATTTGAGGATAGATGAAGGCTTGCATTGGACCTTGTGCTATGAAACAAATTTCAGGTCATAACTGGGTCTCACATTTGATTACTAGGAAGGCTTAATGACCTTTGAATTAAAGTAGTGAACACAAATAACACATACTCCAAAAACAGTGGAGTATTGTGACACACATAGAGCTGCTTTCTGCTTATACGCTTAGAAGTTAGACGAAAATATTAATTGGAATATAATAGTTGTGTCAATCAACTGGAAGAAAGTATGCTTAAAGTGGACTTGAGCTAAGTTCAGTAATATTACATTTGAATAAAGTTGGGAAAACAGAATCCCTGAATGAATTTTAAAGCCAATTTTAGCAAATTACATGTTGTGGTGTTCACCAAATTTGAATTCCATAAATGGAGTCTGGTGAATCCCGTGACTTAGTTGCTACCAATAAAATGACAGTTAGCCACTGAATATTCTATCATTTTTGTATGACTTTGACCAAGTATGAAGGAAACTTTGATAAGCTTACATTCATGGCAGTCCATGAGACCACATCTGCTTGGATGTTTGTCCACATGCTGTCGTAATTATCCCATTTTAGCACAGACATAGAAGATAGCAGAAATGGTTGTGGATTGTGGCGTCAACGCTGCCAACTGTATTTTCTTGAAAGGTTCCAACACGGTTTCAACAAAATAATTTTCTTCATATCCCGTAATCATTGCAATCCATGAGACCACATTTCTTCTAGGCATTAATTCAAACAGTTCACATGCAGTGTGCTTGCTTCCCATTTTGCAAACATATCTCCTAGGCACCTGCTCGAAAAGGGATAATACAGTGTACAGTCGAGCTAGCAAAAAGGTGAAATTTCCATCAAGGTATGATATTATGATCCTAAACTTGATATACTGATGGTATAAGGATGGATTGAAGAGTAGGAATGATCTCAGAGGTACTGCATGAAGTAAAATGCCATCATTTTCATATAAGTCTTAGTATACATGTTATATGACTGTACTCAAGTCACTAAGAAAGATTATAAAGAAGATTGAGCTGGGCATAACTGATGAAGAATCAATGAATGAAAGTTGAAAGACATCTTGAATGCATAAATGAGACCTAGAATTATTGATCTTGTGCCGTGATAGGTATGGATAAGTGTTTTGGGACTTGATTTGGGTTAATAAAGGCTATAAAAAAAACTTTGGGCAGAGTATTAGAGAAGATGATGAATCTTGGGGTAGAACACTCTTGACAACTAGTGTTAGATCCATTCATAGAGAAGCCTAAGTCTTAAATTGATGCCTTCATCATGCCTCACAGGTATGAGTGACCCTATAAATCTATTTTCATTGTAGTTCCATTGTTGGGTAAGTCATGGCTAGAGGACGTAGCTTATTATGCTACAGATTATTGACCTCTGCAAATGCACACAAGCTATGAGAAATAAGGTGCATTCAGTAATTGATAAATTTGTTGAACACGGACTTTGATCTATTGGTTTGTTGTCACTATTTGATCCTCCTTGCCATGATAGTGCTGAATTTTCCACTTGGCAATATGGGTTGGCCAGTCTTGGGTCATAATCTTAGAGCTCTTGATATTGTTAAAGTTTTTGTTGTTGATAGTGCACAGTCCTTTTTGTTCCTTGATTCTACTACAATCCTCAAGAAATTAGATAATGCACTCCTGCTGAAGGGAATACACTTACTGTTCTTTTTGTCTATCACTGAGCTGCCAGCCCTCTGCGTGGTTTGGAGTGTGGATTGTTTCTAACACCTCCACAAGCGAAATTTCTGTGCTTGGGGCTTCCAGTGTTGCTATGATAGTAGATACATGTTAAATTTCCATGAACCAGCTACAACCCAAAGACCGGACTTGTTAGTTTTCAGGTGTCCACTTTTGTAGGGCTTAAGCTCATACATAGTTTGGAGAATGAAACAGGGCAATTTTCTGGTATTGTTGCAAGTATAATCATGGATTGATTACATCCACAGGTATTAAATAGGGACAAGGTGTAAAAATTCTAGGTACAAGGGTTAGAGATGGAACAAGATGACAGCTCAAGGAGAAAAGCTGCTCAGATTGTTTTTGGTTTGCTTGTGAGCATGCTCACAATTTTTGCCATTCATGCTCTTCTCTGTTTCACAAGGAAACAACAGTAATGAAGGAGATGAGTATGTGGAGGACCTCACAATCTTTGTGAAGCTAAGCGTTATGGGTGATGTCTATGTATAGTTTGTGAGGTGTACCAAGGTGCTGTGTAGGGAAGGCCCTATGTACAACTGACCAAAGTGCTTGGATGAGTGATTAAGCACCATCCACAGGATTTCAGTTGGTTTCAGTATTTGAGAAGCTAGCTTTCAGTTTCTTGGTTTATAAGTTGTCTAAGTCCTGGTCAAAGTGGATGTGGATAGTGGATTAGGAGTAGTATGGGATAGGAAATGGAGGGGGATTAAAGAGAATTTATGAAGATATTGAAAGTGCAAGGGGTGTAGTGGGATCATTTTTGAGATCATCTATTTGTGTATCACCTCGGGATTCCTTTAAACATGGTGGAGAGCACTAACACCACTAGCATGGGAGAAGCATGTGTGGTCTCTAGAACTTGGGGAGTGTGGCAGGCCATTGAGAATGATTAAGTCATAAGACTTGCCAAGGATCTGATTAAGCATATTACATGAGCTGAGATGGAGTGATCTTCTAGAAAATATAAATACTTGCCTTGTACTTCTGTCAATCAAATTATGGAAGTGTACAAGATCACTCTCTAATTGTCTAAAGTCAGGACTTATTTCTGGGAACCAGTATAACTTTTTAGCTTAGCATTCAGAAATTAAAGAAATGTTTGAAACGATCAAAGCGAACAGTGATGTTGTCTAGGCTGCCTACCCAACCTTATGTGAAGTTGGCGAGCTCAGATCTACTCTATCTTAATTCATCTGTAACTCTGTGTTGTCATTGCATTGTCTCTCAGCCTGATATTTATTTTTGCTGATTTGAACACATATGAAGTGTTACCAAAATTTCCAATGATGATTTGAACATATAAATCTGGATTTCATTCTGCACTCAATGATTTTATGGTTGGGCGCTATTCATTTCAATGTAGTACTTGTTCTTCTTGCAGTTATCTTTCTACCCAGAACATGGACATTCCTGTAAGTGCTTTTTTCTTTTCATTTCATCCCAATTTCATACAATTTTCCATTGCTATTATATGGAAGCCGATTCAATTTTTCTTTTTATGGACGCAATGTTTTAATAAATTCCTGGGTGCCCTGATTTTCAGTGGAAGCAAAATTTAAATGTTTCCTCTTTTTCTTTTCTTTTTTCTTTTAAGTTGGTTTGTTGTTTCAGAGTTCTATGTTTTGATGTGGAAGTGGTTCTTTATATATATTTTATACTGGGGCCCTCTTTTTTTCAGTTCGGAACCTCTTTTAGAGTTTAGAGTTTTGAATATTATGTATTGGCCAAGGGAAAACTAACACAAGCATGGTCCTGTTTTTGACTTTGTAGACAATCTGATCAGTTCACTTTTGTCAGCATACTCCAACCTATGACAAAATAAGAGCTTTGGAATAGGTATTGACATCCATCAAAGCATAATGGAAAGGGGATTGAAGTCTTGGGGATACTAGCCATGTGGCTGCAAGCCTGGAAATTATCAAAACTATTAGCAAGCTTTGCCAGAATGGAGAGTTCTTGTATTTGTGGATGATGGAAATTCAGCAGAGTTAGGAATAAATTAGTTTTATTGATGATTGACATTTTTTTCACCACCTACACCTCTCTTTCAGCAGCTTATCTTTGACATTGTGTTCTATCAGGGTAAGGACCTTGTGATTGCACACGTTGGTGATTCTCGGGCTATTATGGGAACAATTTCTCCCAATGGCAGTTTGTCAGCCATTCAGTTGACAATTGATATGAAGGCAAACTTGCCTGGTAGGCCTTCTATCTCTTTCAAACAAATTAATCAGACTTATTTATGTCTAATATATGTTTTATGGCATTCTGTTGCCTTAAATTTTCATCTACCTAACTATAAGAATGTCTAATATTTGTTTTTAGAATTAATATGTATCATTCTATTATCAAAATCATCTTGAGGATGTAGGTATAACAGTTGGGACAGTGATACTTGTTTTTCTTGCAGTGTCGTTGTTTATATAAACATAATATGTTCAGGGTATTGAAACAAGAATATCAAACCCATAAGATAGAAAATTTGTTTACGAAATGGGTAATGACCCGAATAGAAATCATATATGCACATTGAATACGGGCCTATGTTAATGTATAGCACATAATTGCACACCATAGTACATAAAATATACAATACATTTTTGCATTGCACCCATCTTAGTGTCCATCTTGTTAAATCCATATGCTACTCTAAGACAACATGGAAACTTGTATGTCGTATCTCTTGGTTGACATAACTATTAGAATCACTTGGGAATGGTAGTGTCAATTTGAAGCCTTTATAGCATGTCAAACATTGTGATATAGAATTGCTAACTACTCTACAATTTCTACTTTTCGGATATCATTCTAATTCCAGTCTTCTTTCTATTTCTGAGGATAATCCCTAACTTAGTTGCTTTAACACCAAAAATGAAAGTAACATTGTTTTCTTCCTTAACTAGAGGTCTGTGAATTGATTTAATGTTTTGTAAACACCAATTATGTATACATGGACATCTGAGACAATTTCTTTTATGCTCCAAAATTCAGAGGATGTTGAAAGCATAAAGCAGTGTAAGGGTCGATTTGAAGCCTTTTTAGCATGTCAAACATTGTGATATAGAATTTCTAACCACTGTACAAGTTCCATTTCAAATCTTGCCGCAGGTATGGTTTCTCCTTTTGTAATCATGATCTCCTTCATGACCCACCACATTACGACATTCCTCCACTTCAGCTAGGCCTATTTCAAGAGAACAATATGTGCAGTTCTTTATACATGCATGATTTCCCATGCAGGAGTGATCAGAGGAATGGCCTTTCTGTAGAATGCATCGCCAGAAACAGACAAAGCACTTGCAACCACAGACAGAGAGACCCTGTTTGAGCTCGCTAGGGTTGCAACTGCCTCTAATTGCAACTTCTGTACATCAATAAATTCTGTTGTGTTACTGCAGAGCCACTTTTGAACACGATCACACCGTCTCTCTATCAAAGCCCCTAAGAAACTATGAAACACATGGAGAGGTTTGGGGAAGACAACTTTTGCTTGAGGAGTTGTTCGACATGCGATCGTTAAATGGTACCAAGGGGCATGTTTCCTATCTAATGTGAGAGAAGGTAAATTGACTTCTTTGCAAAGTAAGGTTCTCAAATATCTTTTCCATGAAGATCATCATAAATTTCAGAATATAAATGAAGGAATTGGCTATCTTAAGTCTTATGCTGGAAAGGAGAAAATTGGCGTATTTATTGTCCTAGATGATATAAATCACATCAATCAATTTGATGCTCTGGTGTCAAAAAAAAAAAAACCTGAATTCTAAAAAGTCTAGTACTTGCTGCCTGACCCAGCTGATGAGAGGTTGCTTTAATACAGGGCAGCATAAGTCTTCCCGTTATAGGATGAAGGAAATGAGTTTAGATTATATGGATATCTATTCTGTTGGCATGCCTTCTGACCACAGCCAGGAGAGAGGGATATGAAGATTTGGTTGAGAGCTTTGTTTCCGAATGTGGAGGTTTACCTCTATCTCTTAGTGATTGGTGGGAGTCTATATCGTTAGTGATCACGCAGGAAGGGTTGTTGGGAGTTATCACTTGAGAAAGTCAGAAAAACTCTGCCGATGGAAATAAAAAAAGGATTAAAATAAGCTTTGATGCCTGGATAATGACCAAAAACAAATTTTCATGGACATTGCATGCTTTTTGGTTGGTATACGGCGAGTTCAAGTGTATGGCGGTGAGAATATGGGAAGCTCGGATGGAAGACGGTGAGGAGGACTTCAAACCACACGGTGGATGAGTGCGCTTGTTGAAATGGAACCAGTTTTTATTTTTAGATCACAACATAGAGGAGCTGTATTTTAGAATGCATGAACACATCCGCGATTTACGAAGAGAAATGGGCATGAGATGAAATGGCAGATGGAATCGAAAACATCTTCATCAAGCCTCGCAACGTCCTCACCATTCAACATTTGGTATGGGGCTTCTCTCTTAAATAAAACCTACTTTTGGTGATATTCAAGAATTTATCCTTTACCTAAATTTAGGAAAAAAGCAAATTACGCTCTGTTTGAAATGCGAGAATCATGTCGACCTCGAGAAATAGACTCCACGAGAACCACAGAATACATTAGGTGTCTACTTATTCCTTTTTGATGATTCCAATGGCGCTCAAATTACATATTTTTATAGAAATCGAAATTCGTGATCTCCGTGACAGGTGAACATCAACACTTTTGCTGTGGATGTTGATTGGGCGGGGAGCAAAAACGGAGAGAAGCGAGTCATTTATTCCTCTCTGGAGGACGTAAGCAACACAAAGAATTCCTTAAATGGATTCCTCTCCAAAATTTGCAAGCTCTAGAAATAATCAATGAAACACAACGAGATTGGTGGCCAGCACAGATGCACATGGTAAAGCCTTTTGTTTTTATGGGTAGTTTGGGATAAACTTAAAATTTGTGATAAATTATATATTTTGACAAGACCATCCTTATAAAAAAGTATGTCTTAAAAATGTCAGTGGTCCTACCCGGTTGAAAGAGCTGCACCGGCTGATTGATACATCGTATCATTTGGAGAGTTTCGGAACTCGTATGTAGTGTATTTGGGCATCTGTGTAAAATCTAGTTCTAACGGGAAATGGGGGATCTCGACGGAATGCTGGTGGAAGGAGTATTCTATCCCAAGTCTCTGAAATTACTTATAAATCTAAGCAACTTTTGATTTTTCGCATTTTAGACATGGTGAACTGGATTCGAGCAACAATGCCAGATGGTTTTTTGAGGGGGCCACAGTGCTTCAGACATAGGGCTTGAAACTAGAGATCACTTGTAAAGATTTAAAAAGACTGGGTATCAATGGGCGCATCGGCCCTGGCCTCAAGTCCTCCAGCCCACTTCCCCTGGCAGACTGGAGAAGTGGAATTTATCAAGGATAACACTCTTTTCTCTCGAGGTGGACAATAGTGTTTATTGCATTTGTTAGGATTGCCGACCAGAAACCCGGGGTGAATCTCAAGATAGGTAA